>CM046881.1:208391709-209016635 GCA_025667525.1 Glebionis coronaria | reverse complement strand
GGTTCCGGATGCCTCGTTTGATAGATATAATTATGTCGACTTAATTAATTATTTGACGTAAAAACTTAATGTATTAATTGACGTGTTTAAGACTAAAACCATGGGAGCGTCCAGTTACGAAAAACGATATACCTGGCGTGTAGATTCTAAAAATGCAGGTTACGTAAATTTTGGTCAATGTTGACTTAGGGGATAATAAAATAATAATTTTATTAAATTGATGATTTACTATGTTTAATGTCGTTTTGCATGCGTAGTAATACATATCTTGTTTAATTTATGTCATAGATTTTTTGAGCTGTCATATTCTCATTGTCTACGTGTTGATTTATTATTGTGCTATAACTTTGAGGTGAGTTCATAGCCCCACTCTTACTTGTTTTATATGATTTTGGGAGTGATAACATTTCTTGTTTTACGGATGAAAATAACTGCTAAAAACTTGATAAGTTTACCTGCTGAAGGTCTAAATCCCTAATATCCTAATTGTTTTAAGCTCGTTACTCATGAACCATTAATTATTGTGGTTGTGTGGTCAAATTAAATACACTTACATTTAATTCCTCACAGATGTCCCCGGATAGGCATCTGAAAATGGCTCGGAATATATATACAGTTGTTATAGTTAATACTTCGGTCTCATGAGCTTATACATAGGTATAAACGTATACTATTTGATTATAGTCTTGTATTTGTTATAAGATTATATGCCAGTTGACTGATATACATATTATGGTCCATCATACTATTTAAACTTAAACTTATGAACTCACCAACCTTTGTGTTGACGCTTTAGCAATGTTTTTCTTAGGTACCAAGACGGATGAGTGACTTGGTGTGCAATGAGATATAACAAAAATATGACTATCACTTATGAGATAACAAAAATATGACTATCACTTATGACTTTGAGCAATCTATTTTTTGTCATATAAAACTTTGGTTTAACTTGTATTGTCGTACTAAAATGCTTCCGAATTATATTTTCTAATTATGACCTTTTAATGAACTAAAACGACTTATTTAATAGTCGTTCTTTATCACCATATCTTATGATAGTCATAAAGTCACACACCTAGTGGACCTGTATACTGTGATAATTTGGGAGTGTGATACTAATCACCAAACCATAATCTTAAATTAGGATCAAGAACAATCACCTCCAAGAATCAATCAACCAATCGGTTAACGATCGTTAATCAATCAACCAAAGCCTATCAACAACAATAAATCCCAAATTATCACACCTAATTTTTTCACAAATTGGGTTTTTCTCAAATTTGGTTAAGAAATTACCGATTGATAAAAAATAATCAACTAATCAAATATTAATTGATAACTGAGACGATTTAACAACCCCCCCCCCATTTTTGAAAGCCTGACCCCCTCCCCCAATGGACAAATTCTATGTTGGAAATTCACTTTATTTGACGACATTTAAGAATTTCCATTAGTTATCATAGTCACTCACGCAAAGACTAGACTAGGAAACTATGTATAGTGTAGGCGCGTGAGTGACTATATATACCCCTCCAAGGCTTCCAAGGAGGGGTTGTTGTGTTTTCTCTTTTCATTTATACATTTGCCTTTCTTTCTTTAGAATACCTACAACCCTCTCTCTCTAACTCAACAATGGCTACCACCACCATCTACCACCCAACTATACCACCCGGATCTATGTTTATAGCAAACCCACTATTGGTATCTCGAGCTAAGGTTTGATTCTTGGTTTCACGTGTTTTTATTATTGTTTGGGTGGTCTTAAAATCATGTTTTTGTCTCAAATTTGTTACACTTTTTCACAAATCTGTTAACTTTTTTGTTACAAATGGTGGTCTAAATCTTGGTCTCAATTTGTAACATTTTTTTTGTCACAACTGGTCTTGTGTCACCTTTTGTCTCACTGGTTCATTATTTGTCATGATTATTGTGGTTTTGTCCAAACAGTATCACTGTTTTACAACTGGTCTCACAGTTTTAGATCTCGTGTTCATCATTTCCACTAGCCAAAAAGTATTACTTTTTCTGGTCAAAAGTTGGCATTTTTTAGTCAAATCTGCCTATCTTGCTTTCTGGTTAATTTTTTTTAAGATCTGGTCTTATAAAAATTTTCTTGGTTCATCTTCAACATGATGAACAAGTACGAGATGAAGAAAAAAACTACATCCAGAAAAAAAACGGAAAAAAGTACCTCTTCGGATAAGATTTCAACAGATTGCGAAATTGAATGTTTCAAGATTGCGAAATTGAATGTTTCAAGATTGCGAAATTGAATGTTTCAAGTTGCGAAATTGAATGCTTAAAGATTGCGAAATTGAATGTTTCAAGATTGCGGAAATGATGTTTTTTTTTGCATTATTGCGGATGGTAAACATTGCGAGATGGTGTTTTTATAAACATTGCGAAATGTTTGACCGAGACCATGACTACTTACCTATAAGAAACACCGAGACAATTATCACAGCCAACACCATCTATCTCACAACAAACACCTGACTCGATCTATTATTTTCCTTCGTCACTCACTACTGAC
Organism: Glebionis coronaria; assembly: GCA_025667525.1. Classification (NCBI taxonomy): domain Eukaryota; kingdom Viridiplantae; phylum Streptophyta; class Magnoliopsida; order Asterales; family Asteraceae; genus Glebionis; species Glebionis coronaria. The sequence goes on along the minus strand of CM046881.1, from coordinate 209,014,102 downwards.
ACCAACTAACAATCAATCCATATCAACTAAATCTAAAATCAGCAATATATCACAAACCAAATCTCAGATTTGTTCAATATATTATTGATCTTTATAGATCTTAACTTTTTGAACAAAAATCATCACTGATCCGCGTATGGCTTTACCCAATCTTAATTTTTCGAAATCAAATAATGAATAAGAACATGCATGTTCATTTCTTTCATTGATTTTGATTTTTAAACTTAAGAAAACACGAAATCATAACAAGCACAAATCAATCACGAATCAACCTACCCGAGATCTCCATAGATCTTGACAAAACGTTGCACTTCACCTTCATTTCCAAACTGGTTTGCAGCAATTCGAGTTGTATGAGATATATGTTATCTCATTGATATATGAAAGTGGTTTAATCGGTTGTGTTTTTTATTCATGGCCTGTACGAGACTGATAGAAATTACGTGTTTGTGATTAGTCATGGGTAGATAATATATTAAGAGGTGGATTTGATATTTGTTTTTTAGTCAGCTGAGAAGAAGATGGAGGGGGTCGTTGTAGTTTTTTGTGTGTGGCTGCATTTTTTCAAAGAAGAGTGATTAGGGTTATGTTATAATGCCAAAAAAAATTCATGTTTGGTCCCTATCGTTTACACAGAAAACCAAGCATGGTCCCTATCTCAAAATAAGTCCACCGATCATCCCTATCGTTTGCATTTACGATCAAAAATCGTCCCTATCTTGGATGGTCGTTTATTTTCTCTGTTAACTTTTGGGCGTATAGGGGTAGTTTGGTCTTTTACTAATTTTTTATTAAATACAAACACCTTCACTTTATCCTTCTTTTTCTTGGAATGAGGCTTCTTTAAATAACTCAAACCCTAATAGGGTTTCTCATTTAACCTAGCCACCATCTTTTTCTTCTCTCCCAAAAATCTGACAGCCTGACGACCACCACCAGCCACCACCAGTCGTCATCCCTGCACCACTCCTCATCACGTCCACCACCACCAAATCCATAAAAACTAACTGTCTACTACCACCCACGACCCTCATATTTGTCTCCACCAGCATCCAACACCATCATCACCACCAAAGCATACCACCACAACCACGATCTACCATCACCAACCAACGCCATTGTCTAGATTTGGATCCACGTCAGGTTTGTACCATCCCGACCACAAACCCCCTCGCCACATATCCATTGTCCTGGTCTTCCACCACGTCGGACACCGTCACCACCATCTCGCAACACCACATTTTCCGATCTGCCACCACCACGTGATGGTGTAACCACCACTATTGTCTTTAACCGTGAGCCACCACCACAGATCTGCCTATGTGGTCGTCTCAACAATAATCATAATGGACAACCAATGGTTATAATACCACTTTACCTCCTCACAACTGATCAAAAATACCTGTTTCTTGGTTCTTCAAATGGCCTCATATGTATCAAACTATTCAAGGCAATGAATTTTCAGTAGCCGATCCGTGGACTAGACAAGAGAGAATGGTGCAAATGCATCTACCTGCCGAGGAATCATGTTAGGGTTTTGGGTATGATCCACTTACAGATGATTATAAGATTGTGTTTAGGGGTCAAGGAAGGCGAGTATCGGGCAATAAATATATGCAGGTTCTATTAATTATCTTGTGCAAGAAAACTCTTCTGCTACAAAAAGAAATTGAAAATAAAGTTTCATCACAAGAGTTTATCCCTGAGGATCTAATGAGTAAATACTGATAAGACTGGATGTGGAGCATCTCATTTGATACAAGAGTGTGTGTAAGTCGAAGTAAATCTATAATCTCATTGAACTTCATTAAAAACATGGAGAAAAGAGGGTATGATGATGAAAAAGACGATGATGGTGATATGCATCAATCCAAGAAACTGAAATTACCCAATTTACTTATATATTGTCACACATATTGTCACACATATTGTATATTGTCACACAGATTGTGCGGACATTGGTTTGTATATATTATTGTTCTTAAGCACTTTTTAAGCATATATGTGTTAATGTTTAATGATAATTAGACGAGATTTATGTATTGATAAAGATTGATTAGTTTTTAGAGATGGGTATCTTGTGAATAAAGAGTGATGTTAGGTTACTAATGAGGTGATATGATTCGGTGGTGGGGACGGTTATTGTTAATGAATCAATGGTTGGTGTTTTAAAGAATGTGGGTGGGTGTGAATGAAGAAATGGGTGTTGGATTAAAAAATCAGTTGAGAGAGATGTGAGAGAGAGATACCAAAGAAACTAGGGGTTGGCTTTTTTTTATTAAATGCAACCAAAAGAGTAAAGGACCAAAATACCCCTTCAGCCATAAGAGATAACGTTAAATGTTAACGTCCATCCAAGATAGGGACGATTTTTGATCCAAGTTGTAAACGATAGGGACGACTGGTGCACTTATTTTGAAATAGGGACGAGACTTAATTTTTAGTGTAAACGATAGGGACTATTCTTGAAAATTTTTCTAGATTGCCCTAATAATTTGGGATTATATATCCTAACTGAATTTGGATCGGGTCTAGTTTTCCCTAAATATTAGGGTATTACGATTCTTACTGGACATGCTAATTCGTAATGGACCAGGATCATGAGAAAGAATATTGGGTTCTTAAATTAATTATGGGTTGTGATAGGCTCTCGTTGAATGTATAGTTTGCTAGTATAGCACACAATTTTTGTTGTTGGCCCATTAAATCCGAATCTCAGCTTTTCTTATACGTCATTTTTACTTGGCATAGAAATTTGCCTATTTTGTTGTATTCGGAGGTTAATATGACAAAGTGCTTTGTTCAAAAAATATGACAAAGTGATAATGTGATGAGACAAAATGTTGAGACAAAGTGACGAACCAAAGTGACAAAAAGACGGGACAATATGACAAAATTTATTTTGATGAGACCAGAAAATGGCTATATTTGAATTTTAGTGGCTACGGATTTTTGATCGGGTATTATTATTTGAAATAGAAGACGGATTTTTCAAAGGCGCACACTTATTTTATCTTTGAAAGATAACTTGTTCGTGCTTAATCTAATGAGCAAATAGAAGACGGATTTTTTTGAAGGCGTGCACTTATTTTATCTAGTTTCTGAGTTTGGGGTGGTTGGTTGATGACTTGGATAACTATCACTTAAAGGAGATACATTGTTGTACTCAGTGTCACACGCATAGTCGATGTGGATAATTTCAAGAGGTGTTGTGCTTATATACTTCTTTAGTAATGTATTGAGTACTTAGAAATTTCTCAAGGATATTTCTACACCGTTCCTCATTCAACAATAGTTTTGCAAGCTTAAGTCACGAGATCGAGGGATTCTTATTTAGTTTCACCTTTGGTATATCTGGTTCATTCCATCAGTGGTCACTTCAAATTGCCTACAAGGGGGTTGGTAAAGATAGCCATGCAGAGTTTATGAGTAGAGAATTTCGATCAACAACTATTTCTTGCCGAATATAATTAAGCTAATTTATTACTCTCACGAGATTTCAGGTACATGTGCATACGATTTATTGCTGGTTCCGAGGTTTCGAAACCATCAAGGGGGAAGAAGAAGACATATTGAACGTACAACGAGTACACGTGATGAACTTCATACATTCTTTTGATTTGAAGGCATTTCGGGGAGACAAATGTCATAACCGCATAAAAATCAGTGTTTTAACTCATGGCGTTAAACAGTCTCTAAACGGTACAATATTGTTTGATGTTTAATTGTTTTGATATTGAAATTATACATCATCATTATCCTATATGGAGAGATATGCATTTCCGGGACTTAATTGACTCTGGTGCATCTCCAGAAGAAGATATGTGCATTTTTGGGACTTAATTGACTCTAGTGTTACGATGTCAACTTCATGAATGGGATAAAGCGTCTACTTCAGTATTTGAGCTTCATACATGGGATTGGTTTTCTTTCTTCAACTACGTGGGGGAAGAAATGTCTTGATTCTTTCTAGTATACATAACTTGAACTTTCAGGGGGAAGAAGAATTCAGAAGAATTATTCAAGCGCGAGAGAGACGTTGTTGATCTACTTGGTGTGCCCCAAAATTTCAATCACTCATAACAACATTATCATTTCATATGATGGGGTTTGCTTATTAAATTCCGTTGTGCGCTTAATCATTCTAAGCTTTATTGAAAGCTTTGAAATTGCATATGAGGATTTTCAGTTTAGGGGGAAGCTATTAAAAGCTTCTACATCAAGAATATGTGGCATAAATTAGGGGGAAGTTAATTCAGAAACTTCTCCTTAACCAGAAGTATATGAGTTACTTAGCTCGTGCCGTTACTGTATTTCTTCTACAAGTTACTACAAAGATGAGTCGTTTTGAAGTGAAGACTTGAAGTCAAAGGCCTCAGAAGACTTCATCAGCATTGGACGCTTCATGGAAGCTTTTGTTCTTAACCATTATGTACTTATTATGAAAAAATATTGTAAGCAATTCTACACGTTGTCCCATGGAGGAATATTGTTGGAAATTCACTTTATATGACGACATTTAAGAATTCCCATTAGTTATCATAGTCACTCACGCAAAGACTAGACTAGGAAACTATGTATAGTGTAGGCGCGTGAGTGACTATATATACCCATCCAAGGCTTCCAAGGAGGGGTTGTTGTTGTGTTTTCTTTTTTCATTTATACATTTGCCTTTCTCTCTCTAGAACACCTACAACCCCCTCTCTCTAACTTAACAATGGCTACCACCACCATCTACCACCCAACTAGACCACTGGATCTATGTTTATAGCAAACCCACATCCTATATTAAAGATAAAAATAGATCTCGAATCTTAATTCAAGATCTTACAATATTAAAATCAACACAATAAGTTTATCTCAATCAAATCAACAAGATAACCCAGCTACTATGTTGTTACCCTATTATCTAAATGTTAATATTTCTATTACAACAATCACAATAAACGAAATGATGAACAAGATAATAATAGAACCAACAGAGAGTATATCAATATAACAAAGATGTGATTATAGGGTTATGACTAAAAGTAGAGTCAACACAACTTTTCATAGGTTCGACTTGATACCTTCATAAAATTACAACTTTAGCTCTTAATTTCCTTTAGTTATCACTTTCAACTTTCAACTTAATATCATATAAAATCAAGAATGTAAAATGGAAACCTTAGCCCCTATAATATTTATAGGATTGGAATATTTGTAACAAAAACTCTAGTAATACAATTACTCTGTAGAAGGAATTGGCATGCTTGACAGTTAAGTTGTGTTAAATGTTGTCAGATTGATGAGTTAGCTTGAACTACCCTTAGTATGCACAATGATAATCACAACTTAATTTTTTTTCAGTTTTAATTGATTCGTATATTAGACTAGACTAAATGGTAATGAGTTACTACCATTAGTTTATCATGTAGAGGTAGGTTACTGTCGTGGCTTAATAACTCACGCGTGAGTAACTGCCTCCATATCAAAAATATTGTACACTATACTATTTTGGTTGTCTCAAAATAGTTGTTCATTGTTGGAATTTAACAACCTAATGTATATAACATACATGCATCATAACTAAACGTAACAAATAGGATCAAACAACTATGCACATAATGTAATTAACATAAAGATAAAAAAAACATACATTTTCTCCAAGAACGATGATCAAGAACACTTAAATCACCAAACCAAGTAAACCCTTATCGTACCTCGAACCCGAGCCAACAATTAAACCCAAATATCAAGTTAAATCTTCTCTAAGATAGTCCACACGTCACTTCAATCCGTCACCTTCAATTGCTAGATCTTGATTAACCAAATACTTAACAATGAACAAAACCCGGAAACCCTTTGGGTTTGGCTTTGAGCCGTTGACTAAAAGAGAAACAGATAAATAAAAAAGAGTTTTTTGGTTTTCAAGTTATGAACAATTGAATCACATCCTTTTGTTTATATACTAGAAGCCTTAGCTAATTATGGTAAAGATTTAACATTTGTCTCCAAGTAATTAAGCTTCTAGAAAAACTCCCACCTTCCTTTCTTATTAATCGGCTGCACCAAGCCCCCAACCCCTTGGGTTCACTTTTTTTACTTTCTAGATTAGTCTAATAGTAATTACATTAATTTACTTTAAAGTATTAAGTCTGTTAATGCAAGTGATGCCTAAAAACATTATTAGTGTTAACTAATCTTTCTTAGTTTTGATCACAACAAACCATACAACACATTTAGTGTAAAACACAAAATGAATTATTTAAGTAACACTATCATCAAAGTAATAATCATATCACTAACCTTTCTTAATCATGCTTAGTGATCATCAAAATGATTATCCTTAAAACTCACTTTTGTTAATATGACAAAAGACTTTTTAATAAACTTTCTTTGTTAGAAAATGTTTTATTAAAATGGAAAATGAAAATTTGAAAATAGCATATTCCAAATGCTGTTAGAATATCCTTTGAAGATTTCAAATACCCCAGATATTCCCACCCCACTAAAAGACAAAAAACGGAGCGGAGTCTAGTGGCGGTACCTTAAGTACCTACGCGGTTCCTTAGCGATAAGGTACCGCGGGGTGAGATAAGGTACCGCGCACAGCTAGCCGTTATAGATACGTTATACCTTGTCTCCTTTAAATAGTGGGTCAAATCTCATTTTCCAGTAAGCCTCTTGGACGTTTTTCTCAGCCCTCTTTCTATTTTCTATAGTATAATCATTAGTAAATGATCACTTAAATTGTTAAGGATGTTTACATATGATTATCCCCTTGATCCCCTCCTTTACCTTGTCCAAAGAGAAGATCACTCACTCACTAGTGTTGTGATAAATATGAATCTATGAGCTAGTCATATTCATCATGATACCCTTTTTGTTTTAGGCCAATCCAATGTATTTATGAATACTTGGACTAGTTGTGTTCATCCAAGTTATTTGTGGATACTTGGATTTGTTGTGTACATCCATTGCATATGTGTTTGCTTGGATTTGTGTTGTGTAAATCCAAGCTACATGTGTGTACTTGGATAAGTCTAGTTGAGTTGTAATAGATTTGATTAGGAGTTCTCACTAAACTATAAAGTGATGTGGTTGTGTCTTGTGAGTTCTCACTAAACTTAAAAGTGATTAGTAGTTGTGTTGTGTGAAGTTCTCACTTAGCTTCAAAGTGAAGAGTCGTGAAGATTGGTTCTAGCTTTCGATTAGAACTCGACATCTAGCCTTGTGTCGTTAAATTGTGAAGTAGGCAACGTCGTGAAGATTGGTTCTACCTTAAGATTAGAACTCGACATCTAGCCTTGTATCGTTAAATTGTGAAGTAGGCAATGTCGTGTAGATTGGTCCTAGCTAAAGATTAGGTCTCGACATTTAGCTTAGTGTCGGAAAATAATGTAAGCAACGATGTAAGGTTTTCTCCGCCGAGAAGGGAGTTTGTGGATATAGTGGAAATCTCGAGTAGGTGTACTCGAGGAGTGGAGTAGAAACGAGGATAGAGCCTCGTTGTCGAACCACTATAAATCTTGGTGTCTTCCCACTAGGTTGTCTCCTTCCTTACTCTTTACTTATTTCATTATCATTATACTTACCTATTATCTTTGCTAGTTCATTTGAGTTGAACCTAATCATTATGCAACTTAGCCTCAAGTAAAAGATAGTTTTGATACAAACCAAATTGAAAGTAATTTTAATTTGGTCACCAATCGAAGAGAAACTATTCAACCCCCCCTTCTAGTTTCTACAATTGGTATCAGAGCGATGGTCACTCAAGATCATTAAAGTATATTGTACTTTGAAACTTGGATCGATCCATTGTCTCCTCAAATTAGAAGGTCTAGTTGTACTAAAGTTTCTCTTTGGTCAAAACTATGTTTTCTTTGAAAATAGGTCTTTTAATTGATAATATTGCATCCCACTTAAGATTAGTAGCCTTTATGCATTTTAGATATACTCTTGAAATGTATCTACTAGTTTGCATCTTGCTTTGTGTAGGAACTCATGAAGATCAATCACTTAATTGGTTGTGGATTGAGTTACTTGCACTTATAGAAGAATCATCTTCATTGATCTTTAACATCTTTGAATGATGATACCAAGATGATTGGGAATGATACTAGTCCTTGAAGACTTAGTACTCATCATAGTCATTGATTGGGCATAGCACCTATTCCTTCATGGATTGCTCTTTGTGGCCAAGGTACGCTTTCGTTCTTCCACACGCCCTTTGATCATTCTTTTGATCATTACTTGACTATGTGCTTGTTCTCGGCATCCTTGCCTTGACATTTATTTGTGGTTTGTGTTTCTTTTCTTTTATACTCTCAAACCTTCATTGCTTGGATACTTGACTCACTATGGTGATGTAGAGTGAGTTAGTAGAAGCTTAAAGTATCAAGCATGATTTCCATGGTTTGCACTCATACGGTTAGTAGGCCCTTTGTGGGAGAGAAAGTGAATTAATACCTTGATCATATTTTGGTTTAGACTAAGACTATTATTGAAAGTGATCTTAGTCTATACTTGAATAATTGCTTTGTGCTTATTCATTACCAAAGCCGTTTAACGTTTCACCGGAAAGGCACGTCTTAAACCACTATATATGACACAAGCTCTTTGTTACCACTATTTGAAGATTTTCATTATTCCCTTGAGCATCTTTCCTAGTCTTGATTCACTTCCCCTGTCTTCTCTCCACTTAGTCGTTTTCCTACGAGTAGTCGTTTGTCCGTTTTGGTTCTTTTCGATCTTGATTCAACTCGTAATCCTTCATTAAAACATATTGTCTAGTGTTTATGATGATCCAGTGTTATTCTAAAAGGTTCATGATATATTTTTAAGTATCTTAGAAAAACTTGGTTTTTAAAATTTGGCGTTTTTCATTGATAAAAACCTGCCTCTGTAGGCGGTTCTTTATATCTGCGGCTCAAACCCGCGGTTCCTTATCGATAAGGTACCGCGGGCAGTAAGTTATGTCAGAGCGCCAGTTTGATTATTTTATTCTTTTTCAAACCAAACCCTCTCTTTCCCAAAAACACACAGCCGACGGTTTACCCTTTTTTCCATCATTGTTGAAGCTTCCAAAACCTTCAATCACTCAAATTAATTGATTCCAAGTTGTGGGTTTCACTCATCCTTCATCTAACATCAATTAATTGTAAGTATTTTGTTTCAATTTCATCTATTTTGTTCTAGGGTTCATCCTTTCATAATTGGGGATTTTTAAAATTGAAATTGAATTAAAACCTTAATAGGAATGTGGGTTGACATGGTTATTTTACTATGATTCCTTAGGTTCATATTAATTAAGATTTGACTAAAACCCACTTGTAGAACAAATCCGAATTTTGATTAATTATTCTTGATTAAAAGATGGATTTGAGATGAACCCATGAACAAGTAGGTAATGACATTGTTAATGCTTACCTAAAAACCTTGTTTTGAAAAACTAATGTTCTAATCCATTGTTGATCTAGCATAGATCATGTGTTCTTGGTTAATGATGGAATAGACACATTGTGAACATGAGAATGATATGGATTCAATCCTATGTTCGTCAAGAAATTGATATAACACATTCTCATATTTTTGATCTTTGATTTTATTTTTTCATATGAGTGACTGGAAAGATATTTTCGTGTTTAGGTACTTGTCATGTCTTCAAAATATCAGAAAGATCACGAACGAACACGAGCATACATGCCCTCATACCATCATTTGATTCACTCTCACAAAAACTCGTCTATGTCTCTTGAACATCGTTGTCTCCATGAAGGACGCATCGCTTGTTCCAATTTCGCAAATGAGTTTATTCGCTTCATGTTTAAGTCTATTGGGTTTGATTGTCTTCTTGATATTGATGAGCCAATATTTCCTTCGTTTCTTATGGAGTTCTTTAGCTCATTCACATTGATAAGCATCAATAACGGTTTATCTATACGATTTTCCATTATGGGGAAAATCATTATTTACACTCTTGAAGAATTCGGTGATATTCTTAGAGTGCCATCTAATGGTCAATGTCGATTCACCGATGCTTGGAGTTTAGACTCTTTAGAATTGGCCCCTATTGATGCTCATTATGTGACTGTGCTTCCAACTCCTTCGGACATCATTCATGCCATTTCTAAACCTCGTGAGCATCCTATTCATGGTAAATTTCAAGGAGTTGTTCGAACTCTCTCTCTCCTTGGGAATTACTATCTAGTGATATTAATGATTTCATGACTCCTTGGGCCGAAATCATTAGGGAAAATGCAATGTGTCTAGATGGGAATCGGGACCTAGTACCCGCTTGTCTTGCACATATGTTGTATTGTGTTGCCACTACAACTCCTTACAATCTCGCATTTTTCATAGCTAGAAGAATTAGATTTGTTCTTCTTGAGTCTAAGTCAAGTCTTCCTTTCGGAATGCTTCTTTCTCGTCTTCTTAAAAGAGTTCTTTTTGACTTTCCGTCTTTTATTTCCTCTCCTTATCACTCCGTTGATCGTGTCATGACTCCCATTCAAGGGAACATTTCATCCGAGATCAATGTGAATTCGTGTCAAGTCGAAAATACTTCTCAAGAAGAGTCTTCTAGCAACCCTCCCTCCAATTTCAATAACTTCATGTCCTCCTCAATCTCCACTTTGTCCTCCCATAAAGTTGATTCCGACTATCAATTTTATCTCAATCATCTTCTTCGAGAACGTCTCAGAAGTGAATCAAGGAATTAGTTGTTATGCTCATGGTTACTTGTTGCAACTCTCATCTAGGATTATTTCCTAACTTTCTTTCATTTGGTTGTGTATTAACTTTGTTTGGATTATTATTTATTTGATCCTAAATGTTGCTTATGCAATGATGTTTGTGATTTACATAGCTTTATGCATGCCTTATGATAGTTAGTTTATTAGATTATGATCTGTAGTTAACTTTGGCTTGTGAATCTTTTGGTAAAAATCTGGGTTTATCAAAAACTGGGATGGGAAATTTTTGAAAACCCTCTGGTCGCGGTTCCATATCGACCCGCGGATCCTTATCGATAAGGTACCGCGGGTCCTAGATAAGGAACCGCCGGTCACTGTGCACGACAACATCTTTGCTTTACACTGTTTTCTTAAATCTGTGTAAACCTTGCATGATTTTCAGTAATAAAACTGCACATTTCCTAAACTAGCTTACCTAAATTCATTATTCACCTAAAATGATTTTAACCCATTACTAGTTTGGATCATCCCCTCACCCATTTAAACCCACCTTGTTTGCCATGTTCTTCACACATCAAACATACTTCCCTAAACCTTAAACCACCCTAAACAACCATGGTATGTACCAAAACCTCAAACACTTCCAAGACCTCCACCCCAAGGAAAACACTCAAAATAAGGATTAAAGTAGCCAAGCCTAACTCCTCACCTTTCCACACACCTAAGAATGAGATGGCTCCTATCCTCATTTCTTCATCACCTTCCCCACCTCTTGCACCATGCAAGACATCATCCACCCATGGTACTAACCGCTCCATTGGTTCTACCTCCTCTTCATTCAACTCAAGAATGAATGAGCTCTCTTCACCCTTCACTCTAAGTGCACCCTTGGATGTGACCACACAACCCCAACCAATCCAAAGCATTCCTTTTGTGAATGACTTTGATGACACTTTAGTGACTTCACCATTTACCCCTCACAACTCACCCATTTCACCAACCTTGGAGAATTTACCTCTACACTCACCTATTTCCCCTTTAGGTAAAATGCCTCCACTCTCACCCACATCACCCTTGGAGAACATGCCTCCTCCACCTCTACCTAACTCAAACATTCCAATTTTGGGTGTTCCACTTTCCCTCCTTTTGGGTGATCCATACTATGGGTTTCAACAAACTCATGGTCCTAGTTGTCCATGTTGTCTTTACAACCACTACATCATCCATAACCTTAGGATGGATATGTATGGACTACATAGGAGGTTGCAAGGGTTCTTGCTTGCCTTGTTCTCCATGCCTCCTCCTAGGAGATGAATGATGGATTTTTCTTAATAAGAGTTTTCAACAAAACCAAGCCAAAGAAAACTACTTATCTAGATTTAATGTTAAGCTAGCTATGTATTAGTTAGTTTTATTTGTCTTTGTACTTGCTTCCTTAATGAATGTTTCATGATGTTGATCTATGGATTTAGCTTTGTGTGTTTCTATCCTTTTGTGCACACTAATCAACTTTAATTTCAAATTAAAATTGAACCTAAATCTATCACAACCTCTAAAACTTGACTAAAATTGGTTCAAAATGATATCTAAATTATTTTGTCACCCTTTGTCAAGATATTCTTTGTGAATGTGTTGCTTGATGCAACCCTAGCATAATTTGGTGCTAATAGAGGTAAAATTCCAAGATTTGCAACTTTTTGAAAAAGTCTTAGTTTTTCCCAAAACCCAGGAAAAACATGGTTTCAAGTCCACTGGACGCGGTTCCTTAAAGTCCCGCGGTTCCCTAGCGATATGGAACCGCCGGTCCCTATAAGGTACCGCGGACAGTAAGTGGCTTTTGACGAATTTTTGGTCAAAACTTTTAAAACCCTATACCATGTCAAGATTCCTTGTTTACTCAAATTGACTAAACATTCCTTGACACTACACATTTTTTATTCAAACTCTTACCTTGATTACATTTTACTTATACCCCAACCTTGAGATTTCATTCTCACACCTTCCCAACCTTGAGATTTCATTCTCACACCTTCCCAACCTTGAGAATTCATTCTCACATAACCTTGAGATTTCATTCTCACACTCTCACAATGCCTAACTCCTACATTCCTAACCTTGACATTTCTTTGTCACAACCCCACTCACCCAAAGATTCCTCATCCAAGCTTTCAAAGAAACCGAAAATATCGGTTCGACCTATTTGGGTTAAGAAGATTGAACCATCTTCGTCGAAACCACCCAAAAACCCTACCTTCTCTCCAATCAAGTATTGGAATGAGACTTATACCATAAACCCCATCACCGGAGCTAAAGAAAATGTTCCCCCACCACCACAATCCTTCAATACCCCTCAACTCAATGACCTTTCAACCTTCCCAAACCTCACAAGGCATTGTGAAAACATTCCCAAACCCATTACCCCACCACCACCAAACCTTAAGTTTGATGCCATACCCCCATCAAACGATTTATGTTGCATCATGGATCCTCGTGTGCTTGTTGTCGATTTCAACAAATTGAACTTGCTCATGTGTATAAGAAGTTAAATTTTCTTGAATTCCTCCTCACTCGACCTCCTATTCAAGTTTTCGTTCTGGTGGACAAAACTTCGAATGATGCATCATCGTCTTTTTAGTCTTTTATTTTTTTTTAGCAATCTTGGAAAATATCACTATTAGACTAGCTTATGCTTAGTGGTTTATTTTCCATATTTATTGCTTTTAGATACTCATATTGTGTGTATGACTATCTTCTTTGTTGTGTCTTTTTCTTTTATGTAACCTTTGTGTTGTTTGTGTGCTATTTCATTAGTTCTATTTTGAGTTGATCATGGTTAATTTTTACAATTGTTTATGGGTGATTCCATCAATTCTTAACTTTAACCCATTGACAAGCTTATCATCTTCATTGGAATGAAGTTCGATTTTGTCAATTACCTCTTTGGACATACTTAGCAAAATACTTGCTTCTAATTTGAGATTTCTTCTCTCTCTCCCTCTCAAGTTACTTAGTAGGTAGTGATCATATATACATTGGTGTTTCTTTCCTTTCTACTAACCTTTGTGTAGCATGTCACCTTAGCTCACAAACTTGGTGCCCCAAGCAAGGGGGAGCAACCACCAAGGGGGAGCTACTAGCAAAGTTCGATGTTCTTCAAAGACTTGTGCTAACCTTTTTGCTACGACAAAGGGGGAGAAATGATAGTGATAAACTAGTTAATAATTCCATATTTTGTGTTTCTACGTAAATGAGTTTATCGTTTGTCGTAATCAAAAAGGGGGAGATTGTTAATGCAAGTGATGCCTAAAAACATTATTAGTGTTAACTAATCTTTCTTAGTTTTGATCACAACAAACCATACAACACATTTAGTATAAAACACAAAATGAATTATTTAACTAACACTATCATCAAGGTAATAATCATATCACTAACCTTTCTTAATCATGCTTAGTGATCATCAAAATGATTACCCTTAAAACTCACTTTTGTTAATATGACAAAAGACTTTTTAATAAACTTTCTTTTTTAGAAAATGTTTTATTAAAATGGAAAATGAAAATTTGAAAATAGCATATTCCAAATGCTGTTAGAATATCCTTTGAAGGTTTCAAATACCTCAGATATTCCCACCCCACTAAAAGATAAAAAACGGAGCGGAGTCTAGTGGCGGTACCTTAAGTACCTACGCGGTTCCTTAGCGATAAGGTACCGCGGGGTGAGATAAGGTACCGCGCACAGCTAGCCGTTATAGATCCGTTATACTTTGTCTCCTTTAAATAGTGGGTCAAATCTCATTTTCCAGTAAGCCTCTTGGACGTTTTTCTCAGCCCTCTTTCTATTTTCTATAGTATAATCATTAGTAAATGATCACTTAAATTGTTAAGGATGTTTACATATGATTATCCCCTTGATCCCCTCCTTTACCTTGTCCAAAGAGAAGATCACTCACTCACTAGTGTTGTGATAAAGATGAATCTATGAGCTAGTCATATTCATCATGATACCCTTTTTGTTTTAGGTCAATCCAATGTATTTATGAATACTTGGACTAGTTGTGTTCATCCAAGTTATTTGTGGATACTTGGATTTGTTGTGTACATCCATTGCATATGTGTTTGCTTGGATTTGTGTTGTGTAAAACCAAGCTACATGTGTGTACTTGGATAAGTCTAGTTGAGTTGTAATAGATTTGATTAGGAGTTCTCACTAAACTATAAAGTGATGTGGTTGTGTCTTGTGAGTTCTCACTAAACTTAAAAGTGATTAGTAGTTGTGTTGTGTGAAGTTCTCACTTAGCTTCAAAGTGAAGAGTCGTGAAGATTGGTTCTAGCTTTCGATTAGAACTCGACATCTAGCCTTGTGTCGTTAAATTGTGAAGTAGGCAACGTCGTGAAGATTGGTTCTACCTTAAGATTAGAACTCGACATCTAGCCTTGTGTCGTTAAATTGTGAAGTAGGCAACGTCGTGTAGATTGGTCCTAGCTAAAGATTAGGTCTCGACATTTAGCTTAGTGTCAGAAAATAATGTAAGCAACGATGTAAGGTTTTCTCCGCCGAAAAGGGAGTTTATGGATATAGTAGAAATCTCGAGTAGGTGTACTCGAGGAGTGGAGTAGAAATGAGGATAGAGCCTCGTTGTCGAACCACTATAAATCTTGGTGTCTTCCCACTAGGTTGTCTCCTTCCTTACTCTTTACTTATTTCATTATCATTATACTTACCTATTATCTTTGCTAGTGCATTTGAATTGAACCTAATCATTATGCAACTTGGCCTCAAGTAAAAGATAGTTTTGATACAAACCAAATTGAAAGTAATTTTAATTTGGTCACCAATCGAAGAGAAACTATTCAACCCCCCCTTCTAGTTTCTACAAAGTCTTATTAATTAATCATGTTAGCCCTATATTCTATATAGTCGAACAAGAATGTAATAGGTCATCTTAGTCGTTAAAAGTCTTGTATAGTAATAGGCTAGTTGGGATAACCAGGCTTGGACTTTAAGCTAATATTGTATAAGTTAGGGGCTCTAAGCCCAAAGACAAGCCAAGCCCGACCCAAGGACAAAGCCCACGAGCCCACCAAGCTCGTGGGTATATAAACCCTCTTCTATGTGTGGAAGAGGATGTTGGTTCATTTACTTTCTCTCTCTAAGTAGTTTACCTTTCACCATTCTCTTTCTTTTCTCTCTCTACTTTCTTCTCTTTCTCTCTCTAGATCTAATCTAAATATTGTGTTATGGATTAGAAGATTTGGGATTAATATTTGTTATCAAGAGCCTGTAGTAGATAGGTGAATGAAGTTTGTATGGTTTGCGTAGTTTGATTTTCGTGGGTTTTATAGATCAACAAACCATATCCTAAACTTTTTTCGTATTTTTATGGTCTAAATCTTTCTAAAAACCTTCTACTACCTTTGATTACTGATATGGGTTTTTTGTTTTGGTGAAAAACACAAAATTTTTGGGCGTTTTGATTGTTTTTGTTATAGATCTTATCTAAAAAGTACAAATCTTGATTTCAAATTTTTCTTCATAAATTTGAAAAAGTTTGTATTTTTATATTCCCTTTGATGATATAAATCGAGCAAGTACAACTCGATTTTTTGGAAAACCTTGAAAACGTTGCCTTCGTTGCCTAAATTTCGGAAAAAACAGCCATATTCCGAGATTGCAAAACCCTAATTATTGCGAGATTCACAATTATTGCGAAATTCTTATTATTGCGAAATTTGAATTTATTGCGAATTGTGATTATTGCGAAATTGTGATTATTACGAAATTGTGATTATTGCGAAATTGTGATTATTGCAAAATTGTGATTATTGCAAAATTGTGATTATTGCGATATTGTGATTATTGCGAAATTGTGATTATTGCAAAATTGAAATTATTGCGCGATTAGTAACTATTGCGAGATCAGACATATTTCGCGAGATTAGAAATTATTGCGAGATTAGCAATTATTGCGAGATCTGACTAATTTTTGCGAGATTAGATCATTATTGCGAGATCAAGTTTTCAATTATTGCGAGATTTTTTATTCGAGTAATTTTTAGACTTAGCCACCCTCACAACTAGTTACCAAACATAATTTACCAAAAAAAAACCAAGTCAAATTTTTTGTTCGAGTTATTTTTGGCGGGAAAACCCAAGTAAAATTTAATTTCTCCTAGACCATTTTTATGCCATTTATGCTTCAATTTCAAATTTTCGCAAAATTAAATTTTTTTCGACCCAAAATTCAAATTTTTTCGGTTTTATTTTCGTCAAAAATGTTCTCTTTTCAATTTTTTTCTCTACTAGTTTTTGGCTATTTCTAACTCGATCTCAAAATTTGGCTACTCAAATTTTTTTTCGGTCTACCGTTATATCGGACTGAAGAATTTATTGTCGGACTGAGAAAAAATCGGAATTTTTAGAATTTCAACCACAACCTCATCACAACAAATCTACTAAGATCCGTAATCCATTCAAAATCATTAACAATGTCCAAGAACAACTCGAATTCAGACACAAAGATCATGCAATCAAGTACAAGATGATGAAAGCAAAAGAACGATGTTTGGAACATTTCAAGCTACTTCAGTCACACCTTCAGACTCTTTCAAATAAACTCATCAAAAGAACTAATATGGAAATCGAATACAACCAGCTATTCATTCTACTACTTGGTCAAGTGGTTGGAACATTCAACAGCTTGTTCACACTCAACATGAATCAACTTCACATGCAACTTGAAAAAGATGATTTTCAAGAGGATGAATCCATGGAAGCCTTTTTAGTTCTCTACAACCAGTTTCAGCAATTTTCTTGAGTCAAAGGACAAGGCATTCTATCTATATGATTTCAAAGAGAAACTCCGTCATCACATGAGTAATGTCAAGAAGTCCATTGCTGAAAGAACACTTCATAAACGGCAATTTGAAAGAAGGGTGAATAAAAGACTGATGCAGACACAAGAGAGCAATGTCGATAGTGGTCAAGCATTGAATGCTTGTTTGGTTGATACAGAAAGCAGCAGGACAAAATCAGAAAAGCAGCATACCAGCAACAGCTCAGGGAATGACACAAGAGCCAATGATGCGGATATCATACCCATTTATGATGATGAGACAATGGCTACGGTACAATTAAATGTTGAATATGATGTTCATCAATATATTGAGCAATCTGAACCCATTTTTGACACGTATCTAGTGGAAAAGGTTGATAGCAATACCACACCTGATTCATCAGATACGAGTACTAATAGAGGAGAGACTGCCCAGGACGTTGATTCTAAGATTCACGAGCTCGAAACTCTGTTAGCTCAGAAGACAAAAGATTTCGAGGATGCCAAACTCGATTTTTCAAAGAAAAATGACAAATTTGAGGCTTATTTTGAAAAACTTGAAAAAACAAATGCTGTTCTTGAACAAAAATTGGATCGTAAGATTCAAGATTCTAAAGCGGAAAAAGAACATTTTGTGAAACAAATAAATTTGTTAGAATCAAAGTTAGCTTCTCAAAATCCAAGTCCCCCGCCTGCTACTCTGAGTGAAATATCTGTGCAACCTATCGACACTGTAGATAGTAATGACGTGAATGTTGATCACGACATATCTGACAATATGAACATTAAGTTAGAACAACCTGTCGCTAAATTAGTTCTACAAAATGAACAATTAAAAGCCCAGATTCAAGAAAAGGTTTTTGCACTGACAGCGGTGAAAAATGAATTAAGGAAGCTAAAAGGAAATAGTATGGATACTAAGTTAGCAAAACAGTCAGTCTTTGGGAAACCTCCTTCTCAACCATTCAGAAACCGCTCAGTTGCTAGACAACCAAATGAGTTTAAATTTGAACGACCCAACACATCGAACCCTAGGTTTGCATCTCAAGTTGACATGATAGCAATTTGCCAAACCCAGTCACTCCAAAATCTAGATCCTCCTTAAGAAATTCCTCCTATGCAAAACCCGATCACATGAATGCTTCAAGCAACTCTAGAAATAGCTCCAAGAACATGCTTAGGCGTAGTTCAAATGACACGGGTCATAAAAGCTATCTAGAGGATGCTAAGAAAAAGACAACAACAAGAGATAGGACCAAACCAAAACCTAGGAGCATTGATCACACATCTAGGAATTCTAGACCCTTCTCAGATGTGCACAAATCCGCCAACCCTAAGAACTCTAAATCCTTCTCCGATGCTAAACACTTTGTTTGCACGAAATGTAACAAATGTGTCTTTAATGCCACTCATGATGATTGTATTATGAAAGTCCTGAAAAAGGTGAACTCCCATGCTAGAGTACCTCAAATACAGATCCCTACAGAAAATAGGTTTTCTATAAATAAGTCTTCCGCTGTGCATGAGAAAACTATGTTTCCTAGACCTTGTCTTAAGTGGATACCCACAGGTAGATTATTCAAAACAATAGGTCTTAGGTGGGTTCCTACAGGAAACATACTTCCCTTTAGCACAATAAAGGTTCACAGTGAACCCCCACATGGTTCTCAAAAAGATATCACTAACCCAAATGAAAGCATACAAACTACTGATGAAAGTGCAAGTACTAAAGTCAAGGTTCGACAAGAACACAAAGGTCCAATATTTGAATATCGTTCAACAAAACACACACTCAGAGTTTGGTTGCTAAAGAAACAGATATATGAGAAACAAGTGTCTCAGGGGTTTCACAACTAAGCTTCAGTATGACTTACAGTCAAATTACAGGCTGTAACTCGTCCTTCAAAGATAGGAAAGCTTATCTTTCAATGATAGCTAATCCTCATAACGAGAAATTAAATTTTCTCGGACACGAGCTTACCTTCAAACAACTCCAACGTTTGAAGCTCGTGTAATGGCTTATAGTCAAATCATAGACTGTAACCCGGACTCTCAAGACATGAAATTTCACCCCGAGTATGACTTATCCTCATAGCAAGAAATTCAATTTTCTCGGACACGAGGTTATATTAAAGCTATTAGAAAGTTTTAAGCTCGTGTAAATGACTTCTAAGCGCATCACAGCTTAGGACTCGGACCTCTAAATAAGGAAAGTTTATCACGGACGATAACTTATCCTTCTCAACGAGAATTGAATATTTCTCGGTCATGAGCTTTCTATAAAAACATTCCAAGTTTTTAAGTTATTGAAAAACGACTTCTAAGTAAATGTCAGCTCAGAACTCGGACTTCACCTTAAGGAAAGTTTATCACGGATGATAACTTATCCTTCACAACGGGAAATTAATTTTTCTCGGTCATGAGCTAGTCACAAAACAATCAAAGTTTTGAGCTCATGAAAAACGGATCTGAAAAGGGAAGTGTACGTTTCAGTGCGCTTTCCCTCAGCAATAGAAGAGAAGTCTTCTATCATGATATTTTTAAAACCGTTGAACACAACTTATCAAGAATTTCTCAAAAAGTTTTTCTAAATCTTTTAATATTGTGTGTTCAACACCCCCTTCCTCATAATGTGGTTTTTATATCAAAAAAATGTCATATGTTATTTGGATCAACTTCTTAAGGGGAGCGTTTTAAAATCAAGCCTTTAATGTTTTTGGGTACATCTCAGATATTTTCATATTTTATGTATCCAACACATTCAGAAAATAGTTTAAAACTGTCAAATACAATATATTATATTAGATAAGGCATCTCAACTCCGTACCTCAACATATTTTTTGGTGTCGTTTTTCCAAAATATTGTCAAACTTTGTTTCAAGACACACATATATTGTCGAGGGGGAGCAACCCGACCACAAGTTCCATGATTCATACATGCACAGATGTTTCTCTCCCAATCGGTTTTCACAAATTTTCATATTTTAATCAATTGGTATCTTTAATATTAAATTTTTTTATTAGAGATAGGGGAGAAAATGTGATTAAAATATAATATATCAAAACATGTGATCTTAATAACCCAAGTGCAACTCTTTCCTTCACATGCTAAACTATTTCGAATATTGATGCATGTGTGTAGGGGGAGTATTTTGGAAATGTAAAAATTTTAAAGTGTTAAAAGTTTTGATTTTTATCAAGCACTTTGATTGGTTTTTCAATGGTTTTATGGTTACGATCTATACCCAAACAACCTACTATCTACGACGGAATGATGGAGTCAAAAGGTGGTTTAGGATAGGAAACTACGTCCTATGATCCAACCAGAACCGGAGGGATCTACCCAAGGACATTCTATAGCTAGAACTAGTTGTCCTTAGGAAACATGGAGTTGAATGAAGCTGAATGCGGACTAAATACTTAAGCTAGCATTGGAACAATCACAACAAGGTGCTTGTGATGAATTATTGGTAAGCATTGAAGGAGTTGAATATTCTATGCAACTTAGGCAGAAACTGGGTTAACACATCTATTGAAGACAAGTGTCATGGACCTAGTGATGCAATGCACAACCCTTCCCAGCCATTCAGGTGTCTCTCAAAAGAAACTTCTCTCATTGTCACGGAGATAAACACGTTATCTATTAACTTTCTCACTCCGAGTTAGTTGGTATTGAAAAGGTGGCAGTCTACTCCAGCCTCTGATTACTAAAATGCACTTATCGTGTCTAGAGCCAAAAGAGATCAATCTATCATCTCATTAGGACACAATTGAGTCCTACGCATTATCCTTGTGATATTTCCAGAACATCTGAGTGATACGATTCACGATGAAGATGGAAATCTTGCTTGAGTCAGCATTTAACAAGCTCATGGTAGGTAACTTGTGCTATTCTACACGAATCAAACTTGTGATAACTGTAATGCAACTAAGTTTAAATTCTTAAGTGATTAAAACTTGATTCCAGGTTTCTTCGCAAAATCCGTATGATCTTGCCAGAACATTCAGAGTGAGACTATTTAGTGTTCATAGTGATGAATGGAGATCCTTCCAGTGTCAACCTCAAACAGCACCGCGGTAGGTGACTCACAAGATTCTTTATGAATCGAGCTTGTGACAACTGGAAAGCAACAATGGTAGGATTTTTATTTGAATCAAACTTGTTCCAAGAATCTGAATTTACTACTCTAATCAGACGAATAATTTATCCTTATGATTCACTCTTTACGTTCGCAGTCTGCTTTGAGACGGTTGAGTAAAAAGAACTGGCTAGTATCGTCGGGAAACCCTGTGAAGGAGGTTCTTAATCGAATCTACCCGATCACAGGTATGATATCTAATACCGTCTAACGATCTTCATCGACTAGAGGTAAAATGCTACCGAGTTAGGGTGAAATGTTCTGTTAGAAATACGTTTTAACGTATATTAGAAGTATCGGTCACTCCACAATATTATTTATGTTGTAATAGCTCGTAGTTAGGGTATGCTTATTAAGTTAAGTAAGAACCGGTCCATGGGCTTGTCATGGGCCGGTCCAAGTCCATTAGTGGCTTGGAAGTATAAATACCCCTTTCCTCCTTGGAAAGGGGTTGGTTTTAGTTCACTTTCTAGTTTCCACTTAATAAAATATCACATAGTTTTCTCTCACTTTCTCTCTCTAGTTTCTCTCTCTAGAAAACATCAACCCACTTCATAGATTCATAGGTTATCAAGATTCTACATTTGGTATCAAGAGCTATGGGGTGATTTAAGGTAATGATTTGTGTGGTTTTTGGTTTTTGATTGTATTAGTGTTCTTTAAGAAGATCCATCTTGATTCTTGGTGTTTTTGGAGTTTTTGTGATTGGGATTAGTAGATAAGTATTAGTTTTTACGTATTATTGTAGAAATCACAAAACTTTTTGGGTTATTTGGTAAAAATCTGGGTTTAAATCTTCTTTTTGATCGACTGTTCATACTCGAACAAAGTTTCTGATTACCCAGCAAAGTTCCGAACCAAGAAGAAAAAGTTCCGGATCACCAAAAAGTTCCGAACCAAAAAGTTCCGAACCAAAAAGTTCCGAACCAAAAAGTTCCGAACCAAAAAGTTCCGAACCAAAAAGTTCCGACCCAAGAAGTTCCGAACCAAGAAGTTCCGAACCAAGAAGTTCCGAACCAAGAAGTTCCGAACCAAGAAGTTCCGAACCAAGAAGTTCCGAACCAAGAAGTTCCGAACCAAGAAGTTCCGAACCAAGAAGTTCCGAACCAAGAAGTTCCGAACCAAGAAGTTCCGAACCAAGAAGTTCCGAACCAAGAAGTTCCGAACCAAGAAGTTCCGAACCAAGGGAAAGTTCCGGATCAAGCCAAAAGTTCCGAATCAAGGTAATTCCAAGCCAAAATCTTCCGAATCAACACTTCCGAATCAACAAAAGTTCCGAATCAAGGGATATTTTACTTGTTTTTTTGACGATTTTTTAGAGGATTTAATCTTGGTTTCTTACAACAAAAACTCAACACAATTCACAAGCTTTACTTCACTGCTCGATCAACCGATAATCTTTGTTTCTTTGAAGTGAACAAAAATGAATCCGAATTCATTAATGCCTCAGATGACATCACTTTCGGATATCTCAATTTTAACGGGAACTGATAATCGTCCACCGATGCTTATTAAAGAGGTGTTTGAGGCATGGCAGGGCCGCATGTTGCAATACCTGAAGGGCAAACCAACATACGGAAGGCTTATGGTCAAATCGATTTTGAATGGTCCACTCGACTATGGTACCATTGTGGTGAATAACGTGACTCGACCAAGAGAATTTGAAGAACTCACACCGGCACAACAACTCATTGCTGATGCTGATGACAAGGCTCTACAGACTCTTCTCCAAGCTCTTCCGCATGATATTTATCGCATGGTAAGTCAGTATACGGTTGCAAAGGATTTATGGGAACGTCTAAAGGTGTTGCTACAAGGTACGTCTCTTACCAAACAGGAAAGGGAATGTCAGTTGTATGATCTGTTTGATAGATTCACGTACAGCCCAGGGGAAACGCTACACGACTACTACTTCAGATTCACCACTCTCATGAATGATCTGAATGTATACAATCTCGTGATTGCTCCATTCCAGGTTAACACCAAGTTTTTGAATACTTTACCTCAAGCTGAATGGGGTCAGTATATTACCGATGTTAAGTTAACCAGGGATTTGCATAAGTGCAATTTGGATCAAATCTATGCTTTTCTTCAGCAGCATGAGAAACATGTGATCATACACCGTTCGCCTCGAGGTATGTACCCTGATTCTTTAGCTTTGATGGCAAATCAACCAAGTCTGTCCTACAACAACACTCCTTATATCATGGGACACCAAGCCTATCATCCATCACCGTACATGACTCCAAGCTTCCCCCAATATTCGATTCTGCCCCAACCACCCACCTCACATCAGCAACAATATCGGTTTAGTGCACCTTCGACTCAGAGAGAACCACAAGCTTCACACTATGCCTCACAACCTCACCCATATTCACCAGCAAGCTTTGCACCTTATGGTCAGTCATCATACTCTCCTTATCAAGAAAATGTTGTAGGTCCATCAAGCTATTCTGACCACATGAGTATTCCTCAACAAGACCAAGCATTGTATTGTGATAATGATGAAGTTCCCATTCCTGAGTTCCAACAAGGAACTGACCCAGTTGAAATGTTAGCCTCTTTGTCTGCTTATCTCACAAAGACATTGAGCAAACGAGGATTTCGAGGACCAGCTCCTACTAACAATCAACTGAGGAATTCATCCAATTCTCGCCAACAAGCTACTATTGAGAATGGCAGGGTAATGGTTCAACCTCTTCAACCTTATCAGGGGAGACCTACTACATCAACTACCAATGCACGCACGGTCAATCCTGCTCCAATGGTCAACACTCCTCTACGGGCTAATTCCACAGGCAAGTTGCGAATGATTACATGCTACAACTGCAAGGAAGAAGGACACATGTCCAGGGATTGCAAGAAACCCAAGAGGAGAAGGGATGGACAATGGTTTGCAGAGAAGATCTATCTGGTGAATGCTCAGGCACAAGGAAGGGAACTTGATGAAGAGGAGCTTGCATTTCTTGCTGATCCAGGGATTGCTAAACAAGACAATGTCACCACACAGAATGCAGCATACCAAGCAGATGATCTCGATGCGTATGACTCAGACTGTGATGAATTTCAATCTGCAAAGGCTGCTCTCATGGCAACTATCTCCAGCTTAGGGCCAGAAAAGAGATCTGAGGTACTTAATAATACCACTGATAATACCAATGATGCTAGTATTCAACCACATCAAATTATGCAAGAGAGTGCTGATTCGAATGAGTCTTCGGTGGTGAGTCTGTCAAATGAGGAGACAATCAATGATAGTAATATCAATGTGAGTCCCCAAAATTTGAATGAATCACAACCGGGAGCCATTTCGAATACGCATACTCCTGCTCAACAAGATTTGGTCATGGTTCCTGCTACATTACTTAGCCAAATGAATGCTGCACTTTTAGAAACCCTAGCTAAGAATAAGAATTTGTCTGATGAGCTTGCCTTAAGCAATGAGAAAGTTCAAACCTTGGAATTAGTGCCTTCGTCTAGTGTTCTAACAAATCCCGAATATGATCACTTTCGAAACAAACAAATGGGTCATTTGCAAGAAATTAAAAACTTAAGAGCAAATCTTTCTAATGAACTTAAAGAAAAGGAGTTAGTGGTCACTAATTTTCAAAAACTTCAAACGGATTTTGAGTTACTCGAGTCTAAGAAGAATGAAATGGAGATTAATGCTGCTAATAAGATTAGAAGTCTAGATTACTTGCTTTTAAGACAATACGCTGCTTCTCAACTAGTGCACTTATTTGATGCTTCGTTTAGAGAATTTAACTTATCACGTCAAAAAGGCCTTCCCCCTAACCCAAGGTATGCAAAACAAGCTTTAAGACATAGTCCAAGACTTTATAATGCAACTCAATTAGGATTGGCCTTAGACCCGATTGTTTTTTTTGATGATCGAACAAGTAAGGATCTAGTTGATGAGGATCGGTCATACAATTCTGCAAAATATCCCGAGTGTGATTATTTTAAAATGAATAAGGAGCTTGCAATAACGGATTTTAGAATTCGCTTCCATATGGACAAAGATCTCATCACAGCACCAACCTACATGTTAGAGGAAGAAAACCCTAGTACATTTCCTACACTTGTCAACATGGAAGGTCCTAAGGAAATTCCAAAGAATCTTCCACCTGTTAGCACTGTATGGTTAAACTTGCAAGAGATTAATCAATACTTTACTAACTTTGACAAGGTCATTTTGGAATGTACGACTTCAAATGGCCTAAACGCCGGAGAATGGGCTTTCGAACACATGAACGAGGTGTTTAAGAATGAGATCAATCCGTTTGTCGAAAATCTAAAAGAAAGTTTTGCATCTCTAAAGGAAAATCTTCAGTTTGAAGTTGGTGAAGTTCAAAAAGTGTTTTATGAAATGGACACCGCTTACGAACTACAATTAATTGAAAAGGAAAAGATTTTATCCGAATATGACCGATTCTTGTCCCAAGTAATTTCGTGTGATGTGCTTACTACTGTGAATGTTAATTATTCGAATGAGCTTACATCCGCTATGATTAAATGTGATGCTGTGAATATTTGTGATGATGTTTGTAATCTCTCTGTAAATGTTGCTGAGACTGTAAATGAGGTAGATAATCATTCTTGTCACGAATCTAACGCTGAGTTTTTAAAGCTACAAGATTCTTACAATTTACTTTCAAAACGCTTTAATCAACTAGAACAACATTGTATATCTTTAGAATTAAAACAACAAACTCAAAATGAGGATCTTTTGATAACAAATAGTTGTGAAAACGGTGTTGAGACGAGTGACAAGATGATTGAAATAGTTAAGGCATTAGAGGAAGAGATTATGAGGTTAAAGAGAGATGTGTCATCAAATGAAACACTAAAATTGGAACTAGAGGCTGCAGAGTCTAAAAACCAGGACTTAGAAATTAGACTTTCGTCTATTCTAGGGGAGATGGATCGGACAAGACAGGGACTATCCGCTCTTTATGGTTCATTAGAAGAACGCTTAGCTTTTAATGCAGCACAGCAACAATCTTATGTTGAACAACTGAACCAAAAGTGTGAGGAAATCTCTGACTTAAACATCCAGCTCATTGACAAAAACATGGTTTTGGCCGAGTTAAAGGAGACACTTCTTCTCACCCGACAAGAAGTTGTTAATAACTTAGCTACCAACTCTGCACCATCTTCTAGTGCTCCAACAACCAAGTCAGTAGTGCTTTATAAGAACCCGCTTCATAAGAAAAACCCGGTTACCTACGATGATTATATGAGGAATACCATTAAGCATGTAGATCTTGTTAGGGATATTTTAGACGATCTTTATGCCTTAGATCCCTCAAGTAGCTACTATTATTCGGCTCATGAATATATTAAGCGAGTTCAATATTGCTTAGCATATTTGCAATACATAGGTAAACCAGGTTCTGCACTACTCACTAATAAACCCATTGCTGTAACTCCATTCAATAAGACCCCAGGAGCTAAACCGTCATTGGCACTATCAAGTAAGGCACCTTTAAAATCTGTTGCTAATATTCCCACTTTGCCTTCTACAGGAGTAAAAGAGTCTACTAAGGCTAAAGGATCGCCACTCAAGAAAGATAAGATCAAGCCCTCCACTAGTAGTATCAACAAGAAGAAAGTAGAAGCTCACCATAGGAATGCTAGTTCAGTTTTAAATAAAAAGAATCATGTTAAGACTAAAAGCTCTGCGCCTGTGCAGAAGCCTAAACCATTCGTGAATTCTAATTTGAATTGTTGGAATTGTAATGAATGTATGTTTTCCCAACGTCATGATTTGTGTCTTATTGATCATGTGAATGAAATGAATGCCATTAGGAATAATCTTGAATGGAAGCCGACTGGTAGAACTCGTGCCCAAGTTGGCTGGCAATGGCGTCCCACTGGTAGGACCTTTACATTAGATGGAAAAATGTGCCCTTTAACTAGGAATGCATCCATTGAGGTTAGGTCTGAGCGTCCTTTAGTTAGGAACACTCACACTAAAGTATGGAAACAGCGCCCTTTAATTAGGTCCGCCCCCACTATAGTGCCTATCAGTAAAGAAATACCTCAGGATTTAAGCCAACTAGAATCTACACCACCAACTAGGAAGAAGAAGGCTAGGAAATCTAAGAAACCTAGAGTTAGAAAATCTAAGATTATGAAATCTGTACCTGCTAATAACAAGGAACACTCAGATTCCGATACCTCTACATTGTCTTCGTGTGGTGATATTTTCAGGTGGTCCAAATCATCATGTGGTATTTGGACTCCGGTTGTTCAAAGCATATGACCGGAGATCGCTCGATGCTCCGAAATTTCGTCAGCAAGTTTCTTGGAATGGTTAAATTCGGTAATGATCATATAGCAAAGATAATGGGGTATGGTGAATATCAGATTGGAAACGTTACGATTTCAAGGGTATACTATGTAGAAGGTCTTGGTCATAACTTATTTTCAGTAGGACAGTTTTGTGATTCCAACCTAGAGGTTGCTTTTCGACAACATACTTGTTTCATCCGCAACTTGGAAGGAAAAGACTTGTTGAAGGGATCTCGTGGTGCAAATCTTTATACGTTGTCCCTACAAGACATGATGGCCGCCTCTCCAGTATGTCTTCTCTCTAAAGCATCTAAGACCAAGTCATGGTTATGGCATCGCAGATTATCTCATCTTAACTTTGATGCTATTAATCATCTGGCTAAAAACGAATTAGTTCGTGGTCTTCCAAAGCTCAAATTTCACAAGGATCATTTATGTTCCGCGTGTTCAAGGGGGAAAAGTACCAAGAAATCATACAAGCCCAAAGCTGAAGACACCAATCAAGAAAAACTTCATCTTCTGCATATGGATCTTTGTGGGCCAATGAGAACTGAAAGTGTGAGCGGTAAGAAATTCATTCTCGTTATTGTGGATGATTTCTCCAAGTTTACATGGGTTAGATTTCTACGTACAAAGGATGAAGCACCGAAGGCTATCATCACTTTTCTGAAATTTATTCAGGTACATTTGAATACTACTGTCCGCCGTATTCGTACAGATAATGGAACAGAGTTCGTCAACCAGACTCTTCGTGATTACTATGAAGGAGTTGGTATCTCACATGAAACATCCGCTGCACGCACTCCACAACAAAACGGTGTCGTTGAAAGACGGAATCGTACGCTTATGGAAGCTGCTAGGACTATGCTAATTTATGCGAACGCTCTATTGTTCTTGTGGGCAGAAGCCATATCTACTGCTTGTTTCACCCAAAATCGTTCTATCATTCGGAAACGCCATGGAAAAACACCTTACGAGCTTCTACATGACCGTAAACCCGATGTTTCATTCTTTCATGTGTTTGGTGCTCTTTGTTATCCAAACATTAATAGTGAGAACTTGGGCAAGCTTCAACCGAAAGCCGATATAGGTATTTTCATTGGTTACTCACCGTCCAAGAAAGCATACCGAATTTACAACCGTCGTCTTGGTAAGATTGTAGAAACTATGGATGCAGATTTCGATGAGCTGAAAGCGATGGCTTCTGAGCAACACAGCTCTGAACCCGCGCTTCATGAGATGGGAACCGGTGCTATTAGTTCCGGATTAGTTCCCAATAATCCTACTTCTACATCATTTTTACCACCTTCAAGGCCTGAGTGGGATAAATTGTTTCAACCGTTGTTTGATGAATTCTTTGATCCCCCAAATGATGAGGTTCCAGCACCTGTAGTGATAGCTCCAATCCCTGAAGCTGTTGCTCAAGCTAATGAAGCTTTATCTAATGCATCTTCAATTAACATTGAACCGGATGCACCTTCACCAAGTAATTCTCAAACTACACCTGAATCTTCACCCTTACTTGTGCCTAATGATGTTGAAGAGGATCCTATTGATCACGATTTGGAATATGCTCACCTGCAAGAGCTTCCTTTCTTTGGTGTAGCGATACCTGAAAACCCTTCAGCCGCATCTACCTCAGAAGAAGCTCCGTCTATCGTTCACTCCAGACCACCTAGGATTGAAAATCATAGCACCAAATGGACAAAAGATCACCCAATAAGGAATGTCATTGGAGATCTAGATCGACCAGTCTCTACACATCATCAATTACAAGAAAGTGCACTCTATTGCTACTTTGATGCATTTCTCTCCGAAGTTGAGCCTAAAAACTGGCAACATGCTATTACTCAATCATCTTGGATTGAAGCCATGCAAGAGGAACTAAATGAATTCCAAAGACTTGAAGTATGGGAATTAGTTCCTCTCCCTGACAAGGTTAACATCCTTACTTTGTTGTGGGTTTATAAGGTTAAACTTGATGAGATGGGTGCCGTATTGAAGAATAAGGCTAGATTGGTTGCTAGAGGATATAAACAAGCCTTGGGTATAGACTTTGAAGAATCTTTTGCTCCTGTGGCAAGATTGGAGGCGATTAGACTATTCCTTGCGTATGCTGCTCATATGAACATGATCGTCTATCAAATGGATGTGAAGACGGCATTTTTGAACGGTTAACTAAGGGAAGAAGTCTATGTTAGTCAGCCGGATGGGTTCGTTAGCACGGAGTTTCCTAATCATGTGTACAAGCTTAAGAAGGCTCTCTATGGGTTGAAACAAGCTCCACGCGCGTGGTACGATCTCCTTTCAACATACCTCATCTCGGAAGGCTTCTCCAAAGGCAAGGTGGACCCCACTCTATTCACTCTCAAGGAGGACAACGACATGCTTCTGGTACAAATTTATGTTGATGATATAATATTTGCTGCCTCTAACATAGAATTGTCACAACGCTTTGAGAAGATAATGTCCACACGCTTTCAGATGTCAATGATGGGAAAAATTTCATTTTTCTTAGGATTACAGATTTCTCAAAATCCCAGAGGCATCTTTATTAATCAATCCAAATATGCTCTAGAATCTTTAAAGAAATATAACTTTGATAATTGTGACCCCGTGGACACTCCAATGGTGGAGAAATCCAAGTTAGATGAAGATAGGGATGGGACTATTGTCGATCCAAAACTTTACCGTGGGATGATCGGCACCCTTCTCTATCTGACTGCTAGCAGGCCTGATTTGTAATTTGCCATATGCATGTGTGCCCGGTATCAGGCTCGGCCTACCGAAAAGCACTTACATGTTGTGAAAAGGATATTTCGGTATCTAAAAAGAACACTTCATCGTGGTCTATGGTATCCAAAAGATTCCTCTATTGCTTTAATATCATACGCAGATGCCGATCATGCTGGGTGTCAAGACACGAGGCGTAGCACTTCTGGATCTGTGCAACTCCTTGGAGATAGATTGATCAGTTGGTCTTCAAAAAGGCAGAAAAGCGCTGCAATTTCTAGCACGGAGGCTGAATACATCGCCATGTCCGGTTGTTGTGCTCAAGTCCTTTGGATGAGATCACAATTAACTGACTACGGTTTGGGTTTCAACAAAATCCCGATGTATTGTGACAACAAGAGCGCCATTGCCCTTTGCTGCAACTATGTTCAACACTCCCGGGCCAAGCACATAGACATTCGCTACCATTTCATTAAAGAGAAGGTGGAGAACGGAGTGATCGAGCTGTATTTTGTCACTACTGAGTATCAGCTGGCAGATATGTTCACCAAAGCCTTAGATCGAGGACTAATCGAGTTTTTGATCGACAAGCTTGGCATGAAATCATTCACTCCAGCGACTCTCAAAGAGTTAGCAGAAGAATCAGCTGAATAGTGGTGGTAAACTATTCAGGCGTATCCTTTGTTCGTGATCATGTATATTATCGTAAATATATAAACCACAAAAAGAAAAATACAAATATATAAAACCAAGAAAACCATAAAAAAATATAAAACCTAGAAAAACCATAAAAAATATAAAATCAAGAAAAACTAAAAATATTTTTCGTTTTTAAATCGGGCATGTCTTTTAGTACGGTAATATTTACGGCCTTAGAAATGTCGATCAATATTGACACGGTGCCATAAATAGAGTCCGTATAAAAGTTGTACATTTTTAAAACATGCCCATAATGGCTTGTAGTTATTTCTGACTGCAACCCGGTTTTCATATTAAAGTCACGTATTTCCTTGGAAAACGTTGGCTCACAACGGGAATTAATTTTCTCGGGCATGATTTACAAGCCAAATCATGCAAAGGGATCAAGTTTACTTTATAACTTGGTCTAACACAAATTAGTGTACGTCTCAGTGCATTAATTTGTTTAAAATAAGAGAAATCTTATTGACACCATGAATCAATCTTTTTCAAGACATTAATTGGAAATGTTTTCATCAATATTTAACTCTTTAAACAATGACTACAGCTCTTTAAATAGAAAACGGGTCATCGTTTAAGGGGGAGAAAATATTAAATCATCTTTGTCATCAAAACGATTTTCGAAAGTGATTGTGGAAAATTAATGGCTAAATGGTAAATGAGTGGTATTGCTTTAGAAAACGACTTGTGCTCGTTCAAGGTGATAGGCATTGCTTTAAGATCTTGGAAATATGCTAATAGGTTGAGATGTTTAAGTTGTGTTGGCAAAATTTAACAATGGTTAGGGTGACTAGAAAAGAAAAGGAGTTAGCCTAATAGGAGTTATAAAACAAAAAGGAAAAGTATAGAAAAGTAGAGGGACCTAAAGTGACAATGTGTGAAAGTTGCTAAAACTTGACCTAGTCAAACAAAACCTCCCGTCCCCTTACTATTCTTCTTCACTGTTTCTTTCATCTTGCCGCCATTAAAACACACACACTTGAGCTTTCTCACACACGATTTTAATCTGTTAATCAACTCCATCCGTGTTCATTCGATTTATAAGGTAATAAACATCATTCTTTGATTAAAATTCGTCTAAATCATCACTATGTCTTGCTAATTAATTAGTTTGAATCAAATCAGTCAAGATTAGGTTTTACTCCTTAATGTAGGTTTAATTGATTAGGTTTATAAGTGGGATATACTCGGAATGTCTTTAGAAGATGTTATATTGCCTTAGTTTGCCTTAGAACTCACAAACGTGCATAGATTAAATCATCAATAGGCTGTGTTTTGAAGTTCCGAATGAACATGGATAATAACTTCCGAATAAAGAACTTCCAAATGAAGTTCCGAATGAAGGACTTCCGAATGAAGGACTTCCGAATGAAGGACTTCCGAATGAAGGATTTCCGAATGAAGGACTTCCGAATGAAGGACTTCCGAATGAAGGACTTCCGAATGAAGGACTTCCGAATGAAGGACTTCCGAATGAAGGACTTCCGAATGAAGGACTTCCGAATGAAGGACTTCCGAATGAAGGACTTCCGAATGAAGGACTTCCGAATGAAGGACTTCCGAATGAAGGACTTCCGAATGAAGGACTTCTGAATGAAGGACTTCCGAATGAAGAAAGTTCCGAATGAAGGAAGTTCCGAATGAAGGAAGTTCCGAATGAAGGAAGTTCCGAATGAAGGAAGTTCCGAATGAAGGAAGTTCCGAATGAAGGAAGTTCCGAATGAAGGAAGTTCCGAATGAAGGAAGTTCCGAATGAAGGAAGTTCCGAATGAAGGAAGTTCCGAATGAAGGAAGTTCCGAATGAAGGAAGTTCCGAATGAAGGAAGTTCCGAATGAAGGAAGTTCCGAATGAAGAAGTTCCGAATGAAAAAGTTCCGGATGAAGAGTTGTTTAGTTGTTTGCTTGTTCTAAGTACTTGTATGAAATGTGTTATGCTTAGAAGTAATACAGATACATATCTATATATTTTTGTGCATCAACCTTTCATGTCTTATCTTAAGCAGATACAATGACTAATCCAACTGTACAAGCAATCCAAGACTCTAGAGAAGCCGCTATTGCTAAAGCACGAACCCTCAAGTTCATACCAAATAATCACCGGCTGAAGCAAGTCTCAAAATCCACTCACCATGGATTTAAAGTAGCCATAGCAATCCTTGATCACTCTCATTTCAAGAACGCCCTTAGGAGTACTGCCTCGTTGCCTTATGAGTACATGTATGAGTTCTGGGCTACCAAGGATAGTACTTCAAACAAGATCACCTTCACCATCGACAACAAGCAGCAGACGCTCATAGTTTCAGACTTCCGTAAGATTTTTGGTATACGGGATACACCCAAAGGCATGTCATTTTCGAGGGATCCTACTAAAGATGAACTCATGGAGATGTTCGAGGCTCTTGGATGTCCTGACATACGAGTTGCGTCTGAGTTTACCACTGCTAAAGTAGGACAACCTTGGAGAGCAATGTTGGGTATTCTCAGTAGATGTCTTACACCAAAAACAACTGGATATGATGCTTTGCGTAGTCCAATAATGAACCTCTTCTATGGCATGTACAAAGGTGCAAATGCAGATTATGCATTGTTGATATGGGAAGAATTCACCTTTCAACTCTTCCAAAACAAGAAGCTGAAGACAAATTTCTTTCCTTATCCTCGGTTTATCAAGCTTATCATTAATTATTTTATGAAGAATGATGCTACTATTGATAAGCGTGCAGCAAGTCGGCATCACACTGAAGAAGCTGATGATACTGTGGATTTAAGACATGAAGGACCAGCTGGTGGTGTGATTCCTGGTCCTATTCTCGATTATCTTCTGACGGATAAAATTAAAGGTTCTGCTGATTACAAGCTACTGCTGCTGGAAATCAAGAAGCTTAAAGCAAGCCTTCAGACTGGAGAAGATTCATCTACTACGGTCAAGAGTAAAGGTAAACGCAAGCAACCAGCTGCTTTACCTGAACCCGAAACCAAGAAGAAGAAGACTGAAGCTAAGAAGGGAAAGGGCAAGGCTGATGAGTTAGCTCTACACGACGAAGAGGATGTTGATGTCGATCCTACTCTTGACAAGGCAGAGAGAAAAATGATGAAGATAGCTATTGAAAAGAGTAAGAAAGATACGGGAGGTAGTGGTTCGGGTGCACGGGTAAATATTGAAGAAGAGTACGAGGAGCCAGAGGATGTTTTTGAGTTTGGATCACCTGAAAGGTATTCTACTTCGAAGGAGACATCTATCCCCCCTGTTTCAGCAAGTGTTGAAAAGACGTCTGGGGTTCCTACAATCATGGTGTCAACTCAACCTTTAATAACTCAACCTTTAGCAACTCAACCTCCACCAATACAACCCTTACCAACCAGACCGGTTTCAACACCATTTCTTCCACCACCGATAACTCCCATCCTTAGCACCGTAGTAACAACCGAACCTCTTCACTCAACCCAGAGCAGCTCTGCAACGTCTTCAATGGCTGTATTTGTGATGGCCGAAATGTTGGATAAACATACGGATAATCACAAAAGAGAGATGGATGAACTTCGCCAAGAGTTACATAGACGAGCTCAAAGTGAAGAAGCATCTAAGAAATCCCAAGACGAGATGCTTGCTAAGTTCGCTGCAGAGATGGAGTTAACACGAAAAGCTCATGCAGAAGAACTAGCTCAGGTTAAGCAGGCTGAAGCTGATAAACATGCTCCACCAATCACCAGACTTCAAGCGATGAGGGATAAATACAAGGAGCAGAAAGAAGCACTTGAAGCTTCTGTTGAAGAAAGAGTGAAAGAATCCGTTGAGTCCATTATGCCTAAACTGCGTGATGAGTTGAAGACACTCGCGGCTGATAACTTGATGATCAAGTCTTCCAATCCTTCAGAATCCGCCTACAAAATTGCCTATGACTTGACGGATTTTGAATTAAAGAAGATCCTCAAAGCTCGTATGAGGGAACTTGGTTCGTTTGACAAATCTAGGGTTCAACGGGCTCTTTACAAATCCCTAAATGACGCTATCATGGAGGATGATAGGTTATTTAAAACGTTTGGAAGTGTGGTACCCTACCACATCCTGCCTGAAGAAGAAAGGGAAGAAAGTGAAGAAGAAGAGGGTAATGCTGAAGAAGAGGAAGAAGAAGGAGAAGAAGAAGAAAAGGATGATGACGATGACGATGGTGATGATGATGATGATGAGGATGGTGATGATGATGATGATGATGGTGATGATGGTGGTGATGGTAATGAGGAGAGTGCTAAGGGGAGCAACGAGGATAGGGATGAGGATGATGATGGGGGTAAATAGGCTGAAAAGGGGGATAAGGTTGCCAGCTCAAAGAAACCTGCAAAGTCTGGAACCAAGTCTAAGAAAGATGTAGCGGCAAAGGAAAAATCAACCTCAACGGAATCAAGACGATCTAAGTGGCGCCACGATGTGAATGCTACTACAGCGTCATCGATTCCTGGTACATCTATTGCTGTGTCTATACCTGTTACCACTAACCCTGTTAGTTCTGTTTTGTTGCTCCTGTGATTGCAGAATCGGTAACTGAACCTGAAGCTGCACAACACTCACCCGTTCATGACACTGCCGAGATGCCTGAATCAGCATCAGCAGATGTTCACGTTTCCACTCCTCTACAACAAGAACCACAATCTACTGTTCCTGAGTCAAGCACACGGGACTGGGCAGACACGTTGGAGATTGACGAGACTGCACCGCCACAAGCTTGGATCACGGCAGCGGCTCAATATGATCCAATTACAGACGATGATAGAGATGTTCTATATCTTCGAATCCGTAGTCCGATTGATTTATGTGCGTTTTGGGCTCATGAGTTTAAATCT
Source organism: Glebionis coronaria (assembly GCA_025667525.1). Classification (NCBI taxonomy): domain Eukaryota; kingdom Viridiplantae; phylum Streptophyta; class Magnoliopsida; order Asterales; family Asteraceae; genus Glebionis; species Glebionis coronaria. The sequence continues at coordinate 208,977,884 of CM046881.1, read as the reverse complement.
TCAGTCACTCCATCTCTGGTAAAGCGAGCACTAAAAGACAAGAGCCTTCGCGCCAAAACCGGGTTAAGCCGCATGGAGTACGAGTATTATGCTGACGAGGTCCTGAAAGCTCTCAAAACCACTCAAAGGCCAAGACTTCATGAGTCAGAAAGAGCTCCACCTCCACTTGATCTCTCTCAAGATAATCAGATTGCTCGTGACTTCTTCGTCATCAATGATCTTGTTTATCTTCTCAAAGGTTCATCAAAGTACGCAACTTCACAGACCTTACTGAAAGCTGCTAACTGGGCAACAATTCCCTATATCGAGGAAAAGGTAAACCTACTCTGGGTCCCAAAGGTAAATCGTAATTATGATATGTATGCTGTTATAGGTGCATCTCATTGGGACGAACGAGTCCGAAGGGCGTACAGGGGTTGCTGCTTGGCCAATTCAGGAAGTAACGTTAGATCCAATATCCGCATCTCCAGTATTTTAGGGCTGAAAACTGAAGCCAAGAATGGCTATTATCATGTGACGGAGATTCCTGTGAAAAGGGAGGATGACAGAGAATACAAAATCCAGCAGGGAGATTTCTCTATCATTCATCTGGAGGATATCGAAGATATGTTACTTCTGATGACCCGAGATCAACTCACCCATATTGATCGTCACGATGGCATTGCCTTGAATACAGCACTTCGTATGTTCACACGAAGCGTTGTTATCAAGAAACGAGTTGAAGATCTTCAATTGGGAGTCGAAAGCTACCAAAGGAAGCTTAACTTAACCCGTCCAATGAATCAAGTTCTACCTCAACATGTAGATAGATGTCCCTATATCGGCATTTCTGTTCCGAGTTACGGCATTTTCTACTTGAACAGTCGAGGGTTAATGAAGTTTATGAGGATGGGTGAGCTTTATAAGTATAGTGATGGGACTCTCACTCTCGTCAGAGGAAAATTGGAGCATCTTAACTCAGGTGGGTCTTTACCGGAGATGACTGAGGATTGGCATCAGGGTTACCAGCAAATGGCGAAGTATGTGATCAAGAAGATTGATCAAAAGCTCCGTGAACGTAGATTGATAAGGAGTTTAGAAAGATTCGTTGGTGGTAGACCATATGGAGTGCACTACAAGTTACTACAACGATCCATCTAATGGGTCGTACATCTCAGGTCCACTCTATATTGGTATTATTTGTGAATATGTAAATTTTTGTGAATATTGTGCTTTTATGGCTTGATGTAGTGTTAAGGTATGATAATTTTTCAAGAATTTCTCACGAGATTCTAAATCTTTCAAAATATATCATACTTAAGCACTACAACTATCCCTTATTAATTTAAGGGGGAGCATTAACATGTTCTATGGCCAAACATCGATTTCATTTTTACCCAAAGACCGGTTAATCCATTCAATATCCCAAATATTAATGGTTAACATTTTGGATAAGGGGAGAAAATGGGATTAAAGAGACGTAAATGATACTTGGCTAAAAGATGAAAAAGACTTAACGATAATCCAACTTAATATGTGTAAAGCACGTGTTAAGGGGGAGCGTTTTTGATGAACAAACCACCTAAGGTACAAAACTTTTGATTTCAATATCACTAGTACCTTAAGTGATTTTCAAGGATTTTTCATGGTGGCTATACTTTCCCAAAACACGCTTAATTCACGACGTATGTGGTGACAAAAGGGTGGTAGGAATAGGTCTAGTCCAATGATTCATCAGAGCCGATGGAATCTTCCCAAGGACAATTCCCTAGATAGAATTAGAAGTCCTAGGAAAGTTGGAGAAAGATTGTGAACGTAGCTGAATGCCGACCAAGTACTTAAGCTAGCACTGGAACAATCACAACAAGGTGCTAGTTATGACGTATTGGTAAGCATTGAAGGGGTTGAAGAATGAAGAAGAATTGTAAAGATAAAGGGTGTAAAGAAAGAAGCCCTCCTTACAACTTTAGGCAGAAACCGGGTCAATACATATGCTATTGAGATCATTTTTGTTAATGATTCTCGATATTGAAGAAAGACATCATGGACCCAGTGATGAAATGCACAACCCTTCCCAGCTAACTCAAATATCTCTCAAAAGGTATTTGTTTTAATCACACGAAGATTAACACGTTATCTATTGGTTTATTCACTCCGAATAGACTGATATTGAAAAGGTGGCACTCCTCTCCAGCCATCGCTCACTAAATCAAAACGCACTATAGAGTCTAGAGCCACGAGATCATCAAAAGTCTCATTAGGACACTTTCCATTTATTCCTTGCTTTCTCACACACTGTGAAAAGTAAGAGATTTTCATGAGTCCTACGCAGTATTCCTGTAATATTGCCAGAACATCCGAGTAATACGCAAGTATTACAATGAAGATGGAAATCCTGCTTGAGCCAACATCAAACAAGCTCATGGTAGGTTACACGTGCGGTTCTTTTATAACCAATCTTGTGAAAAACTGAAAAGAAACAGTGGTTTAATTCTTAATTGAACTTAAACTCGTTCCAGGCCTCTACGCATTATCATATGATCTTGCCAGAACACTCAGAGTGACTCTTTATTGATCACAGTGATGAGTGGAAATCCTTCTAGTGTTAACATCAAACAGCACTTGGTAGGTGACGTGCAAGATTCTTTATGAATTGAGCTCGTGATAACTGGAAAGCAACGATGGTGAAAATCTTAATTGAAATTCACTTGTTCCAGGTTTCATGAATTGACGGCTTTAATCATAAGGATTTTTAATCCAAATGATTCACTCTTTATGTTCGCAGTCAGCTTTGGACGGTCGAATAAAGAGAACGGGTTTACCCGCGAAATCCTGTCAGGAAGTTACTTAATTGAAACTATCCGTCACGGGTACGATATCTAATATCGTCCAACGGTCTTCACCGACCGGAGGTAAAATGCTACCGAATTAGAATAAAATGTCAAAGCCATTTTATTCGTGTCGTTGCTGTGTACCTATTAAAGACGGTGGCGTTGCTGTGTACCTGTTGAAGACGATGGCGTTGCTGTGTACCAGTTAAAGACGGTGGTGTTGCGGTGTACCTGTAGAAGTCGTTCTCACATACTTATGTTTTTCTGCATCAAAGTTCAGCAAAAATTCAAGAAAGTACAAGATGAAGTCTTCCGCTGTACCAAACTCTGAAGCTTTCAAGAATTCAACAAAAAGACATAAGTGTGTGGAACATGGAGTCACGAGAAGGCAAGTTTCACAAGAAGGCAAAGATCGCACGCGAAAGGCCAAAAGAACAATGCTCTCAAGTCAAAGCCTAAAAGATCAAACCAACATATTCACAACAAAAAGAAAAAGAAGAAAAGACTACGAGCTAAAGAACGAAGACTTAGTATAGTATGCTAGGTTTAGAACTTTGTAACGTGGAGTGACCTCCCTTAGGGGGAGATTGTTAGAAATACATTTTAACGTATATTAGAAGTATCAGTCACTCCACAATATTATTTATGTTGTAATAGCTCGTAGTTAGAGTATGCTTATTAAGTTAAGTAAGAACCGGTCCATGGGCTTGTCATGGGCCGGTCCAAGTCCATTAGTGGCTTGGAAGTATAAATACCCCTTTCCTCCTTGGAAAGGGGTTGGTTGTTGTTCACTTTCTAGTTTCCACTTAATAAAATATCACATAGTTTTCTCTCACTTTCTCTCTCTAGTTTCTCTCTCTAGAAAACATCAACCCACTTCATAGATTCATAGGTTATCAAGATTCTACATGTTCAAAGCCATTTTGTTTGTGTCTATATATGTTGCTGCATATCAGAATGGTGGCGTAGTTGTGTACTAACCGAAGTCGTCTTCACATGTTCATACCAAAAGTAAAAGACTTCTGCTACTCTGAAAATCAATGAATACCTTAAGGTCTAACTACAACTATATTTGTATGGGAGATTGTTAGCCTATCGAAATCAACAAAGTATGAACATGTCGATCAGAAGTCACGAGAGCACAAGATGGCGATAAACAAGATTCCTAAGAATGCAATATGTCATCTTTGTCACAAGAGCACAAGATAATGACTATCAAGGATAGATTGAAGATCTCAAGCACTAAAAGTCAAATGACAAAGGCTCTATAAAGATCACAAAAGCATGAAGAACAAAGACGTTACAAACAAGATCAAGACCAAGATACAAGACCTAAGAAGGAAGATCACCTCCACAAGAATGTATTCACTCAATCGTCTTATGTATTTAAAGATGACCGATACATTGGGGGAGATTGTTAGCTCGATATTTATATAGTCGAACAAGAATGTAATAGGTCATTTTAGTCGTTAAAGGTCTTGTATATTAATAGGCTAGTCGGGATAACCGGGCTTGGACTTTTAGCTAATATTGTATAAGTTAGGGGCTCTAAGCCTAAAGACAAGCCAAGCCCGGCCCAAGGACAAAGCCCACGAGCCCACCAAGCTCGTGTGTATATAACCCCTCTTCCTTATATGGAAGAGGGTGTTGGTTCATTTACTTTCTCTCTTTAAGTAACATTTACCTTCCACCATTCTCTCTAGTTTTTCACTCTACTTTCTTCTCTTTCTCTCTCTAGATCTCATCTAAGTATTGTGTTATGGATTAGATTTAGGATTAACAAATCCTTTAAACCTTTTAACTAATTAAGTAATTAGTCCTTTTTAAACCGTTAAGTATACACTTATATCAAACTAAGATTATGTTGGAATTTAACGACCCTAATGTATCTAGCATACATGCATCATGAGTAAACGCAACGGATAGGATCAATAAACTATGCACATAATGTAATTAACATAAAGATAAAGAATTCATACCTTTTCTCCTTGAACGATGATCAAGAACACACAGATCACCAAAACTAAATGAAACCCTAATTCCGTATACCTAATCCGGTTCACCAATAAGCCAAAGATCAAGTTAGATATTCTCTAAGATAGTTCACACGACACTTCGATCAATCACCTTTGATTGCTAGATCTATAAAAAGAAAATATTTAACAAAAACCAAGACATAAAAACCCAAAGGTTTTGTGTTTGGCCGTCGATTACAAGAGAAAGAGAGGAGGAGATTTTTGGTTTTCAAGTTGTGGAAAATTGATTAATATCCCTATTTTATATAGTAGAAGTCTTATGTTAATTAAGGTAAAGATCTTATCTTAGTAGAAGGCTTATGCTAATTAAGGTAAATATATTATCTTTTTTAACAAGCAAATAATCCTTCAATAAAATCTCATCCCTATCTTTTCTTGTCTAGTCGGTCGAATGTTCCCAAACACCCCTTGGGATTGAATTTTTGACTTTCTAGATTAATCTGTTATTAATTATATTAATTGCCTTAAAGTCTTGAGTCTTATTAATTAATCTTTGTTAAAGTTTTTAACTTATTAATTAATTACCTTTAAGTAAACACTTTTATCAAACTAATATTATAGAATAAAATAGACATATTATATCATATATGTTAATAAAAGATGATCTTCATTTCTAAGTGTGTAACTTAGGCCCACGTACTCCTGGCCATATAAAATACTATCTATGACTTATACACATTCCAATAGCTCCCACTTGTGGAAGTCTCCATCATAGTGTATTTTAATACTAACATTGACGGATATTCTAGCAACACCATCAATGCTCCCAAAAGTACATGAGTTTGGTTTCTAGTAATCAAGCTCAGGCTTATGGTATAAACTACTACATCCCTTTTGTTTCTGATACTGTTAATCATGAATATGGATCAAAAGTCATTTCACGTATTAACGATTTTGTTTCTTGTTTTTGTAATTAATCAAGATTAGCAAATGTAAAAAGAAACTTCTTAACTATACTTTGGGTGCGACCACACAAACATCTGATCAATCCTACGAGGGGCCTAGTATGTATTATACTCCATTCATGAAGGAATAAAATTCTATTTTGAATAAAAGTACCATCCACACATGTAATAGACACTCCTGAAATATAACTGTCCATTTTACTTACACAACGTTTACTCTAAATCAAGAAATACTATCCATCTATGTGAAGATCCGCTTGCATCTCAAGTCTAAGGATAAGCAATACTTTACCATTCATGTAATTTGTAAAACTCGCATATAAATACCATGAACAGTACACTACGTAAACCTACGAACCAATTAAAACTTTTCATTTATGTCATGTACACGTGTAACGAACATTAAATTCAGAAACAATGTATGTATTAATACACGATAATTATTAAGTGCGTAATAGTACATGCTAATTATTAAGTATAATAATTATAATCACGAACATATAATCACGAGCATTTATAAACACGATAATTATTACGTATAATAATTATAACACGACTATTAGAACATGATGTATATATGAAGTATATATAGCACGAACATTAAGCACGAACTAACACGAATAATAAACACGAATGTACACAGGTTATACGTTAATTAAGAAAAAGCCCGGTTTACCCTTTTGGGTCCTTGTGTCCGCGGCAACCAAAGACAAGGGGGCCAAGCCCACTTTAAGTTTTGACTAAAGGGAAAAGTAAAACACAGGAAAACCATTTACACATTTTTACAAGAAAAATAAAAACCCTAGCCCCCCTTGGTGATAGCCGCGACACATAACAAGAACAAGAAGCATTTTGGTTGATTATTGATCTTTGATTTATTGGTGATTGTGTTTGTGTTCGTGTTCTTTTCAATCAAGTATTGGGGTAAAAACATCAAACCTTTATCTTTTTAATTCCCTTTTAATTTATATATATGAACACATGATTAGATCCTTAAAAACAAGGAATTAAACATGTTATAGATTTAATAAAACATGAAAAGGGGGTTTGGTTGGGTTTGTTTGTGGTTCAGCAGCCAACCGAGAGCTCAATAGCTCTCGGTGTCCTTGTTTTTGCCATAACCGAGACCCCTAGGGGCTTGGTGTGTGTCTCGGACGAGCAACAGGAACCACTGGCTGTTGCCGGTGGTTAAGTTGTTCAGGCAGGGGGAGCAAACAAGGCAGCATGGGGAACCACCGGCCTAAGCCGGTGGGAGCCTTGCTCTAGCAGTGGCTAGCCACGACGCAGCAGCAGCGACCATCGTTGGTTCCGCAGCCACCAGCCGCCAACACAGCCGTGGCTGTGTGTGGTGGTTGGTGTTCTGGTTTTTTGGTTTTGTCTCAGGATTCGGGCTTCGGATTGTTTGCAAGTTATTTTTTTACAAGATTAATTAAATTAATTAACATGTCTAATAATTAATTTAATTTAAAGCATGGACTTAGGTTATATTATTTTTATAAATAATACATGTTTAAGCCTATGTATTTTGTCATTTAATTTTAGACTATAGTTTAATTAATTAATTATTTAATTCATGAAATTATAATTAATTAATAATGCATGACTTAGGTTTATCTATTAAAATTAATAAAACATGTTAACCAAAGTATTTTACTAGACTTAATTTAATTAAACCATGACTTAATTAAATTGTATAACCTATAGTTTATTAATTAACCATGATAAATTATTAATTAATAAAGCATGTACTATAATTGTTAATCAATAATCAGTTATAACCTATAGTATTTAATTAATAAACTATACTATTAATTACATGACTTATGACTTTTAACCAGAAAACACTAGCTTATATTATTAGCTTATTAATCCAGCTTATTTTTAATTATGAAAACTTTCTATTTCAGGAAACTTACTATTTTTAGAAACTTTCTATTTTTAGAAACTAAACTTTCTATTTTTGGAAACTTTCTATTTTTGGAAACCTGCTATTTTTAAAAAGTTACTTATTATTACACTACAAGTATAATAATACAAGAATACAACATAATACATAGTCAAAAGACATGAAATACATGAATAATACAGTATATCATTTAAAAACAGTAAAATAAGACAAGAACATATAAAACAAGCTAAAAACATACAAGAACCAGTAAAATACTCAGTAATTAGACAACTCATACATGTCCCTTATTTATGTAGCTTTAGTAAGGTCGGAGTAGGACTTTTCATCCTTTCATCTTTCCTCGTTCACTGGACATAAGGTAGGGATATTCCGTCCTTCAGTATGGACATTCTTTCCTTATTAGGATTCCCCGTTTGAGCCAACTGTTTTCCCAAGTATTTGTTTTATATGTTTTGATCTGCTTATGTTAGTTTTAAATGCTTAAGCCATATACATGCATGACCAGTGTCACCTAGTTATGGAGGTACCATAACCATAATACTGGAGGCACCAGTGTTATGACTTCCCATGGCGGAGTGATTGCTCATGGCATCCCTTTACAGTTTTGGCCTTATATTTATATTATCATATGTGGCGTGTGGGTGCAACCTAGTTACATGTTTTTACAGGATTTTTATGGTGAATGTGGTGTGTGCCTTGCATCCTTCACAAGGATTTGATCCCTCCTACCCAAACTATTTAATTAGAGGCATCCCCTCTAATTGCATGATGAGGTCACCCCTCCAAGTATTCACGCAGGTGGAACCTCATGACCTATATGGGCTGTTGGCTAATTAATACAGATTTCATATTAAAACATAAGTCTTTTCAAACTATAAAACCAGTTTTATGCACATGTTCCAGGTTATCTAGGACTTATACATTTCCGCTGCTAGTAGTCTTATTATGCTTATGTCATTTCATGCTATGCTTGTATATCCGTTCACTGGGCGTTATGCTCAGCCGTTTTCCTTTCATCTTCCCAAATGGCAGGTACTCAGTGACGCAACTAGGACTTGAGAGTACGCGCATACGGATGGAAGCTATCTAGCCTTCATTACTTTATGCATTTCCATACACTACGTTACTTTCTTTCTTTGGACATTGTTTAGTGCTTTTCCATTTCAGTACTTATATTCATGTGTGTGAGCTTATACTTGGACTACTGATGTTTGTTTCCGGTATTTCCATTCATGGTCATTTAATGTTTTTGGACATTTACCTTGCATTCTTTGATGACACGCCATAATTATCCTATGATATTCCAATCACCAAAATGGGGTGTTACATAATTTCTTAATGACGCTAATCCATAAAGAAAATCTACACGGCTGGGGTAATCCAATTATTCGACCATACTGAATAACCTATGAGTTTGGAATATTCATCTTTATGTATCTTTTTGATCAAAGATATAACCAACGCTCATATTTTTTTTAGTTCAACAATACTCCCTTATTGATGATTGACATTCGAAATTTAGAATGTATATAGTACATATAAATATGAAGATACTACATCTATGAATTAAACATGCAAATATAGGAGATAACTGTATTTAATGAAAACGATCATACCTCGTATATCAATTCATTATCTATTACAATTGCTTAAACGTCCCTCATCTGTGAGAACTCGTATTTTCCCGGTATTATTTTATTATTTTATTCATGCTTCTTGAATTTTCCAACATGTTACATTTTCTTGTATTCTTTATACGTAAGTCCTGAGATCTTGATAATTTTAATGAATTACATTTTAAGTATTTTTCTGATTATTGATAATACTTTATTCAGAATTATAAAATTTCTTATTTTAATTTTCCACATTATTTAAATCAAAATCTTTGATTTAAAAGTACTCGCGTGCATTTTACAAAAGTTTACTCAAATCAACGAGTAACGAGAAACTACTAGTGATCGCGATACCGACGGATGCCCGAAATTTTACGTCCTATTATCGATTATATTGATACTTGATATTTTGGTATTTTCGTTTCATTATCTATTAAGACGAGTCGGAACCATATTATTATATTTTGTGCGCGCTTTAATTTTTGAGAAGTATTTTTACGAAACCCGAGTTCCGTGAAAATTTTGAAAATTTACTAATAGTCATTTCTCGCTTTTTAACTAGTTAATTTCTTTTTAGTCCAAAAGACTGCATAAACTGAAATTTCTACCCTCACCCCACTATATATATAAATTCCACCAATCATTTCTTCATTTCTCTCATTCTAAAAACACACCACTAAAAATTTATTCTTTCTTCTTCTTTATTTCTTATTGCCGTGAGATCCATCACCCAAACACGCCCATGATTTTTGAACTTGAATTTGAAGAAAATCAAGTAAGTCCCATGTTGCAAATTCAATGGTGATCATTTTGATCTAAAAATCTTTCACATTCATGAACATTTATTTCTTTCAAATTATTTGATGAAGAACAATATGTTTGATCTAGTTTGATGCCATGCATGTGTTGTTTATCACTTTAATCTTGATTTTTAATGATCGCATGTATGTTTTTGATGTTGGTTTTTAGAAAGGATGAAATGAAAGTGATTAGGATTGATTAAAATTGGTTAGGACGATATATAGTCCATATTAGGAGTGTGGGAATTGTTAAAATGGGTCAAATGGTGATTTGATATGATTTTTAAAAGTATATTTTAGATCAGAAACTTTAGAGGGGTTTTCTGTGGGTTAAAGTTTGGTTAATGTTCGGTATGATAGGATAGTGTTGTGGAGATTTTCCCAAGCTTCGATTTGATATAAAGCAGGCCTTCCAATTCAAAACGAGGAGGAAGTTACACTAGTTTGAATATTCGTGTATCGGGAGGCGAGTATCTACACAACACGAAATTATTGTCGATATTTGGTCAAATCTCAGGGACTATAAAATGAGTTTCAAAAAGGTTCAAGGGCTGTTTTTGGGCTCTAAACTTGGGTTATTGAGTCTATTTTCAAACTTAGGTGTCAAGTTTACAAATGGTAACGGTTAATTGGGTCAAATTGGTTTTGCAATTCAAAGGTACAAAACTGTCTGAATTTTAGAGTCTAGAAATGTGTTGAGCAGGTGGTTCTAAAATATAAATCTTTGGATAAAAATTAAACTGAGTTTTTTTTCAGGTTATGATTGAGTTTTTCACCAAGTTTCATAAAATCTCATGGTGTCTAAGTATGTGAAACCAACGGGTACATTTGGTATGTACCGACTGAGTACTTTCGGGAGCACTTGTCTTAATAACGTAGTCTTGTAAAAGGCGTCTAGTAAATACACTTGTGTGGTTTGTTCTTGTATTTATACTATGATTTTGAGTTTATTTAATTGGTTTTACTAAGTATAAGTTTATACTTGTGTATATTAAAAAAGTGCACGCCTTATTTGGTAGATTGCGGCTTTCGTGTTTACTGGGCATCTATATCGTTGGCATTCGTCATACTACTACTTTTTCTACTCAGCTTCTGAGTTCCTTGTTCACTTACCTCGTGACTTAAGGTGAGTTCATAGCCCCTTTTTACTACTTGCACATTGTTTCTAAACGCGGCGTGAGATTTTACATGATGGAACACATTCATTTAAAACTGTATGCTATCCTGAACTTGTATGCCATCCAGAACTTGTATGCTATCCAGAATTTGTCTGCTTTCCAGAACTTGATGATTTCCAACAGTTTTTCATAGATATTATTGATTTTAGTCTATAGCCCCTAAGTTTCCTCTCTTGATCACGAACCGTTAATTTTCCTGTATTACTTTGTGCTAAGCGCGAATGTTGTGAGTGGATCCATCAGGATTCACAATCCCTGTCTCGTATTACTTTGACGCATTGCATTTGTTTATACTTGAGTATTTAGGCTGAATACTAACTAGAGGAACTTGCAATGATTGTTAAGCTTCGGTTCATGAACTAATTAGCAATAATAATGGTTTCGGACTATGGTTAATGTACATAATCATTTTCCCTATTTCTTGTTTTACAAATGAATGCTTGTGTTCCACAACTTTACTGCTAAACCTATGAATATCACTCAACTTTTTGTTGACGATTTACATGTTTAATCTCAGGTATAATACTTAGTTTTGCTTGGATGGGAGCCCGTAGGATATTTTCGCAGCTTGGATATTTTTGTGTTACTTTTTAAAGTTTGGTTTTGGTTAAAGCTGTCAGAAGTTTATTATGTATTTTTGGTAACTATGTATTACAAAATCATGTTTAAATAATAGATTTATCCGCTTATAAAACTCTGGGACCCTTTGTTTAAAAACTCTGATGTTTATGATGTAATGTATATATTTTTATTACGTCAACTTTGTGTCAACAATATTTCATTGTTTCTTGGACCATGACGTGGCACCCCCAAGCTGCTTACGTGTTTCCTTGCCTGGTTTTGGGGGTCTCATAGATTGGTATCAGAGCGATGGTTATAGGGAACTGAGTCGTTTTCAAAACTTAGTCTATAACCGAAAGTTCAAATATTTCATGTTTCTAAGTGTCATACACATAATATGCTAATGTTGTTCGATATCTGTGCGGGTAACTCTCTAATCCATATTATTTACTTTTAATTATCGTCGTAGTATTTCATTCCTTGATTACATTTTGAAATACTGTATTACCCTAATGACGATAATTACTATGTCTTTCCAAATCCTTTGTTCTTAATGAATTATCATTGGATATTACCTTGATTACATCTGCCCTTACTGTATTTCTTGAATTCTTGTTCTTGTGAATTGATTTTGTTGTAATAATTTTATATTGTTATAACATTACATACTTGAGAGCGCGTATGCTGTCGAATTTTCATACTCACTTTACTGAGTACTATTGCTATTTTGTTTATGCGTGATACGACTGACCTCATATACTCGTCCGTTTTGAACCCCTTGTTTTCCTCGACTCACTTTTACATGTTGTGTGTATTCTCGTGATATCATTGTTTGGGGATAAAGAAAAGTGTTTCTTTCGATGAAACTTCCGAGTTTCATTTTACTATCGTGCGTGATACTTCTATTGTTAAACATCTTTAAGGTATCTATTTGGATATCCAAATTGTTTTCCGACCATTCGTGATTGGATGTCTAGTCTATAGAACATTGTGTAGCTCAATGAGTCTCCGAAAAAGACTAAAGGACATCGTGTGAGTCACACATCTCGAAGCATTCCTTGAATCCGTATTGAATGATATCGTGGGTTTACGTAACCTTGATTAACCTTTACATCACCATTTTACACGACAGTCGTATATCGATTAAATATTATTTCATTGACCATTCTTCGTTTCGACTTCGAATTTCAACGTTCGTTTATACCTTGAAAGTACCATCGTCATCTTGTAATTCGTGGCGACTGTTTGGAATAAGATTCTACTTCTATAAACTTGTATCATACCCTTTCATTAAACCTCTTTGCTCCAGGAGTGCGACTTGGTATTGTTTCATTTCTTTCTCGATATTTTTTGTGTTTTGGAAAATCACGCCGCCAAGAGACCTTCCTACATTGCATCTTGAAATCTATGACATGGATGTCATGCGCCGTTTTTGGTTTCTTAGATTATCGTTGGTATTCTTAAACCATCTTTTTATACTATGTTTTCTTTATATGCTTGATTATACAATCTATTTTCGTCTTTATAGAAATTTACTGCTATGCAGAATCTTGCAGGGATATTTTGGTCATTTTACATTAGGTTTCAGGTCTCGTTAAAACTAGAAATTTGTCCACAACATCGTTTTAAACCAAATTAATATAGACTTCGAGTCTTGAAAATGTCATTTAGCGAGTCAATTGGTCTGGTTAGACCCAAAATTCAAACTTAAAAGTCAAAGCTGATAGAATTTAAAAAAAATATATGGTTTGAAGCGTTTTTGAGTTCGTTTGAGCTCGTAAAACTTTAACGAATGAGATTTTACAACTACCAAACACTGATTGCATTTGAAGACGTTTAAAAATAGTAACTTTGAGTGCGGGTTATACGAATATATACTGTTAACTTTTGATATGGAGTGTTTGGATAACACTTTTAATGAACTAGTTTTGTCGAAAAAGTTATGCATTTTTATGCTTCACTATTAACATGTTAAATTCCTAAACTTTTGAGATTCGAAAACTTTCCTAATATAGAAACTTTCCAAAAATATAAATTTTTCGGGTTAATTATATTATTCGAGAACTGATGCTCTACTTTCATTAAAGCATGTGTATGTCAACTAAATTACGATGTGAGCGCATATGGATTTCCTTTATCCTATATTTTATAAATGACGTTATTGTCATTATATATTATCTTCTTTTCTTCCATTGTACCACTGATTTGGGTCAAGATTTGAAGTCCTCGTTTTCACATATTTCGTTGTCATTTTTGACATGTGTCTCACGACGATTCCGACTAAACCTTTTGAAACCTTATCACCTTGTAACCATTTCATCGATTGTTTTATCAATTACTCTTTATTACTCTCGTGCGAACCACTCGCTATTTTATAAGATATTATAATGTCACCATATAAATTAAACGGGTATTGTTTGCGAAACATTTTACAAAATGTTCTACATTTGTCATTGTTTTTGACGACGTATTTTCAAAAATTATTCTACTTTGGGCTTATAAAGAAATCTTGTAACATTAAAATTGTTGATTTAAATATTTAGCCAATTACCTACTTAAGAAAAGTTTCATAAATTGTTTCGATTTCTATTTTGGTATTATATATATATTAAATATATGACACGTAATACTAGTTTGACGAAGCTGAGCATCGCATTGCTAGTCCTAAATTATGCATGGCCTGATCACTTATGTGTAATTTAGAAGGAGCCATGCGAGGCCTAATAGTAGTCACCTTAAATATTTGGCCAATAACCAACTTTTTACTTCTGTTTCTTAAAATGTTAGATAAATTAAAATTTTAAAAACTTTTACATATTATGCGAGTAGCACCTGTTTGTAACATATGCACATGTTTCCTTCTCTTTTCTAGAACGAATTACATGCCTGCAAGCACATATTTCTTTACTCAACGATCTTTGTTTTACTTGTTACCTCATCTTCCTTCGTGATATAATTCTCGTTACCACTCGTCTAATTTCTTACCATTGATACCAGACTTGAAATTTTCAACGTTGTTATGCTTCTGCATCGACCAACCTTCTGTATCTATTTTGGTAGACCTTCAAAACATCTTCGGACGCGAATAGTGATTTATGACTGGAAGTGAACGATGATTTCGTGTATTTGCATGATGTGTGTTAGACTCTATCATCTTGAAATTTATTCGTGTGAACCATGTGATTGCTTCGCTCTCTTATTGCTAATGTTGTTCATTTTGCTGGAATTACTCTCAAGTGACTTCTTAAGAATTTTCTTTGATTCCAAAATTTTATGTGGCTTTTCTCTTTCGGTCATGTATCGACCATCGAGAACTTAATAAGCCATTGTTGGTGACGCCAACCACACTCGTGATTTAATCACTTGCTAAATTCTTTGTTTCTTATTGTCTTTATCATCGATGTATCTATTCTATCATGTTCGTTAAGAATTTGGTACGAATTTCGTTTTATTCCCTCATGCTATTGCTTGCATACTAATTGTTGATTATTATTCGTTTCATATTCATTTTTTATCTTGTCACATTTTGAAAACTCAGATATGTCCCATGTTTACAGTTTGATGCGTTAAACGCCTTTATGAAATTCTATAGGCTATTATAAATTTCTAAGGAAATTTTACACATTTTTCCAAGAGTTCGAATTTCCAAAATAAACATCACAAGTTAAATGTCGAATCTATACATCCTCTTTCGTATAATTATACTAGTGCTTAAAAGGACATCATGCTTTATCTTTTAAACTAATTGGTTTTATCATACTTCACTTTCAAGTTAATGAAATATTTGATGTAATTTATATTTCGAACAATGCTTCTAAATTATTTGAAAATTTAATTTTCTCTGATATGACAATAATTTCATGCAGTCATCCAAAAGCTCTTAAGCTGATCAAAATAATTATTTTGAACTATTGTACTTGTACTTTGAAATCCTTATCAAGAAAAAGATTTTGCGACTGTTTACTCACTAAATATATAGTTTTGATATCAAATCACCAAACTCTTTGATAAGCAACTGTTGCTATACTGGTACCATTTTGAAAGTGTCGTAGCAATTTAATGCCATAAATGAACAAAACTTGTAAAATTTTCTTTTAATCAAGAAATTACATCAATTGAGTTTTGAAGTAATACCAACTCCGAGACGGATAATTGTGGCAACTCTTATTTTAAATGTCTATATGTAATTCATATATCTCCTTATTTTCTCTTGTAAGGTAGATTGTCGTGTTTTACAGTAGCGCGATTTGCGATTCCTTGTGGATTATCAATCTTAACTCGTTTTAGCGCACCTTGTCCGTTTAAGAAATTCTCGTGTTCATTCTATCTCTTTATGTTTCTTCGTACTGAAAGGTTATTATTTTAATCGGAGTTTGAAATAAATTCGAAAAGGAGTTAAGAAACTGAAGCATAGTTGAATTCTAATTGTTAAGGTTCATCGTGGTTCAAAAATTACCTGGGAAGCAATGAATCAGTTCTAAACTATGTATCCCCATTTGTTCGCATCTTTTTCCATCTCCAGTTGAACTCTGAGGGAGCAGAGTTCCTTTAGGGGATCGACTGTGAGAACTCGTATTTTCACGGTATTATTTTATTCTTTTATTCACGCTTCTTGAATTTTCCAACATGTGACATTTTCTTGTATTCTTTATACGTAAATCCTGAGATCTTGATAATTTTAATGAATTATATTTTAAGTATTTTTTTGATTATTGATAATACTTTATTTGGAATTATAAAATTTCTTATTTTATTTTTTCATATTTATTTAAATGAAAATCTTTGATTTAAAAGCACCCGCGTGCATTTTACAAAAGTTTACTCAAATCAACGAGTAACAAGAAACTACTAGTGATCGCGATATCGATGGATGCCAAAAATTTTACGTCCTATTATCGATTGTTTCGATACTTGATATTTTGACATTTTCGTTTCATTACGTATTAAGTGGAGTCGGAACCATATTATTATATTTTGTGTGCATTTTAACTTTTGAGAAGTATTTTTATGAAACCCAAGTTCCGTGAATATTTTATAAATTTACTAATAGTCATTTCCCGATTTTTAACTAGTTAATTTCCTTTTAGTCCAAAAGAATACACAAATTGCAATTTATACCCTCACCCCACTATATATATAATTTCCACAAACCATTTCTTTATTTCTCTCATTCTAAAAACACACACACTAAAAATTTCTTCTCCCTTATTCTTTTCTTTCTTATTGTCGTGAGATCCAACACCCAAAAACACCCATTGATTTGATTTTTGATCTTGAATTTGAAGAAAATAAAGTAAGTCCCATGTTGCAAATTAGATGGTGATCATTTTGATCTAAAAATCTTTCACATGCATGAACTTTTATTTCTTTCAAATTATTTGATGAAGAACAATGTGTTTTATCTAGTTTGATGCCATGCATGTGTTGTTTATCACTTTGATCTTGATTTTTAATGATTGCATGTATGTTTTTTATGTGAGTTTTTAGAAAAGATGACATGCAAGTGATTAGAATTGATGGAAATTGGTTAGGATGATATATAGTCCATATTAGGAGTGTGGGAATTGTTAAAGTGGGTCAAAATGGTGTTTTGATATGATTTTCAAAAGTATATTTTAGATCAGAAACTTTAGAGGGGTTTTCTGTGGGTTAAAGATTGATTAATGTTTGGTATGATTGGATAGTGTTGTGGAGATTTTCCCAAGCGTCGTTTTGATATAAAGTAGTCCTTCCAATTCAAAACGAGGAGGAAGTTACACTAGTTGAATATTCGTGTACCAGGAGGCGAGTATCTACACAACACGAAATTGTTGTCGATATTTGGTCAAATCTCGGGGACTATAAGATGAGTTTCAAAAAGGTTTAAGGGCTGTTTTTGGGCTCTAAACCTGGGCTATTGAGTCTATTTTCAAACTTAGGTGTAAAGTTTACAAATGGTAACGGCTAATTGGGTCAAATTGGTTTTGCAATTCAAAGGTACAAAACTGTCCGAATTTTAGAGTCTAGAAATGTGTTCAGCAGGTGGTTCTAAAAAGTAAATCTTTGGATTAAATTTAAACAGAGTTTTGTTCAAGTTATGATTGAGTTTTTCACCAAGTTTCATAAAATTTCATGGTATCTATGTATGGGAAATCAGCGGTACATTTGGTATGTACCAGCTGAGTACTTTCGGGAGCACTTGTCTTAATAACGTAGTCTTGTAAAAAGCGTCTAGTCAATACACTTGTGTGGTTTGTTCTTGTATATATACTATGGTTTTGAGTTTATTTAATTGGTTTTACTATGTATGAGTTTATACTTGGGTATATTAATAAAGTGCGTGCCTTATTTGGTAGATTGCGGCTTTCGTGTTTACCGGGCATCTATATCGTCGGCGATCGTCGTACTACTACTTTTTCTACTCAGCTCCTGAGTTCCTTGTTCACTTACCTCGTGACTTAAGGTGAGTTCATAGCCCCTTTTTACTACTTGCACATTGTTTCTAAACGCGGGGTGAGATTTTACATGGTGGAACACATTCCTTTAAAACTGTATGCTATCCAGAACTTGTATGCTATCCAGAACTTGTATGCTATCCAGAGTTTGTATGCTTTCCAAAACTTGATGATTTCCAACAGTTTATCATTGATATTATTTCTTTTAGTCTATAGCCCCTAAGTTTCCTCTCTTGATCATGAACCGTTAATTTTCTCGTATTACTTTGTGCTAAGCGCGAATGTTGTGGGTGGATCCATCGGGATTGACAATCCCCGTCTCGTATTACTTTGACGCATTGCATTTGTTTATACTTGAGTATTTAGACTGAATACTAACTAGAGGAACTTACAATGATTGTTAAGCTTCGGTTCATGAACCAAATAGCAGTAATAATGGTTTCGGACTATGGTTAATGTACATAACCCTTTTCCTTATTTCTTGTTTTACAAATGAATGCTTGTGTTCCACAACTTTACTGCTAAACCTATGAATATCACTCAAATTTATGTCGACGATTTACATGTTTAATCTCAGGTATAATACTTAGTTTTTCTTGGATGAGAGCCCGCAACATATTTTCATAGCTTGGAGATTTCTGTGTTACTTTTTAAAGTTTGGTTTTGGTAAAAGCTGTCATAAGTTTATTATGTATTTTTGGTAACTATATATTACAAAATCATGTTTAAATAATAAATTTATCCTCTTATAAAACTCTGGAACCCTTTGTTTAAAAACTCTGATGTTTATGATGTAATGTATATGTTTTTATTACGTCAACTTTGTGTCAAAGGTATTTCATTATTTCTTGTACCATGACGTGGCACCCCCATGCTGCCTACGTGTTTCCTTGCCTGATTTTGGGGGTCTCACATCATCCAAATACCAAAATAAGATCACTACATGATAACTCTAGTTTAAATACTATGGTCTTAGTCACAATAATCCAATTGTTGATAAGGCATAGATTCCTACTAACAAAATTACTGATCTTGTAGAACTTTGAGAATACTTATTTGTAATCATAAGTTATGAATAATATGATGATGTGTCTACTATGATAAAATATCATATTAATTGTCACCCAACTTTCCATAAGATGTACCACACTTATTGAAAACATTAATCACTATAGTTTCCAAAACTGTCAAGTATTTTAACATTTTAATATATAATGCAACTTTGCTTTTAAATCAACCATATTTTTAGCAATGATGTTATCTCTAACAAAGACTTGAAAAAAGTAAAATTAAGTATTATCTCAATTAAAATATGTGTTAGTGTATACCATATAACTATGATATATTTGTAAACCTTGAACATTCCTTAATGGTTTGGATATTTAAACAAACTTCAAGTTTGTCAACCATAATCATATTTCTAAGATTATTACTAAGTGTCTCCATAGTATTACCATTATTTTTTCTAGGAATAAATTCCTAATCTAACACTCATTTGAATGTTTCTACTAATGTCTTTCAATTAGGTTCAAATGTTTCCAACATTCCTTCTAATGTCGCTAATATTATTTCTAATATCTTTCAGTTATAACTTAAGGTTGTCAAATCAACTTACTACATTTATGCAAAAGATATAATATATCCCATGTACAATATAATGCCATTAATGAATCCTTTAGTGAGTCTTAAGGCATGCATTCATGTGTTTGATCTTACTAAGTAAGAGACACCATTCGAGATTCTCTCAATAATTATTTATATTGTGTTTATACTTAATTCACCAAATATGTTAAATCATAACATATTTCCTAAGGTTGCAGATTCTAATTTCTAAGAACTTATAAGAGACTTTATTTCACTCGTAAGAACAATTTCTAAGATGAAATTTTGTTTCTAAAATGTTTAACAACATATTCAATCTTTAGAGAAATAAAACTAAGTACTTCTACTTGCTTTGAGATTTACTCATGAGTAATGTTACTTATATTATAAATCAAATCCCACGAGTGATTGACTTTACAATTAAACTTAAGACTTAGCTTATTTAGATGCATGATATTAATCCATGTGTAGATTCTAGTATTTTGTACATTATGTAAATATTATTTATGGATTCACAAAATCTTCTTATGATTACATATATTGTCTTCAGAAGGTAACGTAATCATTCATCAAAGAGTATTAGAATCTATTTACTCATAACTCTAACATCTAAAGCACGTATGACAATTAAAACATCTTTACGTATTTATTGTTCACAAATGTAGAAGTTTTAATCATAGTTAATTTCTTAAGTATGATTTAGAACATCTAACATTTATCTAGCAATAAATATATACAACTTTGTCCTAATGAATGTTCCTAACAAGGAAACTCATTTTAAATCTCAACAAATAATTGATAGGTGAAAGATCAATCAAAATCCAAATTGTGATTATCTTCCTCTGGACACATCTTTCCATTCGTAGCTTGATTTATCCATCAAATTCTAAATTTGATAATACAACACTTATGGTTAGCAATTTAACAATGATCTTCTAACTCATAAACCTCAATAATTGACATCAGAAACATATCATGAGGGATCCTTGTGGATCTATGAATATGAGCAACATCATACTACTGTTCCACATTTTCATATTTAGCCTTAGTTAACTTCAGCAAGTGCGTTTAGAAGGCTTGTGTATTATGTCCTTGAAATATTTCAAGACTCCCACTTGCTTCGTGTAAAAGTGGGACTCCCACTCGCTTCTTGTAAAGTGAGACTATTCTCAACAAACTCAGCTTAATGAGAAACAAACATTTTGTTCTTATGCGTAGGATTATGTAGGAGCATTATCCCATTGCTTTCTTTGGGCCTCCTACAAAATACACTAGGTATTACTTAGACTTTTGTTAATATAATCTCCAATATTTTTAACAAAATCTAAACTATAATTAAGAATCTATGAGATTCATTCCATCTTATTACTCTAAGAATAATAATTTAGTTTACCTTTCATATTGGAGTCTTATTGAGTAGTATCCAATGCAGACTCAATTTCCATAACATTGATAACTTTTAGGAGTAGTAGGTTAAATTCATCAACAATCAAATATATCAACTTATATATTTTGGTTGTCTTATTGAACATATTATTCATGGTATTTTAATAAGATCGAATTCATGAGATAATCTTATAACTTATTGATGAACTTATACTTAATGACTTTATCTATTGTTGATCCCAAACCTAGATCGATTTAGCTTTGTGTTAACCAGATTGAATCAAGTTTAACACGTAGAGAAACTTTGTATTAACAACAATCTAAGTGTTATGCGGAATTAACACTTAGAACAAAGAACAATGCCAAACACAATATAAACCAAACTTTCACTTCAATTGATAACAAATAACTGCGTACAATGAAAGTGTAGAAAACATATATATATATATATATATATATATATATATATATATATATATATATATATATATATATATATATATATATATATATATATATATATATATATATATATATATATATATATATATATATATATATATATATCGATATCAAACCCTAAGACCTCCTTTTATAACATAAGGAGTCTTGAACAATAATCTACCTATCAACTATTTTAGGAAAAGATAAATATAGAGAATACAATGTAAAACATATCTTTCCTAAATATACAAAACGTGTTGACTAAGTACTCTGATGTAGCTAGGATTTCCTTTGTCAGCGCCTTGATATTTCTTGTCAGCGTCCAAAATCCCTTTGTCAGCGGCATAGTGACTTAGCTAATTTTATTCCCAACAATCCTCCCCTAAACTTGATATTTATACGAATATTCAAGTTTCTGAATAAACACAAAATACAAAGAGGATTCTTACAAATAAAACCTACTCCTTAATATGAGAATATATAAACCTCATAAAGTCCATGCTAACATCACTAGTGTAACCAACTTCAAGCTTGGTGGTAATCAACTTCTTCAATAATTCTTGTGATAGTGGATACTTCTCATGTATCAACAAGTACTCTGCAAACTTTGTAGTACTAAGATGAAACACACCAGCAGCTAAATACAAATGCCATGTAAAGCTACTCAAATCATCCAGATTCAACCAAACTGGATCATCAACATCATGGGCAAAAATTCTTCTAAATTTTGTCCATATTTTTATTCCATTCAAAGATGAAGGAGCTTCAGCCTCATAGATTTCCTTCATCAAACTCCAAAGAGTTTCCACAACCTCTCTATCCAAACTGGCAAACAATGAAACCAAGGAAGAAAACGTGTGTACCTTACCACCAGCCCTGGTGATCACCCAGAATCCAGCAGAATCTTCTTCATACTTAACGATTGGATTCTTGAAATCAAAAGGTACAATTGCAGCTAAGTCAGATGCCATTAACGAAGAAAGCATCATGTTCCTCTTCAAAACTACTTCATGTGGATTCAACTGATCAAGCACTGGGAATCTTAGCTTGAATCCCTTCTTCACTAGTTTAGGCACAATGGATGCCTTCTTCAGCTTCAACTCTTCCTTAATTTCTTCCTGTCTCTCAGCAGACAGCAACCTATATGTATTTTCCTCACACACAGAATCCCATATTGGATAGGCAAAATATTCCAACTGCACAAATGATGGCTTCCTCAATTTTGTATATGTCCAACCTGTTTGATGACATCTTAGAAACATATTGTATAATTCTCTCCTTGCAGTCTTGTTTTCCCTTAAAACCCTATTTGCCCTATTGTTCAAAATGACTTGACAATCACCTTGAACTCTCATCATTATTTCCAGTCCCCAAACCTTATCAGTTAGAGAGACCTCAGGGTTCTCCAATACTTCTCTCTCATATCTGAAATATAAATCAGCAATAGCAGGTATCTCAAAATCAACCTTCATCTTAAGAAACCTAATTCTTTCTAAGGCTGCATCATTCTCCCATACTCTAACTTTTCGGGTTCTTCCAAAATAATATTAGAACCATGATCACTACCTTCTTCTTCATCACCAGAACCAACTTGTTCATCACTCTCAGATTCAGATGAAAGAATCTGAGCATCAATAGCAACTTTCCCAAGCCCCTTCTTCTCTTGCTCATGAATCTGTTGAGCTAGCATAGCATCAACTTTTGCTGGGCTGCATTCATGGGAATCTCTTCTTCTACTAAAACAACTTTACCCTTATCCATTGGATCAATAATGGGCAAAGTAGAAGGTGGTTCCTGAGTGGAAGGCTCCTTGATCATGAATGGTGGTTGGGATACACTAGTCAAAGTAGGAGTTCTGTCAGCGGCTGAAATAGTTGTGTCAACGTTTAGATTACCCTTGTCAGCGGCTGATAGTCCACTTGCTTGCAACTTCATTTCTGTGAAAGACTACTTCATAGGAGTAATCAAAAGGGTAGTAGCTTGTTCCTTCATCTCTGTAAGTGCCTCAGCTACCTCCTTTCTCCCATACGAACCTTCATGAGACCCCTTATCACTCACATTAAAGGGTTCAGTAGGTGCTTCGTCTCCTTTGTAAGAATCATCTTCAAAGGTCAACACCATAGCTTTCCGTTTTTGTAAACCAGCAGCTTCCAAAAAAACTATCATCTCTTTCAATTGATTGAGTTCAAGGCCTTGGTCTATGAATTTTTGTACAAGTTCTACATTGGACTTTTGAAAGCCAATGCAGATAGCCGTCAATTCCTTAATAGATAGTGGTTGTAGACTGCCCTCCTCCAAAATTAGGATTTGACTCCTTAACATGGATTCATCAGGCAAAATTCTCTCAACTTCATGGCTAGGACCAATAGAGGAGAATACTCCAGTAGTCCTTTGTCTTTTCTCTAGGAGGAAATCAAAGGGTTCAGATGAGGAGGTGGATTGGTGAACATGTGTTTGGGGTGGTAAGGTGACATCGGGTGAAATGGGCGTGTCAGCGGCTGAAACACGAGTGTCACCCGGCTAATGGCTGGGGATCAATGGTCATTTGTTCAACATTGTGGGGTGAAGGTGATTGTTGTTCTTGTGCAGGTGCAGGTTCAGGGTGAGGCTGAGGTTTTTGGGCTGCTTCAATAACAGCCAGCATGGGAGGGGTCAAAGGTAAGGGTCTGAAAGGTTGAGTGTTAATAGACAGAAATTTTTTTGCTTTTTGAGTAGAGATCTTATAAAAATTATCACGATCCCTATGACAATAACCCTGTTCTTCAAAAACTATTTGTAAAAACCTAGGGTACTTAAGAGTCATCTTGGTAACCTTGTTGTGCAACATGCCCTCAAAAATCATATGCGAAAAATTATATTTTTGCCAAGTGGCCATACAAACAAGAATACAACCAAATGACCGATTGATTTCATTGAAGGATACACACTTAGGACTAAGGCATTGTAGGAGGACATGTATTAAGAACTTCCAGGCTGGGGGAAGTTGTTGTTTTGAATATTTGTTAATTTTCCCTATGGGGGCAAATCATATCCCAAGCCCCAGAGTCCTTCCTCTAACTGATCATTAGGAAGGGTAGTTACACCATCAGCATCATCAAGTTGCAAAGCTTGACGAATAAGTGCTTCAGTAACTATCCATTTTCTCCCATGAACAGTCCCTGATAATGTAATCACTCCATCAACTGTTTCAGAACTGGCAGTGTTCCAAAACTGTTTGATGTGTCTAATAGGAATGAGTGGAGCATGAGTCGAAGCATACCTTAGATTAGAAGCCAAGAGATACTCAATCATTCCAGTGTACTGGGGATGATAATCAGGATCAGCCTCAAGATAGGAAATCATGTTGTGTTAATCCCTGAATCCTAAAGTAGCACCAACAGGTTTAACAATGGAGCCATGAAAACTGTTTGTGAAAGGTTAGGAGGAATGAAAATGAAGATGTATGGTTATGGAGAAAATATGAGATAAATAAGAAAGTTACCCTATGTGAAAAGGAATGAACCGTTTTTATAGGATGAAAACTAGGTTACTATTGGTTGAAAAAGAGGTAAGTTATTAAAAAAGTAATGATGAAAATCTTGAAAAACAATAACTTATCTCTTTGCTTTTAAAGAAATTGCCAAATCCCATAAAATTACGGCCTAAAATATCACGAAAGTAACAGCTAGGTAGGACCCAATGTTCTTCAACGGTCAAAAAATTAAGTGTGAGCGGGTAACGACTATATTTGTCAGCGTGTAAAATTTGCCATGTCAGTGTTGGAAAATGTGCTTGTCAACGGATGAACCACTTATGTGTCAATGGCCAAAAACAAAAAGTAATAAAATAAAAAGACCGTAACAAAGAGGTTTACCCTAATGAAGATAACCTATCTCTGACACAGACTGAAATTATCATTCTCTGTCCAATTATACACACTTGCATAAGCAAGATAGACATAACTGTCCTCAAGTGAACCTTGCTAAAGTAAGTCCTTTAGAGTGAAGTTATCTCATATAAACGCTTTGTAACTCCCAGGTAAGCCCATTTTTATTTACACTAAGTCTTCCAACCAACCAATCCTAATTCTAGGCCAAAAATTCTTGGCAACATGCACAGTATATCAACTTTGCAGGCTATAGTGCCTCAAGAATTAGAAATTCCAACAATTATTAAAAAGAAAAGCCTTCATTATTTATAACTCTTACTCACTAGTGGACACAATCTAGAATTGTAATAAGAGTACTCTAAGAGTACCCAACAGCCTAAAGGTTTCTTAAACCTCCCTTTAAACTTACACAGGTTGCAAAAGAAATATATATGACAAATTTTTATTTCAAGATAGGAATGTAAACATTCCAACCATCATAAATAAATATTTACCAAGCCTTTGAAGTCCATAATAAACTCTGTATCCTTTTGCACAATGCTCAACGTGCTTGCATGATTAGATGATAAACCACAAAAACTAACATAGGCTGTTTGCGGCTAATATCCACGTGTCAGCGGATAAAATGCCTTTGTCAGCGTTAGAAGATATAGTGGAAAATCTAACACATTTACATGGAATAATAACAATGCATATCCTGTACATACTATATAATTAACCCAAAAACACATATTTTGTAGATTGATCATTCCAATACTTTTACCAAGTATTGGAACCTCCTAACATCAAAAGGTTTAGTCAAAAGATCAGCCACATTATCTGCTGTGTCCACTCTATCTGGATGTATTAAACCTTTTTCAAAACAATCCCGTATAAAATGATGCCTAATTTCTATGTGTTTAGTTTTAGAATGATGTACATGATTTTTAATAATGCAAAGTGTATTGTTATTATCCACAAAAATCTTGGTATGCATAAAATTATACCCATAATCCAAAAGCTGATATTGAATCCATTACACTTGCCCACAACATGCAACAACAGCTACATACTCAGCCTTAGTTGTTGAATTGGCCACCACTGTTTATTTCTTGCATTGCCAAGAGATGAGTCTGCTTCCAAGAAATTGACATCCACTAGTTATGGATATCATATCATGATTATCACCTCCATAATCACTATCAGAATAACCAATAAGCTCTAAAGGAGACTCTCTAGGATACCATAATCCCAATGTGGGAAAGCATCTAAGGTACCTAAAAATCTTTTTAACTGCATGAAGGTGACATTCCTTGGGAGTCACTTAATGATGTGCACATGCACATACTGCAAACATGATATCATGTCTTGAAGCAGTAAGATACATCAATGAACCAATCATTGATCTATAATGCCTGACATCTACCTTTTTACCTTCTCCAATCTTTCCCTATGGATGTTCCCTGTCCATGGGTGTGCTAGCCCGTTTTTCATGTTGTGAGAAACTAAATTTCTTCAAAATCTTAGCCACATACTTATCTTGAGAGATGAAGATACCATCTTCTTTCTGTTGAACTTGTAGACCAAGAAAGAAGGTCATCTCTCCCATAGCACTCATCTGAAACTTATCTGTCATAAGTTTGGAGAAATCATCACTCATTCTTTGGTTAGATGAACCAAAAATGATGTCATCTACATAGACCTGGACAAGAAGAAAGTCCTTCCCTTCTTGCTTTGTGAACAAATTCTGGTCTATTGTACCCCTCTTAAATCCATTGTCCACCAAATAAGTGGAAAGAGTTCCATACCAAGCTCTAGGGGCCCGATGAAGGCCATACATTGCCTTCTTCACTATATAAACTTTATCTGGATGCTCAGAATCTTCAAAACCAAGAGGCTGCATGACATAGACTTCTTCTTTGATTGTGTCATACAAAAATACACTCTTCACGTCCATTTGGTAGACTTTGAAACCCATGCATGAAGCATAGGCTAGGAAAATCCTTATTACCTCAATTCTAGCGACAGGTGCAAAAACCTCTTCATAATCAATACCCTCTTCCTGAGTATATCCTTGAGCAACCAATCTTACGTTGTTTCTAATAACAATTCCTCATCATGCATTGCTTCAACCCAACTTTCTTATTTAAGAGCATCAAAAATCTTCTTTTTTCCAATTGAGAGAGGAAACAGGCAAACAAACATTCTTGAATAAAAGGAGTATCTTCCTTCTTGTGTATATTAGCAATGAATCCACCTTGAGTCTTCTTAGCCCTCCTTGTTTGCACAGGAGTTTGAATATTACCAATTATTTGGGTGGGAGGATGAATTTTGGCCACCTTTGTAAGAATTCCTCCCCTAAATAACGTATTGCCATGAACAGTGGATTCCATATTACCAATATCTCCTTCATTGCTACTCCCATGCCCACTTGAACTAGGAAATATGTTGTCATCGGCTGAAACTGGGCCACTGACATCTTCATTGGGTATGGGATCTTCAATATGTTCAAAAATATTTTTGTTGGAGGAAGAGAATAAATTGCCAAACAGATTTTCAGCGGCTGAATCCCAAGTGTCAGCGTCTGATTTGGCTTTGTCAGCGGATGAAGATGCATGCATTGATTCATCAACTGGTGTCTCTTGTTGCTTTTCTTCCTCCTCTTTGGCAGCAGCAGATGCTTGCATAAAATATTCACTCCATATAGGTATGGTGACATAATCAAACATTGGAGTGGGTTCAACTGCATGTGATCCTTCTTCTTTATCAACCTGTATACCTGCATTGTTAACTATAGATTCTTCCAAGACAACTGAATTAGTCACAGGCATATAAATCATGGACCTTGATATTGGCTCTAGATCAAATAGCCAATTAGGTCCAAACTCAGGATCACTTGGTTTACTTTTCAAGAAGACAACATGAATGTTTTCTGTGATAATCTTAGACTTCTTGTTATAAACCCTATATCCCTTGCTATTTGTGGAATATCCCATAAAAAGTCCCTCATTACCTTTAGAGTGAAACTTGCCTAGGTTATCACTAGTATTCAAAATGACTAAATGACATCCAAAAGGCCTAAAGAAGTCAATGTTATGCTTCCTATTCCAAAGCAATACATAGGGGGTCTTATTATAAAACTTATTGACTAAGGCTCTATTTTGAACAGAGCATGCAGTGTTCACAACCTCAGCCCAAAAAGTAATGGGTAGATTTGCATCTACCAACATGGTCCTAGCTGCTTCTATTAGAGTTCTATTTCTTCTTTTAGCTACACCATTCTGTTGTGGAGTTCTAGCTATGCTAAAATCCCTAGAGATTCCCTTATTGACACAAAAGGTATCTAGAAAGTTGTTCCTAAACTCACCACCATTGTCACTTCAAGGAATTTTAACCTCATTACATGTTTTCTTTTCAATCTGAGTAATGAAATTGATTAAAGTCTTAGCAGTGTCACTCTTTAGTGCCAAAAAGAAGGTCCAAGTAAACCTAGAATAATCATCAGTGATAACAAAACAATATGATTTACCATTAAGACTTTCTATATTGGTTGGGCCAAACAAATCCATGTGTAATAAGTGAAGTGGTTTAGAACTAGTATGCACATTCTTAGACTTAAATGAGGTCTTATGCTGCTTGCCTTTAAGACATGCAACACAATTATGATCATTGTGGAATGATTTTGAAGGCAATCCTCTTACAAGATCATGTCTTACAAGTCTATTCATGTTTTTGAAGTTAATATGCCCTAACCTTCTGTGCCATAACTTACTCTCATCCACTGAAGCCTTAGCATAAAGACATGACAAGTTGTTACTCATTTTAATGCCATTTATATTCACATTATAAACATATTTATGTCTAGGTGTTCTAAACTCTATGAACTTGCCAGCAGGAATCTCAAAATCCTTGCTCAACACTAAACACTCATTATCAGTAAAAAGAACCTTATTTTTGTTGTCACAAACTTGTGACACACTGAACAAATTATAATCAAGTTCTTTTACCAGGAAGACTTCTTCAAACCTTAAGTTGTTGGTGATAAGTGTGCCTTTGCCAGAGATGTTTCCATAGCTTCCACCAAAATACACCTTGTCACCATCTTTAATAGGAATAAAATCAGTTAGGTAATCTTCGTTGCCTGTCATGTGCCTTGAGCATCCACTGTCCCAATATCCAAAATCATTGATCTGCTTATGAATGCCATGCACATGAAGAAAACAAATTAGTTTTTTTGGGAACCCAAGCCTTTGAAGACTTGGATTCATCTGGTTGTTCAACATGAATTTATTTATTCCTTGTAACAACCCCCTGTTCATCCCTTTGTGTCCTAAACACCCAATTTACCCCAATAGGTTTAGTAATGACCTTTTCAAGAAATTTAAATATGTTGCATGTCATAGAAACTCTAGTAAAATTAGGGTTTTGTTCTTGTTTAGGTCTCCATGTTAAACCAGATGAAGCTTTAGACCCTTTTCCATTAGGTTTTAAATACCTAGTGCTTGGTTTAACATAAGGTCTGACAGAAGCTAGTTGTGGCATTTTCATACCAAACCTAGATTTGTCAGCGGCTGATTTGGTCTTGTCAATGGAGAAATTGTTCTTGTCAGCGTGTAAATTTGGGTTTGCTAGGGAACCCATTGTTTGTTAGACAAAGTATTAGTCTTTTGAAAGTGTCTTTGTCCATGGGTGTTAGTCCCTTAAGAAAAGAAAGGAGCTGGTCTAGTGGCCTGAGGACTTGGTTGGACAAGAGGTCTAGGTTTCACCATGGTAGACCTATTGTTAGCGGGTAAAGTGTATCCGCTGACACAGTTATAGGCCAAATGTGAGAAGCTCCCACATGTGTAACAAGCCTTCTTAGACACAAACTTAGCTTGGACTGATAAAACCCTGTCCCATTAACACTTACTTGGCTTTGGGGTGACCTAGGTTTTCTATACATTTCAACATATCTAACACTAGGGTTTACTTTTTGGTGTTGAAACAAGATTAATAGTTTTACCAGTGGTGTGGTTGGTCACAACAATGGGT
Organism: Glebionis coronaria; assembly: GCA_025667525.1. NCBI lineage: Eukaryota > Viridiplantae > Streptophyta > Magnoliopsida > Asterales > Asteraceae > Glebionis > Glebionis coronaria. Next base: position 208,947,328 of record CM046881.1, on the reverse strand, counting down.
TTAGGTTCAACTGGGTCATCATTAAGCAGTCCACCCTTAACAAATAGAAAAGGGTTAGCTGCTTTCCCTTGTTATAGGTCAGTCACCTTTTTCCTATATTCCTCAACAGGAGTAAGCACATGTGGTGGAGGAATAACTTCTTTCTCTTTTAATTCAGGTATGAGAGTCTAAGAGAGATCCTTTTTAAGGACACCATAAAAGTTTCCAGCAGTTGGTGGGATAGCAGCATACTCTTTCATCTCAATCCAGACATGTCCCCATGCTCTCTTTGCTCACTCATACATTTTTCTAGGGTTTGGCTAGATTTTTCAAACTTTTCAATTTTTAACCCTACATTTTCTTTAGACCTAATGGCTTCATCTAACTTAAGTTGTAAATCTGATCTAGATTTCATTAAAGAATCCATAGACTCATTACTAACTTTTAGATCTCTAGTTAGGACATTAATTTGATTTTAAGGCCAAATTCCATTTTCTTATACTCCCAACCATCCCATCAGATTGAGCAAGACCCCTTTTATAGTTTGCTAGCCTGATTTCTACATAAAAAACATCTGAATTATATTTTAAAACTTCTTTGTTAAGTTTTTCAGTGTTTAACCTGCAACCCTTACTATAAAAAGCATTATAATATACCTCATTATTTGATGAAGAGGAAGAGTTGGCCATAAGAGCATATTTCACATGATTTTCTTCCTTTTCATCTATCAATGCTTGATTATGTTCCACTTCATCTACCATAAAGCTCTAGTCCCATCCAAGCCTATCAATTCCTTGCATGGCAACCATAGCCTTTGATCCAACATCTTCAACCTTGATGCTCTGGCTAGAGCTCTTTCCAGCATCAGTTCTACGTGGAGATCTACGTTCCCTCATGAAGTGTCCCATCCTATGACAATTATAGCATTCAACCTTGGATTTATCAAATCTAGCAGTTTCCTTGCCATTTAATGTCATTCTCCTTCCAAACCTTTTGTTCCATCTATTGGCCCTTATACTAGAAAGTGCCATACTTCACTTAATGTCCATCTCTTCAAGATCAACATCACTAATTTACTCAAGGTCCTCATAAGTAACTAGAGAACCATTGGGCAAGGCAACAATGTATGCGCATACAATATCCAAGTTAATACCAGCCGGTTTGAGACTTGGGGAACCAACATTGTAGGTGTTAGCGGCTTAAGATGAGCCGCTGACATATGTTGATCCAATGACTGGATGTACATTCAAGCCGCTAACATGTGAAACATAGTCAGTGGGTTGTGAGTCATTGTGAGAGATGAATGCCATACTTCCAGATGTTGGCTTACTCCCTTGGTTGAGCATGGCTTCAGGTTCCATAGTCCTTAGTTGATTATAAATATCATCAAAGGAGGCATTCTTGTAAGCCTTCGTGGCAATGATAGATTTTGCATGAATCTCCCATGCATCACCTAGACCTCCAATAAAGGTAGCTGTGATATCTTGCTCCTCAAGATCTGTTCCCATGAAAGCCAGCTTGCTAGTAATGTCTTGAAGACAACTTCTCACCTCACTTAGCTTCTCATTAGGACGAGCTTTGAAAATAGTATACTCAATCATTAACTGCTTCTTCCTTTGTTGAAGAGTTTCCTCATTACCACCATAGATGGTTTCAAGAGCTGCCCAAAGATCCTTAGCAGATTCATACTTTCTGAATTTATGTTGCTTCTTAGGGCCAAGAGCAAGTTTGAGTGTACTCAAAGTTTTCATATCATTCCTTCTATCTGCTACTTTAGCAGCAGAAACAACTCTTCCATCTTCAGGTTTTGGTTTGAGTTCATCTCTAGTTTGTTGAGCTGCTCTTCGTGTTTCTATAGCAGCTTGAATCTTTGCTTCCTTATCGAATTGATTACTAAACTCAATAACTTCCCAAAGAACATAGTCATCAACTTGTAGATATTGCTCAAAGTTGAATTTCCAAAGTTCAAAGTTATCAGGATCAAGTATGGGAATATTGAGACTGTGATTTGATGATTGTGAGGATACAACTGAGGTGGACATGATGTTTGGATGATTTTAGGGTTTTCAACTATTTAGGTTTTTGTGCGATTTAAGGTTTTGTGTTCTTTTGACCAAAGTTCCTCAACAAGCTCTGATACCACTTGTTGATCTCAAACTTAGATCGATTTAACTTTGTGTTAACGAGATTGAATCAAGTTTAACACGTAAAGAAACTTTGTGTTAAAAACAATCTAAGTGTTATGCGGAATTAACACTTAGAACAAAGAACAATGCCAAACACAATATAAACCAAACTTTCACTTCAATTGATAACAAATAACTGCGTACAATGAAAGTGTAGAAAACATATATATATCGATATCAAACCATAAGACCTCCTTTTATAACATAAGGAGTCTTGAATAATAATCTACCTATCAACTATTTTAGGAAAAGATAAATATAGAGAATACAATGTAAAACATATCTTTCTTAAATATACAAAACTTGTTGACTAAGTAGTCTGATGTAGCTGGGATTTCCTTTGTCAGCGCCTTGATATTTCTTGTCAGCGTCCAATCTATCAGCGCCTCAGTTACTCTTGTCAGCGTCCAAAATCCCTTTGTCAGTGGCATAGTGATTTAGCTAATTTTATTCCCAACATCTATTATGTCAAATTTAGTTCCAAACTTAATAGCATCAATAGTATCATTAAGCCAATTACATGTTATTATTAGTCTTTGATCCAATCAATGACCTACCATATATGTCTTAACTAGTAGACATATTCATCCAATTTTTACTATCTGGTATGAGTCTTAAGATAAATCAATAACTTTATGTACATGTCATAATCAATAAGACATTACAAGCTAACAAATCTTACTTTAACTTCAAAGTCTTTTCACAAGTCTAAGACTTAATGTTCATGTCTTAAATAGTAAGACATAACATTAAACTAAAGTAAAACCGAGTACCATTCATGGTCTCAATAGTAACTTTTAAGTTAATCATAAACTTACCATGTTTATCATTTTCTAGGAAAATATAATCAAGTAGTTTATCTTTCTATCTTGACATTCTATGTCTAATAGGGAAACCTACCACAAATGAATTGTAGTCCTACTATGGAAATAGTTTCCTTACTTGTAAAGTCAAGAAAACCCTTAATCATATTGTCTAAGTTGTTCCATGCCCATAATAAAGATTTCTTCCACTTGGGTAGGGAACTACTTATTGAATAAAACAATACTATACCTGTAAAACCCGCATTAAAATACTATGAACAGTACACATGAACGGTGAACACACGAAAATACGCTAAAATTTAAACTTTGCATTTATAATATATTTCACGTGTCACGATAATAAATAACATGTACTTACATATGTATATTATAAATTTGTTACGTTCATGATAATTAAATTCACGATAATTAAACACGAATGATCACAAATATTTTAACTTAACAAAAGTTATGGGTTTCCCTTTTGGGCTTAAGGGTGCCGCGGCTAAGAGCAAGAGACAAAAGGGATTGGGCCTTTTGGCCCATGACCCATGACTAGTTATGTTTAAGGAAAAACACAAGGAACAATTAGTCATAATTCTAGGTTACAGAAAAGTTCACCACTGCCTCCTTTTCCTCTCTTGCCGCCGGTCGTAGATCACCACCAAGAGCAAACCAGATGATTTTGTTACTTGATTCCTTGAGTATAATTGTTCGTGATCATAACCTTTTCTTCCACGTGTTCGGTATAATCAAACCTTTCTTTTCTTTTTAATTCTTTATTGAATTCATGTTCTTATTTTAATTAATCTTAAAAAGAAGTTATAAAACATGGGGATTAATTAAAATCATGATTAAGGGGGTGTTTGTGGTTTGTGTTGGTTCGGCCGAGACACCACCGAGAGCCAAGAGGCTGTCGGCTTGCTGTTCGCACCACCACCGAGACCAAAAGGGGTCTCGGCTTGGTTGGTTTAGCTCGGACGCAGGCAAGGGAACCCCAACGCGAGGTCGAGGTATGGTTTTCGGTTTGGATCGAGTGCCAATCGAGACCAATAGGGTCTCAGTGGGACTTTTTTTTAACAGTGGGAACCGAACCACAAAAAACAGTGGGAACAGAACCACAAAAAACAGTGGGAACCGGTGGAAACCAGTGTGAACTGGTGTGAACCGAGCCGGCAGCGGCTAGCCGTAGCTCGGCAGCAGGTAAACCACTCGGACAGTGGAAACTGGCCAGGCCGGGTAGCCACTGTCAAGGGTGTTTTTCTCGGCTTATATGTGACACAGGTACGGGCTCGGGTTAATTTTAAATCACGGGTTCGGGTTTTGGGAAGTATTAAAATCAGAAAATATGTTTAATTAAATTATTTCCTAGACTATTTAATTTAATTAAATGCATGACTTAGGTTAAATATTAAAATTAATATTTCATGTATAACCAAAAGTATTTAAATAGCTTAATTTAAGTAAAACATGTATTTTTAATTAAATTCTTATAATGTATAGTTTAATTAATCAACCAAGTTATTTAATTAATAAGCTATAATACTTGAACCATGACTTGTATTTTACTATACTTTACTTATTATAAATAATCCAGCTTATTTCTAATATGGAAACTTACTATTTTTGGAAACTTTCTATTTTTAGAAACTTACTATTTATGGAAACCTGCTATTTTTAGAAAGTTACTTAGTATTACAATACAAGTATTATAATACCATACTACATGAATAATAAACAACAGAATACAAGAATAACTACAGTTAACACTTAAAACAGTTAAAACATGACATAACATGAATAATAAACTAAGAACACAAAACCAGTAAAACACATGTAATTCAAACAACTCATACACGTTCCCATTCTTATGTAGTATTATCCGTCAAGGCAGAGTAGGTTCTTCAGCGTTTTCGTTAGCTTCTACTGGACACAAGGTACGGATTTCCCGTCCTTCAGTAAGGACAACCTCTTCCTTTATTAGGATTTACCGTATGCAGGCAACTGTTTTCCCCAGTAGTTACATATTAAATGCTTATGTTTTATTAGTTACCTTAGCCATATACATGCATGCCAGTTTCACCTAGTTATGGAGGTACCATAACCATAACACTAGAGGCATTAGTGTTATGACTTCACCACGACGGACTGATAGCTCGTGGAGTCCCTTTCAGTTTTTGGCCATTATTATTATTATATTATCATGTGGGACGAATGGGGTGCATCCTAGTTACATTGTCAGTCAGGATTTCATGGTGAATGTGGTGTGAGCCTTGCATCCTTCACAAGGAGCTGATCCCTCCTACCCATTACAATTTAATTAGAGGCATCCCCTCTAATTGCATGACGAGGTCACCCCTCCAAGTATTCATGCACGTTGTTGACCTCATGACATATATTGGATTTTGGTATATTAAACTTATACAGATTTTCATAAGTAACATAAGCTATGTTTTCAGAACTAAAACCAGTAAACATGACATACATCTAGGTTTCCCATGACTTATTCATTTCTGCTGCTTTTCATGCTTTATATGCTCTTACTATGCTTTATTACTCTATGTTTCCATGCTTTATTGTATATCCGTGCACTGAGCGTTATGCTCAGCCGTTTTCCATTTCCATGTTCCCAAACGGCAGGTACCCAAGGTCACAAGTAGGATCTCAAGAGTATGTGCATTCGGATGAAAGCTATCCAGCCTCTTTTACCTTATGCATTTATTCCTACTTTCTCATACTTTAATTCTTTTAGACATTGTTTAGTCCTTTCATTTATAGTACTTATATTTGCTTGTGTGTGAGTTACTTAGACTACCGATGTTTGTTTCTGGTATTTCTATTTATGGTCATGAATGTTTAGACATTTACCTTGCATGCTTTGATGACACGCCATATTTTACTATTGCATTCCATCTTAACAAATGGGGTGTTACAATTATGGTATCAGAGCCAAGGTTTCGACCTGTAGCTCTGTAAAAACATGACTTGTGACTTACGGGTAGTCACCAGCGTCCACCTAAAATTGACAGTTGGTTTTCATATATTCATTCATTTTCATTTTTTTATTTCATGCATTCATATCATTGTCGCAGGTTTATGACAAAGTAATGGTTGGTACAGGACTGGCCCTATTTAGTCGCATGTGATTTTATCGAAACTTTTAACTTTAGGGCCGACCCATAGGCGTCCCCCGCTATGTCTTTTGTTTTGGGTAAACTGACCATAGGCGTCTCGTGCATATAAAAGTTTTTGTAAACTGAATCATGCATTCTAAACTGTTTCATTCATTATAAACTGTTTCATTGATTTATACATGGTTCATGCATTTTATGTTCATCTTATTTCAGACTTATCATTTATGTTGCATTTTTGTTTTAAACTGTCAGATGGTGAGCATACCCAATGCTCAGGAATTGGCTGCAGCTGTCAATGCAGCTTTGCAAGCCATCCTTCCCCAACTTTGCAATGAAATTAGGGACGAAACTCATGCTGAAATTCAAGCTCAGGGCGTTCAATTTTCCCCTCATCCTGAAAACTACTACAACAATCCTCTACCACCACCACGTGTTACCCTTATGACTTGGTTGGAGCGATTCAACAAGCAGAGACCCCGTTCGTTTGAGCAGACTGATAGCCCCAACGAGGTTGAAGCTTAGATTTCTCACATCAAGAAGATATTTGATGCGATGGGTTGTGACGGCGTTTTCAAGGTAAGACTGGCTTGCTATAAGTTTGAAGGTGATGTGCTGCATTGGTGGAAGTCTGACAAACAGTCCAATGGTGGTGATTATTGGGTTGCACTGTTGACATGGGACCGGTTTAAGGAGCTCTTCCTTAATCAGTATTTCCCACATGCTGAGCAAGAGAAGCTTAAGAGGGATTATCATAATATCCGACAGGTTGCTGGGGAGAACATCAACGAATTTATACAGAGGTTTCTCTGTTTAGCTGGTTTCTTGGGAGCAACAGCTGGTACTACTGAGGAGCAAGATGAGAAGTTTTGTTGGGCTCTTCGCACTTCGGTTGCCAACAGTTTGGTTTGTGCTACGTTAACTACAGTAGCACAGGTGGCTGATGCAGCCCGAAAGCTTGAGATGCTTCAGGAACGAGAGGAGTTTGGTGATGATAGAGCAGTGAAGAGTATCTTCAATCACCAATTTTAATCATTCATTTCTTTCAATATTTTCATTTCCATATCATCCTCTGTTCAACTTTACATTTCAGACATAAGACTGACGACCGTAAGCCTACGGTCGTTCAGCAACAAGCACCTAAGGGAAACGGTCAGACCAACGACCGTTCTGGTTCAGAGAGGTGTGGCGGTAATGATAATTACCGTAACAACACTGATAAGTCGAACAACAACAGGTCCCTACATTTACCTTCTTTCATGATAAACTATCTTATGATATGGTATTCTGACACTCCAACGATTTTAATTCAGGAACAACAACAACGATAGGGATCCAGACCGTAGAGGTTCACAGCCTAACCGTTTTACCTCATCTGGTAATTTTCAAACCTTCTATGTAATCATGTTTATGCTCCATGATCATGTCTCATGCATGTAATCCTGAAATAGACCTCTCAGCTAGCTAGGACGCCTGCTGGAGGATTCACGCATCCTATCTGTCCTACTTGTTCGCGTAGAAATTCTGGTGTTTGTCGCCGAGGTACTGGTGGTTGTTTCAAGTGTGGCCAACAAGTCCATCAACAGAAGGATTGTCGCCAAGGTGAGATAAAAGGCACCTCTGGACATGCCGACGCCAAACCACCTCCTACTTCTGGTCACGTGTTCACTACTACTAGAGATCAGGCGAACAAGACTTCAAGTACCATCACTGGGAATCTCTTTATGAATGACTTGGCAACATGTGTTCTGTTTGATACTGGAGCGACTCATTCAGTCATATCCACTACTTTTGATGTACGTGTCAGGATTTCCCCTATGCCATTAGATAATGCCTTATGCATTTCCACGCCACTTAGGGACTCATTACGAATCACCCAGGTGTATAGAGATCTTCCCCTAGAATTTGATGATAATATCCACAGAGTTAACGCACTTCCTTTGGACATGTGCGATTTTGATTTGATATTGGCATGGACTGCTTATCCAAACACCAGGCAATTATAGACTGCCAAACTTATCGAGTTATCTTCGGTCATGTTAAATCTCTAGAGTACATACACCATGGTTTTCTTCCAGGGAGGTCGGTATAAATTATTTCATCTATGGAGGCACGTGCATTACTAACACACGGCTATCAAGGCTTTATAGCCAATATTTATGACATTACTGCCGAGTCTCCATCAATCCAAGATCAGCCTATTGTGTCAGAATTTCCTGACGTATTTCCTGACGAACTTCCGGGCATACCACCTGTTCGTGAAGTCGAGTTTGGAATTGAATTCATTCCAGGTGTAGAGCCAATTTCCAAGGCTCCTTATCACATGGATCCTATAGAGCTTAAAGAATTAAAATATCAGCTGCAGGAAATTTTGGAACGAGGTTTCATCCGTCCCAGTGCATCGCCATGGGGTACACCGGTACTTTTCGTGAAGAAGAAAGACGGCAGCATGCGCTTGTGTATAGACTATCGTAAGCTGAACAAGATCAAGATCAGGAATCGTTATCCTTTGCCGTGCATAGATGACCTTTTTGATCAACTTTAGGGCGCCTAGTATTTCTTCAAGATCAATCTGAGGTCCGGCTACCATCAGTTACGGGTTAAAGAGCAGGATATCTCTAAGACTGCTTTCAATACACGTTATGGGCACTAGGAGCTCGTAGTCATGCCATTCGGACTCACAAATGCACTATCAGTCTTCATAGATTTGATGAACCGTGTCTTCCATGAGTTTCTGGACAATTTCGTTATCGTGTTCATTGATGAAATTCTGATTTTCTACAAATCTAAGGAGGAGCATGAGGAACACCTTCGTACAGTCTTGCAGATTCTTTGTCAAAAGAAGTTGTATGCCAGGTTCTCCAAGTGTGAGTTCTGGTTAAGCAAGGTGGCATTTCTGGGCCATATTGTATCTGCAGAAGGGATCATCATGGATCCTACAAAGGTCGAAGGTATCACCAAATGGCCGAAACCTACATCTGCAACTGAGGTCAGAAGTTTTCTAGGTTTAGTTGGCTACTACCGCAGGTTTGTAGAGAACTTTTCACGGTTAGCCTTACCTTTGACTAAGCTGATGAGGAAAGGAGAGAAATTCGTCGGGACGGAAGAACGAGAGAAGATCTTTGAAGATCTTAAGCAGAAGTTAGTGACTGCACCTATTCTTACTCTCCCATCTGGCTCAGGTGGATTTCAGATCTATAGTGACGCTTCAGGAAAGGGTCTAGGTTGTGTTCTCATGCAACATGGAAAGGTTATTGCATACGCATCACGACAGATGAAACCTTATGAAGAAAACTATCCCACTCATGATGCAGCAGTCGTTTTCACATTGAAGATCTAGAGACATTATCTGTATGGTGAATCATGTGACATATTCATCGACCACAAGAGTCTCAAGTACATCTTCACCCAGAAGGAACTGAACATGAGACAGAGGAGATGGTTAGAGCTATTAAAGGAATACGGCACCAACATTCAGTACCATCCTGGTAAGGTGAATGTGGTGGCAGACGCTCTAAGCAGAAGGTTGGGTATGATTGCTGGCATCTGGATTGCAAAGGAGATCATCCGTGACCTAGAAATGACTGATATTGAGTTTTGTGTACGAGGACAACACGGTTACTGGGCGAATCTTAGAGTGGAACCTGACTTACATTCTAGGATCAAGGAAGCTCAGAAGGACGATGGTGATATTTAGGCTATCATTCAGAACCTTGATCAGCAGACGGAGTTTCGCGTGGACAATGACGGTATCTTATGGCAGGGTACTAGACTAGTCGTTCCTTATGACTCTACACTCAGGGAAGCTGTGCTGACTAAAGCTCACAGCTCTCCATTTACCATACATCCTGGTTCTACCAAGATGTACCACTACATCAAGCAGCATTTTTGGTGGAGTGGTATGAAGCAGGATGTAGCCACCTTCGTTTCTAAATGTATGATATGCCAGCAGGTTAAGATCGAACACCAGCGAGCTAGTGGTTTACTACAACCATTAGATATTCCAGCATGGAAGTGACACAAAATCTCCATGGATTTTGTTACTGTTCTTCCTGTGACTCAGAGGAAGAACGACGCCATCTGGGTTATTGTTGATAGATTAACTAAATCTGCTTATTTTCTGCCGATCCGTAAGGAGCATCCGGTCAGCAAATTAGCAGACACTTTTCAGAAGGAGATCATGAGACTGCATGGTACTCTATTAGAAATCATCTCTAACAGAGATCCCTGTTTCACATCACGTTTCTGGCAGAGTCTGTAGAAAGCTCGGGGCACCAGACTTAAGCTCAGCACTGCCTTTCATCCTCAGACCGACGGACAGTCGAAACGTACCATTCAGACATTGGAGGACATGCTGCGGGCGTGTGCTCTAGAGTGGTCAAGAAGATGGGATGATTATATCTATCTAGTGGAGTTTGCATTCAACAACAACTTGCACGCTAGCATCAAGTGTGCACCTTTTGAGATGTTGTATGGTAGGAAGTGTCGCGCCCCAATCTGCTGGGATCAGGTCGGCGAACGACTAATTGGGGGTCCAGAGATGATTGAGGTGACCAATGAGAAGGTCGCGGTCGCTAAGGCGAAAATTCAGGAGGCTCGTGCTCGCCAGAAGAGCTATGCTGATAAACGTCATAGAGATGTATCTTTCAACGTAGGTGATCACGTTTTCCTAAAGGTATCACCTGTAAGGGGAGTTAAACATTTTGGAATCAAAGGGAAGCCCAGTCCTCGCTTCATCGGACCGTTCGACATTATAGAACGTGTTGGTGAAGTGTCATATCATTTAGCGTTACCGCCTCAGCTATCACACGTTCACAACATGTTCCATGTGTCCTTACTCAGAGGATACAACTATCATCCAGTTCATGTAGTCCAGTATCCGCTTGATCAGATTCGAGAGGATCTTTCATATGTTGAAGAACCCGAGAGAGTTCTTGAACTACAAGATCGTGTCATGCGGAGGAAGACGACCCCTTTCGTCAAAATCCTCTGGGGGGATCACCCTGAGCGGGAAGCAACCTGGGAGACGGAGGAGTCTATACGGACTTCTTACCCTCATTTCTAGTTTTGATTCGGGTATGTTTCTTTCAGTTTATGTTTTCTCCAATTCGAGGACGAATTGTTCTTTTAGAGGGGAAGAGTTGTAAAACCCGCATTAAAATACTATGAACAATACACATGAACAGTGAACACACGAAAATACGATAAAATTGAAACTTTCCATTTATAATATATTTCACGTGTCACGATAATAAATAACATGTACTTACGTATGTATATTATAAATGTGTTACGTTCACGATAATTAAATTCACGATAATTAAACACGAATGATCACGACTATTTTAACTGAACAAAAGTTACGGGTTTCCCTTTTGGGCTTAAGGGTGCCGCGGCTAAGAGAAAGAGACAAAAGGGATTGGGCCTTTTGGCCTATGACCCATGACTAGTTATGTTTAAGGAAAAACACAGGGTACTATTAGTCATAATTCTAGGTTACAAAAAAGTTCACCCCTGCCTCCTTATCCTCTCTTGCCGCCGGCCATAGATCACCACCAAGAGCAAACCGGACGATTTTGTTACTTGATTCCTTGAGTATATGTGTTCGTGATCATAACCTTTTCTTCCACGTGTTCGGTATAACAAACCTTTCTTTTCTTTTTAATTCTTTATTGAATTCATGTTCTTATTTTAATTAATCTTAAAAACAAGTTATAAAACATGGGGATTAATTAAAATCATGATTAAGGGGGTGTTTGCTGTTTGTGTTGGTTCAGCCGAGACACCACCGAGAGCCAAGAGGCTCTCGACTTGCTGTTCGCACCACCACCGAGACCACAAGGGGTCTCGACTTTGTTGGTTTGGCTCGGACGCAGGCAAGGGAACCCCGACGCGAGGTTAGGGTATGGTTCTGGGTTTGGATCGAGTGCTAACGGAGACCAACAAGGTCTCGATAGGACTTTTGTTTTAACAGTGGGAACCGAACCACAAAAAAAGCGGGAACTAGTGGAAACCGGTGTGAACCGGTGGAAACCGGTGTGAACCGGTGGAAACCGATGTGAACCGGTGGAAACCGGTGTGAACCGGTGGGAACCGAGCCGGCAGCGGCTAGCCGTGGCTCGGTAGCGGGTAAACCACTCGGACAATCGCAACCGGCTAGGCCGGGTAGCCACTGTCAAGGGTGTTTGGCTCGGCTTATATGTGACACGGGTATGGGCTCGGGTTAATTTTAAATCACGGGTTCGGGTTTCGGGAAGTATTAAAATCAGAAAATATGTTTAATTAAATTATTTCCTAGACTATTTAATTTAATTAAATGCATGACTTAAGTTAAATATTAAAATTAATATTTTATGTATAACCTAAAGTATTTACTTAGCTTAATTTAATTAAAACATGTATTTTTAATTAAGTTCTTATAATATATAGTTTAATTAATTAACCAAGTTATTTAATTAATAAGCTATAATACTTGAACCATGACTTGTGTTTTACTAATTATACTTTACTTATTATTAATAATCCAACTTATTTCTAATTATGGAAACTTACTATTTTTGGAAACTTTCTATTTATAGAAACTTACTATTTATGGAAACCTACTACTTTTAGAAAGTTACTTAGTATTACAATACAAGTATTATAATACCATACTACATGAATAATAAACAACAGAATACAAGAATTACAATAGTTAACACTTAAAACAGTTAAAACATGACATAACATGAATAATAAACTAAGAACACACAAAACCAATAAAACACATGTAATTCAGACAACTCATACACGTTCCCATTTTTATGTAGTATTATCCGTCAAGGCAGAGTAGGTTCTTCAGCATTTCCGTTAGCTTCTACTGGACACAAGGTACGGATTTCCCGTCCTTCAGTAAGGACAACCTCTTCCTTTATTAGGATTTCCCGTATGCAGCCAACTGTTTTCCCCAGTAGTTACAAGATTAAATGCTTATGTTTTATTAGTTACCTTAGCCATATACATGCATGCCAGTTTCACCTAGTTATGGAGGTACCATAACCATAACACTAGAGGCACTAGTGTTATGACTTCACCACGTCGGAGTGATAGCTCGTGGCGTCCCTTTCAATTATTTGGCCATTATTATTATTATATTATCACGTGGGGCGTATGGGTGCATCCTAGTTACAGTGTCAGTCAGGATTTCATGGTTAATGTGGTGTGTGCCTTGCATCTTCACAAGGAGCTGATCCCTCCTACCCATTACCATTTAATTATAGGCATCCCCTTTAATTGCATGACGAGGTCACCCCTCCAAGTATTCATGCACGTTGTTGACCTCATGACCTATTTTGGCTTTGGTATATTAAACTAATACAGATTTTCATAACATAAGCTATGTTTTCAGAACTAAAACCAGTAAACATGACATACATCTAGATTTCCCAGGACTTATTCATTTCCGCTGCTTTTCATGCTTTATATGCTCTTACTATGCTTCATTACTCTATGTTTCCATGCTTTATTGTATATCTGTGCACTGAGCGTTATGCTCAGCTATTTTCCATTTCCATGTTCCCAAACGGCAGGTACCCAAGGTCGCAAGTAGGATCTCAAGAGTATGTGCATTCGGATGGAAGCTATCCAGCCGCTTTTACCTTATGCATTTATTCCTACTTTCTCATACTTTACTTCTTTTTGACATTGTTTAGTCCTTACATTTACAGTACTTATATTCGCTTGTGTGTGAGTTACTTAGACTACCGATGTTTGTTTCCGTTATTTCTATTTATGGTCATGAATGTTTAGACATTTACCTTGCATGCTTTAATGACACGCCATATTTTATTGTAGCATTCCATCTTAACAAATGGGGTGTTAGCCACTCCTGAGCCGTTCGGGATGGTGGGGAAAACCTCATCGAGGATGATGAGTCCCAAAGGGGGGGGGGGGGGGATGATTGTGACACCCTAGGCAAATCCAACATCGATTGTGGCCAGGAGAGATCCATGGTTCATAGGATAACAGTCGCCTTCTCATGACACAACGCGTTTTGTGGTCTACTGCAAGTGGGGTTCTTAGGAACTGGCAGTTAAGCGTGCTCATGTTAGAGTAGTACTGGGTTGGGTGACCAACTAGGAAGTACTTACAAGAGGGACACAAAGCAAAGCCGTGAGCCTGCGGACAAAGCGGACAATATTGTAGTCTGAGTAGGCGGGATGTTACAATACCGGTTAGTTTGTTTATATTAACAATATGATAGTGTCACAAATAGAATTAAGTATAGCTTAAAGCATAGCTAAGAATAAGAAGAACTCCATCTTAATTATAACGCATCGTGCATCACTATCTTGTAGATAACTTCAACAACAGAAGTGAAAAATCAATGGCAACAAGTTATCTAAGATAATACACTGTGATTCTTATTAAATGAAGATGCTTTACACTTGGAAAGTATCATTTATTTCAAGTCCAACAAGAAATAAAGTGAGTAGCTTATAGCTCCCACTGAGAATGACAACATTTCATGTATGCCATTTGTATAAAATGTATTACTCCCACTGATTTTGAAAATACTTGGAGTGTTTCATTACTTGTGAAGTGAAGTGACATTTTATATTTCCATGGTTATTGAATATCCACACATTATTGCTAGTGTAAGTCACATTGACAAGTAACATTTACTTAGATATTCAAAGAAGTGTGTTAAGCTCTATATATGTATACATTTGATGGAGTTTTCATATATACATATACGATTTATTAACTTGAAAAATTGGCACGCAATTTTCCATCCTTGTAGTAACACGCCTACATTATACCCTGCGGGTATGTAGAATCTTTTACTTTGTTAAAACAAACAACTAAAGACAACCAGTTCTCTAGGTTTAGCTTTTACCATTTGTGCGGTGATATTTCCGTCTTTGTGATCAAACCATTATATATGTCTTGATCATATCAAGATATTTACCTTTGGTAGCTAAAGACACAAGTTCTCTAGTTATCCAACAAGATATGAAACTTAATCTTACCATTTAGATAATTGATATGTTTGATTCAAATTTGGGATAACTAAATCATTCCTTTTATAGCCTTTTACCTTGTAAAAAGTATAAGAACGAACCTTTAAATTATCTCAAAGAAAATGAACACGGTTTGTCATTCTCAAGTAAAGACCAAACACATGATATTGGTTTACATTGCATTTATACATTAATAGAACTTGCAAAGTTCAATTATTAGTATTTTCGATAATAACTCTTCTGAAATGAACTACCCATGTTTACAGACTTTAAAAAATTAATTTTATCAAGATAATAAGATCTAACATTAACTTATTCCATCAATTCAGTTGATCTACTAGAGATGAAAATAATTCAAAAGGTAATCATCGAACGATAATTGTCACCGGTGCAACTATTAGCCATAATGAGGCCATGACTACAATATCTAGCATAAACGTAGCCACGTCATGTTTTCCTTATCTCGTACTTCGTGCACAAGGTTTGACCAAATCGCACAACGTAAGTCATCCAATACCTACAATTCTATAACATTGGGTCTGACCCTATGGTTATTGTATTTTCTTGTCTTGGTTAAGCCTTAAGATTGTCTTTGATGAAATAACCAAGTCCAAGTGACTTAGTACATTAGATAGTACAAAACTTACTTTAGTAGGTATTAAATAAAATTTTGAAAAAGAATGACAAAACTTGTACAAAAGGAAACATGTAAAACTTCATTTTATAACGAGTTTCTAAACAATTAATTTTCCATAATTTTAATCTTTATTTAAATAAAACATATGCTTCAGTTTCATGAATCCACCGGTAATTCAAAATCGAGATACCCATTGTTTTAAAAACGTTGTACTAGACTTTATAAAGTGTCATAGGTTTACTCGATTAGATTTTCGTCACAATTCTTAAAAGTACTAACGGAAAAATAAATCGGACCTTGCTAAAGTCACATTTGATTCTCATAGAGAGGAACCAGAGAAGCTGGTCAGCTGTAAAAACTTGTTAATAAGCCATTCTTCTTTAGGAAATCAGGGAGATCCGCATTTTCTAATCTGGTGATGTCTAACTAAAACTTTATATATATCAAATAGAGCTAGTTTATTATATAGTTCTAGAGTAAATAAAACATTAGGTTAAAAGATCCAATATTTACTTACCCTAGTTAGTCCGATTTGATTCTTGAAAAAGATTTTGCATCTATTTAAATTAAACTATTTAAAGTAATAAACCAAAAGAAATAAACCAAAATATATGCAAGACTAAAAATATCACATACTAACTATAATTAACAAAGATATTTACCACATAAATAACTTATTTAGATACTAAATTTGGAAAACATTCTAAATCCAATTTTAAAATTTTATTTAGATTCTGTTTTAGAATGCAAATATCGAAAGGAAGACGATTTTTTTCAGCTTTCTACTAAAACTAAAATATTGTGCAGAATCGAGTTTTTAGTGTCCTAATAGGAATCGGAGTCGGAGTCCATACATATTATCTTGTAGAAATTATTTTCTGTTCGGGTGTCATAATTTCAGCTCTAAAACAATTTTATAAAACACCTCTCTAGCATGCATACACCAATCCAATTACCGTATTCTAGAGCTAATAGCATTCCTAAGCATGTTAAGCAACTAACACATGGATCATAACAATTAGCAATCATGGTTTAATGATTTAAACATTTTAAACATGCATAGCATACCAGAAAACACGTAAATTGCACACGTAGTTGTATTTAACGGTTTTCTATAACCTAAAAAGCATGCAAACTCATTTTTTACAGAACATTATGGATCTAGTAACATCAAATTCAACTATCTTAATATCTTCAATTAAACCATATTAACTGCAAGAAAAAAAAATATTTTTGCACCGATTTTAGGCGTTTTTATGTAATTACATGGCATAAATTTGGCTCGTGATGCCATTGTTGGAATTTAACAACCCTAATGTATCTAGCGCACATGTATCATGAGTAAACTCAGCGGATAGGAGCAAAAAATATGCACATAATGTAACTAACATAAAGATAAAGAACGTATACCTTTTCTCCAAGAACGATGATCAAGAACACATAGATCACCAAAACCAAACGAAACCCTAAGTTTATATACCCAATCCGATTCACCAATAACCCAAAGATCAAGTTAGATTTTCTCTAAGATAGTCCACACAACACTTTAATCAATCACCTTTTATTTCTACATCTTGAACAAGCAAATACTTAACAAAAACCAAGACACAAAAACCCTAAGGGTTTGTGTTTGGCCGTAGAATACAAGAGAAGGAGAGGAGGAGATTTTTGGTTTTCAAGTTGTGAAAAATTGATCAATATCCCTTTGTTTATATAGTAGAAGGCTGATGACGTATAGTCCCTAGTCGGGCTGGATAGTCCGACTCACCGGTACTACCCGCATCCATCAGGAATGGATTGGATACTTGTGCGATGTGTGCACACGGCCCAGAAGGCCCGGTAAGCCGCTGTCACACAAGAGGCTGGTTACTTAGCCAAGTCCTCGTCGCAGTGCGACAGGATCAGACAGAATATAACTTATATTATAGTTATATTCGCCTAAGGAAAAGGGATATACACTTGCCTTAGTTGGATAATGAAGATCAAGCTATTTCGAGTCATTATCTCTTCCTTAGGCTGCAAGAATAGGGAGCCCAGCCTGGACTCTCTCGAGTATAAAATGAACCCCTTCGGTTCCACAAAGGTACGATATACACAATACCCTAAACACTAATATACTCAAACCGATTACTTACTCTCACGCTGGAGTCTAATCGTGGGTCACAAACCCATAGTAAGCCTAACGGTGTCTGTTTAGTGCGCAGGGTCCTTTAACAAGTTTCACTTGGTGCAAGAGCCGGAGTCCACAAGACCCCGAATTAAGCCTAATTCGGGTCAAGCTCAGTCCATCCAACTTTTGTATCAACAAGTTGGCGCCATTCGTGGGACCCTTACTAACCTCTAACTAATGACGAAAAGCGGTAAGAATGAAGGACGTCAAGGATCCTCAACGGTAGATGGCCGTATCACATAAATAAATGCTACCCCTGGATCTGCCAGTGAGGCAAACACTTGGGATGTGAACAACCCCCCAATTATAAGAACAGGAGGACTGTTCTCAACTCCCCTACTCACCGCGGGGGAAAAGGCATCGAACGAGAGTCAACTCAGCTTCCTCCCAATAAGCAAAAAAGAAAGACGCCCCAAGAGGAGGGAGGGGAAGTTGTTGCTACAAGTGCATACATGATGGAGGACTACGTAGCTAATAACCTACAAGCACTCATCCCTTTGGTTGCTAAACATGAAAAGATGATAGAGGAAGCAAAGCGCGTGAAGCATGCCTCATCCTCAAAAGGCAATCTGTCAGGATCAAGTGATAATCCGCCAGGAAAACATATACGCACAAGTTATTCCTCGGATGACCAAATCTTCTCGCAGCCATGGAGAAGAGCCAGGAAAAACGCTTTTACGAGGCACATACAACATTATGGAGACACCAGAAAGCGTCGCATGCCATCAAACGTGAAAACTTATGATGGAACAACGGATCCAGAAGACCACTTGAAAGTCTTTAAATCCCAGGCTGTGACAACCCTGGTTTTAAGGTTCGTCACTTAGTTTTATTTTGTGCTAGTTACGTGTCTTTACGTGTTTATGTGCTTATTGGTGTGTATAGATTGTGGTTTGGATATCGTTTCCGGTATGGGGTACCTTGTGAGTGAAACGATGTGTGATGATTTCATGTTCATGAGTTCACATGGTAGTGACTATGAAGTGAGATGGTGTTATTTAGTGGTTTTACATATACGTATATGTATTATAAAAAATCGTATTTTTACGATTTACGGTTTAGCATTTAGAGGTCTCGGAGAGGTATTTAGTCACGGGAGTATTTTTCGGGATGGTTTTGAGTCATTTAGGACTTAAATATAAAGTTTATTTCATAATTTAAGATTTTTTATAAAAGTGTATATTTTACGTCTTTTACGGTAAAACGCGTAAATTTGACTAGTTTTACGGTTTTGAGGTTTTGGAGGCTTTAGGAGCTGAAATAAATTAAGGAAAATTAAGGTAATATTATTAATACTAATATTAATAATAAAAAGAAAAAAAACGAATTTTAAGGGGGTTTAAGTCGGTTTGGACGCAAGAAAAGAAAGAAAAAGGGAAAAAGGAGAAAAAAAAGGAAAGGGGTTTTTGGGTTGGGCTAGGAATGGGTTATCACATCCTATATAATGTTTTATACTAAACAAAAGTCATAAACCCTGGAGAAAAAAAGAGGTCAACGGTTTCACAGAGTGTTTTAGGGTTCATGGGTTTTTTCATCTTCCATTAATCTAAAGGTAAAACCTTCATAACCCTTTTCAATTAAATTGTTTAATGTTTTCTTTAATCATCTTATGATGGATTTAGGTTATGGTTTAATTTAGAAACAGTAAATTAATGTTATAATAATGAAGTTATAATGATTACATAAATTAGGGCTTGTAATTAGTGGGGTTAGGGTTAATTAATTAGGTTAATTAGGTTAAACCCGTTTTTAAAAACTGGGCAGAATTTTGAGTCAATTGTTTTGATCATATTGGGAGTTCTACAAACTCTTATTTTGTGATTCAAGTATCCCTGGAAAGATAATTGAAGTGGCTTTCCAATGCAAGAAACTAGAACTAAATTGGAGGTAGGGAAGTGGGTCAAAAACAGGTTACAACATTCGGAGGTCAAAACAGTTTTTAAGTTAGCCTGTTTTCTTTTTAAGTTTTGGGGTACTTAGGGTTGCATTGGGATCTTCTAACGAACATGAGAGATGGTTTATATATTATTGTAAGTATCTGTATTGGGGCTAAGGTTGTGGTTTAGGTTAAGACCCCCTAATCATAACAATTTTTTTGTATGTTTAAAATCAGTAAATCTGGAATGACAAAAGTATATATATATATAAATATATATATATATATATATATATATATATATATATATATATATATATATATATATATATATATATATAGGGGCCTTAACAGTATCTTTAAGGTTAGGGCAAGTGGGAGGTGTTAGATAACATATGTAAGGGAATAAATATTCCATTTACAGAGAGCATGGGTATGTTTAAGTAGGCGTTTGGCTTATAGTTTGGAGACCTAAAACTGGGACTGCTTTGGTAAAATGTTAACGGGACGGGATATGAAGTAAAATGAGTTAAGGGCTTTATAGAGGGGTTTAATGAGATGCTTAGAGAATTTAAATGAGGTATTTATATAGGAGGAGGTTAGATGTCCATCATAGGTTGATGAGCCATCTTAGTGATTGGTTCATGTTTTGATTATGTGTTTTTGGTTTGTTAGCTTTTTGCTAGTGCGAGGACATTTGGAGAAGCTCAATCAGGTGAGTTTCATAGTCCCATGTTTACTATTGTTTTTGACTTCCAGATGGGATGGAAGAGACACTGTGTTGTTACTTATAAATTATGCTGTGAATGTTTGGCGTTGGTAATGGACTTATATGTGCATACTTATGTGATTAACTGCTAGTTGATTCTTGATTGTTTATGTTTTGACTTAGTACCAAGGGGATATTGGCAAGGCGGGGCCTTGGGATTGGTTCATAGGTGTTTGGGTACCTATGGGAGTATGGTGTTTGGTAAGGCTGGGAGCCTTGGATTTGTACTTGGTTTTGGTTTGATTAGTTAAATCTTGAATGTTAGTTTGTTAATGCATGTTAGTATCACATTGTCCATACGTTTTTAACTTTTGGTTGTACTCACAGCTTATGGTATGATTTTGGCGTTTGAGTCTAAACCTATGACTCTCACCAACTTTACGTTGACGTGTTTTAGTGTCTCTTTCAGGTGATATTATGGTTAAGTTAGAGGACATAAGTGGCTAGGATTTGGAGAGCGTAGGAAATGCATTTAGAAGGAGATCCCCGTTCCTTCTTAGTTTATTTTCTTTCTGATTGTTTCAATAGTGATACTATGAACCTATATGTTGATTGTTAGTGTTATTTGTTTGTCTTGGGTAAGAGGTAGGTCTGTTACCTACTTACCTAGACTCCTGCTATGTTGAGATATTGTCATGACATTTGTGTCGCCATTTATGACATTATATTTGCATTTTAGTTTTCTCTATAGAGACACCGTTTGTTGCTTGATATCCATACGTCGCGCCCCATATTCCGCCATGGTGGGGTGTGACAGAATGGTATCAGAGACAATGGTTATAGAGTATTAGGTTGCCTAGTCGTGTAGCCTAGTCTATAGCTTAAGGGTCCCTGCATATAGGCGTCATAGGAGTATGTGTGCATTTTATATTAATTGATGTGTTTGGATGTTATTTATTACGATGTTTTGACTAGTATGAATTGAACCATAGTATGTTCATACTTAGCCACATGTTATTTTCTTTTCGGATTATGACTAGTGCAGGTTGAACCATAATCATCCACGCTAGTCATTGTTGTATTTTGCTTAAATTGTACATTATAGTACATAATTTGGTACATGGTAGTTTATATTTTTTGTTGGGTTATTTTATGTACCCGAGAGATATTATTTTCTTTTGATGTTTAAGTCATGTTTCCTAAGAATCATGTGATGGTTCGAGTTATTAGGAGTAGGTGGATATGAAGGGTTTTAAGTTGTTTCCACTCTTACGGGCGACATGACTTATAGCTGACTATGTTTTCGTTTTGGATTTAGTCTATGATGTTTTAGCTAGACTATGGATTTATGTATTTCAAGATTTTTACTATGTTATTTTAATAGATGGAGTTTTGGACCTATATGGTTATGTGGTTATGAGCTTATGTGAGTAGATGGATTTATGTGTTATATGTTGTATTGATTCTTATAAGTGTCATCATAGGAGGGAGTGCATTGAGGAAAGGGTAATTATATAAGTATGGTGGCCAACATAGTTATACAAGTACTACAACTTCAATGGGTTCTCAAGTATGATTGCATGAAAGAGGGTTAGTACATGCTTGTATATGATGAGATGTAGAATTTGGGTATACGTATAATATATGGGTTTATGTAATGGCTGCCTATGAGAAGGCTATTGTTCTTTTTATGTTATATGTTTTGGGTTATAGTTGTGTTGTGTGATTATGGGGTCACACGATATGGTTTGGTTTTGGAGGTGGGCTTTATGCCTTGTTGTGGCATGGTGAGATGGTGATTACTCGTATGGAAAAACGAGTGTATAAAGCGATTGGTTGACTTACGTGTATGATAACGAGTATGTTTGGGAGATTCAATAGGTATACATATGCGGATGTATATATACCTATAGATGTTATGTTATGATTTACGGTCGTTCAGTAGTTATTATAACTTGAACGTACCTAGTGCTCTCTTGTGTTTAAACAATTTATTAGTGCTCGAGTTTGGTGGAGTTTCAACGAAGTTTTGAATCTTTTGAAGTGTGTCTTGTAGCGTATTCTTTGAGTTTCGTATTTCACGTGTACGTTTTTAAATGGTGTTCTTGGTTTTAAGTCTATTGAAACAACTTGGGATTTCTTTTGAAATAATGAAATCTTTTGTGTTGGGTCTTACATTTCTTTTGGTCGGTATATATTGAGAAAAAGGGGGACTTGGAAATCTATTATAAGGTTAGATAGTTGGTTGTACTCGGTAAAATAAGGGTAAGGTGTTGGAGTCGTGTTTGAAACAAGGTGCAACATAAGATTTTTTTATAATCAACACTTATTTATTTCAAATTCTAAAAGACTTTCTTTAAAATAAAGCGAAGTAAAATTTCTTTCTACTTACATAGTTTATATAATTGGGTTTAACCGATTCACGTCACTTATAATTATTAATACAAGGTTAAATTGAGTTTATGAAGATTCACATACAATTTTATCTTTCATTAATATAAAACTGTTTTGGTCATAACTTGTTCGTTTTTAGAGTTTCTTGAGTGATTCAAAAGCCAAAAATTATGTACTCGGAACGTACTTTTCAAATATTCAGAAAGTATAGTCATGGGAGGTCAGTGGACTGGTCGGAATTGTTGTACAAGTGTCGGGTTCAAGGTTGAGTTTTGAATAGTAGTTTATTTTTATTTGAGGTGCACGGGATACCTAGTCTTTGGGTTGAGTTTTGAGATCGCCTAGAAGGTTGTTTGTAGATGGTTTGAGTCACATAGATGTGGGGAGGTAAAAAAAATAAAAAAAATAATAAATAAAATATATTCTTTTGGAAAGGTCGGTCTTTTGCACGGTTTATATAATATGTCGCGGGGCGTAATATGTTTTGGTTTCCATTGGGTGTTTCTTGGATTATTTCTCATTGTCATGGGTCATTTTCAATTGATACACGTTTTGGGTTTGAGTTTTCTTTTGAGTCTCATGGTTTTTGACTTGTGTTAACTGGTGCATGTGAAATGTCGTTAGTTATCCGTTGGTTTGATTCGTTGATCGTATCTAGTGGATTCAGGATGTAGTTTTGGTTTAGTATTGATTGAGAGCATTGAAGTGGTAATATGAAAGACTTGGTCGCGCCTACACGATTAAGTAGGTGGCCCTGGGAGAATGGTCAGAATGCCCTTAGTGGGGATGAAAGAGTTAAAAGTTCGTAGACGAACTAATGTGGTCATGAGGTCTCTTAGGAGTGCCAAGGGAGATGAATAGATATATGTGTAATGTATGGATATTGGCACAAGTAACGTGCCATAGAGAGTGTTGGAAGGGGATATAATACCTCAAAGGTATTTATGATTGTGCGTAAGGCATGTAAGTTTTCCGAAAATTTCATGAGATTTAGTAGGTTTGCCTATTACTGTGAGGTAGAACCATAAATAGAGCTAGTGGGGGAGGTGAGAGGAGTTGTAGTTAGTGCCTTTCCAAGGCAAATCGTTGATGGAGTGATTTAAAAACAAGAGTTGTTAGAGATTACAAGGAATGTCGGATAAAAGTTGAGTTGCTTAGTAGTAGATTGGATGTGGAAAGAGGTTGAGTGGTCTAATGAGAGGAAGTACCGGTCTTTTAAGATGCGTGTAGAATTTTGCAAGTAGAACAAGGTAGGAATTTATTCGTATTGCCGCTAAGAAAGGGTGGAAGGAGGACATAGTTGAAACTGCTAAGGATGTTGTATGAACGCTTCGGGTTTATGGTTATGCATTTGGCTGCGCCAAAGCACTAGCGGATTTCATGGAGTCAATGAAGCGAGTGTGCATGAACGTATATAAATGAGTTGTCATCGGGAGTATCGACGACATCTTGATCTACTCAAAGTCTAAGAAGGAGTGTGAGGTGAATTATGTGTTGGTTTTGGAGTGGAATTATACGTGAGATTTTCAAGTGTGAGTTTTAGTATTAAGTCGACCATGATGAGTAGTTAGTGATGATGGCATATCATGGAACCAGCAAGGGGCGAGGATGAGGAAGCATTTTGGAGGCTGAAAAGGTGGATTGGATAATGAGCCGATCTTGGTATTATTGGAAGGACTGGATGAATTCGCGAAGCATGACGATACATGGAGCAAGGATTTGGATGTGTACAAGAATGACAAAGAAAGGCGATTGCTTATACGTTGCAAGAATTGAAGATTTGGAAGAACTAGATATGACTTAATTAGTGGAGCTGGATTGTTATATCTGCCTAGAATGCTAGAGGCATTTGGTGTACGAGACGTAGAGAATGATCTATACGGATCATGAACGTCTCCAACACATACTCAATCATCTTGATTGAACATTTGACAAAGGTGATGGGTGGAGTTAAGTGGTGAAAGAAAATTGCAAGGCCAAGTACCATCTGGGAAAGGCAAGCATGGTTGATGAGACATGGTATAAGAAGAATGAAGTGAAGCTGAGACGAACTTGAACTATATGGATGATGTATTAGGGTGGTTTGGATGAAGGATGTAGGTTGCACGAGTTGAGTTGTCTAAAGCAGAGAACGCGTCAACATGTATGTTGCGTGGCTTGGACAATCATATGGATAAAAGGGACGTAGACTATACTTCCTACATAGATAGGAGTAGCTTAGAAAGGGCAATGTAAGGACGAAGTTGGTAAAAGGGATACATAATAGGATGGAGGAATAAGTACGACGAGAGTTGGGTGATAGTCGATAGACAGACTAATTCATCTCATATTTCAAGAGGAATGAGAAGTCATGTAGTTGAGAAGTTGGAAGGATTGCGTACGGATGTGATGGAATAGAGGGTTCTGCGTAAAAGTTAGCCTAATATGTATGGAATGCCTTATGAAGGATTATGGCAAGGGAAGAAACGATGGGAAGCATCACATCGTGATGTATGGTATGAGTTGAGGAGGAAGAAGGAAGTGTGTATAGAAGCGAAGCATGAATGAAATAGGTCGAGATAGGAACCGGAGGTAAAACTTTGGTAGAGCTTAAGGAGTAGAATAAAGCACAACGCAGGCTAATACTGTCGTAGTGTGGAAAAGGAAATGGCACTGACCTATACTGATTGTTTGGGAGGCTTAGTATCGATAATCGAATGGATGAGGAGTTATAGGTGTGATGTGCCATAGGGACGAAGGGCTTGGTCTAACTGAGTTAAGCGTCCTTTTGATGATGTGTATAGATCATAAGATGATTTGGATTGGAAGAACTAATGGATATGTGAAAGACCGTCATAGGTCACTTTGTAAGGAAATTGGGATTTTTAAGTAGTTTGGGGTACGGACTGAAGGGAGTTGATGAACATGATTGGATATGAATATATCCAGCTAACTGGGAAAAGGATAGGCAAGTGAGATATTTTTACAACCTTAGGAGTTACAATAAGGGCATGAGTAATTGATTTAGAGGTAGTTAGGAAACTCGTTAGCGATGGCTAAGTTTTCATATAATGATAGTTATCATACTAGAAGTCGATAAATGCCATTTGAGGCACTATATGAAAGAATAGGGTGAGTTGTCCCCATTGTGGACTAGAATTGGTAAAAGAGGCTACTAATGTGGTAATGGGGTTTGTGGAAAGGATGAGAGAAACAAGGGATGTTATGTAGAAAAGGAGGAAACCACTAGAGTTAGTGACAAAGTTATGTATGAAGTTTCACCCATAGTAACGGGTGGTATGTTTTGGTAAAATGGAAGAGTTGATGTAGAGTTTTGTAGGTCCATTTATGATCTTTGGAAAGATCGGACCAGTAGCTTATGAGTATAGAATTACCTGGGGAAAATGAGTGGTATACATGTTATATTTCGTGTATTAAGATTGGTAAATGTTGTTTGAGAATGCATATTTGTATGTTCGGTTATTCGGGATTTGTGTTAATAAGAGGTTGTTTTATCAAAGAGTCATTTGTGAGATTTATTGACTGTGAGGTCAAGAGTTTGGCAATGAGTTTAATTATTTTTGGTTTGTATATGTGGTATTTTGAAACTTGAACTAAAGTTCACGTGGAAATGATGGGAGTTCGTTTAGAACAAGTATCCTCATGTGATTTGTTGTTTGTGTGTTTGATCCTAAGGAGTAAATCTCGGGACGAGATTTCTATTAGGAGGGAGTGATGTGACAACCCTGGTTTTGAGGTTCGTCACTTAGTTTTATTTTGTGCTAGTTACGTATCTTTACGTGTTTATGTGCTTATTGGTGTGTATAGATTGTGGTTTGGATATCGTTTCCGGTACGGGGTACCTTGTGAGTGAAACGATGTGTGATGATTTCATGTTCATGAGTTCACATGGTAGTGACTATGAAGTGAGATGGTGTTATTTTGTGGTTTTACGTATACGTATATGTATTATAGAAAATCGTATTTTTACGATTTACGGTTTAGCATTTAGAGGTCTCGGAAGAGGTATTTTGTCACGGGAGTATTTTTCGGGATGGTTTTGAGTCATTTAGGACTTAAATATAATGTTTATTTCAAAATTTGAGATTTTTTATAAAAGTGTATATTTTACGTCTTTTACGGTAAAACGCGTAAATTTGACTAGTTTTACGGTTTTGAGGTTTTGGAGGCTTTAGGAGCTGAAATAAATTAAGGAAAATTAAGGTAATATTATTAATACTAATATTAGTAATAAAAAGAAAAAAAAAAGAATTTTAAGGGGGTTTAAGTCGGTTTGGACGCAAGAAAAGAAAGAAAAAGGGAAAAAGGAGAAAAAAAGGAAAAGGGTTTTTGGGTTGGGCTAGGAATGGGTTATCACATCCTATATAATGTTTTATACGAAAAAAAGTCATAAACCCTGGAGAAAAAAAGAGGTCGACGGTTTCACAGAGTGTTTTAGGGTTCATGGGTTTTTTTTTCATCTTCCATTAATCTAAAGGTAAAACCTTCATAACCCTTTTCAATTAAATTGTTTAATGTTTTCTTTAATTATCTTATGATGGATTTAGGTTAGTGTTTAATTTAAAAACAGAAAATTAATGTTATAATAATGATGTTATAATGATTACATAAATTAGGGCTTGTAATTAGTGGGGTTAGGGTTAATTAATTAGGTTAAACCCGTTTTTAAAAACTGGGCAGAATTTTGAGTCAATTGGTTTGATCATATTAGGAGTTCTACAAACTCTTATTTTGCGATCCAAGTATCCCTGGAAAGCTAATTGAAGTGGCTTTCCAATGCAAGAAACGAGAACTAAATTGGAGGTGGGAAGTGGGTCAAAAACAGGTTACAACAGTCGGAGGTCAAAACACTTTTGAAGTCAGCCTGTTTTCTTTTTAAGTTTTGGGTTGTTTGGGGTACTTAGGGTTGCATTGGGATCTTCTAACGAACATGAGACATGGTTTATATATTATAGTAAGTATCTGCATTGGGGCTAAGGTTGTGGTTTAGGGTAAGACCCCCTAATCATAACAAACGTTTTGTATATTTAAAATCAGTAAATCTAGAAAGACAAAAGTATATATATGTAACACCTGGTAATTTTCCTACTTTGTAAAATGACTATTTTACCCTTTGACTTTTTATTTAGTCAACTACGTGATTTAACTGTGTTGGAACCGGGAGGTTATCCCGCGTTTTCTGAAAAACTGTTTGATGACGAGTAATGACTTGACACTGTGCTCAGTCATTATTCTGAACATTTTCTGTGAACCTGACCAAAGTGATGAGACGGTCAATGAATTGACGATGATCCATGAGATTATTCGTTATCTGTGAATTATGTGCTTAACTGTTTAGTTTTTAACAGCGTAATCGTATTTTCATGAGCAGCGTATTTAAATATTTCTGTATATGTTTATATATGCCTGTATTTTAGTATTTTTGCTATTTATAGTAATAAATCGTATTTACTGTGAAAATTTAATTAACGTATCGTGTTTTCGTATTTTACGTCGTTTTTACGTTTAACCGTCGTTAACATGCATAAAATACTTTACGAATTATAAAATGTCAGTTTTCGTCGAAAAATCGTAAATTTAATATATTTCGTCAAATTTTTAAGTTTTACGTAATTTTAAACTTAACTATATACTTTTTGATATTTACCTAAAACTAACTAACCTTTTTACCTTAAACCTTTTAACTAGTTACCATACTAAAAAATTTGAATAATTTACCCCATGTGGGACCCCCATAACCGGCCAAACATCACACACATGCATGATGCACTAAGTTTCTACTCTTTACCCTTTTAAGC
Organism: Glebionis coronaria; assembly: GCA_025667525.1. NCBI lineage: Eukaryota > Viridiplantae > Streptophyta > Magnoliopsida > Asterales > Asteraceae > Glebionis > Glebionis coronaria. Next base: position 208,918,643 of record CM046881.1, on the reverse strand, counting down.
TTAACTTACAAACCGTTACAACCTTTAACTTATTAGCCATATTAACCCTAACTTCACCTCACAATTATTCACTCTTTCATTTCACTTCAAAAAAAAACACACATCTCTCTCTTTCTCTCTCAAAACTCACGGCACACATACACATACATTTTTCACCATTATTGATTTCTTAAAGCTTCATTTTAACAAGAATTAACACAAAATAAATACACCCTAGAGTTTGTACAAGCATAAAGAAGAATGGTTATTCTTAGTTTGTTGATTTGAGTAGTTTTTGGGTTGAAGTTGTTGAAGTAGAGTTCTTGTTGATTATTAGTGGGTTAGAGCGTAGATCGGGTCGTTGTGATTACGTAGAGTTGTTACTCAAGGTTACTTCTTAAACCTTTTTCATCTTTTCATTTTCCATGCATAATCTTTGTAGATCTATGCAATCAAGTATTTTCTTGAAATAAAATGATAAAAACTATTTTGGTCATGAAATATTTTAAGATCTATGGAAATTATGTGTGGATCTATTAGATCCATACATGAAAATGGGTTAATTGAAAGACTTGTGAAAAATATAAGTATGTATATTTTAGATTTGAACTTGAAGAAAAATCTTTGATTTTGCTGGTGTTTATGAATAATTGGAGGGAACTAGTAGTGTTACTACTAGTGGTTACGCTTGAAAATGGTCGAAAACGAGTTTTTACGAAAAACATATAATCTGTCCGATTTTTATAAGAGGCGTAGAGGGTCGTAAAAATTGTTTTGACACTAGTTTACTACGATATTATGAAAATATAAGTTAATACCTTCGTTTCGATATATTATAGACTAAAAACGGAGCTAAAATGAGTAAGATATGGTCGTTTAAATTTCGTTGTCGGAAAACTTAACTTTTGTGAAAAACACTATAATGTGTTTGCTGTCTAGATTTTTAAAGTGGTCGAAACGACGTTTTCGAGTCAAACGGAGTTGTTTTAAGTGTCGAAATGGTTACTAAAAGTTGTGTATAAATGTTGGACTCGTTTTGTAAAAGGGTATTAGCGCGAAATGTGAATACTTGGTGTACCGTTAAAAGTTTGAACGTTGGAAGTGGAAATTGATACTATTGCGAAAAATGACTTGTTGAAATATTGGCGATTGAGAAAGTGTTGAAAATAGGGGTTTTAGGACAAGATTTGAGTACTTACTAAAAATGGCAAATTTTTATGTGACGCCGAAAGGCTGCCGAATTTTCGTTAGAAATCGTGTTGGAAAATTTATTAAGATAAATTTTGGTAAATTAAAATTTACGCCGAAAGGCTGTCAAAATTTCGTCGAGTCAAAAATAAATATTTTTGCCTAAGTATATATATACTATAATGTTTATAACGATATAACATTTACAAGTCACGATTTTAACTACAAAATAATATATGTATGATTGATGAGTAACGTACGTGACGAACTTTTGTGACTTATTTGCTAGCGCCTAAACTATAGTATTATATTTAGGTTGTTGCTAGAGTTGCTCGCTACTATTTGATCATACTTGTGCGGTTTGAATCGTTGCTTGAGGTGAGTTTATAGATCCCTATTAAACTGCTTTCTATGTTTAATGTTTTGGGATGTGATAAATGCTTTGATGCTTGCTTCTGGACGCAAGTAAAAACTTGATTTCTGTGAACGCTTTGTGAACACTATTTATGAGATAGCTTAAGTTGCTTTAGCCATAGTCCCCACTATCGTGAATCGTTAGTTACTCTGCTGGAGTAAGCTCTTATGTTACGGATAGATCTATTGAGGGTTGACAACCTCCACTCGGGCATTCTGACGCCAGACGAGTGTGTACCATTTGTATGAACGGAGTTATCTTGGCTAGGTACTCCATTGGGGCAAAATTTATGTATGCAATCTATTGTATGCACTGGATCACTAGTTCCGATGTCACGAGCTTAGCTATCATAAATATTGTGAACACCCAATTTATCCTACACTTGGCACTATACCTCCTATAGTTGCATGTGTACATGAAATGAAATCTGAAATCGATTTACTATGAATTTTTACTTGAAACCTATATTCTCACCAACTTTATGTTGACCCAATTTAGCATTTATCTCAGGTAATTGATGATGATTTGTATCTGCTGTGTGAAGTACTTGGAGTCTGCATGCATTTCTTGGCTATCTTCGGACATTTATTTACTTATGCTTTTGAACTGTTATCTCGTTGATGTTTAAAACTTTTATATTACTCTGCACTATCTTTTGAAACTGAGACCTTTTGTACTGTGATGCTTTTAATTTAAATCCAACGAGGTATTTTTATAAAACGTCTCATTTAGAGTCGTTCTCTTGTACCTTGAACTATGATACAGTGACATAACAGCCCCCGAGCTTCACCGCTTCCGCATATCACATTTTGGGGTGTTACAGATTTGGTAATCAGAGCCTTGGTTATAGAGAACTAGGTTTGCATCTTAGGCCTAGACTATAACCGATGTGGCTACTTGTTACTCTGTATATATATGTGTACTACGTAATGTATTACGTTGGATAACACTATAAGTAATATGTAATATATATTATGTAATACGTAATATGTATTATATACATATGCATTTCGCCGATTTGCATACTTTAATTTCTATACATGATTATTTCATGCATACCCTACAACTGCTTTAATACGCATTTTGGTTGTTGCAGGTTATGTCGTCATCTACTGTTTCTTACCAGCCCGACTCTGCTGACGAAGAGTGGGAAGACGAGATTGAGATGGTACCAGATCATGTTGAGCCGGAGAATGACCCAGAGGAGGTTGATCCTGAGGAGGAAGGTGCGGAGTATGACCCTGACGAGGATCCGGAGGAGGATGATGAGGGTGAGCCTGATGTGTTGTCTGATACTTCCGATGTTGTTGATGGGATGCGACCGGTTGTGCATCGTACTTTGATCGAGTGGGTTAGTGGTAGTGAGGACGATGAGGATGATGAGGATGACGTGGATGGTATTGAGGTAGATCACGAGGGTGATGAGGGTATGGATGGACATGAGGTAGGTCATGAGGATGATATGGATGGTGTTGAGGTAGATCATGAGGGTGATGATGGTATGGATGGATATGAGGTAGATCGTGAGGATGATGAGGACATGGATAATGATACTGAGAGTGATACTGACGTTAGGATGGTTGTGGCTAGTAGTGATAGCGAGGGTGCTGAGGCTGATGATGATAGTAGGGTTGATGCTTTGACTGTGGTACGTGAGAGAGTTGAGCCTAGTAGGAGGAGTGAGATTAGAAAGACGTCCAACTTGAGGAAGAAGCCTACTGTTCCATGTCAGCGGTTTAGAGAGGAGAGGGAAGCTTTATGGGGTACGCCACCAGCTGAGGTTTATACTTATTCCGATGATACTGTACCACCTGCTGATGGAGCTGGACCATCCGGTGTTAGATCTCGAGCTTTGTCTGATTCTGATTCGTCATGCCAACGGAAGAAGATTCGTATGTCTGATTCACACACTACACCTGAGGCATCGCCTACTCATGGGAGTCGAGTTGCTACTACTGTTTCTACACCACCTACTCATCATATTGGAGAGCCCTCTAGACCTAGGTCATGTGTTGTTATGATAGGATCTGCTAGGGATTCAGATGCTGTTCGTTTTCGTCTACTTGAGGATGCGGTGTTTGGATTGTTAGAGGATAACGATGATACCCGAGACTTGTTGGATACCACACTTGAGGAGGTTGCTAGGTTGAGGCGAGAGTTGGAGTCAGTTCGTGGAGGAGACCGAGCTGCAGATGGAGACCCGAGGAGTGACTCACCGAGATGTGCTGAGTGTGATCGTCGTCGTCGCACTTAGAGATTCATCATTATTGTGCTTAATTCTAGAGTAGATTGACATCTTTATCTTTTGGGCATTGTATCCACTAAACTAGAGTAGTACTCGGTTAGTTGGAGTAGACTAGATGTAATCATACTCTTATTTTATGACTATGTACTTGATATTTTGATTTTGAATGGGAATTTAACTTTATGACCTTGACCAGTGACTATCCTTTTTATGTTGTTGTACTGTTAAATTTTGCATTCTATTTTAGCATAAGAAATATATAACGTGTATATTCGTGCTTGAACCTTATTTGCATTGTTGTCTTAACGCAGAGAAACAATGGTGAACACACGTAACGAAATGACCGACGCACAACTGGAAGCACTGATTACGCAACGAGTGACTGCTGCACTGGCAAACATTCAAGCTAACAACAACGTGAACGAAGCACCACCGAACAATGTTGACAATCGACCGCCTAAGCCGTGTACTTACAAGGACTTTAGGAGTTGTGACCCTTTGAATTTTAATGGTACTGAAGGAGCTGTCGGATTAGCTCGTTGGGTTGAAAAGATGGAATCTGTGTTCCGTGTCAGTGGATGTGCTGTTGAAAACCAAGTGACTTATTCTACTTGTACTTTAGCTGCTGGAGCATTGACATGGTGGAACACCCATGTGTAGACGGCTGGAGCCGAGGAGGCGTATGGAATGAGTTGGGAGGAACTTAAGAAGTTGTTGACTAAGGAGTACTGTCCTCGTAATGAGATTCAAAAAATGGAAATTGAACTGTGGAACCTGACTGTGAAGAACAATGACATTGGGACGTACACAAGGAGGTTCCAAGAGTTATGTTTGCTATGTCCTGGAATGGTTCCGGATGAAGAAAAGAAGGTTGAGCGCTATATTTGGGGTTTACCTGGTAGAGTTCAAGGGAATGTGACATCGTCTGGACCAACAAAAGTTAGTGATGCTATAAGGATGGCTCACAGTCTGATGGACCAAGTTGTTCGAGCAAATGCTGGGAATGCCGCGAACAACAAGAGAAAATGGGGTAATAACCAAAGGAACAACCATGGGAACTATCCTAATAAGAGGCAAGACACCGTGAAAGCGTACATTGCTGGTACGGGGAAAAGGGAGTATACAATGGGAAGTTACCTTTGTGCAATTGATGCAAGCGTCACCATAATGGACAATGCAATGTACAATGTCACAACTGCAAGAAAACTGGACACATTGCTAGATATTGTAAGTCACCACCCAACATGAAAGCCAACGTCACTTGCTTTGAATGTCAGAAAAAGGGACACTACAGCAATGAGTGCCCAAAGAAAAAAAACAAGGACCAAGGAAAGATTGCTAAAGCTGGGGAAGCTCGTGGAAGGGTCTATGTGATAGGAGGAGGAGAAGCGCAACAAAACCCCGACGTCGTGACGGGTACGTTTCTTCTCAATGGTCGTTATGCTTCTATTTTATTTGATACTGGAGCCGATAGGAGTTTTGTGTCGACTATCTTTAGTGTTTTGCTTGATGTGACCCCTTCGCCCTTAGACACTAAGTACACTATTGAGTTAGCTAATGGAAAGTTGATAGAAGCCGACACTATACTTCGTGGATGCACTCTAAATCTTCTAGGTCGTCCTTTCGTAATAGACCTTATGCCTGTTGAGTTAGGGAGTTTTGACGTGATTGTCGGAATGGATTGGTTGTCGAGATATCGTGCTACGATTGTATGCGACGAGAAGATCGTTCGTTTACCATTTGGTGATGAAGTTTTGGAGGTACAAGGGGATACAAGTAACGGAAAAGGGAAGTCACGACTGAACATCACCTCGTGTGTCAAGGCTCAGAAGTTGTTATCGGAAGATTGCCACGTATTTTTAGCCTGTGTTACTGAAAAGCAGACGGAAGAAAAACGGTTGGAAGATGTACCTATCGTACGGGATTTTCCGGAAGTCTTTCCTGAAGATATGCCTGGATTACCGCCGGCTAGACAAGTTGAATTTCAGATCGATTTAATACCGGGAGCTGCACCTGTTGCTCGAGCGCCTTACCGTTTAGCACCGTCGGAATTGCAAGAACTAGCGACGCAACTACAAGAGTTGACTGATAAAGGATTCATAAGACCGAGTTCTTCACCCTGGGGAGCTCCAGTCTTATTTGTAAAGAAGAAGGATGGGAGTTTTCGGATGTGTATCGACTATCGTGAGTTGAACAAACTTACCATCAAGAACCGTTACCCGTTACCTAGGATCGATGATCTGTTTGATCAGTTGCAAGGATCGAGCGTATACTCGAAGATTGACCTTAGGTCTGGTTATCACCAATTGAGATTCCATGAGGAAGATGTTGCAAAGACTGCTTTTAGGACTAGGTATGGACACTATGAGTTCCAAGTGATGCCATTCGGTTTGACAAACGCACCTGCTGTGTTTATGGACCTCATGAACCGGGTGTGTAAACCGTATTTGGACAAGTTTGTCATTGTGTTCATCGATGACATACTGATTTACTCAAGGAATGAGAAGGAACATGAGGAACATCTTAAGATAATATTAGAATTTCTTAAGAAGGAGGAATTGTACGCTAAGTTCTCGAAGTGTGATTTTTGGTTGCCAAGAGTATAATTTCTAGGTCACGTTATAGATAGCAAGGGGATTCATGTTGATCCTTGATTGTAGTAAATTTAGATAACTTGCTTTAGGAAAAACAAGCAACTAAATATGAGCGGTAAGTATCGACGAGTGATTTAGGAAAACCACAAGTAATGACCCACAATCAAATAAAATGAGAGAAAGATTCGTTTCCCAAGGAGGTATGGTGTTGTGAATTAACTTGTATTTATTTGAGATTTAATATTAAGAAGAATGGGGATGAGAGGATGAAAGACGGTTTCGTGAAAATTAAACTACGACGAAAACGTAAAACCGTAGAAAAACCACAAAAATTACAAAATAAAGCTAAACCAAAAACAAAATCAAGAAAAAGATTAAAAAGATAAAAACAAGTCTAAAATAATATAAATAAAGTTAAAAATCCAACAAAGATATTTTAAAATCTTTTGTTAATTAAATAATTAATTTTAAATGCTAATTAAAGCCCTAAAATTAAATTTAACTAATTCAAAAGTCTAAAATATGATTTTATTGAATAATTACTCAACTTATATTATTATAAGAATAAAAAGTATTTTTCTAAAAATTAAAACCTATTAAAACTATTTTTAAAACCCTAAAAATGATTAAAAATGATTAAAACCTAATTAAACTTAAAATAATTATAAAAATAAATCTAAAAGTTATAAAAATAATCTAAAAATGGAAATAGTCCTAATTAATGACAAAGAACCTAGGAAAAATGAAAAAGAAAGAAAAATAAAATTTTGAAAATTAATTAATAAAATAATATTAAAATAATGCTAAAAATAAAAAGTTTCTAAAATTTAAAATAAAAAATTTCTAAAAATCCTAAATAATATAATTAAGAGAAAAACACAAATCTAGGCTTCTAAACCTTTTTTAATAATTTTATAAAAATCTTTAAAGTTTATAAAAAACCTTAAAATATTATAAAATTAAAAATAAATGTTTTTGAAACCAAAATAAGATGTAAACCTCAAATATATTAAATAAAACCTAAAAACTATTTTTCCTAAAAATTAAAACTGTTTTTTCTATTTTTTATGGCTTTTATAAAAAACGTCTATTAAATAAATTCTAATAAATAAACTAATAAGTGGAAAAATATAAAACCAATTTTTAAAAATCAACAATCCTAATAAGTTTCTATGAAAAATAAAAAGAACAAAAAGAAGCTTATAAATAAGCTGGAATTTAGCTTAAAACCTACGGCTTATATTAATAAGCAAAAGAGAAAAGTGGTTAAGTAGTTATGGAAACCAAGACTCTTAGTCAAAGTCCCCAGGGCGCGGTGGTGAGTGTGGTGTGGTGTGAACGTGGTGACCAGGGTTCGAATCCTGAAACCCCCCCCTTTTTATCACTTAGTTGCGCCGCAACGCTTTTGTCTTGCGCCGCAACTAGTGAAACGGGAGTGCCTTGATCTGTAGCTTCTTTAGTTGCGCCGCAACTAGTAGGTCTTGCGGCGCAGCACTATGCAAAAATGTGGCCAATTCTTTCAATAATACACAAGCAGGTTTGAACTTTGTTTTGCTTTTCTTCACAGATTTCAGAGGCCAAAGGATTGGCTTGTGAGCTTATTTGATGGGATATTATGGAACAATAGGGGCACTCTTGTGATCCTTTGATCACAAGAAGTCAATACAACAAGAAGTAAGCACCTAGCAAGCAACTAGCACACTTAAAGCAAAATCCAAAGCACTCAAAGGTTCATACAAGTTTCTGTAATTTTTAGACTAGGTCTGTAGGCTTAACAGTCGTTTTCTAGCAATCTAGTGAGTTTAAGACTCCAAGATTTGACACATCCACTCACCAATTAGCACATAAACAACTTCTATAATCCCTACAACCTAACACTTTACTGATTACAAGATTTGAGCACCAAAATGCATGAAAAATCAAGCCAAAGTGAGCATACAGATTTTTAACACCCTTTTTCTTTTTAAACACTCCAAATTCACTCCAAACTTGATCAAATGATTACACAACAATAAAACAATCTCTCTCAAACCTTTTTCAATTATACTAACACCTATTTAAAACATGAATCAAATTCTTACCCTGCTTAAACCTATTGCCAAACACCCTCTTATATTTTGATTTCAAACTTTTTCAAAACAAAACCTTATAAACCCTAACCAAACTGATTTCTATATCATCTAACATGCACATAACATCAATAGAACACAAATCAAACACTATTAAACGCACTTAAGCACCAAATCTCATAAGAGCATACAACTTGCTATTTTTGAACTTTTTCAAGGTAAAAGAAGTTTACCTTAGGTTCTTACATCCAAGAACCTAGAGGATGCAAATCCTCCTCCAATCCAACCCGGGTTGGAGCTGAACTAAATCAACAAGCACACTTCCACCTGTTTAACACAAATCAAACAAGAACAAAACCAAAAACCAACAATATGATATATTACTGATTTTACTTAACTTTGGTAAAACCTTTTCCAAAACTTTTCCAACCTTCTAAACACGTTTTCTAAAACCTAATATTACCAATAATCATGAACCATAAACACCAAATACCTTGGACAGATTTCTTACCAAAAACCTTCCAAGTTTTAGAAACCTTAAACAACTTTGAAAATCAAAGTTGCTTAACCATAAAACAAAGTGGAACTCAGAATCAATCTCCTCACAACACACAATCTTTTAAAAACAATAAAAAAGGAATTACACTTGAATATTTCAAAAACCAAACTTTTTATTTCTTTAAAAAGGAATTACATGTGAGAGACTAGAAACTGGAACAAAGGGATCACCACAGCTTGGGTCTCCTTTTATAGAGCCTATAGAACATCCTAGAAGCATAAAAACATAAACCCTAATACATAAGAAATTCCAAAATTGCCCTCAAACGTTTTTGGTGCATATGAGCTGTCCATTTGATCTTGAACGTTTATTTTGCTTTGGGAGGAAGCAAATAATCTTGGCCATTCAATTGGGACACGTCATGATGCTTGGGGGCTAAGGAATGATGTGATTGGTGGATTGGGGAATTGGGGGTTTGGTGCACATGAGTGGGATGCAGGTTTTTAGGAGTGGGAAAGGTTTGTGAGTGTGTGAATTAAGTGTGTGCAAGTTTAATTGGAAATTTACCATGGATAAGTGAGGGTAAATTCTGGGCTTGGTAAAATGGTGAATAGTACTCCCTTTGATCCGAAATTGGGGGAATTACATGTGTTAGGCGCTTTTTTTGTTTTTTGAATGTTTCAGTTGCCACTTTTGGTCCTTATGTTTTGTTATTTTTGGCTTTTAAGGTTTCCAGCCCTAAAAACGATTCTCCTTTGTTAATATCTTCCATCAATTGACACTTTTGGCACAAACTTTCCACAAAGGCTTATCAAGGGTACTTTTTGACATTTTTGAATAATTCAAGGACTGAACTTGGACAATCTTGATCTTCCAAGGTCTTCAATGTCTCTTAAACTTCATGAGGGACCATAATTGGCATTTTGAAATTGTTGAGGGACTATTCTTGCCATTTCTTCAATCTTGAAGGACCTTTTTGCAAATTTTGACAAACTTAAGGGACCAAACTTGTACTTATCAATATACAAGGGTTTTAAGTGTCATTTCTTCATTCATTGAGGATCAATCTTGTTTTGTCTTCAAGTCTTCAAGGGTATTTGATGAAAATTCCATGATTAGGGCTCGGTTCATTGCACGGCTTCGTTTCTCGTGTCCGTTTTTCCTTGATTATTGTGATCTTTTGTCTTTTTCACGATATCCATACCTAAAACACACAAGTAAACAAACACAAGCATATATATGGTATTTTATGACATTTTAATGCATTTAAAGCCCGAAAAGAACGATGAGATCATGTATAAATGCCATCTCATCAATCCTGCCAAGATTGAATCAATTAGGGAGTGGACTGCTCCTACGACACCGACTGAAATTCACCAATTCTTAGGACTCGCCGGATACTACCGAAGATTCATCGAGGGATTCTCGAAGATCGCGAAACCATTGACGAAGTTGACTCAAAATAAGGTGAAATACGAATGGGGAGATAAGGAGGAATTAGCATTCCAAAAGTTGAAACAAATGTTGTGTAGTGCGCCTATTCTATCGTTACCAGAAGGATCGGAAGACTTTGTGGTCTACTGTGATGCATCAACAAAAGGATTGGGAGCTGTGTTAATGCAAAGGAAGAAAGTTATCGCCTACGCGTCACGACAATTGAAAACGCATGAGAAGAACTACACTACGCACGACTTGGAGCTAGGAGCGGTGGTATTTGCCTTGAAATTATGGAGACACTACTTGTATGGAACCAAGTGTATCGTCTATACCGATCACAAGAGTTTACAACATATTCTTGACCAGAAGGAACTGAACATGAGACAATGTCGATGGATCGAGTTGCTCAGTGATTATGATTGTGAAATCCGCTACCACCCTGGGAAGGCCAATGTAGTGGCGGACGCGCTAAGTAGAAAGGAACAACTGATGACACGTAGAGTTAGATCGTTAGCTATGGTTATCAATCCGAACTTACCTGTGCAAATTCGTGAAGCACAAACCGAAGCCCTTAAGCCTGAACACGTTGAAGCTGAGAAATTAGGAGGAATGGTTACTAAGAAATTGGAGACTAGCACTAATGGAACGCTATGTCTGAATGGTAGAAGTTGGTTACCACGGTTTGGAGGACTAAAGGACGTGATTATGCACGAGTCGCATAAATCTAAGTATTCGATTCACCCAGGATCTGACAAAATGTATCAGGATATGAAGAAGCTATATTGGTGGCCAAATATGAAAGCTGAAATTGCTACGTATGTAGGGAAGTGTCTGACTTGCGATAGAGTGAAAACAGAACACCAAAAACCATCTGGATTGTTGGTTCAACCTATAATTCCTATGTGGAAGTGGGAAAACATAACCATGGATTTCATAACTAAGCTACCTAAAACAACCAACGGATACGACACAATTTGGGTAATTGTGGATCGACTTACGAAGTCTGCACACTTTTTGGCTATGAAGGAAGATGATTCAATGGATAAGCTTACGAGACTTTATCTGAAGGAAGTAGTCACAAAACATGGGATACCGATCTCGATAATTTCTGATAGAGATGGTAGATTTACTTCGGAATTCTGGAAATCACTTCAGAAAGCGTTGGGTACGCAATTGGACATGAGTACTGCTTATCACCCGCAGACTGACGGACAGAGTGAGAGAACTATTCAAACGCTGGAGGACATGTTACGTGCTTGTGTGCTTGACTTTGGAAAGCAATGGGACAGACATTTGCCTCTAGTGGAATTCTCTTACAACAGTAGTTATCATACCAGTATTAAGGCTGCACCGTTTGAAGCGTTGTATGGTCGTAAATGTCGCTCGCCTGTGTGTTGGAGTGAGGTTGGGGATAGTCAACTCACTAGCCCTGAACTCATCCGTGAAACGACTGAGAAGATTGTTCAAATCAAGAGCCGAATTCAAGCAGCTCGTGATCGTCAAAAGAGTTACGCCGACGTTCGACGTAAGCCTCTCGAATTTCAAGTGGGAGACAAAGTGATGCTAAAAGTATCGCCTTGGAAAGGCGTGGTACGTTTTGGCAAGCGAGGAAAGCTGAACCCCTGTTATATTGGACCTTTCAAAATTCTGGCAAAGGTTGGAACCGTAGCCTATCGTCTCGAATTACCGCAAGCGTTGAGCCGCGTGCACAACACTTTTCATGTGTCGAACTTGAAGAAGTGCCTTTCTGATGAGACACTCGTTATACCATTGGAGGAACTCCGAATCGACGACAAGATGCAATTTGTCGAAGAACCTGTTGAAATCATGGACCGTGAGGTCAAACGATTGAAACAGAGTCGTATTCCGATCATCAAGGTGAGGTGGAATTCTAAACGTGGACCTGAATTCACTTGGGAGCGTGAGGATCAATTTCGCAAGAAATATCCGCAACTCTTTGACAACTCTATAAACCGTGACACTCCTAAGCTTTGAGGACAAAGCTTCTCTATCAAGGGGATGATGTAACACCTGGTAATTTTCCTACTTTGTAAAATGACTATTTTACCTTTTGACTTTTTATTTAGTCAACTATGTGATTTAACTGTGTTGGAACCGGGAGGTTATCCCGCGTTTTCTGAAAAACTGTTTGATGACGAGTAATGACTTGACACTGTGCTCAGTCATTATTCTGAACATTTTCTGTGAACCTGACCAAAGTGATGAGACGGTCAATGAATTGACGATGATCCATGAGATTATTCGTTATCTGTGAATTATGTGCTTAACTGTTTAGTTTTTAACAGCGTGATCGTATTTTCATGAGCAGCGTATTTAAATATTTCTGTATATATTTATATATACCTGTATTTTAGTATTTTTGCTATTTATAGTAATAAATCGTATTTACTGTGAATATTTAATTAACGTATCGTGTTTTCATATTTTACGTCGTTTTTACGTTTAACCGTCGTTAACATGCATAAAATACTTTACCAATTATAAAATGTCAGTTTTCGTCGAAAAATCGTAAATTTAATATATTTCGTCAAATTTTTAAGTTTTACGTAATTTTAAACTTAACTATATACTTTTTGATATTTACCTAAAACTAACTAACCTTTTTACCTTAAACCTTTTAACTAGTTACCATAGAAAAAATTTTGAATAATTTATCCCATGTGGGACCCCCATAACCGGCCAAACATCACACACATGCATGATGCACCAAGTTTCTACTCTTTACTCTTTTAAGCTTAACTTACAAACCCTTACAACCTTTAACTTATTAGCCATATTAACCCTAACTTCACCTCACAATTATTCACTCTTTCATTTCACTTCATAAAAAACACACATCTCTCTCTTTCTCTCTCAAAACTCACGGCACACATACACATACATTTTCCACCATTGTTGATTTCTTAAAGCTTTATTTTAACAAGAATTAACACAAAATAAATACACCCTATAGTTTGTACAAGCATAAAGAAGAATGATTATTCTTGGTTTGTTGATTTGAGTAGTTTTTGGGTTGAAGTTGTAGAAGTAGAGTTCTTGTTGATTATTAGTGGGTTAGAGCGTAGATCGGGTCGTTGTGATTACGTAGAGTCGTTACTCAAGGTTACTTCTTAAACCTTTTTTATCTTTTCATTTTCCATGCATAATCTTTGTATATCTATGCATGCATGTTACTCATCAAGTATTTTTTTGAAATAAAATGATAAAAACTATTTTGGCCATGAAATATTTTAAGATCTATGGAAATTATGTGTGGATCTATTAGATCCATACATGAAAATGGGTTAATTGAAAGACTTGTGAAAAATATAAGTATGTATATTTTAGATTTGAACTTGAAGAAAAATCTTTGATTTTGTTGGTGTTTATGAATAATTGGAGGGAACTAGTAGTGTTAATACTAGTGGTTACGCTTGAAAATGATCGAAAACGAGTTTTTACGAAAAACATATAATCTGTCCGATTTTTATAAGAGGCGTAGAGGGTCGTAAAAATTGTTTTGACACTAGTTTAATACGATGTTATGAAAATATAAGTTAATACCTTCGTTTCGATATATTATAGGCTAAAAACGGAGCTAAAATGAGTAAGATATGGTCGTTTAAATTTCGTTGTCGGAAAACTTAATTTTTGTGAAAAACACTATAATGTGTTTGATGTCTAGATTTTTAAAGTGGTCGAAACGACGTTTTCGAGTCAAACGGAGTTGTTTTAAGTGTCGAAATGGTTACTAAAAGTTGTGTATAATTGTTGGACTCGTTTTGTAAAAGGGTATTAGCGCGAAATGTGAATACTTGGTGTACCGTTAAAAGTTTGAACGTTGGAAGTGGAAATTGATACTATTGCGGAAAATGACTTGTTGAAATATTGGCGATTGAGAAAGTGTTGAAAATAGGGGTTTTAGGACAAGATTTGAGTACTTACTAAAAATGGCAAATTTTTATGTGACGCCGAAAGGCTGCCGAATTTTCGTTAGAAATCGTGTTGGAAAATTTATTAAGATAAATTTTGGTAAATTAAAATTTACGCCGAAAGGCTGTCGAAATTTCGTCGAGTCAAAAATAAATATTTTTGCCTAAGTATATATATACTATAATGTTTATAACGATATAACATTTACAAGTCACGATTTTAACTACAAAATAATATATGTATGATTGATGAGTAACGTACGTGACGAACTTTTGTGACTTATTTGCTAGCGCCTAAACTATAGTATTATATTTAGGTTGTTGCTAGAGTTGCTCGCTACTATTTGATCATACTTGTGCGGTTTGAATCGTTGCTTGAGGTGAGTTTATAGATCCCTATTTCTATGTTTAATGTTTTGGGATGTGATAAATGCTTTGATGCTTGCTTCTGGACGCAAGTAAAAATTTGATTTCTGTGAACGCTTTGTGAACACTATTTATGAGATAGCTTAAGTTGCTTTAGCCTTAGTCCCCACTATCGTGAATCGTTAGTTACTCTGCTGGAGTAAGCTCTTGTGTTACGGATAGATCTATTGAGGGTTGACAACCTCCACTCGGGCATTCTGACGCCGGACGAGTGTGTACTATTTGTATGAACGGAGTTATCTTGGCTAGGTACTCCATTGGGGCAAAATTTATGTATGCAATCTATTGTATGCACTGGATCACTAGTTTCGATGTCACGAGCTTAGCTATCATAAATATTGTGAACACCCAATTTATCCTACACTTGGCACTATACCTCCTATAGTTGCATGTGTACATGAAATGAAATCTGAAATCGATTTACTATGAATTTTTACTTGAAACCTATATTCTCACCAACTTTATGTTGACCCAATTTAGCATTTATCTCAGGTAATTGATGATGATTTGTATCTACTGTGTGAAGTACTTGGAGTCCGTGTGCATTTCTTGGCTATCTTCGGACATTTATTTACTTATGCTTTTGAACTGTTATCTCGTTGATGTTTAAAACTTTTATATTCCGCTGCACTATCTTTTGAAACTGAGACCTTTTGTACTGTGATGCTTTTAATTTAAATCCAACGAGGTATTTTTATAAAACGTCTCATTTAGGGTCGTTCTCTTGTACCTTGAACTATGATACAATGACGTAACAGCCCCCGAGCTTCACCGCTTCCGCATATCACATTTTGGGTGTTACAATATATATATATATATATATATATATATATATATATATATATATATATATATATATATATATATATATATATATATATATATATATATATATATATATATATATATATATATATATATATATATATATATATATATATATATATATATATATATATATATATATATATATATATATATATATATATCGGGGCCTTAACAGTAGCTTTAAGGTTAGGGCAAGTGGGAGGTGTTAGATAACATATGTAAGAGCATAAATATTCCCTTTACAGAGAACATGGGTATGTTTAAGTGGGCGTTTGGCTTATAGTTTGGAGACCTAAAACTGGGACTGTTTTGGGTAAAATGTTAACGGGACGGGATATGAAGGAAAATGAGTTAAGGGCTTTATAGAGGGGTGTAATGAGATGCTTAGAGAATTTAAATGAGGTATTTATATAGGAGGAGGTTAGATGTCCATCATAGGTTGATGAGCCATCTTAGTGATTGGTTCATGTTTTGATTATGTGTTTTTGGTTTGTTAGCTTTTTGCTAGTGCGATGACATTTGGAGAAGCTCAATCAGGTGAGTTTCATAGTCCCATGTTTACTATTGTTTTTGACTTCCAGATGGTATGGAAGAGACACTGTGTTGTTATTTATAAATTATGTTGTGAATGTTTGGCGTTGGTAATGGACTTATGTGTGCATACTTATGTGATTAACTGCTAGTTGATTCTTGATTGTTTATGTTTTGACTCGGTACCAAGGGGATATTGGCAAGGCGGGGCCTTGGGATTGGTTCATAGGTGTTTGGGTACCTATGGGAGTATGGTGTTTGGTAAGGCTGGGAGCCTTGGATTTGGACTTTGTTTTGGTTTGATTAGTTAAATCTTGAATGTTAGTTTGTTAATGCATGTTAGTATTACATTGTCCATACGTTTTTAACTTTTGGTTGTACTCACAGCTTATGGTATGATTTTGGCGTTTGACTCTAAACCTATGACTCTTACCAACTTTATGTTGACGTGTTTTAGTGTCTCTTTCATGTGATATTATGGTTAAGCTAGAGGACATAAGTAGCTAGGATTTGGAGAGCGTAGGAAATGCATTTAGAAGGATATCCCCGTTCCTTCTTAGTTTATTTTCTTTCTGATTGTTTCAATAGTGATACTATGAACCTATATGTTGATTGTTAGTGTTATTTGTTTGTCTTGGGTAAGAGGTAGGTCTGTTACCTACTTACCTAGACTCATGCTATGTTGAGATATTGTCATGACATTTGTGTCGCCATTTATGACATTATATTTGCATTTTAGTTTTCTCTATAGAGACACCGTTTGTTGTGATGATATCCATACGTCGCGCCCCATATTCCGCCATGGTGGGGTGTGACACAGGCAAGTATCGAACAATGGCCAGAACCCGTATGGTGTAATATGTTTAACTCTACACTCGTAGGGAACGCGCGCACGTGGTTCGGTAGGCTTCCGCCACGAACAATCAACGGGTATGAAGTGTTGCAAAAAGCGTTTAAAAGAAATTATGTACAACAGAAAAGACATGATAGGAGTGTTGTATCACTCGCCAGGGTAAAGCAGAACCAGGGCGAATACCTGGAGGACTTTCTGGAGCGTTTCAAGAGCGAGTGTCTTCAAATAAAAGACTGCCCAGAAATTTTTAAAGTATCCTGCTTCATGGCGGGTAAGGTCTTTCATACAAGGAGAATCGGCTGCTTCAGAAATAGCACGAAGCACTTATTATCACAGATCTATCCGCATGCCCAGTGAAGGGCCCAACAAGCAAGGCAGATCTCTAGGCCTTGATTACGTAGGAAAGAGAAGAGAGGGGTGAACTTATAACTCTAGGTTTACCCCCCTTAAGTTAACCCCAAGAGAAATCCTCGTATCAGAAGGTGCGAGTTTCCTAAGGCCAACGCCAATGGCCACCGCGGTCGATAACGCGCCAGTAATAGATACTGTGAATACCACAACGAGAGGGGTACGCTATGAAAGAATATATTCTGCTGCAAAAATATATCGAGAATAGGTTAAAGAAAGGCGAGCTAAAACACCTTGTCAAGGAAACCACGAAGGATGATAGACAAAAGGTCGCTAGCGCGAATGTTTACATGGTGGAATCGTGGCAACGAAGGACAAGACAGAAGGTGAGCCAAAAATTCTCAAAGGGAAAAGACATTTCCTTCCCCCCACTCAATGCAAGGAACATCGTAGACGGCCCACTAGTTATAGAAATAAGCATTGGTCAGCACAACATACATCGCATGTATGTGGATGGAGGTTCACCAGCAGAAATAATGTACGAGCACTGCCTTCTAAAGCTTAGCGCAGAAATAAAGAGCCAAATGATGCCTACGACTTCCCCGCTCATTGGATTCAACGGAGAAGCGGTATGGCCTTTGGGCCAACTGAAGTTAGCAGTAAGAGTGGGAAATGATGAGCACTCGAAGAAAGTCCCAATGAATTTCTTGATCATACGGTCACCATCATAATATAACGGGATCATAGGGCGACCAGCTATACTAGCAATGCGAGCGGTACCTTCTACGGCTCACGGTATGATGAAATTCCCAGTTGATGGAGGGGTCGTAACGATC
This sequence comes from Glebionis coronaria, assembly GCA_025667525.1. Taxonomy (NCBI): domain Eukaryota; kingdom Viridiplantae; phylum Streptophyta; class Magnoliopsida; order Asterales; family Asteraceae; genus Glebionis; species Glebionis coronaria. The sequence goes on along the minus strand of CM046881.1, from coordinate 208,900,463 downwards.
TTCAACACGGCAGTAACACCCCCAGAATGCAACATGATCGTAGAACCACCTAGGATCACGATGGAACTAAAGGTGAACTCACCACGAAACTTAAAGGTAGCAGTGCATCCGTAGTATCCGGATCAGGAGATAACTATCGGAGGGACATTATCTGACAAAGGGAAGACAGACATGTGTCGCCTTTTGAAGGATAACCTAGACGTCTTCGCATGGGAACCCAAAGATATGACAGGGGTACCAAGGTCGATAGCCGAACACAAGCTTCAAATCCGCGAAGGATACCTTCCGGTTAGGCAAAAGAAAAGAGGACAGGCCCCAAATCGCAACAAAGTAATACTGGACGGGGTAAAAAAGCTGGTAGACGCAGGAATCATGACGGAAGTTTACTATCACGACTGGCTTGCTAACCCGGTAATGGTAAAGAAACATGATGGTAGCTGGCGCATGTGCGTTGATTTCACAGACCTTAATAAAGCTTGTCCCCAAGATTGCTACCCACTCCCAAAAATAGATTGGAAGGTGGAATCTTTGTGTGGATACCCCTTCAAATGTTTCCTAGACGCATACAAGGGATACCATCAGATACAAATGGCAGAAGAAGATGAGGAAAAGACAACATTCCATACCAGCCAGGGCGTGTACTGTTACACGAAAAGGCCGTTTGGACTAAAGAACGCAGGGGCCACATATCAACGACTGGTTGATAAGGCATTTGAAGGCCAAATATGGCGAAATTTGGGGGTGTATGTCGATGATTTGGTAATAAAAAGTCATACAGAGAGCGAGCTTATTCGGGATATAGAGGAAACATTCTCTACACTCAGAAGGATAAACATGAAGTTAAATCCAAAGAAGTGCACTCTTGGGGTGACAGAAGGCATGTTCATAGGATATATGATTGGCCCCAATGGAATCAAACCCTATTCAGAAAAACAGACGCGGTCATTCAACTCCAGAGACCAAAAACAAAAAAGGAAGTGCAGTCGCTAAATGGGAAGCTTGTAGGACTGAATAGGTTCCTGTCCAAATCAGCAGAGAAGTCGCTCCCTTATTTAAAACGCTTAAAAAGTGCATTAAGAAAGGGGACTTCAATTGGATGAAGGAAGCAGAAAAGTCCTTCGAGGAATTAAAAGCACATTTAGCTTCGCTCCCTATGTTAGTCGTGCCACGACCTAAAGGAGAGCTGATAATATATTTGTCCGCAATGCATGGAGCGATCAGCGCGGTGCTAATGACGGACAGGGAAAATGTGCAAACACCAGTGTACTTCATAAGTAGAGCGTTACATAGCTCGGAGCTAAATTATACCCTAATGGAGAAATTAGTGCTCGCGCTAGTGTTTGCAGCAAAGAGGTTGCGCGGATATTTCCAAGCGCACCCAATAGTGGTGATAACGGATCAACCCATAAAGCAGGTGATCTCAAAACCAGATGTCGCAGACAGGTTCCAAAAGTGGAGTGTTCTACTAGGGGAACACAATATTACCTACAGACCACGCAATGCCGTGAAGGGACAAATTCTTGTGGATTTTATTATTGAAAAGCCAGAAGAAGGCGCTCAGGGGTTAGATCAAAAGGAAGAAGACCAAGCCCCGTGGATCTTGTTCACAAATGGGTCATCTTGCACGGATGGATCAGGCACGGGACTCATACTCACCAATCCAGAAGGAATGGAGTTCACATACGCATTACGTTTTGAATTCACAGTCACAAATAATGAGGCAGAGTATGAGGCGCTGATAGCAGGGCTAAGAATTGCAGCAAGAATGGGCGTGCGCAATCTCGAAGCGAATGTAGATTCTCGACTGGTAGCAAACCATATACTTGGCGATTATGAAGCAAAAGAAGACAATATGGTGTAGTACTTAAAAAAACAAAGCACTGATTGAGGGGTTCAATAGGTTCCAGATACGCCAAGTACCCAGGGGGGAGAACAAGAAAGCAGACCCACTTAGCAAGATAGCGTCCACCAGTTTTGCGCACTTGTCAAAGCAGGTCCTAGTGGAGATCCTCAAGGATAAATCAATAAAAGAGCAAGAGATAACCGCGATAGTGGAGGAAGAAGGTCCTACATGGATAACACCAATTATGGACTATTTAGCCAATGATTCCCTCCTGGATGACGTAGTCGAGGCACGGGGAATACGGAGACGATCAAGGCAATTTGAAGTAAGAGCCGGAATTCTTTAGAAACGATCATTTCTTCAGCCATGGCTAAGATGCGTAGGGCCACGCCAAGCGCAGTACCTCATAAGCGCAATCCACGAGGGGTCGTGCGGCATGCACGCGGGACCAAGGTCCGTGGTAGCAACAGCGTTGCGCATCGGATACTACTGGCCAACTATGCATACAGACACGTGAACACTCATTAATAAATGCAATGACTGCCAGGTGCACAGACCAGTACCTAGGCAGCCTTAGGAGGAGCTCACGTGGATCACCTCCCCTTGGCCATTCTTCAAATGGGGAACCGATATCGCGGGACCCTTTCCCGTAACCGCGGGGGGGGGGGGGGGGGGGGGGGTTAAGTTCCTCATAGTCGCGATGGATTACTTCACAAGATGGATTGAGGAAAAGGCAGTCGCAACGATCACGGGGAATCAGGTGAAAAGGTTCGTATGGGACAACATAGTATGTCGTTTCGGACTGCCCGGTGAAATAGTCTCTGATAATGGAAAGCTGTTCGTAGAGAACCTATTCAAGGATTGGTGCGTGAAGAATGGGATACATCAACGGTTCGCATCGGTCGCCCACCCACAAACGAATGGACTTGTGGAAAGAGCAAACAGGAGTTTGGGAGATGGCATAAAAGCACGATTAGGGGAGCATAATAAGAAGTGGGTCGATGAGTTGTCGCATGTTTTATGGGCACATCGCACGATGATCAAAACAGCCACGGGTGATACCCCTTTCCCCCTAACATATGGTACAGAGGCAGTCATTCCAGCTGAGATCAGATTGCAAACACTCCGCACAGCGGAGGTAGACATGGTTACTAATGACGATGAGCTGTGATTGAACTTAGACATAATCGAGGAACGACGAGAGTTAGCAGCAATCCTCGAGGCTAAGTCAAAAGCAAAGATGAAAGGCTACTATGATGCTAGGGTGCGCAAGACCTCCTTCAGACCAGGTGACATTGTGTATCGCTCAAACGCGGCCAGTCGCGCTGAGAATACAGGAAAACTTGGACCTAAGTGGGAGGGACCTTACATAGTGACTGATGCATTGGGGAATGGCGCGTATCGGTTGCGTAACATGGATGGCCGCGACCTACAAAGGCCTTGGAACATATGCCATCTAAAGAAGTGCTACCTTTAAGGGTGAACTTCCTAAGTGAATGTATTATTTTTCCTTTTATTTTATGTATTTAAAATCTTGCAAGTATTAATAAAACAGTCGTGGTCCCTAGCTAGTTCCACGACGCATTCTGAAGAAAAAAAATTTCTTTATGTCATACATACTTTTTTCTTATTATACATTGCCTACCGGCGCACGCGTGCACACCGTTTCCAGGAGAAATAAGAGGAATGAGCCTACCCTACTAATTAGACTCGTCGAGTAAGTGGGATGTAACCCCTTCGACCATGGATCGTGTATCCTTGTTAGGCCCCTTGCTATTAATGACGTCGTAGCAAGTTATGCAGCCAGTAAACTCTAAGACTGTTAAGACACACTTGTGCACACCTAACAATTGGTCAGACTCACCTGACCGTCCTTATGGTAGTAACGGTACACCGCACGTAGTGAGCTTCTCAAACCCATATGGACCATTTATAATTTTACATTAACTTATTATGCGAAATTGCGCTATAAACATTAAATATACTTTTCATAACAAAAAAGGGATATTGTTTATTACAAAGGCAAACATTCGTGGATAACAAATACAAAATGTTTACAAATCCCTAAGGTGATTGGAGAGAAAGTGTGTCTTGGAGGAGGATCTCTTCAGTTTTAGCAAAGGAGGGCAGTAAGTAGTAGTGCGGTGATCCTTCAGACTTTTTTCCATTCGGTCCAGCAGGCGTGAATCCCTCTCCAGCAATGGCAATGGCAACACAGGGATAGAAGGAGCAAGATGGGCCGCACCAACGGAAGGTGCTGCTTCTATGTTCAGCAAGGCTTTCTTGGCAGCAGCGCGGCTCTCGTGCGCTGCAAGGACCTCAGATAGTGGCACTTCCTTCTCAATCTTAAAGGGATCAAGAGCGTCCCTGGGATAGGCAAAAATTGGTATGGTCAGTTGCTCCAACGATGGTTTTAAGTGAAAGTCCGATAACGCTTCTGTGCCCTCTGCCTTGTGGCGTGCTAAGGTGAGACCCTCCATTACAGCTTCAAAGGGGACTTCATGATCCTTGTCCTCCAGGCCAAAAGAGGGCAGCGGACATATGCTCATTTCTTTCAAGGCGGTGGTAAGCTTGGCATCGGCCTTCAGATCATAAAAAGACACCTCTAATAGTTCTTTGTTCAGTAACTTCCCCTTGTGCGCTGTCACCAAACCTCTTGAAGTGCCCTCATTGATTGCGGCTGATAGTTGTGATTTTACGTCTTTTAGGAAAAAGAACGTAATTAGGGCAAGCGTTAACAAGTGATTTAGGAAAACCACAAGTAAATGACCCAAAGTGGGGATCGTTCTCAAGGAGGCTTGTGTGTTGTGTAAAGAAATGATTAACTTTGTGATTATAATTTATGAGAAAAGAAAAAGAGAAAAGATGACGGTTACGATTATGAATTACACTAAGACGAAGTCGTGCACGTAATACCGTAAAAAGTGACTAAATTTAAAAATTAACCTAAAAATTTCTAGAAAATTGCAATAAATCCTAAAAAATTTAACTAGAGTTTACAAAAAATCAAAAATCACTCAACCTTTTATTTAATTAAATATTAATTTTTTTAATGCTAATTAAAGCCCAAAAATCAATTTAATTAACAAAAAGCCCAAAATGAGATTTTTTAACATGTAAACCTCTAAAATGTCTTAACTAAATTAAAAAATATTTTTGAAAATTTTAGAATTAATTAAAACTATTTAAAAATAATTAAAAACTATAAAAATTAAAATAATTCTAAAAATTAATTAAATGACACTAAAATTAATCTAAAAATTTTAAAATTCTTAACTTAATGTATTTGAACTAGGAAAAATGAAAAAGATGTAAAAATATAAATTTCAATTTTTAATAATAAAATAATAATAAAATATTAATATAAATCCAAAATTTATAAAAAATTCTAAAAAGTTGCAAACTAGTTTATTTTAACCTAAATAACACAGAAATGAACTTGAAATTACCTATATACCCCTAATGGGCCAAAAACCCAAACAGTCCACTTAATGGGCTTAATTTAGGCCCAATAAGCAAAAGTGATCCAAATAAGCCCAAAATCACCTACTTGACTCAAAATTTGATTTTAAGCACAAAATTCTGAAGGCCCAAAAGCTAAAAATGTGCTTATCACAGCTTAATTATAAACAGCTTATTCTTAATGGGCTTTTTGGCCCATTAAGCCATAAGCTAATGCCATAAGCTCTAAATTGACACACAAGCTTCTTTTGAGTTACCAAAGAGATCTGTGAAAAGAAATTTTGAAAAAGCCCAAGAGATAAGCTTGAAATAAGCAAAAGCTCTCTTCACAAAATGACAAAATAGTCGTTTTTGAGTTCTAAGCTACCTTAAGTGCTTATTCAAGTTGCAAAAGGTTTTAAATGACTTTGTAACACCCCACTTGGATAAATCTTTAGTACTACTTGTCCTGAAGGTTAGAGTGTTTTGAAAGCCCCCCAATGACTGAGAGTACTTACCGGTACAGTAGTCAGTGGACCGTTACGTGTATTTATGGCGTGTCATCAAAGCATGCAAGGCAATGTATTAAACATTAACTGACCATACGGAAATACTGGAATCAAACATCGGTAGTCTAAACATAAGCTCAAAATATAAAGATTTAAGTACTGAAAGAAAAGGACGAAACAGTGTCCAAACAACCAAAGTAATGTAATGTGTGCATAAAAATAAAGGAGTCTAGATAGATCCCATCCAAATGCACGTACTCTCTTAGAAGTCCTAAGATCGTCCCTGTGTACCTGCCGTTTGGAAACATGAAAGGAAACTACGGTTGAGCATAACGCTCAGTGAACGGATAAAAAGCATGATAAGAATGTACTGAAAGTAATGGAATAGATGACAACAAATGAAGCTATGAGACTGATATGTAACATGTGGTAGAACTCTGTATAAAATCTGAGAAACCTGGTTCATACATACGGAAACTGAATTATAACTATTAAATCTGAAAACATGCATTTACTGTATTTTAATTGTCAGAGCTTATATAGGTCACGTGTTGTAACAACCGTGCATGAATAACTGGAGGGGTGACATCGTCATGCTGTAGAGGGGTGACCTCTAAATAACTGTAGAGGGGTTACCTCTAAATACTGTGTTGGGTGGAGGGATCAGCTCCAATGTGAAGGATGTAGAACACACACCACATTCACCCTGATAACTTGTAAACTGATAAGCCTAGGATGCATCCATACGCCCCACTAAACATACATATAAAAAATGGCCAAACTGAACATGAGTGGGACGATGCAGGATATCACTCTCCTGCATGTGAGTCACGACACCGGTGCCTCTAGTGCTCTGGTTACGGTACCTCCGTAACTAGTACATAAACTGGTCGTGCTTGTATATAATGCTCAGGCAACTTATTTCGTTTTTAACATGATTTCTGATAAGCTTAAACACATACGGGGAAAACATTTGGCTGCAGATGGGAATTCCTAAGCATGCATAGAAAGGAAGTCCTTACTGAAAGGACGGAAATCAGTACCTCGTGCCCAATAACCGACCGAGATCAACTGACAGAAAGTCTACTCTGGTTTCACGCGAGCTACATGAATAAGGGACGTGAATAAGTAAACTGATATTCGCTTATTTAATTCCATGTTCTTATTGGCTTTTCATTTATTTATTTTATTTCTGAAATTCTGTACGTATATTAACTGATAAATCTGATCTTATAATAATTCATTTTAATGTATTATCGTTCTACTATTAGTTACGGTACAAGCGTATTTCTGACGCTATAGTAATACTATATTAAGTATCCCGCTAAAAATAGGAAGTTTCTTAAATTAGAAAGTTCCCAAAATAATTTAATTCATTTAATAAAATTATACCCTTTTAAAATATTAAAGATCTATTTTAATTTAATACATTTAAAATATATTTTAAACATTTATAAAACAATTAGTTTAAAAAGGTATAATATTAAAATATTCATATTATTTATTATAATAATGTCCCGAGCCTACCGAGATACCCCATCTCGGTCGCACTAAACAAATCAACAAACTATGATTGAATCTGCCTAAATGAATCTGCGACAGAAAACTGAGTCACTAAAACTGTCGCTAAAAGTTGTCCTTAAAAACTATCAAAAAATAAAACTGTCACTATTAAACTACGACAGAATTTTGCGTCGCTAATCTGGATTTTAATTCATTTAATTTTCTGTTTAATGAATACCCACTGATATATACTATGTTCCCACCGTTTTGGTAAAGTTCCCACCGTTTTCAACACAGCCAAACACCCCCTTAATTAATTTACCCCTCGATGGGGTTTGTTGGCTACGATGGCTGAAACACAGCCCTAAGCCGCCCCTGCGCGGGTCACGGTTGGGAAGAGAAGGGACCACCGAGACCTTATGGTCTCGGTTTTATACATTTACACCAACCCCGACCCTAAATCAAAATAACCCCCTTGCGTGGGGTGGGTTTTGTTCGCGGCTGGCCCAAAAGAAAGCACCACCACGACCCCCTGATGGGTCACGACAGTTATGAACATCACACCGAGACCCTAATGGTCTCGGTTTCCTCGTGAAACAGCCCACCCGCGACACCTTTCCTTATTTTTAAAAAGATTCGTTTGTAAACATTAAAACCATTTAGATTCGTGGTAATCATGGACTGAAACATAAAAGAAAATGATACCGTTATGGAATTAATAAAGGACGAAGAACACACGTGAATTATTAGAAGAAACCCGAGCCGAATCTCTCCTCCTTTGTTCTTTAATCCGGCGGCCACAAACCCTAGCACTTTTTTTGTCGTCTGATTATGGGAGAGGGTTTAAGTCCTGTGTTTTATTTTTTTTACAATGGGCTTGGGCACAAAATTTTTCTTTACTTCCCTTTCTTTAAACTAAAATCGGCCATAAGGCCCTTTTATTTTCTTTATTCCTTTTTTTATACTTGTATATAATTTCCCGCGTTTGTTTTCGTCCATAAATTATATGTATTAGTTTAAATAATTAAACCGCGTATTTACATTCTGATTTAAATACGGGTTTTACAGACTTAATGAAGCAAAATAATCAAAAAGTTTTCCAATAAGCACACTGAATAAGCTGAAATAAGCAAATAAGCACTTATGTAAAAGTCAAACTGTTTGGTTTTCTAGTCAAACTTAAAAGTCAAACCCTAATAAGCTCCAATTCAAGTCAATGGGTCAAATAAGGAAGATCTATCACAAAAATAAGTTGTTTCAAGTCCCAATAAGCTAGAATAGCTTATGATTAAGCTGATGATCAAATAACACTAGCAGTGGCTAGTTTCAGGGGAAAGCAGTTCCCACTGATTGACTTTCTTGACTTTTTGTCTTATGTGACTTTTTGTTGGATTCAGGTTAAGCAAAGGCACCCAAGTAATCAGTGGATCACAAAGAGTCAATAACAACAATAATATCACAATTACAACAAGCCAATTAGCACAGATTAATCAAAAGATCCACAGATATGCACCAGACATGAACAATAAGTAGTTTTCAACCAATAAGCAATTTAAGCAAGAATAAGCCAGCCAAACTTCACCAATGCATACACAAGCTATAAATAATTCAAATGAACACAAATAAACTAGTTTCATGCACTGATTCAAGCACTTAAATGTTACTGATGAACAAGAACAAGCAGTTTACACACTTTGCTGATATACTTGACCACAAGACCAGATTCAAAGCCTCAAATCTTCTTAACAGGTTATAATAACTATGTTTAATCACTTTTTATCCCTAAGCATGCATACAAACTAAGTGTTACCAAAGTCTTAGGTCAAAACGAGCAGATTTCAACTTTTTATAGCACAATTAAGATTTTGATGTTCAAAAGCCAAGAACTTGCAGCAAATAGCATATAACCAATTATTTATCAGATACCAACACAAATAACCAACAAACAATAACTCAGATCTAATTTATACACTTAAACAGGTTAACCCAAACACCCCTTAACTTTTTCAATCCAAGATTTAACAAAGTAAAAGTATGATTCAATGTTACCCTAGCCCAATCTAACACAATAACAACAATATTATGCAGTATCAAGCAATTTTAAGCCACAAAAACAACAAGTACAATAGCAGAACACAAATTCACCAAAAATCAAGACTTTTATCAGATTGTGGGTAAAAAGACTCAAACCTTATGAATGTATATCCGCACTCACGAAGTTTTGAGCTAATGTGCCTAGCAAAACAAGGCACAAGCTTCTACAACAACCCTACTAAGATTCAACAAGGTTAGAGCACAATTCATATAAAACAGAAAGATGAAAAATCTTGATTAATGCAACCTTTGTACCCAGTTCTTGATTATTCCCAAACTAAAAGCTCCCAACACCTTGATAATCTTCTTATCAGGGTGTTTAGATCACTTGTAATCCAAAAATTCCAAGAATGTACCAAAGACTTAGCAAAATATCATGTTTTTGAGAAAACTTGGCAATTTCTTGCACAAGATTTAAAAACATGTTTTAAGATTCAAACAACACAAACATGTAACAACAATAAGCAATGAATTAAGTTGGCACTTGGATTTCATCAGCAACATCAAACACTTTTCATTAAGAATGAACAAGGCTTTACAAATTTATGATAAAGGAAAAATCAAGAGCAGGGCTAAATGTTACAACCCTAATGCCTTATATAGGCTACAATGTGAACTACAAAGCAAAGAAAAACGGAAACCCTAAATGGTAGAAGCCCAAAATTGTCCTTGCAGATTTTTGAATTCTCTTGAACATGTGAACTTTTCTTGGCAGTTAGTGGGGTGTATAGCTGTTGGAATGTGATCAAGGGTCCATAGTGAAGCTTAAAAACAAAGTACAATATGGGGCGTTGGATTCCTTTGACACTTTTGGCATCTTCTCCAAAAGGTGGGCAGGGGAGTTTCATGTGAGCTGTTGGTTGGTGAGGTGGCCAGTTTAGGGGTTGGGTTAGGATTAGGAGACCACTAATCATGATTCTGGAAAAGATTAGGGGCTAATTCATAGTATTTAAGGAATGCCGAAATCGGATTATGAACTCCAAGAACATGGTTTTGTTTTTAAATGAGGTGTTTAGCGCGAAATTAACTAACTAATATTAATTAGTTAATATTCGGCTGAGTGGGATGGTGAGTTGGCATTTTGGAGGTTTGTGATTGGTGGAAAAGCTTTAGTGGGGCACGTGTCAACCTCCCACTGGCCTATGTATCTTTGGTTGTCTGCCAAGTTTCCCCCTCCTTCTTTCATTTCCCTTTCATTTCAGTTTATAAAGATGAAAACTGAATTTCCTTTGTTAATGAAGTTTTGATTTTCATACTTTTGCCCCAAATAGTTTTGTAAAGTAATTTCAAGGGTATTTCTTGCCAATTCATGATTCTTGAAGGGTTGTTTTGGCATTTTCTTCAAACTTTATGGTCTTAACTTGTATATCTGACTTCTTGGAGGACTAATATTGACAAGCCTTCATTTTTGACGGACCATTCTTGCCAATTCTTCAAAGTGGAGGGCCCTTTTTGTAAAATGATAAACTTTAGGGACCAATCTTTTAAATATGAATAAACAAGGGTTTAAAGTGTCAATTCTTCAATATTAGAGGACCCTTCTTGTACAATCTTCAATTCTTCAAGGGTTATTCTTGGAAAATCACCATTAGGGCTTGGTTCATTGTGCGGCTTCGTTTCCCGTGTTCGTTTTTGCTTGTTTCTTGTGATCCTTCGTCATTTTCTGAATATTTGTACCTAAAATACACATGTAACAAACACAAGCATATATTTGGAATATTTCATGATATTTAGTGCATTTTAAGCCCGTTTTGGACGATGAGACTATGTATAAAAGCAGTCTCATCACTCCCCCATACTAAACCATTGCCGTGCCCTCACGCAACGCTAGAATAAAGTATCGTAGCATCTCCAAAATTCATTTTTATGCACTTTTATTAAATGATAAACTTACTACACTACTACTATTGCTACCACTTGCGTTTTAGACATAATGTATGATTTTCATCGTAAAATGGGACGTTTAGATTCATAGAACAAGAACACGTGAATGCTTTGTTCGAAATAATTTCGTCGTCCTCGATTTTCACCCCAATTCCATGCCAAGCTTGCAACGAGATCATTGTCATTATAAGTTAGTAATGCTAACACTACTCATATGCCCTAATCACGTACTTAGACTCCCATTTTCCTAAGTTGTATCTCTTATATTTTATTTTTGTCTTGAATGTTCACGAGGATACATTTTTTACTTATGCGATGATAGAAATTTAGGTTTAAAAATAGAGTCATAACGGTGTAACCAAGACCATCGAATTAATAACCCCCCTAATAGACAACGATGTCAAAAAATTAAGTCAACAAGAAGGATCGATAAACACGGTTTTATAACGGTTTTGAACATGAGACTTATTACCAAGACTTTTATACGCCCCCTAACGGATGGGCCTTATTATCATAGGTTTACCTCCATATTTTATTCAACTTCGCCATGAAGCTTTTATTATGACTTCGGTCTTGCCTTGCCTTTTATTTAACCTCGCCATGAGGTGTTTATTATGGCCAAAGACATATATCCTCACACTAAGGCGAATTTTGGATCTTTAAAGCTTCAAAGATTAAGGCATAATTCACTTTCAATTTCGCATAGATTTTTCGGCCTTGTGAGCTTCAAATTGTTTGCTTGATTTAGGTGAGCACTTGAAATCTTATTATTAGGTGAAGCTTTCAATTATTCGGGTTGCCAATACTTCAAAACCGTGACGCTGGCGATACCTTAATGTCTTCCCAATTTAATTACATGGAAGCTACTAGAAAATACTAGAAACCAACAATCCAGACTAAACCTCTAAGCCAATACTTACTAAGCAAAATATATTTACAAGTGAAGGGAGAATAAACAAACAACGAGAACACATGAGTTTTTGAAAGAATACGAGTACTCTATGTTTAGCATAGTAACTTATAATTAACTCTATCATTTCTCGTCCTCATTTAAGAGACTTAGCCTAATATAAAGTTAAGGAAACGAAGCTAAGTGCTCAACACGCACGGTCGAGTTAAAAATTACTCTTATTCTTGCCATCGGAAAATCTACATTCGTGTCTTGAACACTTATAAAACATGAGAAAAATTTTAAAATTTGGCCATTTTTAGCCTTATTTTGGAATTAAAACGATAAACAAAAAGGTAAACTTTGGAAAGCGTGAAGGTTTGGCAAGGCAAGTATCTATCACCCCCCCCCATACTAAAGTTAAACATTGTCCTCGATGTTTCGAGTCTAAGGGTTGGAAACCCTCATACTAGAGACGTAGTCGAATGCCTAATCTAGCATGGAAAGGGTGTAACCGTCAAATTTAAAGCCGTTTATGAAGAGTGCTAAAAACCTAAGGTTAGAATATATAAGGATATATCATGGATATTGAGAAATTCTTCAAAGCAAACGATCGAGTGCTCCCATAAAATGAACACGAGAGGCTCCAATCGTGAAGATCATGATCATCTAAAAACTACATATCACAAACAACCACGGAACAAAGGTTGGAAGGGCACAAATCCCCTCACGTTACTACGTTAGAAAGCGATAATATGTACATGGGATAAGCATGGGACTCCCCCACAAGGCACCTCGTTTTTGATTACCGAGTCATGAGCTCGACTCGATCCCCTCAATACTAATTATCATTGGAGAAGGTGACTTGGTCGAGGTAGTTCAAGGATGGAACTTCCCCGCCAAAGTAGTGCTTAAACCTATGTCCATTCACCTTGAAATTGGGCCCATCATTTTGAGCTAGCTCAATGGTCCCATAAGGAAAAACTTAGGTAATGGTGCATGGACCGGACCAACGGGATTTCAACTTGCCGGAAAATATTTTCAAACGTGAGTTAAAAAGCAACACTTGATCTCCAATGTTAAAAACCCGGTTTTTAATTTTTGAGTCATGAAACTTTTTAGTTTTTTCCTTGTAAATCAATGAATTTTCATAAGCAATGTCTCTCAATTCATCTAATTCATTCAATTGCATTTTCTGGTGTTTTCCCGCGGTCTCAATATCATCATTACAATGCTTAAGGGCCCAATAAGCTTTGTGTTCGAGTTTAATTGGTAAGTGACAATTCTTCCCATACACAAGCTTATAAGGAGTGCACCCGATGGGCGTCTTATGAGCGGTCTGAAAGGCCCATAAAGCATCGTCTAACTTATCCGACCAAGATTGTCGGTTCTCTCGAATCGATCTATCCAAGATCCTCTTCAACACTCGGTTTGAAACCTCGACTTGCCCACTCATTTGTGGGTGATAAGCCGTAGAAAGCCGATGTGTAACCCCATATTTTCTTAGGACCCTTTCGAATTAGTCGTTACAAAAATGGGTTCCACGATCGCTTATGATCGCACGAGGGGTTCCAAACCGAGAAAACAAGCTTTTTAAAAACTTGACTACCGCACGAGCATCGTTCGTGGGCAAAGCCTTAGCTTCCACCCACTTGGATAGGTAGTCAACGGCGACAAGGATATACTTATTACCACGAGATGATGGGAACAGCCCCATAAAATCAATTCCCCAAACGTCAAAGATCTCACACACTTGGATGATATTTTGTGGCATTTCATCTTTTTATGAGGCTTTTCCTTGTCGTTGGCATGAGTCACATGACTTCACAAGCTCATGTGCATCTCGGTAAATAGTAGGCCAAAAGAAGCCGACATCAAAAACCTTCTTAGCCGTGAGATTAGCACCGTGGTGACCACCCGCGGGTCCCTCGTGACAAGCTCTAAGGATGTTAGAAGCTTCGGTGCCAAATACACAACGTCGAATAATTTGATCCGCACAAGTCCAAAATAGGTAAGGGTCGTTCCAAAAATAGAACTTGACGTCACGAAAGAATTTTCATTTTTGTTAAGTCGTCATACCCTTGATGATGAAGTTCCTCGCATGGTAATTTGCGATGTCCGCAAACCATGGGGTGGATGAATCAAGCTTAGAATTCACTACACCAAGTGTCTCGAGAGGAAATGTTTCGGTGATTTCCTTTGGCTCGTAAACACTTTGGTGAGGATCTTCCAAACGAGAAAGATGATCGGCCGCTAGATTCTCGGCTCCTTTTTTGTCAAGGATTTAGACATCAAATTCTTGTAGGAGGAGAATCCAACAAAGTGATCTCGGCTTTGCATCTTGTTTAGCCATGAGATACTTGATAGTCGAATGATCCGTATACACTATGCATCGAGTCAAGACGAGGTAAGGTCGGAATTTCTCAAATGCATACACCACGGCAAGGAATTTCTTTTCCGTTGTAGTGTATTTAAGTTGAGCCTTGGTCATCGTCTTGCTAGCATAGTGAATAGGAAAGAAGTGCTTTTCATGACGTTGCCCCAATACGGCCCCAATAGCGTAGTCACTAGCAACACACATGAGCTCAAAGGGGAGATTCCAATTGGGAGCAACAAGAATGGGAGCTTCGGTAAGTTTCATCTTAAGGATTTCAAAGGCTTGTACACAATCTTCGTTAAAGACAAAAGGAGCATCTTTTTCGAGGAGATGTGTAATAGGTCGAGAAATCTTTAAAAAATCCTTGATGAATCGACGATAAAAGCCCGCGTGGCCTAGGAAACTCCTAACTCCCTTAACGGTTTTGGGATGAGGTCATTTGGCGATGACGTCTACCTTAGCTTTGTCTACCTCAATCCCCGCTTTCGAAACCTTGTGCCCTAAGACGATTTCTTCCTTAACCATAAAATGACATCTTTCCCAATTAAGCACAAGGTTGGTTTCCTCACAACGTTTCAACATTCTCTCAAGGTTTGACAAACACGAAGTGAACGAACAACCAAACACGGAAAAATCATCCATAAAGACTTCCATCGTCTTCTCGATCATGTCATGAAAAATAGCCATCATGCACCTCTGAAAGGTTCCCGGTGCATTGCAAAGTCCGAATGGCATTCTACGATAGGTAACTGTTCCATACGGACACGTAAACGTAGTTTTTTCTTGATCACGAGGATCGATGTGGATTTGGAAGTAACCGGAAAAACCATCTAAAAAGCAATAGAAATCGTTTCCCGCAAGACGCTCCAACATTTGGTCCATGAAGGGCAAGGGAAAATGGTCTTTACGAGTGGTGTCATTCAACTTACGATAGTCGATGCACACCCTCCAACCGGTCACGAGTCGAGTTGGAATTAACTCGTTGGCATCGTTTGGCACAACGGTCATTCCTCCCTTTTTAGGGATACAATGAATATTATACGTTTTCATAAGAAATTTTATGTTTTTGTCGGTATTTTTACGTTTTCGTCAACAATTTTACGTTTTCATCAGAAATTTTACGTTTTCATCATAAATTTTACGTTTACATCATAAATTCTACGTTTTGATCATAAATTTACGTTTTCATCAGTATTTTAACGTTTTCATCATAAATTTTACGTTTTCATCAAAGATTTTACGTTTTCATAATAAAATTTACGTGCCATGAGTATTTTCGGTTTCATTAGAAATTTTATGTTTTCGTCAGCATCTTTGCGTTTTTGTCAGTATTTTTACGTTTTTGTCAGTAATTTTACGTTTTCATCAGTAACTTTAGGTTTTCATCATATATTTTACGTTTTCATCAGAAATTTTACGTTTTCGTCAATATTTTTATGTTTTCGTCAGTAAATTTACGTTTTTGTGAGTACTTTTACGTTTTCGTCAATAATTTTACGTTTTCGTCATAAATTTTACGTTTTCGTCAGAAATTTTATGTTTTCATCAGAAATTTTACGTTTCCATCCTTAATTTTACGTTTTCATCAAAAAATTTACGTTTTCATCAAAAAAATTATGTTTTCTTCAGTATTTTTACGTTTTCGCCAGTAAATTTGCGTTTTCGTGAGTAATTTTACATTTCCGTCAGTAATTTTATTTTTCGTCAGAAATTTTACGTTTACGTCAGTATTTTTACGTTTTCATCAGTAAATTACGTTTTCATCGGTATTTTTACGTTTTCGTCAGTAGTTTTATATTTTCATCCGTAGTTGTACGTTTTCATCAGTAATTTTACGTTTTCGTCTGTATTTTTACGTTTTTATCGTTAAATTTACATTTTCATCCGTATTTTTTCGTATTCGTCAGTATTTTTACGTTTTCGTCAGAATACGTTTTCATCAGCAGTTTTACGTTTTCGTCAGTATTTTTACGTTTTCGTAAGTAATTTATGGTTTCATCATGTTTTTACGTTCTTCGGTATTTTAGTGTTTTCGTCGATCTTTTACGTTTTCGTCCGTTTTTCCCGTTTTCAAACTCGTAAAAAATGGAATACTGACGAAAATGTAAAAACGTAAAAATACTGAAGAAAACATGAAAATACTGAAGAAAACGTAAAAATACAAAGTTATTAAGAAAATAAAGAAGGGTAAATTTATAATTTTAAAGCAAACTGCTTGGAGCACTTTCTGAAATGCTTCTATATCAAGCATTTCAAATAAGAGCAGTTGTATTATATCTAAACTCTAGTTGTATTATATCCAAACTCTAGTTGCTCCTTCACCAACAAGCTTTTAAGTCAAACTGTTAACAGCTCCAAAACGCTTCAAAAAGCTTCTGCCAAACACAGCCTTAGGCATAAAATTAGGCATGAGTTTTAGCCATGTCAAGCACTTCTCTAAAATATATTTATTAGAGCTTTCTTACTTTTACAAAATAACAGTTTTATTCTTAA
This sequence comes from Glebionis coronaria, assembly GCA_025667525.1. Lineage (NCBI taxonomy): Eukaryota > Viridiplantae > Streptophyta > Magnoliopsida > Asterales > Asteraceae > Glebionis > Glebionis coronaria. The sequence continues at coordinate 208,883,430 of CM046881.1, read as the reverse complement.
TTAATCGAAGTGTTATTTGAAATTTGTAATAATACAAGCAAAAGTAATATAATAAACTTGATCAAATTTTCGTATTTATTAATGATGAACAATAATTTTGAGGGAATCCGAATTATAAATTTGAGACGAATGGAGTAAAATTTAAATCAAAATAAAATAAACTTACTAATAATAAAAGGAAATAGTAAAAAAATATCAAAATAAATATTTAATTAAAGAGCAAAAAATATAAAATATTCGATGAAATTTGATTATAAAAGCTAAATATATTAAAAGATATTTTAATTAAAAATAAAGGTATTTTTTAATATATTGTTATAAAAAAGATTGATAATCAAGATCATATTTTTTGTATCTTAATTAAAAATGATATCATTGTTACTATTTGCTCTCTTTTTAGTTTCGAGATAGAATTGTAATATACACAATGATCTAATGATGATTTGCTCTTTTTATCTTAATTTTTGATTTGAAGTTAAGTTAAAAATAAGATATCATATACATCGTTTATATATAATATATTATCTAGAATATATTTTTGTTTGTATAGCGTAAATTAAGATCTACGCTAAAAAGACTCAAAAACAATACTACGTGGTTATCATGTTCATAAAGATAAAAACAATACTGCGTTGTTATCATTAGTGAATAAATAGGCCCTGGCCCGGTTTGCAGGTTTAGGGTATCTAGGGTTTTATCGTTATACATTATATATAGTGGTTGAATAATACATAACAACTGTGAGGGTTTTAATCATTCTAACATGCTATTAGACCATACCCCGATCCTATAATTCCTAAAACACCGATCCCCAAAAAATAATACAATACCCAAACCTTAATATTTTTTTTACCATTTAACATCTTTATCTTCAAAACCCCTTTTTTTACTTGTTAAACCAGTTAACATTGTTAATGAAATTATAGCTCTTGATCATGATAATGATGGAAGACATGGGTTAACTAATGATGATGATCATCATGATCTATATGGATATGCATGACGAGTACGAAGACCATCATCATCATCCTACTCAAACATCTTTAATAATATTAGATAAGTAGATCCGAATACAAGCACAAAAGTGAGATTTTGATTCGGTGGTTTTTTATGGAGTGTGAGATTTTTATCTTTAATCATCTTTTGTTTTATGCTAGAAAAATTATAGTAGTTTAATTGTTTGTTTGTTAGTCAATTGTTCGTACAACTTTATTACCGGTCAAAGTAAAGTCGATCGTTGGTATGATTTTTTATCCAATCGTCCTAAGCGATTATTGGTATGGTGTTGTTACCAGTCGAGTTACGAGACAGTTGGAACTGCTTTGTTATCAGTCGACTAAAGTCAACCTTTGGTAGAGTTTTGTTACGAGTCGATAAAATTATGTTTGTTTTGTTTGTCTAGTCTACTTCTAACAGTTATCATGTTCATAAAGATACTGGTTTCAAATATAAGGGGTAAAGTAGTCCTTACACATGTAGACATGTTAAATTGTTGGAACTGTTTTGCAAAATATGGTTTTTGCAATACTTTGGACATAATTATATATATGTATATGTTATATATATTCGTAGTACTTAGTAGCTTTGCGTTCTACTCGAAGAGAGCTTTGCAACGAGCTAAAGTATGTCCAATATGGAGTTAATATGAATGAGATATCGTGTCTCAAAGTGAGTCACGTGAAACATAATATTTGGAAAATATTTTGTCCCACATCACTTGAAACATGACGTGAAAACATGTTTATAAGGAAATCCTAGTTTCTACCCTACAATATTCATTTGTGGATTTTTACTCCCACGCCTACGCGCGCGCAGGGGGGGGGGGGGTGCAGAAAGTGGGATTTCTAGGCCAAAAACGGGTTCGAAGCTACTGAACTTGTGCACGAGCGCGCGACCTGCGGACACGAATGCAGCTCCGAAATCTGCTTGGGTGCGGGCATATTCGGTATATTTTTTGCTGCTCATTCGAATTTTTCCTTCCAGATTTTTCTAATATATTTTAGGAATAGATACAAACTTATTAATTAAGTTTACAGAAATCTGGTTTGTGTATTAAAAGATTTGTGAATCTGTGTTAGTAATAACAGATTTTCATGTCAGTTTAATTTAGGAGCAAATATTTTGTCTTGGTGACCAAGACATATAATGCCTATAAATTAAACTTGAATTTCATTCATTCAAGACATCCAAAAACGCAGCTTTTCTGCATCAAAGTTCCAGCAATCTTTTTCAGTCAGAAACACACACTGTATCCGTAATCTTTCAGGCAAGTAAGTCGGTCCGGCTGTACAACAGCTTTGGACGTTGTACCCTGGGAAACAGACGGTGAATCAGTTTTAAGGGAAGCGTGTTAAACACGTGCCTCGTCTTATTTTAATTTTACTGCTTTTGTTATTACTGTTATTTATTTTCTGTTTTCTTAATTTCTGTCAATTTTTATTTGTAATTCGATTTTATATAATAAAAGTGTACACCGTTTCCTACAATCTTAAAACAAAATTTGTTTAACAGAATTAAAACCTTTTATTAAATCGGATTAACGTTTTAACAGATTTTTATAAACTGTTTTCTTTCGAAACCAAGATTGAGTTTCATTAGAAATCAGTTTTAAACTTACAGATTTTAATTTACAGTTAACATTTTTTTAGCAGTTGTTCTAATCAGTTTACTGAAACCAAGATTGTGTTTCTGTTAAACTGATACATTTGATAATTGCATCTGATTCATTGAAAGCAAGATTGAGTTTCTTTGAAGCATATCCAATATAAGTATATAGAGATCATGATAGAATTTCTTATATACGGATTTATAACAGTTGTCTAACTGTTTGTGTTTTGATCTTGTTTGGTCTTTCAGAATGTCTACCAGCACTCATGAAACTCCTGCAACTACTACTGTGAAAGTAACTGTTGCGCCAGTTACCCACATAGTTGCTAATCATGCTGAAAAACCAGAAAAATTCAATGGACAGAATTTTAAGAGGTGGCAGCAAAAGATGTTCTTCTATCTCACTACTTTGAACCTTGCGAAGTTCTTAAAAGAGACTGTACCTCAGGTGGAACCTCCTAAAGAAGGTGTACCTGAAAATCAACAAGTCGTGCAGGCTGTTGAAGCATGGAAACATTCAGACTTCTTGTGTCACAACTATATTCTGAATGGTTTGGTGGACTCTTTGTACAATGTGTACTGCAAGACTAAGACTACCAAAGAATTATGGGTGTCGTTGGAACGCAAGTACAAAACTAAGGATGTTGGTACAAAGAAGTTCGTGGTAGCTCGTTTTTTGGATTACAAGATGGTTTATTCAAAGAGTGTGATAACTCAGGTTCAAGATCTGCAGGTTTTGCTACACGACATTCATGCTGAGGGTATGACTTTGAGTGAAACTTTTCAAGTTGCTGCTATCATTGAAAAGTTACCTCCAAGCTAGGTAGAATTTAAAAACTACTTGAAGCATAAGCGAAAGGAGATGACTGTTGAAGACTTGGTTGTTCGTCTTCTTATTGAAGATGACAACAAGCTGGCTCAGAAAAACACTTATACACCTGATTCTGCCAAGGCAAATATGGTTGAGCATGGTTCGTCTTCTTCAAAGTCTAAAGGCAAGAGCTTTGGCAAAGGGAAGAATGACAAGAAGAGAAAAGGGAAGTCTGAGTACCTTGCTCCTAAAGGTGGAATTGCAAAGCAGAATTTCCAAAGAAATTGCTTCAACTGACAAGCCAGGTCATGGTGCTGCTAATTGCAAAGCGCCAAAGCGGGTGACTCCACGCGAGGCTAATATGGTGAATGATAATGTGGACATGATTGCTATGGTGTCTGATGTCGTTACCATGATCTCTGAAGTTAACCTGGTAGGTTCTAATAATAATGATTTGTGGGTTGATACTGGGGCAACCCGTCATGTGTGTGCTGACAAGAGTATGTTTCACTCTTTCAAAGCGGTTGACAATTGAGAGAAGCTGTACATGGGCAACTCTGCAACTGCTGATATCAAGGGCGAAGGAGATGTTATTTTGAAGATGACATCCGAGAAAGATCTCAAGTTGACTAAAGTCTTGTATGTTCCAGAGATTCGCAAGAATCTTGTGTCCGGATGGCTTTTGAATAAGTTTGGTTTTCGTCTTGTTTTTTAGTCTGATAAAGTTGTACTTTCTAAGAATCAAATGTATGTTGGTAAGGGGTATGCCTGAATGGTATGTTTAAGCTCAATGTAATAGTTGTTAAGAATGCTATCAATAAAATGAATTCTTCTGCTTACTTGATTGAGTCTTCTAATGTGTGGCATGGCCGTCTTGGACATGTTAATTTTAATTCAATGCGTCGTTTGATTAAATTTAATGTCATACCAACTTTTCATATTGATTCAAATTATAAGTGTGAAACTTGTGTCGAAGCCAAACTTACAAGATCATCTTTCAAATCGGTTGAACGAAAAACCGAACCACTTGATATGATACACACAGACATATGTGATTTGAAATCACTACCCACAAAAGGTGGCAATAAGTACTTCATCACGTTTATTGATGATTGCACAAAGTACTGCTATGTTTACTTGTTGAAAAGTAAAGATGAAGCTATAGACAAGTTTGTTCTATACAAAACCAAAGTTGAGAATCAACTTGGTAGGAAAATCAAGGTTGTAGGAAGTGATAGAGGAGGTGAATATGTGTCTCCTTTTGCTGATCTATGTGCAAAACATGGAATTAGACACGAGTTTACTGCTCCTTATTCACCTTAGCAAAACGGTATTGCCAAAAGGAAGAACCGTACCTTGAAAGAAATGGTTAATGCCATGTTGTTAAGTTCTGGTTTGAGCCGAGACATGTGAGGGGAAGCCATTCTAACGGCTACTTATCTTTTAAACAAGATACCTCGTAAGGATAAAGAGGAAACCCCATATGAACTGTGGATGGGAAGAAAACCATCATACCAGTACTTACGAGTGTGGGGGTGTCTAGCCAAGGTAGATGTGCCGACACCTAAGGCCCAAACGATTGGACCTAAATCTGTGGATTATATATTTATTGGATATGCTAAGAATAGCAGTGCGTATCGGTTCATTGTACATGATTCGAAAAATCCAGATATACACAAGAACACAGTTATGGAATCAAGGAATGCGTCCTTCTTTGAAAACATATTTCCTTGTTTAAAGAAGGAAAATGGAAGCACATCTAGAATAGATGATGCAGTTGTCCAAGATAAGAGACAACGAGATGATAATGATCTCCAAGATGAGAGACAAGATCAACCCGAGGAAGAAGAGGTTGAACCTAGAAGAAGCAAACGAGTGAGAACCAAGAAATCATTTGGACCCGATTTTGTCTCTTTTATGGTATAAAATGAACCCACTTCTTATCAAGAAGCTATAAATTCCTCGGAAGGGCCTCGATGGAAAGAAGCGATTAATAGTGAAATAGAGTCTATTTTACAAAATCATACTTGGGAGCTCGTGGATTTACCTCCTGGTTGTAAACCACTAGCCTATAAATGGATCTTCAAGAAGAAGATGAAAGCTGATGGCACCATTGATAAGTAAAAAGCAAGATTGGTGATCAAAGGTTTTAGACAACGCGAAGGTCTAGATTACTTTGATACTTATTCGCTTGTTACGCGAATAACTTCTATTAGGATGATTCTTGCTATTACCGCATTAAGAAATTTAGAAGTTCACCAAATGGATGTGAAACCGGCTTTTCTAAATGGAGATTTAGAAGAAGAAATATACATGAACCAACCCGAGGGTTTCATGGCTCCTGGACAAGAGAGCAAAGTTTGTAGGCTTGTTAAGTCAATGTATGGCTTAAAGAAAGCTCCAAAACAATGGCATCAAAAGTTTGATCACGCCATGCTAGAGGGTGGATTCAAAATTAATGAATGCGACAAGTGTGTTTATGTCAAAGACACGAATAGCGGATATGTAATCTTGTGTCTTTATGTTGATGATATGCTTATCGTTGGCAGTAACGACAAGATGATCAAGTCTACTAAAGACATGTTGAAATCAAAGTTTGACATGAAAGATATGGGTTTGGCTGATGTGATACTTGGAATAAAGATCATACGAACTCATAGTAGAATTGCATTAAGTCAAGCACATTACGTGGACAAAATTCTCAATACTCATAATGCGGGGGATTCCGGCCTAGCTAGAACTCCAATTGACACCAGTTTGCATCTATCTAAAAATAGAGGCGCAGGTGTTGCCCAATTAGAGTATTCAAGAATTATTGGCATGTTGATGTATTTGATGACATGTACCCGACCTGACTTAGCATATGTTGTTAGCAGGCTAAGTAGATATACTAGTAATCCAAGTGATGCACATTGGAAAGCTATGACTAGGGTACTTCATTATTTGAGATATAGTCGTGATTATGGACTGAATTATGCTAGATATCCATATGTTATTGAAGGATACAATGATTGGATATCTGACATAAAGGATTCTATATCGACCAGTGGATATGCTTTTACACTGGGAGGGGCCGCTATATCTTGGAAGTCTTCCAAGCAAACTGTAATAGCTAAGTCCACGATGGAATCAGAATTTATCGCGTTAGATAAATACGGAGAAGAGGCGGAATGGTTACGTCAATTCGTAGAGGACATACCTAGGTGGCCTAAACCGGTAACGGCCATTAGTATACATTGTGATAGTCAATCGGAAATTGGCAGAGCTCATAGCACAATGTATAATGGAAAGTCTAGACATATCCGTCGTTGACATAATTCGGTACGACAACTACTCTCAACAGGAGTTATCTCAATTGACTATGTGAAGTTAAAGGATAACATCGCGGATCCGCTTACGAAAGGCTTAAGCAGAGAGTTAGTTAGTAAGTCGTCTAAAGGAATGGGACTAAAGCCCTTGAAGGAATGAGTTTCTATGAAGGAAAACCTAACCCATTTGACTGGAGATCCCAAGATCTGGGTTCAACTGGACAACCTAATCACAGAAATGTGGGGGAAGTCACGTCAATGTGGGGGAGTTGCTTAATACACTAACTTTCCTAGTCCATTCCTAGAACAATGTGACTTGTTGAGAGGTTAAACATATGGCTTAATGATTCAGGATGAAATCATAAAGCATAATGATTCAAGATGAAATCATAAAACATATGTTTTTAATGATTCAAGATGAAATCACCTATGTGAGAGAGAAGTGGGGTCGCTTCGAAGGAAATTGTGGGGGCGCAATTTCTAAGAGCTCTTGCAGAACCAGGCGAGTGTTCATGACTATAACGAACACGACTATGAGGACTTGACAAGGTCAGGGAGAGTCTTGTGTGAGTGTGTATTATCGTCTACGTAAACTGAGGCTGGGTTCAAGGACATCGCGTCTACTCAGTTCTAGGAGACTAGGTGCATCTCACAAGGGAAGGTTCAAAGGGTTACACCTACCTATCCTATGCAGGACTTAACCGCAGAAATTTTGCCGAAACTTTCGTGTGTTTTCGACCGATTCCCATTCATGTGGGGGATTGTTGGAAAATGTTTTGCAAAATATGGTTTTTTCAATACTTTGGACATAATTTTATATATGTATATGTTATATATATTTGTAGTACTTAGTAGCTTTGCGTTCTCCTCGAAGAGAGCTTCGCAACGAGCTAAAGTATGTCCAATATGGAGTTAATATGAATGAGATATCGTGTCTCAAAGTGAGTCACGTGAAACACAATATTTGGAAAATATTTTGTCCCACATAGCTTGAAACATGAAGTGAAAACATGTTTATAAGGAAATCCTAGTTTCTACCCTACAATATTCATTTGTGGGTTTTTACTCTCACGCCTACGGGCGCACAGGGGGGGTGTAGAAAGTGGGATTTCTAGGCCAAAAACGGGTTCGAAGCTACTGAACTTGTGCACCAGCGCGCGACCTGCAGACACGAATGCAGCTCCGAAATCTGCTTGGGTGCGGGCAAATTCGGTATATTTTTTGCTGCTCATTCGAATTTTTCCTTCCAGATTTTTCTAATCTATTTTAGGAATAGATACAAACTTATTAATTAAGTTTACAGAAATCTGGTTTGTGTATTAAAATATTTGTGAATCTGTGTTAGTAATAACAGATTTTCATGCCAGTTTAATTTAGGAGCACCAAGACATATAATGCCTATACATTAAACTTGAATTTCATTCATTCAAGACATCCAAAAACGCAGCTTTTCTGCATCAAAGTTCCAGCAATCTTTTTCTGTCAGAAACACACACTGTATCCGTGATCTTTCAGGCAAGTAAGTCGAGTCCGGCTGTACAACAGCTTTGGACGTTGTACCCTGGGAAACAGACGGCGAATCTGTTTTAAGGGAAGCGTGTTAAACACGTGCCTCGTCTTATTTTAATTTTACTGCTTTTGTTATTATATTACTGTTATTTATTTTCTGTTTTCTTGATTTCTGTCAATTTTTATTTGTAATTCGATTTTATATAATAAAAGTGTACACCGTTTCCTACATAAATAAAAAAGAAAAAAACCATCGTTTTTCCACAGTCTATTTATTCTAAACAAGCTTTACAATTTCAAACATAATAATATAAGCAAACAGGAAATAAAAAGAAACAACACATTAGTACATTTCAGTGCCCACTCCCAAGCCCGATCTTTGAACTAATATAATAGAGAACTTGAGACTGACTATCACCGCAAAGTCTATCCAAGAGAGTTTCCCGGCTTCTCGTGATGAGTGTGTCGCAACCAACTATGTTTGTGCTAGTGGGAAGAGGATGGTGAGAGTCGTCGAGATATTGAGTCATTGGCGTGGTAAGCTTTTTGGGTTACTCACCCACATCATCTAGAGAGGGCATTTTTCATTTTTCGTTAATGAAAAAAAATCAAATAATAGGATTTCATGATGACACCATTTGGGTGTTGTCGTAGAGAGAAAAAACGAAAAAACTTCTCTACATTTGAAAAGAGAAGAGAACACGGAAGACAACGATCAATTTGAAAATCTTTTTTGGATGGCCGTCTTAGAGTGAAAGCACTTGAAGATAGACTTCATGGCCACCAAGACGTGAAACTACAATAAGTTAAACAATACTACAAACTCAATATTTAAGAATCAGTTGCATTTGACAAATTGAAGTTCTTTTTGCAAAATTAACACTACGCCACAAAAATTCATGAGTGTCTCAAAACCTCTAAGACACCCCTGGTTCCGTCCCTGTTCGTGACAGACTTCGCCTTATAAGCATATCTTGTGAACCAAAAGAACCAATGTATGTTACTTCATCTTCTATCATTTTCGTATAACCATTCATGTAACCATGCGAAGCCAATCATTATGAATATGATCATGAAGTTACACAAACTACCATTACGGTGGCACACATAAGCATCCAAGCGTACGTGGTTAGCTAGTGCACTTAAACTTGTCGTTTTTGGAGCCCCGTGATTTGTATATTCGTGGGTTTTAGTGGGTAGTTAGTTTTGTGACTTTTGTCACGCGCACACAAGTATTTAACGCACTTAGATTTGTTGTTTTTGGAGCGCGCGTGTTTTGTTTTTTTTTTGTTTGTTGCATCCATGCACTCAAGGTGTTAGCCCTTTTGCAAAAAAAAAAAAACGTTCGCCTAGCTAATTAGAGGAAACACAACTAGTCAATGAGTCGTGATATGTCAGGTTTCCTACATCGCTTGAATGTCTATTTTGATAAAACTAGATGCGCGTGTTTCGTTTTGGTTAATCTCTTAATAAAATGAGAAAATGACAAAAATATCCAATTTCACAAACAAACATAATTAAAAAAAAACCCAATTGTTTTTCAAAACTAAAAAATACCACAAAATCCGCAAACTTTGCCAAATTGTATATAAATTTTGCAAAGTTTACGATTTTTTTAACATCACAAAATTGTGAACTTCTCGTTTTTACGTTTAGCTTAAAGCAATAAAGTTGTACATTCCTTTTCTCAGTTCGGGTTTTTATGAATCAACAAAAAAATCGGTATGAGGAAGTTATGACCAAAATATCGCAACTTTTTTTCGTTTAGTTGATGTGGTATTTTGGCCGCCTCATACGAACTTTGTTTTGCGGGATTTAGATAGCTACTTGATGATAAAAAGAGATCAAATCTCATTATATTTTAAGAAAAGGGTGAAAATCAAAGGAGAAGAGAACAATTTAAATTCGAATCTTATGAAAAGATTCTCAAAATTTAACTTTGCGAGGTAACAAATTTTTTTGTAAAAATTTAATTTTCGTGTGTTTGGTAAGAGAATTCTTTCTAGAGCATTTAGCTTTAAGCATTTAGCATAAATATTTGAATGCTTCTTTGGCAAGAATCATTTAACTTTATCATTTACTATAAATACTCTTTTTGCATATGCTCATAGTTTTAAGAATCTTAAATTAGCATAGACTATATAATGCCTCTATTTATTACTCCACCCGACCTAAAATTATCGCTCTACGACAAAACCAAACAGTTTAAGGGAAAATGCATTTATTACAGTTTTATTCTCTTACTTATTAACAAAATGATAGTTTTGCCCTCAACTAATTAATTAAAGTATAGTATTCAAAGTTTGTACTATTAATTTCAAACAATGGCAATATGATAAACTTAATCAAATTTTCTTACGTATTTTTAATAGTGAACTATTTAATTGAAACATAATTTTTTTTTTTTTAACAGTGAACTATTAAATTGAAACATGCAAAAAAAAAAAAATATGGAGTAATTTTGAACAGAGGGAATAATCAATTAGTATTGTTCATTTGTCTATCTACATTATTTTGTAAGTTACATTATTTTATGTAATAAACTGTAATAAATTGTTTTTCGCTTACTGCTTAACTGCTATTGCTATATTTCACCAAACATGCCCTTTGTTTAGTCGATGAACTGTTTGGTGGCAATGAATAAACAGCCGAAATTTAAGTATATAAATACAGTGCCAAACACTCCAAATAATAAACAAGTTTCTGAATACACTGATTTTTCACCCTTCCACATCTAAGGAAGAGGGGCTGGGGTTGTGAGAGTCGCTGAATTAACAACTTTACATTTTATTAAAAATCTTGAAATAGACCCAATACAAGTGAAGAACAACAATGGCTAGACCTTTGGGTTTTCATAGTAAAGAACATGTCTCCTGGGCTTAAAGAGGTACCTAGAACCATATGTCGACCGAATTACATCAGCAAACAGACGAAATTGCAGCCTGATATATAGGCCCACTGGCAGCACAGCTAACACGCCAATTAAAATTGGAACCCATAACAAACCTTTATTGTAAAGTACAAAAAAGCTTACACTAAAAGCAACCGTCATGGTGGTTATTGATATGAAAAGAGTTGCTAGACCTGACATCAGCCTTTTGGGTAGTGATTCCAAGAAATCACGTTGAGCATAGCGAGATGTGAGGATGGATAAGAAGATGAGAATTGATGCTGAAGATGTGAACAGAGAAATTGCATCTGCCACAACAAAAACCATAAGTGTTGCTTTTGGACGGAACATAGGGATGCCATTATCTTGGTTATATCCACCAGGAACCGTAAAAGCTGCTGCAAAGACTATGGTGGCAATAAGTGCCGCAACAACCATACATTGACTAGCCGTCTCTTTCATCCAGGTTTCACCTAGTGTAACTAGTTCTTTGTGTTCCTTAGTGAATAACTCATAGGGAGTTAGACCTTCTTTGTTCTTTTTTTCTCTATAAGAAGGAGGGATCATAGCCTCCACTTCCTACAGCAAAAACTATAATAGTTATAAACTATATATACATCCTCAAATTAGCCAGATGTAAAAGTTGGGTAATGTATCATCGAGCTAATTCTTTCTATTTGACCCATTTTATATATAAGATAAAATAACCCAAACTAGTATATTCATAAGTAAATAGCCTGTAGTTTCCATATGTCTACTCATCATGAAACATAATAGAAAGATTGGAGAAGAATATATGTACCTTGAACCACAATAGCTCTCGTTGCATTTGTAATGCAACTCCTGACACATCCGCTAGTCGCTTCTTCGCAGTCTTCCCAACTAAATGCAGCATATTATTTTCATTCTCATCTTTGAGAGGAGTTATCAAATCCTTCATTGCGCCTATCTCATACAATAGGTTATAGATACCCTCATGCCGATTTTTGACAGCAATGTGAAATATACTTAACCCGTTATCATTTACCTTCCATATGAGATCTGGATATTTGCGAATGAGCTCAACCAAAAATTTAGTATTTCCCATAGCTGCAGCAACAAACAGCATTCGAGAAGAGTATGTTGGCTTCGAAATTGGTACAACAGGCCCTTTATTTATAACGTTTTGTGTATTAACAAGCAATACGGGAGTATATTTAAAAATGAGGTTTTGTAGGCGCAGAGCTTGATCTTCCTGTCCAGAAGCTGAATGCCCTCTGATTATGTTATGGGTTTCAACATGCATGTTTAGAAGATATTCAGAAATGACCTTCTGTAGCTCAATAACTTGCTTGGTGCCTTCCTTGCTTATGCTCTGGGCTTCATCATGCATTTTCACTAGTAGTTTAGAAATGAGCTGTTGTAGTTGCAGAGATCGATCTACCTTGCTCATCTTCATACCTTGGTCAACCGAAGCAGGCGGCACTCTCATTATCTTCTCGGTTTCATCTTTCAGCTTTAAAGCATGTTCAGAAACAAGGTTTTGCAATTGCACAACTTGAATGACTTTTCCAAAACCCGACTTCTCATCTTGCTTAACTGGATCAGCCGGGCCTCTGAATATACGATCAATATCTTCCTTTTTGTATTTCGCAATATCTTTCCATATAACTTTAAGTAATTGCAATGCTTCAGTGTCCTTCTCATAAGCTTCCATATTATAACCAAAAAATGAAAAAACTGACAAGAATAACCAGAAAATATGACAAATTGTTAATAATACAGTATATATTTACAAGCAGAATATATATATGTATGATGTTGGATCTTAAGTCTTAACTAGAATGGTATGTCGTTCAAAAAGAAAAGGTAACTAAATTGCTATGATATAAAGAATTATGAATGTGATATATTATGACTGCTGTTGCATAATTAAATTACAGAGATGCATACCCCAGACGACGAATCTCCAGATTAAATGGTATCTTTTGCCCATAAACGCATCAGGCTTACGAGCCAACACACCTAGTAGGCTTCCATTACTTGCAAGGTTTTTGTGCTTTTCCAGTATCTTCAATGCAATATCTGAAAATATATGACAATCGCTTTATGAGGGAAAGTGTTACGACAAAACCAACAAAAATCAATAATTCAAGCAAAACTTAGAATGCAATACAATATTTTACATAGATGAATCAGAAGGACGTGAAAATTTTGAAAACATCCTATAGATTATGGACCATGAAAGATTTACACTTAATCAACAAAACCGAGTAAGCCAATTTTGCATTTGCCCAACACATTATAGCCTTATAGATGGAAATTGGGTAAAGAATCGGAATATGGGAACAAAATATATTGCTAAATCTTGCAATGCGACAAAGTGGAACATTATGATTGGTCCTGTGTAGGGGCGTTCATCGGTTCGGTTATCGGGTTGTACGGTTAGTTCAGTTATTTTATTACCAGCTAAGATAGTCTTGTAAACACTTACCGAGTAAATTAAAGACAAGATGTACGAGCAATTAGAATGCATACCAAACATATTATTGTCGACGCATTTCTCAAGAAGCCAACCACGAGTTTTATCTATCCAGACACCTTCATTCAAATCGTTGGACTTATCATACATATACCTTGCCAATTCATGATTTCCAAATAAGGCAGCAGTATATATTGGCATCATTTCTGGCTTACTATGCTGTGAACCACCACCAGGGATTGACAACAACTTGTCGTTCTTTTCCATCATTATTTTAACCGTCTCAATGTTTCCAGCTGCAGCTGCTAAGTAGAGGGCGGTGTTATAGTTTGCATTTTCCAGTTCCAAATCTTCCTTTGTCATTAAGTTCATCAGATTTTCCACAAACTTTTCCACCTTTTTGGGAACCTTTGCAGATGCTGCAACGTGAAGTGCGGTTTCCCCATTTTCAGTAATACTACATCTTACCAACCCTAACTCTATGTTTTCTTTACTGGTAAGAATTTTTTCAGCCTCTTTCCAGTCGCATTTAATTGAAGCTTCATATAGTGGAACACCAATTCTGAGGTATTCTTCTCTGGGTCCTTTAGAATAATTTTGAAGGAAATGGTTAGTATTTGGCTTTATCTTAAAAAAAGACAGAAATTAAGCAACAATTCTAGTGCATAAAGCTAATTTAAATACCAATATTCGCATTGGTTTGATACATAAAAATCAAGCAGAGTATAATCAGAAATTCAAAAGTAACATGATATATACGAGAGCTGAAAATAGATTCCATCTCTTAGTAGGATAGGACAGTGGGATATATAACGCACTTTCAGAGTTGAATTTTTAAAGAAAATGAAGTAACAATAGAGAACCGATTGACATTCTCAGTTTTTGCCTACCTAAATCTATATCTATATCTATATTGAGGATGTTTATTATTATAAATCTTAATCTTTCTAAGCTTACACATCTAACTAGCTGGTTTTAGCAATTCTTAGAATCAATTAATAATAACATCCAATGTGGTAGTCTAAAAAAACTAGGAAGACCTTTGCAAATCTGTGTACCATAACCATAGTGAGAGGAAGCATTACAAGTATAGGTGGCATGAGAAAAGGTCTAGGAGTGTTTGATTAGAGGGTATATATTAAGGAATGACATGGTCATAAATTTGGTGGATAAGTGCAACTCAACTAATAACAAAGACGTGGCAGTCAATGGGGAAAACAATAGTAGAATAGAAGAGGGTTTGGTGGGTAACTGCAGCACGAATTTAGATGGTGGAAACGATACTGGTGAAATCATGTTAAAGTGTAGCAATCAGATCAATAAAAAACGCAAGGTATCTATGGGAGGCTCATATGAGAAATGCTCACAGGTAAATGGGAAAGTGTATAGTAGAAGGCAAAAGTCAAGAAGAGGAAGCATTAAGCTGCCTAAAATGGCCGTGAGACAAAAAAGAAGACGGTCTAGCTCATTTGGGACTAGCACGAACAGCAAGGGACAAGGGTCTTTAAAGACCCAAAAGGAATCACATACGATGGTGTTGGAACCAAGAAAAAGCAATGGTAATAGTCGGAGGGGACCTAATAATCGTAATGCTAAGTTGTCGAGTTCGATAAGTACGGAGAAAGTTAGAGAGGTTGGTGAACAAATTGGCATTATATGGGAAAAGTCATTGGATAGTGTGGGAAAAGAGGTGAACAAGAATGGAACTCTAAAGCCTGGTATATAGGTACGTCCCGGCCTATTAATCGTTTTTTAAATGTGTGAATGAAAGTTATCTCTTTAAACATTAGAGGGTTGGGTTCTGATGATAAAAAAGGGTGGATCAAATCTATTTGTCAAAAAGAACGTCCTGAAATAATTGCTTTACAAGAAACAAAGTGTGGAGTCATCGACGAGTTTGTGATCGAGGATATGTGGGGAGGCAGGAACTTTGGATACGTCCAAAAAGAGGCGTCTGGTAATTCAGGAGGTCTTTTAATCGTATGGGATAATAATGTTTTTTCGTGTAAGCAAGCAGTGGGAGACGATAGATTCATTGCTGTAAAGGGTGAGTGGAAAGGCATTAGTGGTGATATGTTCTTCGTTTGTATTTATGGGCCTCATGTGGGTACACAGAAAACTTCGTTATGGAGTAGACTTGCAAATTTGATGAGTAGCGGGTGTAGCAGGAACGATGCGTGGTGTTTATGTGGGGATTTTAACGAAGTTAGATGCGAGGCTGATAGGAAAAACACTCAATTTCAATCGAAGGAGGCTGATGAGTTTAATGACTTCATAAACTTGACTCGGCTTGTGGAAATTCCTATGGGGGGTAGGCGATTTACAAGAGTAAGTGATGATGGTAGTAAATTTAGCAAGTTGGATCGATTTTTGGTTTCCGAGGCTTTCAAAAGCAAGTGGAGTAATCTGGCGGTGGTTGCATTGGATCGGAAACTGTCTGATCATTGTCCAATTTTGATAAAAGATATGGATGTTAATTTTGGTCCCAAGCCATTTCGGGTTTTTGATATATGGTTGGAAGAGGCAGACATTAACCACATAGTTACCAATGCTTGGAGTAAAGAGGTTAAGGGTTGTCGACCTGATTGCGTGTTTAGAGATAAACTTAAAAATGTCAAGGGTGCTTTAAAAGAATGGAGTAAGGCGAGGTTTGGAGCTGTGGATAATTGCATCGAAACACATAGGAAAATCGCTATGAAGTGGGAACTGGAAGCCGAATCTCGCGACTTGAACGAAAGTGAGTGGTCAGAATGGTTGGAGGCAAGGAGGTCATGGATTGACAAAGATAGAGAAAAGAGTTGTATGCTCAAACAAAAGGCACGAGTTAAGTGGGACGTTGAAGGCGACGAGAATACTAAGTTTTTTCACGCAATGATTAAGAGGAGGAACAATAAAAGTTTACGCGGTCTGATGATCAATGGAATATGGTGTGAAGATCCGAAGAAAATCAAAGAGGAGTTGTTTCGTTATTATAAAGCATTCTTCACTGAATGCAATAAGGTCAGACCTACTTTTATGTGTGAAAGAGTGGCTAAGCTATCTGATGGCGAGGCAGCATTGTTGGAAGTGGGAATTGAAGAAAAGGAGGTTTTTGAAGCGGTGTGTGCATGTGGAAGCGACAAGGCCCCTGGTCCCGACGGATTTAATTTCAAGTATATTAAGAAGTTTTGGGATCTTTTCAAACGTGATTTAGTTGTTGCTATTCGGTGGTTTTGGGAAAAGATGGAAGTGTCGATGGGGTGCAATGCCTCATTTGTGACGCTCATTCCTAAAGTAAATGATCCCATCGGGCTAAAGGACTTCCGTCCCATCAGCTTGATTGGTTGTTACTACAAAATAGTGTCTAAAATTATGGCCGAGAGGGTTAAGAAGGTTATTGGGCATGTAGTAGGCGATGTTCAAAATGCTTTTATTCAAGGGAGATCTATATTGGATGGTATCCTGATTGCAAATGAAGCGGTGGATTACATGAGAAAGAAAAAGATGCAGGGTTTGATATTAAAGGTTGATTTTGAGAAAGCGTACGATTGTATTAACTGGAAATTTTTGATCGATATTATGAAACGCATGAAATTTGGGGTTAAATGGTGTAGACGGGTCGAATCATGTTTAGCTTCGGCATCTATGTCTATTTTGGTGAATGGGTCTCCTACGAACGAGTTTCGGATGGAGAGGGGGGTGAGACAAGGAGACCCACTGTCTCCTTTCTTATTTATTTTAGCTGCCGAAGGTTTAAATGCTATCGTGAAAGAAGCGGTCACAAAAGGTATTTTTAAAGGAGTTTTGGTGGGAAATGACGAGGTATGTGTTTCTCATCTTCAGTATGCGGATGACACAATATTTTTTGGGGAATGGGATAGAGACAACGCTCAAAACTTAATGTGTATTTTAAAAAGCTTTGAGGAAGCCTCGGGCCTAAAAGTAAATTTAAATAAAAGTAGACTATATGGTGTGGGGGTCTCCTCGGTTGAAGTGGAAGATATGGCACGCCATATGTGTTGTAGTGTGGGGGAGTTCCCATTTGTGTATTTGGGGCTTCCAATTGGCGCAAACATGAGACGGGTAAGTACATGGAGACCCGTGGTCGAAAAGGTTAAGAAGCGTCTTTCTGAATGGCGAGCTAAAACGATATCTTTTGGTGGAAGGTTGACGTTGATTAAATCGGTCTTGGGTAGTTTGCCGTTGTATTATTTCTCGATGTTCCGTGTGCCTTCTTGTGTGATCAATCAGCTTGAGAGTATTAGGAGAGATTTTTTTTGGGGTGGGTCGGGTGAGGGCAGAAAAATGCCTTGGGTCAAATGGGATAATGTTCTATCTTCATATGGGTTGGGTGGTTTAAATATTGGGTCTTTGAGGGCTAAAAATTGGGCTTTAGTGGGAAAATGGTGGTGGAGGTTTTGGGTGGAATGTGATGCGCTTTGGGTTAAGGTGATTAGGAGTATTCATGGTAGTGATGGGGGTTTGACGGACGGGGAAGGTTTTAGAGATAGTAATAATAGAGGTGTATGGAGGGACATAGTAAAAGTAGGTCGTGATATTGATCAAGTAGGGGTTGAGTTTACATCATCTATTGTTAAGAAGGTTGGGACCGGGAACAATACAGCTTTTTGGATAGATAGATGGGTAGGAAACCGAAGGTTATGTGATATTTTTCCTAGGTTATTTCATTTAGACAGGTGTAAGGAGGCTCGGGTGGCGGATAAGGGGTCGTGGGTCAATGGGGTATGGACGTGGGTATGGGATTGGGTGAGGGAACCTCGAGGTAGGGGATGTGGTGATTTAGAGCAGATGCTTAGGATTTTAAATGATATTAATTTGTCACAGGATGGTAGGGATTGTTGGAGATGGACTCTCACCGAAGACAACAAGTTTACTGTTAAAGCTCTTGCAAGACTAGTGGACGAGAAACGGCTTCAAACGGATCAATTGGGCCATGAGACAGTGTGGAATAAACTTGCTCCTAAGAAAGTGAATGTTTTCGTTTGGCGAGTTCTGAAAGGAAGACTACCGGTTCTCACCGAGCTTGATAAAAGAGGTATTGACCTACATACTCTTTTATGTCCGTGTTGTAGTAATAATGTAGAGTCAATCAATCACTCCATGTTATTATGCGATATGGCTTGGAAAATATGGGAGAAAGTATTTACTTGGTGGAAGTTCGGTATTGTGGACGTCTTTACCATAAGTGAGTTATTTAGACATCATGGGCGTGGATCAGTAACTAAGGAAATAAAATCGTTATGGCAAGTAGTGATTTGGGTGACTGGTTATTTCATATGGAAAGAGCGCAATAATCGGGTCTTTTGTGAGAAAATAGCAAGCACAAACAAGATTTTTCAAGATATCCAATTGAAGAGCTTTCAATGGGTTTCGAGACGGGCTAACAAGTATTCTTGGTGCTGGCAAAAATGGCTCCGTGAACCCTTTAAATGCTTGACAAATATTGCAGCTGTGCAATAACCATTTTGTGGGTCACTTCTGGTATCTCTATGCAACTGGAATTCACGGAGTAGTGTGTTATTAGTAATGTTTATGTATCAGTTTGTGTTGCATTTTAGTTTTAAGATTGTGGCATAATCTGCTACACTTGTTAACGTTATTTTGTTGTATGTCTTTTTTCGTTGGGTCTCTTTCTCCTTAAGTAGCTTGTTGAGGAGATGGGATGCCATTTATTTTGTATCTTTTGTTGGTTTCTAATATATGTATGCCTTTCAAAAAAAAAAAAATTTCTATTATGCTTATTTGGCTAGTGCTTCGGTACTTGAATATGGGTATCAAACCCTCAAAGTATGCATCTCAATCCCACCAAGTGTGATGGGTTTATAAACATATCCCGATTATGATACTCATTGTAATTGTGTTGCTTAACCAAACGCTCCTTTTAATGATGTTTATAAATTAATGACATTGCATGTGAAATTTTATAAATTATCTACTAAATTTTATTTTATTTTGTAATGGAGATAGGTTTTTAATATGAAAAAAGAGTTGTAAATTGATAACGGGACAAATTTCTAAAAATTTAATATGTTAATCATAATGCCACAACAATAATTCTACCTACTATAATAAATCTAACACCGAGTATATATGTTCAAAGCTTGAACTTTGACAATGCTTAACTAGGGCCGAGTATTATAGACCACGGAGTGGATCGAACCGAACCCACCGCAGTAAGGCCCTCGGTAACCCTTATTTTTATTTTCTGTTTTTGGTCCGTCTAGATTTGATTTTTACGCACAACCCATGTTTTGTTTGCACGACCGAACGGACCGACCCTTTTATTTTGTGGGCAAAGAACAAGAAATGTTCACTTTAATAAGCAATTTTCAAACACTCCTAAAGTGAAAAGTTTTTCAATTTTCTCGATCCACGATGGTACCACCGAAGAAGATTGGTCGAAAGTCAAAACTAAACAAAATCATCTCTCCAGTGGTAAATACTGGAGCCCCAATTCATAGTTAGGAATGGTGTATAATACATACAGTAGCAGCTACCAAAAATGGATATCCAAAAATACCTTCAAGTAGAAATCTATCAGCTAGATTTGGCCCTGACTTAGCATGTGTTGGAACTAAGTTTTGGATTCCCTGCTGCTGATTCGTTAAAGGCTTCTCCTCTGCGATCGGGCCTAAATGCACTCCTGCAGGTTGCCTCGTCTGCACAGTCACATACAACAGGAATGTTAGTAGATTAAAACTAAATACATTGTTCAAACCATGATAATAATTTTAGTACAAGATTAACTGAAATACCTGTACTTCATCCATGGTTTATTTTGTATGTGTGAGAAAGTGTAGATTGAAAAGGCTTGTGATGTGATTATATATGAACGTGCATTCTACTAAATATATACAGTACACCCACTCTGTTTAAGGCAATGTCAACTTTAAATTATTTTGAAATACTTTTTAGAAACTGCCAGATAATTTCAATATGACATTGTGTTAATTGGTATTTTTTTAATCTTAAAATTTGTTGAAGGTTGTTAAGACTTGGTATATTTTATTTTAGACAAAAAAAGGCATTGTGTTAAGAGGTAATTATTTGTTTCTAAATCCAAATTGTTCGTTTTAACTTTTAAGTCCATTTTCTAATGATGTTTATATACGTAGTATATGTTTGTTAGAGCTGTATTTCATATAAATGATGACATATGTATGGTTTTTTAGAGCTGTATTAACTATTAAATGATGGGAAATGTATGTTTGTTAGATCTGTATTTCATGTAAAAAAGAGGACTTCAATTCCAGACTAACCATAAAGTCAAAGTCTAGATTAATAAATAAAATATTGCTAGAGGATATTATATATAAGAATAACTCGTTCTTTTAAAAACTAAAAAAAAGTAAATTCAAATAATGTAAGACAACTAAGATTAAGGTACATCCATATGATTTTTAAGTTGGTCGATTCATAAACAAGCGTTAAGTGCATTAGGTGTCGTGGTGTCAAGGGTACTTACCATTAGTTTGTGCAGGAGAGGAAACACCTTTTGGTTTCTCAGCGAATGCTTTTCCAGGCCATGTTGCCAAAGGGCGAATAACCAAAGCCCTTATCTTCTCCCTAGGAATAAAAAGGCGTCTGCTTTAGGTGTGCTCGTAGTCTCTTCCTCATCACTGAAAAATGGAACCTGCAAATAACACGGTACTTGAGACTGCTGATTCTTTTGTACAGATAACATTAGTTAAAAGATAAAACCTTAGTTTCACCATTGAGCTATTGTTTTGGGGTGATATTTCCTTGCAGGCAGCCTACTTCGACTTCGCGAAAGATGTCGAAATGTTAACGCAGATGATATTGTCATAGGAGCAGGCTTGTCAACAACCGATAAACAGAAATTGTTAGAAATAGAAGTAATAAAAGTAACCATGTAACCTTATATATATATAAATATATATATATATATATATATATATATATATATATATATATATATATATATATATATATATATATATATATATATATACCAGCCAGCACTACAAGAATCCAGCCCTTCCCCATCGGGGTTTTCCCCAGCGACATGTTGTCGCGGGGGAAAAGTCGCTAAACGACAAAAACTTTCTGACGTGGCAAACTTTCTCGAAAAAATTTTGACCAAAAAATAAAGAAAAGTTTCCCCAGCGACATGTCGCTGGGGAAAAGTTGACTGAATTTTCACCAAACTACTTCACAATTAATGCAAGCGGGAGATTAACCCGCCAACTTTTCCCCAGCGACATGTCGCTGGGGAAACTTTCTCCCACGTCTAATCCAAGTGATTAGTGTTAATGCGTTGTTTAATTTATGCCAAAACTTTTCCCCAGCGACATGTGCTGGGGAAACTTTTTAGGATTCCCTCCAAACATATTCAGTTAACGCGCCTATTTTACAAAAAACGAACAAAACGTTCCCCAGCGACATGTCGCTGGAGAAACGTTGACTTCTATTTGACCACCAATTTTCAAAAAATGTGTAATGTTTATATAATATTTTAGTAAATATAATATATATATTAAAAAATATAGTTATTAAAATTTAAAATAGTATATCTCTTTTTATGATAAAAAAAAAAGTGAGACAAATGGTTAATTTTCCCGCTAATGTTTTCCCGCCAATGTTTTCCCGCCAACATTTTGCCCGTCAAAAGTTAACATTCACTGATAATTGTTAACATTCATTGTTAATATTAATTAAAAATTGTTAACATTAATTGAGGCTTACAAACAGACACGCCTAAACCTAACTTTATTCTACACGGACACTTAAACACGCACTTAATTAAACATGGATATTAAACCGATAATAGACTCATAAACACGAAAACAGATACATCATAAACTAGTTCAAACGAATGTTCCCCATGTCATCGTAAAGGTCGTGAAGTAGTGCAGCTGAATCCAATGTGTGCCTATCGGAGTTGCGGTACAACTCTATCGTACGCTCAAGTACCATTATCATTCCATTCAAGCGCACACAGTTTGCACACGCTGAAGAGCTTGGAGAAGAAATTGGAATCGTTGAAGGTCTGGTAGAAGAGCTTGGAGGAGAAAAGCTCGTTGAAGGTCTTGAAGAAGAGCTTGGAGGAGAAAACCTCATTGAACCTCCAAGAGAATTGATTAGTAGTTGGACGCGTTCGTCTTTCCATAAAAAAATTTGCATCCATATGAAACTGCAGAACCGACGAGGCGCGACATAAGGAGTCGCGTCCTGGCCCTGACTGTGCAATAACACCAAGTCATGCCACCATGACACCGTAGCCTAGAACTGTAGACTGGTTTAATTATTCTAATCATTAGAAAAGAATGTAAAAATTAAAGATATAATGCTGTCAAGTCCAAAATCGTTTTAGTTTTTGCTACATTAGTGTTAGTCGTGTATTTCTTATGGGCTACGACTTGTGTATCTTTATGTTAGTCATGTACTGTATTTCTTATGGGCTACGACTTGTGTATTTGTTAAGGTTTTGTGAACTGTGTATCTCTCAATAAAATCAATACCGTACATTCTATAGAATACATAATACATACTAGTAATATGAAAGCTCTAACAAATATAAACTTGGATCGCAGCCGTAGCCCATAAGACTAAGTTTATCAGCGAACTAGTGCAACCGGTTGGAACACATAAAGTAAAAAAAATTATATTATATTACAAGTACCAAGTGAGAGAAAGGAATATTTTGACGACCGGTTCGGCAAGTGACTTCCAAATCGTGATACCAATCTTGCCACGTGTTGCATTGAAAATGACAGAAAGTTGAATATTTTGATTTTGCCAATTCAACCAAAGAACATGATTCTTATGGGTAATTTGCTTTTCACTATTTGCTTTCACTTTTCCTGTGTTTCTTAGATTCTGAATGTTTTTTTTAAATTAAATAAATCAATTTGGTTGGTAAATTAGTACGTATATAGTTTGCATTATCAATTTTGGTTGGTAATTAAATTAAATGTAAAAATTTAATATTATATATTAAGTTAGGTTGGGTTGAGTTAGGTTGGGTTGTTAATAAATGATAAAAGAAGTTAAGATTGGTTGTATGTATAATTTGTGTAGTGGAAGAGTAAAAAAAATAATATTATAATGATAGGTTGGGTTGGGGAAGGTTGTGAATAAACATAGTCTAACAAGTACACGACTAACAATAAGATGGTTAATGGGTCAAGTAAGCTTTGATTGGATTCATTCTGTCAAAAGATATATTGCATTGTATCTGATGCCGATTGGCTACAATAAATGCGCACATGCCAAGGAAGCTACTGCTCAAGATGCAATATGGGTTGCAAGTTTCAAAATCTTTCACGAATCATTTATCAATATTTAAAAGATTCAAAATATGGAAGTGCGGGGAATCGAACCCTGTGCCTCTCGCATGCAAAGCGAGCGCTCTACCATATGAGCTACACTCCCAATTTGCAATCAGTATAGTTAACTACGTATTCGACTATTCATACACCAAAAATACAAACAATCGCTTTATCAGACTTGTTATCTTTTGGTCTCTTGGAATTTAGTCCATTTCTAAGAGAGGAAGGTGTGGTGACGAGATGGTGCTCGCCGGTCCGAGGTGGCACCTCGCCGGCCCTCGTCGAGCCTCGTCGCCACACCAACCCCCCCCCCCCCCCCCCCCTTCTTCGCCGATAGGATTTTGCAATTGCGAAATGTTGACAACGAGGCCTATGGTCAAATATATCCGTTGGGATTGATTTCTAGCCGTTTGGTTTAAAAGTTTTTTTTTATTTTTTTGTATTCTTAATCTTTATATAAACTCTCCCCCATTTAACAATTTTAACAATCATATTCATTCCTTAAAATTAAAAAAATACTACTAGAATGACTTGTTCGGCTCCACACACTTATGATCAAATCAAAATATTAGTTGCTAAACTAATTAAGGAAGACAACATTCGACAGAAAGCGATTATAGATTTAGCCCTCAAATTTGAAAGTGCATCCTCTTCAAAATTTGAACTGCAGGAGGCATGTGAAAATTGCAAGGATATTCCAAAAGAGTGGCGTGATCAGATAATCGAATTTTTGAAAAAAGAATCGAACAAAGACGATCAAATACATGATGCTTTTGTTGAAGAAGGCGTTAAAACCAAAAAACAGATGGATTCTAAAAAAGAATGGATTAGAGAATTTTAATTTCGGTATTCTAGTTTAATTTAAATAATGTTATTTTAATTTCAGTAATGTTATTTTATTTTCTATGTTGTAATTTTAATTTCAGTAATGAATTTTCCAACGGCTATGTTTAAATTTGAATTTTCCAATGGCTATATTTAACAAGGGTTCCAACGGCTATATTTTCACTATAAATACTACTTCCATTTAGTTTTTTTTCTCACACAAAACCATACTCTAAAACATGTCTCAAGGAAACACTTCTGCAAACAAGAAACAAAACAAACGAAAAGCTACTCGAAGCAACCCATCGACACCGGAAAGGGTACCAGAGACAATCCCTCCACAACCTTACCCTCTACAACCTTACCCAAACACGATGGGTGAATCATCCGTTCCTACTATTCATCAACCAGAGAGCCCTGTTGAAAAATACCAGGTACCTGCTGAGTTCTGTCTTACGAATATCAACTGCTTAATGATGAAGAAGCATTACGTGAAGCATTAGCAGAAGAAGAACGGGAGAAACAAGAGTTGGCGAAGCAGATCAAGTGGGAAAAGACACGCGAATTCATCAAGAGATCGTGGGGTATTTCATCGGAATCTGATTCGGATCCCGAAACCTATTAAATTCCGTCGAACCGTACCGTATCGTATCGTATCATTTTTAATTTTATTCCGTATTTTAATTTTTATTTCTGTATTTGTAATGTTTAAATTTGAATGAAATAAATTCTAGTTTATGTGAAAATGAAAAAAAGAAAAAATAAAAGATAGTGGTGGGCCCAAATGAAGAGGGGTTGGGTGTGTTGTGAGTGAATGAGTATTTTTGTTAGTTGTGTTGGTGTGATATGGCGCTGAGTTGGCAGGTGACTGGGTAAAATTTTGAGGGGTTGGTGTGTCATGACACCTTCCTCTCTAAGTGGTGCAAAGTTGCAAACCCTAACCTTTTATAGCTTAAAAGAGCAGAATGGCTTATCTCAAGAACAAACTTTATAGTACCAGGCTAGCAATCAAATTTTATAAAAGAATAAATTCAAACATTAGTGGAAGAAGATGAGAATAAGATGGTACCTAAAATTGGCAAGAGAGGGTTAAGCAAGTTTCTAAATATGGGAAATTGCAGTTTCTTCAATCTCCTATGCCATGTACCATAGATAATATACTCTTTGCCCATATGTATCTCGACATCCCCCTTTTTGGATGTCCAATGAAGTTGCATCATTTATTTATGAAGGATCTTTTTCAGTTTCAAAGTAACCTTTTACCAATGAGAAATTCCCATGACTTCTTGGAGCCGCTTATAGAGGCAGTTGTGTTGTAACTTATAGAGCTGCTTATACCTTTCATCACTCAAACCCACCTATTTCAGCGCCATTTCATCACGAAAACCCACCCATTTCAGCCCCATTAGTAGCAACTACAAACAACGATTTCAGGTCCATTTCATCACCCAAATGCACTCATTTCAGCCCCCACTTCATCACCCAAACGCACCCACTTCAGCCGCAATCCAACACCCGTTTCAACCCCCAAATTGACATACTCCAGACCCCGTACCCTCCTATTTCAGCCCGTCCTTTCACAAGAGACCCGCTACCATCATAACAAAAAACGCAACATCATTTCCTAATCCAACATTACTTTTTGTAATGATACTCAAGCGTTGTATATTTATAAGATTTAATAGTAACTTCAAAAGAAAAAAAAACTAATAGTGTTTCCTCCACGTTCCCGGAATACTTGACAATTTCTTTATCAACTTTTCCAGCTTCAGAGCTTCTCTTGTAACCAGTTTAGCGGACCTCCAAATGCAGCTCCTTTAGTATCTCCAATAATCTACATAATACCAACAATGACACTTGCAGATTATGTAAATCAACAATCCAACTTAAATCCTAACTAATCGAAAAACCAAAACACCTTTTATTTTATATAAACTCAAGTACATGTCTTTTCCTACATGGTTTCAATAACTGTCAGCAGCCATTACAACACACTTTACACAATATACCAAAACCGAAAATCAAAAAAGAAAAATTGAAAAGTAAGATCCGAATAATTGTTAAATCGAGATTAAAAACTGACTAAACACATAGATGAAGAATACCATTGTAATGTTCTTAACTAGAGTTCTACAATTAGAACTGGTAATTAAGATTTACACACACAAAACTATCAATGAAGAAGATAGTTTGAATGATATGTAATGGGATTTGTTATTGAATGATTGAAGTGTTTACACACACATTGAGAGAGAGTTACATCAAGTCTGAAATTGCAAGAAATGACAATTACAACTATTTAAAGGATAGAAAATGGCGGAAAGGTTTGTTGAGCACTTGTAGTGAAGTTGTTAGACTTGGTCACGTGCTATTCACGTGACTTTCATTTACCACATAACATTCCACTCCTCTTGAAAACATCCTTGACCTCAAGGATCTAATATAAAATCAGGGTATTTGGCACTATGTCTTCCAATTTCTCCCAGGTCGAATCCTCCTCTTGGTTATTAGACCACTGAATAAGACCGAATACAACAGGCCCGTTGTTCTGCTTAACTACTTTTATGTCCAAAAGTTTCACAGGTTCAGCAGACAAAAGACCTTCTGGATCACAAGCTGGAAATGTGCCCATAGTAGCAGCCTTACTATAGCAAGGTTTAAGTTGGGACACATGAAAAACTGGATGGACTTTGGCAGAAGCAGGCAACTGAAGCTTGTAAGCCACCTTTCCAATCTTGTCAATGATATGAAAAGGGCCAAAGAATTTGGATGACAGTTTATGTTGTTTTCCTTTCCGGAGAGTGATTTGTCTATAGGGTTTTAACTTCAAATACACCCAATCATGTAACTCAAAGCTCCTATCAGACCTTTTCTTATCAGCCTGAGATTTCATTCTATCTTGTGCTTTCTTAAGATTGAACTGTAGCAAATGCACCACTTGTTCCCTAGCCCAAAGAGTTCTATCCACTGCCTCAACTGGACTGTCTTTAGCCATATAAGGGATGTGCAAAGGAGGAGTTTGACCATACACAGCCTCATAAGGTGTGGTATCAATAGCACTATGATAACTGGTATTGTACCAATATTCTGCTAAAGGAATCCACTTAACCCAATCTTTAGGTTTCTCGCCAATCATACACCTCAAGTATGTTTCCAAGCACTTGTTAACTATTTCTGTCTGACCATCAGTTTGAGGATGATAGGCAGTAGAAAATTTGAGTTGAACTTGGAGTAATTTGAATAAGGAATTCCAAAAGAGGCTCATAAAGACCTTATCCCTATCACTAACAATGGTCTTAGGTAGCCCATGTAACTTATACACATGATCCAAGAACAATTGAGCCACATGTAGAGCTGTATAGGGGTGAGTAATGGGTAAAAAATGAGCATACTTGGAGAGCCTGTCAACCACCACTAGCAGAGCACTTTTTCCTTGAGACAAAGGAAGAGAATCAATGAAGTCCATAGAAATATCCTGCCAAATCCTGGTTGGAATAGGCAAAGGTTGTAGCAATCCAGGATAAGCAGCCAAATCACTCTTGTTCCTCTGGCACACATCACAACTTCTGACCCACTACTTAACCATTTTCCTTAATCCTTTCCAATAGAAAAAAGTAGTCAGCCTTTTAGTGGTAGCCTGCACGCCTGAATGACCCCCAACGGCTGAGCTATGAAAATGATCAATTAACTTATTCTGCAAAAGCACATCTTGCCCTACTACCCATTTGTCATTCCTTCTTAACTGAGCATTTTGCCACACATACTTGCTATTAGGAAGAGTACCATCTTGTAACCCTGCAATCACCTTTGTAAGGACAGGATCAGTGGTCCAAGTGGCTATGACAGCATCCAATAACTCATTAGTAGTACCAGCAGCCAACAAACTAAAAAGCTCAGTTTGTCTCTCATTTCTAGAAAGACCATCAGCAGCTGCATTATCCTTACCCTTTTTAAACTCAATCTCATAATCAAAACCAAGTAATTTTGGTAACCATTTGGATTGAAAAAGAGTAGTAAGCCTTTGATCCAAAACATACTTCAAGCTAAAGTGATCAGTTCTTATCTTGAAGTGTCTATCAAGTAAGTACCCCCTCCATTTTTGTAAAGCTAGAACCACAGCTAAGAGCTCCTTTTCATAAGTAGAAAGAGCTTGATTCTTGGGTGAAAGTGTTTTACTAAAGTAGGCTATAGGATGTTTGTTTTGTTGAAGAACTGCCCCAATGCGAAAACCTGAGGCATCAGTTTCAATGACAAACTCAGCCTCAAAATCAGGTAAGGCCAACACAGGAGATTGGATCATGGCTTGTTGTAGTGTCTCAAAAGCCTCTTGAGCTTGAGAAGTCCATTGAAAGGCATTCTTCTTTAGTAAAAGAGTAAGAGGATGACTGATGGTGGCATAAACCTGGATAAATCTTCTATAATAACCGGTAAGCCCCAAAAAACCTCTAAGCTGCTTCAAAGTGGTTGGAACAGGCCACTCCTTCATAGCTTGGATCTTGCCTGGATCTGTGGACACTCCTTGACCAGAAATAATATGGCCTAAGTATTCCACATGTGTGGTACCAAACACACACTTGGACTTTTTTGCAAACAAGGTATTTTCTCTCATAACTTGCAAGACCAGCTTTAAATGATGTACATGAGCTGGCAAAGAAGGACTGAAGACTAATATATCATCAAAAAATACCAGTGTAAATTTCCTCAAAAAAAGGTTTGAACACAGAGTTCATCAAGGCTTGAAAAGTAGAAGGAGCATTAGTCAATCCAAAAGGCATGACCACAAATTCATAATGCCCTTCATGAGATTTGAAAGCAGTTTTATAAACATCATTCTCAGACATTCTGATCTGATGATAACCGGATCTCAGATCTAATTTAGAAAAAATCTGAGCACCACTCAATTCATCAATTAATTCCTCTATGACTGGAATGAGAAATTTGTCTTTGATGGTGTGCTTGTTGAGATGTCGGTAATCAATACACATTCTCCAAGACCCATCCTTCTTTTTGACCATAACAATAGGAGATGAAAAAAGGCTATTACTTGGCCTAATCACCCCTGAAGCAAGAAGTTCCTTGATCATAGCTTCAATGGTATCTTTTTGAGCTGGTGGATATCTATAAGGCCTTACATTGATGGAGACATTATCTGCTATGAGAGGAATCTTATGATCAAAACTTCTTTGTGGAGGAAGTGTTGTAGGCACATCAAAAACATCTGCATATTCCTCCAATAACTGCTGTAAATCCTTACTCTCAACAGTGTGGTGAGTATCATTGCACTGCATCAAATTGAGTGTTGCAGACTGATCCACACAACAAAATGAAGAAAGCTGAGATTGCCCATTTTAAGAAACCAGTTTGACTAACTTTTTTCTAGTTAACCAAGCAAGCTCGGACTGATGAGTACCCCTCAATACCACCTTTTGACCTTGATAAGAGAATTGCATTCTCAACTCCTGAAAGTTCCACTGAATTGTACCCAATGTCGACAACCATTGGATACCAAGGACTAAATCATAACCCCCTAAGAAAGTAACATCACATCTGCCTCAAATAAAACTCCTTGCACTTTCCACTGAAATGCTTTGACCATATATTGGCTGATCAACTTAGTACCCCCACCAATTGCAATTTCAAGAGGACAAGTACTTCTAATCTGGCAACCTAACTTTTTTGCAACATATAGATCCAAAAAGTTATGAGTGCTTCCTGAATCCGTTAAAATATGCAACACTTGCTTCAACACATGGCCTTTCAACCTCATAGTATTGTGAACAGGAATACCAGACAAAGCATTGAGAGAAATATGAGGAACATCTGCTGATAAGTCATACTCAATCATATCTGATTCCTCTACAGATACCTCCAAACACTCCTCAACCTCCATACCTTTAATTTCCAAAGAAAACATTTGGCCTTCACATTTATGACCAGGCACGTATTTCTTATCACAGTAAAAACATAAATTCTTAGCTCTTTTCTCAGCAAATTCCTTCTGACTTAACAATTTTTTTAGTGCTAAGTCAGCAGAACCTTGAGAAACAGTCTGAGTGTTTGGGACAGGCAATGCTAAGGTGTAAGTATTACTTCTAGGAGGATAATGCATATTCCTATTAACATTCCACCCACTAGTAACCTTAGGAGTAGGCAAAATAGGAGTATTCCTTTGCTTAATTACAGCTAAAGTAGCCTCTTGTAAACTAGCCAAACTAAAGGCATTTGAAAGGGACTTAGGATTAAACATTCTCACATTCAATTCAATATTAGCAGGAAAACCAGCAATAAACATACTAATAGCTTGTGATTCAGTAATATCAACCAAATTAAGCAATCTCTCAAACTGACTTTGATACTCTTTGACTAAAGACTCATACCTTAGGTTCTTTAATTCAGCCATAGGATCATCATTGACAACCCCAAATCGTTTCATGATAGACTCCTCATACACAACCCAACTAATCGTTTCACCATGGGTTTTCACAAAACTGTTGATGCCAAATGAGAGCCTTATCATGCAAATGAATCGAGATCATCTTGATTTTATCATCATCCAGAACATTATCAAGACTAAAAAACTGCTTTACTCGAAACATCCACCCTTGTACATCATCACCATAGAACTTGGGAAATTCAAGCTTACTCAAACGACTATAACGACTACTACCTTCTCCAGCCTTAAGTCTGTTAACATCATTCACAACATATTGAAATTGTAACAACAAGTTATCTAACTTCTCATTAATTTCCCCCGAAGCACTAGTAGCTTGATCAATTACCCATTGACGAAGGTTAGCATCAATCGGAACTTCTACCGTGGTATTACGTGTATTAACCATTGCAAAAAGGTGATGGAAAAAAAATGTGACCGAAATGTGATCTGAATTTATTGTTGTAACCGAATTTATTGTTGTAACAGAATTCAGTTAGTTGTAACAGAATTCAGTTGTAACTAAATTCAAGATTGTTAAAATAGAAAATGGAAGGAGTGGTTACCAGGAAAGGGCTCTGGATACCAATTGTAATGTTCTTAACTAGAGTTCTACAATTAGAACTGGTAATTAAGATTTACACACACAAAACTATCAATAAAGAAGATAGTTTGAATGATATGTAATGGGATTTTTTATTGAATGATTGAAGTGTTTACACATACATTGAGAGAGAATTACATGAAGTCTGAAATTGCAAGAAATGACAATTACAACTATTTAAAGGATAGAAAAGGGCGGAAAGGTTTGTTGAGCACTTGTAGTGAAGTTGTTAGACTTGGTCACGTGCTATTCACATGACTTTCATTTACCACATAACAACCATTCAAGTACAAACAATCGTGGCACACGCGTTGTCTGTCTGAGAATATGTGAAATTATTAACGGTTCATTTTCTCTCACAATTCCCTGTTTCCAATGTGTTATTCCATCAAACCCCAATACTGGTTTTCATCATCTTTTTTCTTTCATCTATATTTCTATTAGTGGGTACTCGCGCAATGAATGTGGTGGCGGGTACTGTAAGACAAACGAATGAATAATGATAAAAAATTACTGCACATCTGACACAGGATCAGCTAAAAACATGTGAAACTATATAAACATGTGTAACATCAATTGCAGATGAGCACAGTATCGGTCTCGTCTCGAACCCGTCCTGAATTAGTGATATCGAATATTTCTGGAGCATAAATTAGTGGTACCGGTACCGTACCGAACGGGATTCGGATATCTGTACCGGAACGAGTACCGGTACCGAGAAATTAGGTTTTTCCTGTTTTTTCGGGAATTTCTCAATTTGGTACCGGTCCCGTCCCGAATTAGTGGTCACGAATTTTTTTCATCTTATTTTGTAGTCCCGGTACCGTCCCGAACGGAATTCAGGTACCGGGAATCGGTACAGTTTCGGGACGGTTCCGGTTCGGTTTCGGGATTCGGCTCGAAATGCTCATCCCTGATTGCAGCGCAACACCGTCAAAATAACCAACAAAAATAATTTAAACATATGCAAACTACATATGTTATGTCGAAGATGTAGATGTAGCAATTTTAGAATATAGTGGTAGCAAATGGTTGAGTTGTATGTTCGATGGGTTTGAAAACAAAAACGACAGCCAAAACCCGTCTTATGCATGTTTTAAAAAGGTTGTGCAATGAACTACTAAATTTAAAAAATGGTCTAAATGTTTTATAAGGTATTAAGATAAGATGAGTAAATGTATGTAAACTAGCTATTTTTCATTTAAATTATGTATTAATTTTGTAATTTATGTTTTGGTTGGAGGCTTCTAACTTTTACCTTTTCTACATGACACTAAGGTTTGATTTGTTTACATGAAAAGATCATTTATTTTTTTACCAGCAGGATATTCGCGTGATGCGGTGGCGGGTATCCTGTGTTTAATCGAGGAAAGGTAAAAATAATGATTTCGGTCGGGCTTAGTTCGCTTGTGCATATATTTCGGTCGGGTTTTTTCCAGTTTTCGATTAAACCCGTTGATCTGGTTCGATTTTAAAATCATATGTACCACCAACTTGTAAGTTATATAAAGCTTTTTTTGTGTTTTAATAGTTGTATAATATGTATAATAAGATGTATTATTAAATTTAAAGGCATTGTTAAAATAGTATGGGTGTGCTTGGTTAAAGGTATTAGGGGGTAAGGAATGGGAAAGGTTATCAATAATGTTGCTTGCTTAATGAAAATAAAGGTAATCATTACCCATTAATGGGTAATGAACCATTCTCCTACAAATTGGGGGTAATGGATTCAAGGTAATAGATTGACGTATGTATTGTGTGTCTCCACCTACCACCACCATCACTGACCACCACCATTGTCGTTACGACCACCCTCCTAACGCCACCACCACTCCCCGACACCACCATTTTTCGACACCACCACTCTCCGACGCCAACACCACCATTGGCCACCCTCCTAACGCCACCACCACTCTCTAACACCACCACCACCACCACCACCACCACCACCACTGACCACCGCCATTGTCGCTACCACCATCCTCCTAACGCCACGACCACTCTCCATAACCACTACCACCACTGACCACCACCATTGTCGCTACCACCACCCTCCTAACGCCACCACCACTCTCCGACACCACCACGCTCTGACGCCACCACCACCAAGGACCACCACCATTGTCGCTACCACCACCCTCCTAAGCCAACACCACTCTCCGTCACCACCACTCTCTGACGCCACCACCACCATTGACCACCACTATTGTCGCTACCACCACCCTCCTAACGCCACCACCACTCTCGGACGTCGCCACCACCATTGTCGCTACCACCACCTTCACGCTACCACCACATTCCTAACGCCATCGCCACCCTTGACCACCACCCTCCTAACGCTACCACCACCCTCCTAACGCCACCACCACTCTTCAATACGGCCACTCTCGGACGCCAACACCACTACTGGCCACCACTATTGTCGCTACCACCATCCTCCCAAGTCCCAACGCCACCACTCTCTCGACACCACCACTCTACCGATGCCGCCACCACGGTCTATCACCATCATTAACGGCTACTGATGACGTCATCACTACCACCACCACACCACCTCTATCGGTGCCGCCACCACGCTCTATCACCATCATTAACGACTACCGATGTCGTCACCCCCACCCCTACCACACTGCTGATCATCACCACTGCCACAACCTCCACATCCCGTCGCCATCTATACCAACTACCACAACCATTTATTGCAACCACCAACCAACCGTCAATAACCACCCAAAAACCACCAAACCACGCCATTACACCATCTCTACCTCCGATCGCCACCTTTGTCGACCATCACGCCTTATATTAACCAAGCACATACAATGATAATGATAATACTAAGGAATGTTCATTGCATTCCTTTGTATTCCCTTACCTTTACCCATTCTCATTCTCCCCAGGTTAACCAAGCGCCCCCTAATTAGTGTGTTTAATATATTAAATAATGTGTATTTGTAACATATATTGTATAACATGTATTCATTAATATTTATTTTAGAAAAGTGATGGTAATGATTTTTTTATAATTATTGTATGCTAAAATAGTTGTACATTTGTCTTTTGAAATTGTATTACTTAAATTATATTTGAGTTGGTGCATTAAAAAGATGTACATCATGTTATTTAAGTTTTACTACTTAAACTTTGTGCATTTATTGAGGAGCAAGTGTCTAAAATGGTTTATATGTAGTATAGATATTATTGTAGATTTTTTTTTCTCTTTTATCTTTTTCGCTAAGGTTTTGTACATTTTAGTATGTTTTGCCCATTTTTAAGTTTTTCGTACATTTTTTGCTGATTTGTACATTTTTGGTTCGTTTTCATATGTTCTTTATACGTTTTTTGTTTGTTTTTGTAACGATGAAAACGTACAATACCGTTAAAACGTATAAAATATACAAACACGTAAAAAATGAATAAAAATGTAAAAAAACATATAAAACTTAAAAAAACCATACGAAACAAAATGAGAACACGTGTAAACGTAAGAAAATTAGCCAAAAAATACGAAAATAGATGAGAACGTATGAAAACAGATGGAAATGGAATGAATGTAAAAAAAACTTCTATGTTTTTAGCAATGCATAAAGACTACACCAAATGCCTAAGCCAAGAAAATCAAATGTTAGGCTTTGTGAATTGTGATAATTTAGAAGATATTAGGCTTTGTGTTTATTTTATACGTTTACATCAAGTGAATATAGTTGAATTTAGCTTAGAAATAATTTGGACGAAAAGGTTAACCAAACCAATGTTGTTGTAAAACTATGGTTTTAAAAGACTCGCAAAGGTCTTGTAAATGTTTCGCAAAGACGTGAGGCTTGACCTATACGCCACACATTACACCAAGACTTGAGCTTAAGCCTTGACGTGAGACGATAAGTGAAAAAACATGATAAGCCGCGATAAAACTAGATGCGTGGAAGCTTTTTTTAATTCATTTTCAATAAAAATCATATTTTTTATATAAAAATAAAAGATATTAAATTCAAAACTAGTTTCTTAACTTTATTTTTTTATGTAAGACACTCTTTGTAACCTCAATATAATGATAATATGTTACAAATTAAGTTGTTTTCTAGTTTCCCTTGTTCTGTTGGAAAATGCATAATTTCTAGAAAATTTTGATGGAAAACACCCATCGAACGCGATTTCTCTTTTCTTTGTTTTCTGATGACGTATAGTCCCCATCCGGGTTATGGACCCGGCTCACGGGTACTACCCGTATCTGGCCCATCATGATTGGGTTAGATACATTTCGTTTGGACTTATAAGTTTCGGATGAACAGTGGCTGAATATGTCATGTGCGGCCCACGGCCCAGTACGTCCGGTAAAAGGTTAGACAGAATCACAACCTAATTAAGATTGTGATTCGCCCCAAAGTAAATGATATACACTAACTATAATTAGAAAATTAGAATCAACTAATTATAGTAGTTATCTTTTACTTGGGGCCAAAGATTCGATAAAGCCAACTAGGACTTCACCGCCTATATAAGGAACCCCCAAGGGCTCCACAAATGTACGATCACATTCATTCTCACAATTCACTGACTATTAACCATAAACCGATTACTTACTCTCACGCTGGAATCTAATCGTGGGATGCATTACCACGGTAAGTCTAACAGCGTGTTGTTTAGCGTGCAGGATCTCAACCATACATTCACTTGGTGCAAGAGCCGGAGCCTCCTACACCCGAATTAAGCCTAATTCGGATCGAGCAAGGTCTATCCAACTTTTATATCAACAAGTTGGCGCCAGCCGTGGGACCCAACACAAAACTCTACTCTACCAATGACGAAGGGAAACACAAATCAAGGATTACAGAAGAACGTCGGTCGAAAGTCGGGTACATAAACCCCAGTCATCCAGTCCCCAGGGGAGGAGCGGTAACAGGCCCGTATCGAAACATTGCAAACCAACCCCCACGAGGGATGGAAGCACAATTCAATACCCCTGCACCAACCTTGGTTCTGAATAACCCAGATCTCGGGTCAGCACCGCCACCTCCTAACAAAGAGAAGTTGCGGCCTCCGGTCACGGAGCCTAAAGTCGACATGATCATTCAAGACGTTAATAACGAGAGCATGAAATACTATGTGACTCAGAATTTCGATTCAATTATTCCTGTCATAACAGCAAGGATGAACCTGGGAAGGAATCTCTAAGCCAGGCCGAACTTTGACAGCGTTGCGGGTGACACGCCTAAGCGGTCGCGAAAAAGGAACAGAAAGCGTCTGGCGGACGCAGCTCCCCGAGTAGAGGAACATCCTCAACCGCGTAATGTCTTCGAACGGATTGGAGACAGAATACTCGAGGATCTCGAGGCAAACCAAGGGGACGCAAACCTCTCGGACGAATCCATGGAACACGATGTCCAAGAAACGTCTCGGGATAACACCCGTCGTGTTAGCGTCCTAGATAGGATAGACCCTCCTAAGGGGAGGGATATCACCCCTCCACCACTAACTAGCACTTATCGCGGTCGCTCAAGGCGTGGAAGGCGCTCGCCCAGTGATGATCCATTCGGATCTGACTCCGAGGACCATCATCCTAGACGTCGTAGGGTGAGATATTCCTCTTCGGAATCATCAGGTGGTAGCAGGGAACGCAGGAGGCGGTCACGAAGCCGCTCCCATCGGGTTGATGAAGACCTCTCTCTCCCATGGTGCCGAGAGAAGGAAGACGCATTCACAATTCGCATCCGCGATTACTCCAAGGACAAAAAGTGATGCGTGCCTACCTGTGTAAAAACTTACGATGAATTTGGTGATCCAGATGACCATCTAAATTTTTTAAAACCCAAGCAAAGATTGAACGATGGCCTATGCCTATGTGGTGCCAGATGTTCAATTCGACACTCATCGGGAATGCACGTGACTGGTTCAAAAGGCTCCCGCATCGAAGCATCGATAGCTTTGATGAGTTGCGGAGCGACTTTAGAAGGAATTATACTCAAAGGAAGAAGTATAACAGAGACCCAATTTCACTGGCTACAGTGAAACAAAAGCACAGGGAGTCCACGGAAGACTTCACCGAGCGTTTCAAAGACGAGTGCACAAATATCAAGGCATGCCCTGAGGTTTTAAAGATATCTGACTACATGCACGCCATAACAGATAAGGAACAAATTAGACGTCTGAATGATAAGCGCCCAAAAACATTCGATGAGTTAATAAAAAGGGTTAGATCCTTTGTGGAAGGGAAGACCACGGTCTCAACGGCCTATTCCACAAAGGGAAACCAGGGTTATCAGAATCACGATCAACCCAAAAAGAAATCAAACCAGGCGAGTGGAAGGAGCCTTGACTATCGTGTTCAACAAAGGGGAGGACGAGCTGGTGACAAGTTTACCCCCTTAAAGATGTCTCCACGAGAGAATTGTTATCTGAGGGCGCAAATTTCCCACGACCACCCCCTATGACAACTCCAGTCGATCGCCATCAGGGGAATCGATTCTGTGAGTTTCATAATGATAAAGGCCACGACACAGATGAGTGCATCTAGCTCAAAAAATATATTGAGTCGCTAGTAAAATCGAGACAACTCAAGCATCTCGCCAAAGATTCGAAGGACATGAAGGATAAAAAGGGTGATAGAAAGGACCATCCTAAAGACAAGCCGACTACCATATTCATGGTACAATCAGGACAGCGCCGGACTAAGCAAAAAATTAGCCAAAAATTTTCCCGTTCCAAGGAGATCTCGTTCCCTCCCATAACTTCAAGTAACGTGGCCCAAGGGCCCCTTACAATCGAAGTAAATATGGGAGGCCACAATGTCTGCCGCATGTACGTGGACGGAGGGTCATCAGCTGGAGATACTCTACGAGCATTACTTTTCGCGGCTACTATCGGATGTAAAGAAGCAACTACTGCCAGCTACATCGCCGATCACTGAATTTAGTGGAGAAACCATCTGGCCGATGGACCAGCTATGACTACTAGTAACCATCAGCGATGACGAACACTCTACCACTGCGTGGATGAATTTCATGATAATACGTTCACCATCGCCGTATAACGGCATCATTGGAAGACCATGGATATTGGCCATTCGAGTCGTACCATCCACGTCACATGGTATGATGAAATTCCCCGTGGAAGGAGGAATAGTCACCATCTTCAACACGGTGGCCCCACCATCGGAGTACCATGCGATAGCCTCACTAGCCCAATAAGCCCCCAAAGGGAATGAACAACTACCGCCAAATTGGAGGGTAGCAGTTCATCCAGGCTATCCAGATCAAGAGATAGCGATTGGAGGAACTCTAACTGACAAAGAAGAGCGCCATGTGCGACCTCTTAAAGGCAAACCTTGATGTGTTTGCTTGGGAACCAAAGGACATGACGGGCCTACCGCGTTCGATAGCATAACATAAGTTGCAAATCCGACAAGGATACCCCCGGTAAAGCAAAGAAAACACGGACAGGCCCCAGAACAGACTCAAGTGATACTACAAGAAGTTAAGAAGCTGGTGGATGCAGGCATCATGCGGGAGGTGTATTACCATGGGTGGATATCTAAACCGGTCATGGTAAAGAAACATGACGGCAGTTAGCGCATGTGCGTTGATTTCTCAGACCTCAACAAAGCATGTCCGTATCACTGCTACCCACTCCCAGAAATTGACTGGAAAGTGGAATCTTTGTGCGGATATCCCTTCAAATGTTTTTTTGGACGCATACAAGGGATATCCCCAAATTCAGATAGCCGAGCAAGATGAGGAAAAAACAGTGTTCCATACAAGCCAGGGTGTTTACAGCTACACCCAGATGCCGTTCGGTCTCAAAAATGCGAGGGCAACCTATCAACGGTTGGTTGACAAAGCGTTCAACAACCAAATTGGGCGCAACCTGGAAGT
Source organism: Glebionis coronaria (assembly GCA_025667525.1). Lineage (NCBI taxonomy): Eukaryota > Viridiplantae > Streptophyta > Magnoliopsida > Asterales > Asteraceae > Glebionis > Glebionis coronaria. Next base: position 208,843,825 of record CM046881.1, on the reverse strand, counting down.
ACATGTAGATGACTTAGTCGTCAAGAGCCATACGAAGGACGGGCTTATCATGGATATTGAATAAACTTTCGCCACGCTGTGACATATCAATATGAAGCTAAATCCAAAGAAATGCACATTTGGAGCTACGAAAGGGATGTTCTTGGGGTATATGATTGATCCAAATGGAATCAAACCATGCCCAGACAAGACGGGGACCGTGATACAGCTACCATCCCCAAGGACGCGTAAGGAAGTTCAATCTCTTAACGGTAAGTTGGTGGGACTAAACAGGTTCTTATCTAAGTCTACGAAAAAATCGTTACCCCTCTTCAAAACACTCAAGCGGTGTGTGAAGAAGAGTGATTTTAATTGGACAAAGGAGGCAGAAGAAGCCTTCACAGAACTCAAGAAGCATTTAGCATCCCTCCCGATGTTGGTCGCATTGCGGCCCAAGGAGGAATTAATCATCTGTAAACCCCGCATGCTTCAACCATGAATAGTACCCTTAGTAATGTATGTACATTTAAAATCTTTCCTTTTATAGCTTGAACACGTGTCACGGTTAGGATTTTCAGAAGTTATATACGTATAATTTTATGACAAGTATTAAGTACATCTTAATACACGATGATTATTATCAATAATAATTATAATCACGAACATGAAATCATGAACGTAAGAATCACGAACATATAATTAAGTATTTACGTATATTATTAATACGATAAATAGCGTTACGTACAAGTAATTATAAATAACACGAATAATTAAACGTAACACGTAATCACGAACACACAAACATGTAATAAAATAGACACGAGAAAAGCTTCGGGTTTCCCTTGGTGTGCCCTCATAGCCGCGGCAACAAAGGAAGAGAGGGCCCCATCTCACTTGTTTTACCAAATAACAAATACAGTAAATGTTATTTTCATTCACAGAAGATTTTACAAAAAACTAAAAACCCTAATCTCTCTCTCTCTAGGTGGCCGGCGGCATAACATACCACAAGGGGTGTTTGGTTGATTGTGTTCAAGAAATCTTACAAGTGTGTTCGTTTATTCAAGATCTATTCATTCCAAGTGTTTTGGTAATCCGTAACCCTTTTGTTTTTTTTCTTTTATTTAATTAATCATAAACATGGACATGTAATAAAAAAAACATGATAAAAACATGTCATGGGATTATGGGTAAACAATTAAGGGTGTTTCGGGTTTGGTTGTCTCGGCCGCCACACAAACCGAGAGCCTCAAGGCTCTCAGCGTCGTTTGGTTCGCACACCAACTGAGACATATGTCTCGGTGTGGTGGTGGTTCGGTCGGCAGCAGATGCAAGGCACCCCGACTCGCGTCGGGGGTGTCCTTGTGGGTTTATGAGTCTCAGCAGCAGCAAGCCACCACCACCGGCACACAGCCGGTGGCTATTTTAGGCAAGCAGGGGGAACCGCAGGCGCAAGCAGTAGGGGCCACCTGCACACAGCCGGTGGGAACCCTTGTGTTGTCAGCGGCTAACCGAGAAGCAAGACCACCAGCACACAGCCGGTGGCAGCATACCGAAAGCAGGGGAAACCGGCTCAGCCGGCTTGCCACTGTTTTTGGGGTTTAGTTCGGACCGGTTCACGGGTTTACGGGTCTGGTTCACGACATGTTTAATTAGTTAATTATACGGGTCTGGTTCATGAATATTTATACAAGTCTAATTAATTTAACAAGTGTATTATTTTTACAAGATAATTAAATTAATTAATTCATGAGTTATAATTAATTTAATTAAACATGAAACTTAGGTTATTATTATTATTATTATTAAATAATACATGTTTTTAACTTAAGTATTTAGTTAATTATTTTACACTATAGTATTAATTAATTACTAAACATGACATATAATTAATTAATAATCATGGCTTAGGTTATATTAATATAGTATTAATACATAATTTAACCTAAGTATTTTATACACTTTAATTTAATAAAAATCATGCTTATATTTAATTAAATTATATAACCTATAGTTTATATAATGAGCAGAATATTATTAATAAACTATACTATAACTACATGACTTATGATATTAATCCAGCTTAATTCGAAATATGGAAACTTTCTATTTTTTAAAACTTTCTATTTTGTAAACTTTCTATTTTAGGAAACGTGCTATTTTTAGAAAGTTACTTATTATTACACAACAAGTATAATAACACAAGAAATACAAGTAATACCTAATCAGAATATACAAAATACATGATAAATACAACATAACGTTAAAATCAGTAAAACAAGACATGAACATATAAAACAAGCTAAGACATGATATAAAACAAGTTACGTACTCAGTAATCAAAATACTTATACATGTATACTATTTATGTAGCATTAGTGAGATCGAAGTAGGACTCTCTTCCGTTCGTCTTCTTCGTTCACTGGACTTAAGGTACGGATTTCTCGTCCTTTCAATATGGACATTATTTCCTTATTAGGATTTTCCTGTCTGCAGCCAACTGTTTTCCCAGTATTTGTTTTACATGTTTGATACTTATGTTAGATTAAGAGCCTAAGCCATATACATGCATGACCAGTGTTACCTAGTTATGGAGGTACCATAACCATAACACTGGAGGCACCAGTGTTATGACTTCCCCACGGCAAAGTGATTGCTCGTGTCATCCCTTTTCAGTTTTGGCCATTATATTATATTATCATGTGGGACGTATGGGTGCATCCTAGTTACATGTAAGCAGTATTATCAGAGTGAATGTGATGTGTGCCTTGCATCCTTCACTAGGAGTTGCTCCCTCCTACCCAGAATAATTAATTAGAGGCAACCCCTCTAATTGCATGACGAGGTCTCCCCTACAAGTATTCATGCACCGTGGAACCTCATGACCTATATGGGCTATTTGGCTAATTAATACAGATTTTAATAGAAACATAAGTCTTTTCAAAGTATAAAACCAGTTTTATGAACATGAATCCAGATTACTTAGAACTTATGATATTCCAATGCTATTAGTCTTATATGCTTACGTCATTCCATGTCATACTTGTATATCCGTGCACTGAGCGTTATGCTCAGCCGTTTTCCTTTCATGTTCCCAAACGGCAGGTACTCAAGGGCGCTCGTAGACTCTAAGCGAACATGCATATGGATTGAAAGCTTCCTAGCCTTCATTACTTTATGCATTTCATCATACATTTTGCTACTTATTTCTATGGACATTGTTTAGCCCTTTTCCTTTATAGTACTTATGTTTGTGTGTGATGAGCTTATACTTTGGGGTACCGATGTTTGTTTCCGGTATTTCCTTTATGGTCATGTAATGTTTAAGACATTTTTTCTTGTATGCTTTGATGACACGCCATAATCACGCGTGACATTCCATTTACCAAAATGGGGTGTTACATCATCTACCTATCAGCCACATACGGCGCAATCAGCGCAGTCTTGATGACGGATAGAGATACGGTGCAAATGCCTATTTACTTTGTCAGCAGTGCATTACAAGGGCCAGAGCTGAACTACATGCCAATGGAAAATCTAGTTTTATCGCTAGTATATGCCACCAAGCGGCTGCGCCAGTACTTCCATGCGCATCCTATCGTGGTTATAACAGACCAGCCAATTATACAAGTCATGTCAAGGCCGGACACGGCATGACGCTTGCAAAAATAAAGTGTCCTGTTAAGAGAACACAATATCTCATATAGATCCCATACGGCGGTCAAAGGTAAGATCTTGGCGGACTTTCTATTTGAAAAGCGGGAAGAAGAAGGCATGGAGGCTTCCAAAGAGGAAATACTCCAAGACCCATAGATCTTGTTCATGGATGGGTCTTCTTGCACAGATAGATCTGGCACAAGCCTTATACTTACCAACCCAGAAGGAATGGAGTTCACTTACGCCTTTTGATTCGAATTCACAACAACCAATAATGAAGGTGAGTATGAAGCCTAGATCGCGGGCTTAAGAATAGCCACCCGAATGGGATGCGGAATCTTGAAGCACACTTCGACTCACGACTAGTCACAAACCACATTCTCGGGGAGTATGAGGCCAAGGAGGACAACATGATCCAGTACCTTGAAAAGGTAAAATCTCTCATTGAAGGATTCACCAGATTCACCATCAAGCAAGTACATAGGGGAGAGAACAAGAAGGCAGACGCTTTCAGCAAAATCGCGTCCACTAGCTTCGCTCACCTATCCAAACAAGTGTTGGTGGAAATGCTCAAGGATAAATCAATCGCAGATGAGAAAACTATGTCAATAGTCGAGGAGGAGGGACCTACGTGGATGACCCCTCTTATTGAATACTTGACAAATGAAACACTTCCAGAGGATGAAAGTGAGGCACGCCGAATCCGGCGAAAGGCGCAGGGGTTTGAGGTCCGTAACGGGGTTCTATACAAAAGATCATTCTTACAGCCCTGGTTGCGTTGTGTTTGACAAAAACAATTGAGCTACGTGATTAGTGAAATTCATGAGGGGTCCCTTTTCAAACGGCAAAGTGATTAGTGAAATTCAAGTGAGCACCAATGTTATGACTTCCCCACGGCGAAGTGATTGCTCGTGGTGTCCCTTTTCAGTTTTGGCCATTATATTATATTATCATGTGGGGCGTATGGGTGCATCCTAGTTACATGTTAGCAGTATTATCAGAGTGAATGCGATGTGTGCCTTGCATCCTTCACTAGGAGTTGATCCCTCCTACCCAGACTATTTAATTAGAGGCTACCCCTCTAATTGCATGACGAGGTCTCCCCTCCAAGTATGCATGCACCGTGGAACCTTATGACCTATATGAGCTATTTGGCTAATTAATACAGATTTTCTTAGAAACATAAGTCTTTTCAAACTATAAAACCAGTTTTATGAACATGAATCCAGATTAATTAAAACTTATGATATTCCGCTGCTATTAGTCTTATATGCTTACGTCATTCCATGTCATACTTGTATATCCATGCACTGAGCGTTATGCTCAGCCATTTTCCTTTCATGTTCCCAAACAGCAGGTACTTAAGGGCGCTCGTAGACTCTAAGCGTACGTGCATATGGATTGGAAGCTTCCTAGCCTTCATTACTTTATGCATTTCATCATACATTACGCTACTTATTTCTATGGACATTGTTTAGTCCTTTTCCTTTACAGTACTTATGTTTGTGTGTGATGAGCTTATACTTTGGGGTACCGATGTTTATTTCCGGTATTTTCTTTATGGTTATGTAATATTTAAGACATTTTTCCTTGTATGCTTTGATGACACGCCATAATCACGCGTGACATTCCATTTACCAAAATAGGGTGTTACAATTATGGTATCAGAGCCAAAGCTTCGACCTGTAGGCTCTCAAAACACGACCTGTGATTAGTGGGTAGTCACTATGGTCTTCCTAGAACTGACAGTCGGTTTTCATGCATTCATTGTTTTCATGCATTCATATATATGTCATTGTTGCAGGTTTATGACTAAGTAATGGTTGGTACAGGACTGGCCCTATTTAGTCGCATGTGCTTTTATCGAAACATTTAACTTTGGGACCGACCCATTGGTGTGCCATCACCATGTCTTTTGTTTTGAGTGAACTGACCATAGGCGTTCACTCTCGCGCATATAAAAGTTTTCATAAAACTGCATCATGCATTCATGTACTAGATTTCATGCATAAAATTTTTCTCATGATTTATTGGTATAATTTTTTTTTCATGTATATATTTTATGTTTGATCAGTTTAATCATGTATTTTGTTTTATACTGTCAGATGGTTCTCTCACGCGAGCAGGAACAACTTAATGCAGTAGTCCAAGCTGCGATGCAAGCTTTGCTTCCTCGGCTGAGGAATGAAATTAAGGCTGAGGTACAGGCTGCCAACAATCAGCAACAGCACCCAATACCTCCTCCTCCTCCTCCAACAACATTGGTCACATGGCTGGAGAGATTCAACAAGCAACGTCCTCGATCCTTCGAGAGAACTGATAGCCCCAGTGAAGCTGAAAGCTGGTTGGCTCATATCGAGAAGATATTCGATGCAATGGGCTGTGACCCCGTCTTCAAGTCGAGGTTGGCCTGTTACAAGTTCGAAGGTGATGTGCTAGGATGGTGGAAGGTAGTCAAGCAGTCTGAGAGAGGTGACAATTGGGTGGCAGGTTTGACTTGGGCTCAGTTCAGGGAGTTAGTGATAGGACAGTTCTTCCCCAAGGCTGAGCAAGACAAGCTGAAGAGGGAGTACCAAGGAATCAGGCAGAGAGCTGGGGAGAACAGCAACGAGTCCATGCAGCGCTTTCTTCGTTTGGCTGGTTTTCTTGGCGCAGCAGCAGGTACTGCCGAAGAGCAAGCATACCACTTCCGGTGGGCTCTTCGCACATCGGTCGCCAACAACTTGGTGTGTGCTACCTTCAACACGGTGGCACAAGTTGCCAATGCAGCACGTAAACTGGAGATGCTGCAAGAAAGAGAGGAGTTCGGGGAAGCAGAGAGACCCGAGAAGCGGTAAATATTCGTTATTCAGCGGTGACCATTCTGAATTCTTTCAGTATTATCCAACATTTATATCTCTCTTAAAACTGCATCTTTCAAGTAGAAGAGGGGGGAACCGGTCTCAGCTGGCTACTCAGCAACAGCCTACTCAGCCCAAGGGAAACGGTCAGACTCAAGACCGTTCTACTACGGTAGGCGTGGCGGTAATGATAATTACCGTAACAACGCTGGAAACTCCAACAGCAGCAGGTCCTTACACTTACTCATTTCCTTATGTTACATGTGATATTTCATAATTCTGACACATTAGAAATCTTCTACCAGGAATCATGGTAACGGGAGGGACTAGAAACAAAGAGGTTCACAGCCTGACCGTCCAGCTATCATTAGTATTACATCTTACGATTTTTCCGCATTGTCCTTTTGTACCTATAAATCATGCCTTATTGTGTACTTTTCCAAACAGGCTCCCAGCCAACAAGGGCACATGCTAGAGGGTATACTCACACTCTTTGCACTACCTGCAACCGTAGGCACCCAGGGCCATGTCGCCGCGACAGCGACACATGCTACAAGTGTGGCCTTACTGGTCATCGCATGAAGGACTGCCACAAGGGCAAGATAGAGGACACATTTGTACATGTTGATTCCAAGACGCCTCTTACTAGTGGACGCGTTTACACGACTTCTCGCGACCAGGCCAACAAGTCTACAGGTACCATCACTGGAATCTTGTATATGTATGGTCAAGCTGCATGTGTTTTATTTGACACGGGTGCTACTCATTCGGTCATTTCTACTGCTTATGCTAAGAATGTTAGGATATCACCTATGCCATTAGAGAATGTAATAAACATTTCCACGCCTTTAAGAGACTCGGTATGCATAACCCATGTGTACAAGAGCCTTCCCCTAGAGTTTGACGACAAGATTCGTCCTGTTAATGCACTTCCTCTGGATATGTGCGATTTTGACATGATATTAGGCATGGACTGGCTATCCAAACATCACGCCACCATAGACTGCCAGACATATCGGGTCATTTTCGGTGATGTAAATGCACCAGAGTACATTAACAACGGGTTCGTACCCGGAAGGTCTGTACAAATCATATCGACCTTGCAAGCATGTGCACTACTGTCACATGGTTGTGAGAGCTATCTTGCTACTGTTCATGATTTGGAGGCTGAAGCTCCATCTATCCAGAATCAACCGATCGTGTCAGAATTCCCAGACGTGTTTCCAGAAGAACTTCCGGGCATACCACCTGCTCGTGAACTGGAGTTTAATGTCACACCCCACCATGGCGGAATATGGGACGCGACGTATGGATATCATCACAACAAACAGTGTCTCTATAGAGAAAACTAAAATGCAACTATAATGTCATAAATGGCGACACAAATGTCATGACAATATCTCCACATAGCAGGAGTCTAGGTAAGTAGGTAACAGTCCTACCTCTTACCCATGACAAACAAATAACACTAACAATCAACATATAGGTTCATAGTATCACTATTCAAAACACATAAAAATAAACTAAGAAGGAACGGGGATCTCCTTCTAAAGGCAATCCTAATGCATCCAAAATCTAGCCACTTCTATCCTCAAGCTTAACCACATTCTCACCTGAAAGAGACACTAAAACACGTCAACATAAAGTTGGTGAGAGTCATAGGTTTAGACTCAAACGCCAAAATCATACCATAAGCTGTGAGTACAACCAAAAGTTAAAAATGTATGGACAATGTGATACTAACATGCATTAACAAACTAATATTCAAGATTTAACTAATCAAACCAAAACCAAGACTCCCAGCCATACCAAACACCATACTCCCATAGGCATCCAAACACCTATGTACCAAATCCCAAGGCCCCGCCTTGCCAATATCCCCTTGGTACCAAGTCAAAAACAATAAACAATCAAGAATCAACTAGCAGTTAATCACATAAGTATGCACACATAAGTCCATTACCAATGCCAAACATTCACAGCATATATAAAAAACAACACAGTGTCTCTTCCATCCCATCTGGAAGTCAAAAACAATAGTAAACATGTGACTATCAAACTCACCTGATTGAGCTTCTCCAAAATTCCTCGCACTAGCAAAAAGCTAACAAACCAAAAACACATAATCAAAACATGAACCAATCACTAAGATGGCTCATCAACCTATGATGGACATCTAACCTCCTCCCATATAAATATCTCATTTATAAGCTCTAAACACGCCATTACCCTTCCCTAACAAGTCCTTAACTTGGTTAAGTTTGATAACTATCCCGTTCATATTTTACACAAAAACAGTCCCAGTTTTAGGTCACCAAACTATAAGCCAAACGCCCACCTAAACACACCCATGATCTCTGTAAAGGTGATATTTATGCCCTTACATATGTTAGCTAACAACTCCTACTTGCCCTAACCTTAAAGCTACTGTTAAGGCCCCGATATATATATATATATATATATATATATATATATATATATATATATATATATATATATATATATATATATATATATATATATATATATATATATATATATATATATATATATATATACTTTTGTCATTCCAGATTTACTGATTTTAAACATACAAAAAGTTTGTTATGATTAGGGGGTCTTACCCTAAACCACAACCTTATCCCCAATGCAGATACTTACTATAATATATAAACCATCTCTCATGTTCGTTAGAAGATCCCAATGCAACCCTAAGTACCCCAAACAACCCAAAACTTAAAAAGAAAACAAGCTGACTTCAAAACTGTTTTGACCTCCGTCTGTTGTAACCTGTTTTTGACCCACTTCCCGACCTCCAATTTAGTTCTCGTCTCTTGCATTGGAAATCCACTTCAATCAGCTTTCCATGGATACTTGGATCGCAAAATAAGAGTTTGTAGAACTCCCGATATGATCAAAACAATTGACTCAAAATTCTGCCCAGTTTTTAAAAACGGGTTTAATTAAATCAACCTAATTAATTACCCCTAACCCCACTAATTACAAGTCCTAATTTATGTAATCATCATAATATCATTAATATAACATTAATAAACTGTTTTTAAATTAAACCCTAACCTAAATCCATCATAAGATGATTAAAGAAAACATTAAAACAATTTAATTGAAAAGGGTTATGAAGGTTTTCCTTTAAATTAATGGAAGATGAAAAAAATACTAAAACCCTAAAAACTCTCCTTAAAACCGTCCACTATGATCTCCAGGAAGAATAATAATGAATTTTGGTTTAGAATAAAACATTATATAGGGTATGGGTGAATCCTAGTCCAACCCATAGCCCACTTTCCTTTTTCTCTTTTTTCCCTTTTCCCATTCTTTTCTTGCGTCTACCAAACCGACCCAACACCCCCTTATTCGTTTTTTTATTTTATTATTAATTAATATCTTATTAATATTACCTTAATTTTCCTTAATTTATTTCAGCTCCTAAAGCCTCCAAAACCTCAAAACCGTAAACCTAGTCAAATTTACGTGTTTTACCGTAAAAGACGTAAAATATACACTTCTATAAAAAATCTCAAATATTGAAATAAACTTTATAACTAAGTCCTAAATGACTTAAAACCATCCCGAAAAATACTCCCGTGATTAAACACCTCATCCGAGACCTCAAAATGATAAACCGTAAATCGTAAAAATACGATTTTCTATAATACATATACGTATACGTAAAACCACTAAATAACACCATCTCACTTCATAGTCACTACCATGTGAGCTCATGAACATGAAATCATCACACATCGTTTTATTCACAAGGTACCCCGTACCGGAAACTATATCCAAACCACAATCTATACACACCAATTAGCACATAAACACGTAAAGACACGTAACTAGCACAAAATAAAACCAAGTGACGAACCTCAAAACCGGGGTTGTCACATCACTCCCTCCTAATAAAAATCTCGTCCCGAGATTTACTCGTTAGGATCAAACGTACCATAAGCAAACAACTGAGGATACTTGTTCTAAATGAACTCCTGTTATTTCCACGTGAACTTTAGTTCAAGTCTCAAATCACTACATATACTAACTAACAATAATTAAATTCATTGCCAAACTCTTGACCTCACAGTCAATAAATCTCACAAGTGACTCTTTGATAAAACAAAGACTCTTATTAGCACAAATCCCGAATAACCGAACATACAAATATGCATTCTCAAACAACATTTACCAATCTTAATACACGAAATATAACATGTATACCACTCATTTTGCCCAGGTAATTCTATACTCATAAGCCACTGGTCCGATCTTTCCAAAGATCATAAATGGACCTACAAAACTCTACATCAACTCTTCCATTTTACCAAAACATACCACCCGTTACTATGGGTGAAACTTCCTACATAACTTTGTCACTAACTCTAGTGGTTTCCTCCTCTTCTACATAGCATCCCTTGTTACTCTCATCCTTTCCACAACATCATTACCACATTAGTAGCCTCTTTTACCAATTCTAGTCCACAATGGGGACAACTCACCCTATCCTTTGATATAGTGCCTCAAATGGCATTTATCGACTTCTAGTATGATAACTATCATTATATGAAAACTCAGCCACCGCTAAAGAGTTTCCTAACTCCCTCTAAATCAATCACTCATGCCCTCAGTGTAACTCCTAAGGTTGTATAAATATCTCACTTGCCTATCCTTTTCCCAGTTAGCTGGATATACTCATATCCAATCATGTTCATCAACTCCCTTCAGTCCGTACCCCAAACTACTTAAAAATTCCAATTTCCTTACAAAGTGACCTATGACGGTCTTTCACATATCCATTAGTTCTTCCTATCCAAATCATCTTATGATCTGTACACATCATCAAAAGGACGGTTAACTCAGTTAGACCAAGCCCTTCGTCCCTATGGCACATCACACCTATAACTCCTCATCCGTTCGTTTACCGATACTAAGCCTCCCAAACAATCAGTATAGGTCAGTGTCATTTCCTTTTCCACACTACGACAGTATTAGCCTGCATTGTGCTTTATTCTACTCATTAAGCTCTACCAAAGTTTTACCTCCGGTTCCTATCTCGACCTATTTCATTCATGCTTTGCTTCTATACACACTTCCTTCTTCCTCCTCAACTCATACCATACATCACGATGTGATGCTTCCCATCGTTTCTTCCCTTGCCATAATCCTTTATAAGGCATTCCATATATATTAGGCTAACTTTTACGCAGAACCCTCTATTCCATCACATCCGTACGCAATCCTTCCAACTTCTCAACTATGTGACTTCTCATTCCTCTTGAAATATGAGATGAATTAGTCAGTCTATCGACTATCACCCAACTCTCGTCGTACTCATTCCTCCACCCCATTATGTATCCCTTTTACCAACTTCGTCCTTACATTGCCCTTTCTAAGCTACTCCTATCTATGTAGGAAGTATAGTCTACGTCCCTTTCTCCATATGATTGTCTAAGCCACGCAACATACATGTTGACGCGTTCTCTGCTTTAGACAACTCAACTCGTGCAACCTACATCCTTCATCCAAACCACCCTAATACGTCCTCCATATATTTCAAGTTCGTCTCAGCTTCACTTCATTCTACTTATTCCATGTCTCATCAACCATGCTTGCCTTTCCCAGATGGTACTTGGCCTTGCAATTTTCTTTCAGCACTTAACTCCACCCATCACCTTTGCCAAATGTTTAATCAAGATGATTGAATATGTGTTGGAGACGTTCATGATCCGTATAGATCATTCTCTACGTCTCGTACACCAAATGCCTCAAGCATTCTAGGCAGATATAACAATCCAGCTCCACTAATTAAGTCATATCTAGTTCTTCCAAATCTTCAGTTCTTGCAACGTATAAGCAATCGCCTTTCTTTGTCGTTCTCGTACACATCCAAATCCTTGCTCCACGTATCGTCATGCTTTGCGAATTCATCCAGTCCTTCCGATAATGCCAAGATCGGCTCATTATCCAATCCACCTCTTCAGCCTCCAAAATGCTTCCTCGTCCTTCTTCACTTCGCCCCTTGCTGGTTCCATGATATGCCATCATCTCTAACTACTCATCATGGTAGACTTAATACTAAAACTCACACTTAAAAATCTCACGTATAATTCCACTCCAAAACCAACACATACTTCGCCTGACTCTCCTTCTTAGACTTTGAGTAGATCAAGATGTCGTCGATACTCCCGATGACAACTCATTTATATACGTTCATGCACACTCGCTTCATTGACTCCATGAAATCCGCTAGTGCTTTGGCGAAGCCAAATGCATAACCATAAACCCAAAGCATTCATACAACATCCTTAGCAGTTTCAACTATGTCCTCCGTACACCCTCTCTTAGCGGCAATATGAATAAATTCCTACCTCGTTCTACTTGCAAAATTCTACACGCATCTTAAAAGACCGGTACTTCCTCTCATCGGACCACTCAACCTCTTTCCACATCCAATCTACTACTAAGCAACTCAACTTTTACCTTGCATCCGTTGCAATTTCCATCAACTCTTGTTCTTGAAATCATTCCATCAACAATTTCCTTGGAAAGGCACTAACTGCAACTCCTCTCACTTCTCCTACTTGCTCTATTCATGGTTCTATCTCAAAATAATAGGCAAACCTACCAAATTTTAGGAAATTTTCAGAAAACATACATGCCTTACGAACAATATCCCTTTCCAACACTCTCTATGGCACGTTACTTGTGCCAATATCCATACATTACATAAACCTCTATTCATCTCCCTTGGCACTCCTAATAGACCTCATGACCAAATTAGTTCGTCTACGAACCTCTTCCCTCCCCACTAAGGGTATTCCGACCGTTCTCTCATGGTCACCTACTTAATCGTGTAGGCGCGACCAAGTCTTTCATATTACCACTTCAATGCTCTCAATCAATACAAAACCAAAACTACATCCTGAATCCACTAGATACGATCAACGAATCAAACCAACGGATAACTAATGACATTTCACGTGCACCAGTTAAAACAAGTCAAAAACCATGAGACTCAAAAGAAAACTCAAACCCAAAACGTGTATCAATTCAAAATGACCCATGACAACGAAAAATAATCCAAGAAACACCCAATGGCAACCAAACATACACTGAGGGCATTGGGTGTTTCTTGGATTATTTTTCGTTGTCATGGGTTATTTTGAATTGATACACGTTTTGGGTTTGAGTTTTCTTTTGAGTCTCATGGTTTTTGACTTGTTTTAACTGGTGCACGTGAAATGTCGTTAGTTATCTGTTGGTTTGATTCGTTGATCGTATCTAGTGGATTCAGGATGTGGTTTTGGTTTAGTATTGATTGAGAGCATTGAAGTGGTAATATGAAAGACTTGGTCGCGCCTACACGATTAAGTAGGTGACCATGAGAGAACGGTCGGAATACCCTTAGTGGGGAGGGAAGAGGTTCGTAGACGAACTAATGTGGTCATGAGGTCTATTAGGAGTGCCAAGGGAGATGAATAGAGGTTTGTGTAATGTATGGATATTGGCACAAGTAACGTGCAATAGAGAGTGTTGGAAGGGGATATTGTTCGTAAGGCATGTATGTTTTCTGAAAATTTCCTGAAATTTGGTAGGTTTGCCTATTATTTTGAGATAGAACCATGAATAGAGCAAGTAGGAGAAGTGAGAGGAGTTGCAGTTAGTGCCTTTCCAAGGAAATTGTTGATGGAATGATTTCAAGAACAAGAGTTGATGGAAATTGCAACGGATGCAAGGTAAAAGTTGAGTTGCTTAGTAGTAGACTGGATGTGGAAAGAGGTTGAGTGGTCCGATGAGAGGAAGTACCGGTCTTTTAAGATGCGTGTAGAATTTTGCAAGTAGAACGAGGTAGGAATTTATTCGTATTGTCGCTAAGAGAGGGTGCAAGGAGGACATAGTTGAAACTGCTAAGGATGTTGTATGAACGCTTTGGGTTTATGGTTATGCATTTGGCTTCGCCAAAGCACTAGCGGATTTCATGGAGTCAATGAAGAGAGTGTGCATGAACGTATATAAATGAGTTGTCATCGGGAGTATCGACGACATCTTGATCTACTCAAAGTCTAAGAAGGAGAGTGAGGCGAAGTATGTGTTGGTTTTGGAGTGGAATTATACGTGAGATTTTCAAGTGTGAGTTTTAGTATTAAGTCTACCATGATGAGTAGTTAGAGATGATGGCATATCATGGAACCAGCAAGGGGCGAAGTGAAGAAGGACGAGGAAGCATTTTGGAGGCTGAAGAGGTGGATTGGATAATGAGCCGATCTTGGCATTATCGGAAGGACTGAATGAATTCACAAAGCATGACGATACGTGGAGCAAGGATTTGGATGTGTACGAGAATGACAAAAAAAGGCGATTGCTTATACGTTGCATGAACTGAAGATTTGGAAGAACTAGATATGAGTTAATTAGTGGAGCTGGATTGTTATATCTGCCTAGAATGCTAGAGACATTTGGTGTACGAGACGTAGAGAATGATCTATACGGATCATGAACGTCTCCAACACATATTCAATCATATTGATTGAACATTTGGCAAAGGTGATGGGTGGAGTTAAGTGGTGAAAGAAAATTGCAAGGCCAAGTACCATCTGGGAAAGGCAAGCATGGTTGATGAGACATGGAATAAGAAGAATGAAGTGAAGCTGAGACGAACTTGAACTATATGGAGGACGTATTAGGGTGGTTTGGATGAAGGATGTAGGTTGCAAGAGTTGAGTTGTCTAAAGCAGAGAACGCGTCAACATGTATGTTGCGTGGCTTGGACAATCATATGGAGAAAGGGACGTAGACTATACGTCCTACATAGATAGGAGTAGATTAGAAAGGGCAATGTAAGGAAGAAGTTGGTAAAAGGGATACATAATGGGGTGGAGGAATAAGTACAACGAGAGTTGGGTGATAGTCGATAGACTGACTAATTCATCTCATATTTCAAGAGGAATGAGAAGTTACGTAGTTGAGAAGTTGGAAGGATTGCGTACGGATGCGATGGAATAGAGGGTTCTGCGTAAAAGTTAGCCTAATATGTTTGGAATGCCTTATGAAGGATTATGGCAAGGGAAGAAACGATGGGAAGAATCACATCGTGATGTATGGTATGAGTTGAGGAGGAAGAAGGAAGTGTGTATAGAAGCAAAGCATGAATGAAACAGGTCGAGATAGGAACCGAAGGTAAAACTTTGGTAGAGCTTAATGAGTAGAATAAAGCACAACGCAGGCTAATACTGTCGTAGTGTGGAAAAGGAAATGGCACTGACCTATACTGATTGTTTGGGAGGCTTAGTATCGGTAAACGAACGGATGAGGAGTTATAGGTGTGATGTGCCATAGGGATGAAGGGCTTGGTCTAACTGAGTTAACCGTCCTTTTGATGATGTGTACAGATCATAAGATGATTTGGATTGGAAGAACTAATGGATATGTGGAAGATCGTCATAGGTCACTTTGTAAGGAAATTGGAATTTTTAAGTAGTTTGGGGTACGGACTGAAGGGAGTTGATGAACATGATTGGATATGAGTATATCCAGCTAACTGGGAAAAGGATAGGCAAGTGAGATATTTATACAACCTTAGGAGTTACACTGAGGGCATGAGTGATTGATTTAGAGGGAGTTAGGAAACTCTTTAGCGGTGGTTGAGTTTTCATATAATGATAGTTATCATACTAGAAGTCGATAAATGCCATTTGAGGCACTATATGAAAGGATAGGGTGAGTTATCCCCATTGTGGACTAGAATTGGTAAAAGAGGCTACTAATGTGGTAATGATGTTATGGAAAGGATGAGAGTAACAAGGGATGCTATGTAGAAAAGGAGGAAACCACTAGAGTTAGTGACAAAGTTATGTAGGAAGTTTCACCCATAGTAACGGGTGGTATGTTTTGGTAAAATGGAAGAGTTGATGTAGAGTTTTGTAGGTCCATTTATGATCTTTGGAAAGATCGGACCAGTAGCTTATGAGTGTAGAATTACCTGGGGAAAATGAGTGGTATACATGTTATATTTCGTGTATTAAGATTGGTAAATGTTGTTTGAGAATGCATATTTGTATGTTCGGTTATTTGGGATTTGTGCTAATAAGAGTCTTTGTTTTATCAAAGAGTCACTTGTGAGATTTATTGACTGTGAGATCAAGAGTTTGGCAATGAATTTAATTATTGTTAGTTAGTATATGTGGTGATTTGAGACTTGAACTAAAGTTCACGTGCAAATAAGAGGAGTTCATTTAGAACAAGTATCCTCAGTTGTTTGCTTATGGTACGTTTGATCCTAAGGAGTAAATCTCGGGACGAGATTTCTATTAGGAGGAAGTGATGTGACAACCCCGGTTTTGAGGTCCGTCACTTGGTTTTATTTTGTGCTAGTTACGTGTCTTTACGTGTTTATGTGCTAATTGGTGTGTATAGATTGTGGTTTGGATATCGTTTCCGGTACGGGGTACCTTGTGAATAAAACGATGTGTGATGATTTCATGTTCATGAGCTCACATGGTAGTGACTATGAAGTGAGATGGTGTTATTTAGTGGTTTTACGTATACGTATATGTATTATAGAAAATCGTATTTTTACGATTTACGGTTTAACATTTTGAGGTCTCGGATGAGGTGTTTAATCACGGGAGTATTTTTCGGGATGGTTTTAAGTCATTTAGGACTTAGTTATAAAGTTTATTTCAATATTTGAGATTTTTTATAAAAGTGTATATTTTACGTCTTTTATGGTAAAACGCGTAAATTTGACTAGTTTTACGGTTTTGAGGTTTTGGAGGCTTTAGCAGCTGAAATAAATTAAGGAAAATTAAGGTAATATTAATAAGATATTAATTAATAATAAAATAAAAAAACGAAATAAGGGGGTGTTGGGTCGGTTTGGTAGACGCAAGAAAAGAAAGGGAAAAGGGGAAAAAAGCGAAAAAGGAAAGTGGGCTATGGGTTGGACTAGGATTCACCCATACCCTATATAATGTTTTATTCTAAACCAAAAGTCATTATTATTCTTCCTGGAGATCATAGTCGACGGTTTTAAGGAGAGTTAATTTAAAAACAGTATATTAATGTTATATTAATGATATTATGATGATTACATAAATTAGGGCTTGTAATTAGTGGGGTTAGGGGTAATTAATTAGGTTGATTTAATTAAACCCGTTTTTAAAAACTGGGCAGAATTTTGAGTCAATTGTTTTGATCATATCGGGAGTTGTACAAACTCTTATTTTGCAATCCAAGTATCTCTGGAAAGCTAATTGAAGTGGCTTTCCAATGCAAGAAACGAGAACTAAATTGGAGGTCGGGACATGGGTCAAAAACAGGTTACAACAGTCGGAGGTCAAAACAGTTTTGAAGTCAGCCTGTTTTCTTTTTAAGTTTTGGGTTGTTTGGGGTACTTAGGGTTGCATTGGGATCTTCTAACGAACATGCGAGATGGTTTATATATTATAGTAAGTATCTGCATTGGGGCTAAGGTTGTGGTTTAGGGTAAGACCCCCTAATCATAACAAACTTTTTGTATGTTTAAAATCAGTAAATCTGGAATGACAAAAGTATATATATATATACATATATATATATATATATATATACATATATATATATATATATATATATATATATATATATATATATATATGTATATATATATATATATATATATAAATATATATATATATATATATAAATATATATATATATATATATATATATATATATATATATATATATATATATATATATATATATATATATATATATATATATATATATATATATATATATATATATATATATACATATATATATATATATATATATATATATATATATATATATATTATATATATATATATATATATATATATATATATATATATACATATATATAGATATATATATATATATATATATATATATATATATATATATATATATATATATATATATATATATATATATATATATATATGTATTTATATATATATATATATATATATATATATATATATATATATATATATATATATATATATATATATGTATATATATATATATATATATATATATATATATATATATATATATATATATATATATATATATATATATATATATATATATATATATATATATATATATATATATATATATATATATATATATCGGGATCTTAACAGTAGCTTTAAGGTTAGGGCAAGTGGGAGGTGTTAGCTAACATATGTAAGGGCATAAATATTCCCTTTACAGAGATCATGGGTGTGTTTAGGTGGGCATTTATAGTTTGGAGACCTAAAACTGGGACTGTTTTTGTGTAAACTATGAACGGGATAGTTATCAAACTTAACCAAGTTAAGGACTTGTTAGGGAAGGGTAATGGCGTGTTTAGAGCTTATAAATGAGGTATTTATATGGGAGGAGGTTAGATGTCCATCATAGGTTGATGAGCCATCTTAGTGATTGGTTCATGTTTTGATTATGTGTTTTTGGTTTGTTAGCTTTTTGCTAGTGCGAGGACTTTTGGAGAAGCTCAATCAGGTGAGTTTCATAGTCCCATGTTTACTATTGTTTTTGACTTCCAGATGGGATGGAAGAGACACTGTGCTGTTATTTATATATTATGCTGTGAATGTTTGGCGTTGGTAATGGACTTATGTGTGCATACTTATGTGATTAACTGTGACATCCGTCAAATTTTCATCTTTAATTCTTCATATAGTGAAGTACCTTGATTGTTTACCAATGAGGTGTCGATATAAATGTATTATTTGCTTTGCTTTGCGGACAAAGCCCTCTTTAGGGAGAGCGAATGTAACAACTCGAGTTTTTCGTGTCTATTAGTTTATGAATGAAACGTACGAGTTAATAAACGTATTATGCTTTTGCCGTGTGTCTATTTGAATTAATTGCTGAATCCCTCGAGATTATGCATATCCGTCTTTGATTCAAGTCGTGTGTCGATTTGTTATCAAGTTATTCATATTATGTTGTGCGTCTAAAACTTAGACAATTGACAAATCTGGGCCGCATGGTACAATGATACAATTTGTACAAAAGTCTAATTTGTGAACTTTTATTTACTTTTATTTCAAAACTTGGTCAACAAGAGTCAATATTCAGAATTACATTGTTTATTTACCCACTAATCACTAAAATCCAGCACACATGCCAAGTTTACCCAAAATGGGTACATCACAAGCATACCATTTTCAGTTTTAGTCTAACCCTAAACTAATAATACAAGTTAAATACAGCCCAAAATTATCCAATGTCCAAACATAACACAAATATTATCCACAGTCCAAATTATTACAAAAATTATTCCTGGACAGTTTCAAACACAAATCCTGGGTGAAAGTAAAGAGTAGTGTCAAGCCGATCCATTTCCTTCTCGTCCACACCTGCAAACCGAAACGAAACACCCGTTGTGAGTCTTTTAATCATCTCTTTATTTTCTGTACACGTCGTAGTTGTGCTCGTCATTGTAACCAAACCTGCGAAAATAAAACAAATGTATTAGTCTTTGTTATGATTCGGTTTAAATCAAACATGTAAAGATAAATCATAGACTTTGACCACAAACCACAACCCCATTATTTCTGTCAAGACCAAACCGAGACCCCTTTACCATTTCTTTTACATTATTTCTGTCACGACCAAACCGAGACCAAACCGAGACCAAACCGAGACCAAACCGAGACCAAACCGAGACCAAACCGAGACCAAACCAAGACCAAACCGAGACCAAACCGAGACCAAACCGAGACCAAACCAAGACCCTTTGTTTCTGCCGAAACCTTTATCACTCAAAAGTAACCATAACCTAAGATTCATCTATTTCTTTTTAACAGAAACATCATCAAACCCTCAATAAGCCGCGGGTATAAAACCCCCTTATTAATCCGAAACCCTAAAAATTGTAAACCTTTTTATTTACGAAATTAATACATTATATGTTCCAAAAACGTTATTTAATTACAAATAATCAACCGTGTACAAAAACCCCCAATTTATATAAACCGTAATTTCATTTTATTAATTTAAACCCTAATTAGACCCAATCCAAACACAAATTAATTAATTAATTTAATTAAAACCGAGATATGAATAAACCCCCAAATTTGACCGAAACCCTAATTTTTACAAATCGGCTATATGTTGAAATTAACATGTTTTTATAATAGAAAACGTTAATTAATGGTTATTAAACATGAGATTTAGAAAAACCCCCAATTATTTTCGAAACCCTAATTCGATTACCATTAAATCCGAGAGCCTTTGTTCACAACTTGTTTATACGAACGATTTAAAACCATAAATCTTTTTTTGATAAACGAAAATCAATAGACCATCTAATTAAAAGGAAAAAGAGATGTAAACTTATCTTTGATTGATGAATCAATAACTTAAACCCCTGGAAAAACACCTCGAAATCAAATCGATTTGATGTGGGGATGAAACCCCACATCCCACGCGTGTTTAATCATCATAAACCATCTCAAATATTTGATATTAATAATCTGGAAACCTTTTAGCCATGGGAGTGGCTTAGATCCGATTGGTTTTTGAGAGAGAGAGAGAAAGGAGGCGGTGGGAGTATTTATCGAGAGAAGAGAGAGAGATTGACTGAGTGTTTTGGGTTTGTGTGAGAGATTAAAACACGTATTAACCCCCCTCACCTTGTTTGTGTCGCCCTTGGGCCGGGCCGGGTCAAATGGCCAATGGGCCGATCCTTGGTTGGGTTGAATGGGTTATTGTTGGGCCAGTTTGGGTGTATTGGGTTATTTAAGGCCCAAAACGAATTTGTTTAACTTAAGAGTATATTTAGCCCGTAAAACTCATTTATTCAATACCCGATTTTTATGTATCATGTTTTCCATAAACAAAAAGTATTGTCAAGCATAACTAAGATGTCATGTCTTTTATTAGTATAAATTTTAATGTCGTAACACGATCTTTATAATTAAATAGGTCGCGGCTAGCGTAACCGTACTCTCGAGCTACCTTTACCTTTTGTCACTTTGCTGATTTACGAGGTGAGTTTATAGCCCCCTGTTTAACTGTTTTTACTGCTTTTTGGGGTGAGACATTGCTTGGTTTAACGTATGAACACAAGTGCATTTACTGATCTATATATTTGTCTAAGTCCCACTAAAAACCCAGTTGCTTTGGCCCGTGAATCGTGAACCGTTAATTACTTTGTGTAAGCGCGAATGTTATGGATAGATCTATCGGGATTGACGTCCCTGTCTGTCTTGTCCAACAAGGGGACAAGCGGGCACAGTTTCATTTGAGTCTGAGATAGGATGTCGTGGGTTTAGGCATCCAGTTGGGCTACATTTATATGATTATACTACCGGTGTTGTTAACGCTTCGGTGTCACGAGCTTAGACTGTAATAAATACTTTTAGGATGACTTTGTATTTGTTATATTGTCATCACTTTTGGGAAAATCTTGTGGTTCATTAAGCATTTCAAATTAACTAAACCTATGAACTCACCAACTTTATGTTGACGCTTTAGGAATGTTTTTCTCAGGTATTAAGAAGGAAGATGCTAAGTGAGGTCTCATGCATTGCCATCATTTCTATTGAAACAAAGATCATTTGTACTATTTGGAAAATTATGTTTTGTAACTGTGACAGTTTTATGCTTCCGCACTATGTTAAAACTATTTATTTTATCAATTACAAGTGATCTATTTTCCGAACGTCTCATTTAGAGGTCGTTCTTTGTAACTGTGCGTGTATGATAATCATGACGTCACCACTCCCTTGTTACCATTATACTCTGATATTTTGGGAGTGTGATAGATTGGTATCAGAGCCATGGTTATAGAGAACTAGGTTGCATTTAGTAACTCTAGACTATAACTGCTATGTGTTTAATCGATTATCATACGGATTGTAAGTATTAAGTATATATATATACATGGATATATATAAGTAATAAATGGGATACATGTGATTTGACAATTACGAGGTATATTTACATAGGTTACATGTGCAACAACAAAATCTGAATTATGTTATATGGGATACATGTGGGTTCAACAATGATTGCTATGTTATGTTAATGTCCCTTTTTACGGACTAATTATATGAGGTATTTACACACATTTATTTTGTTTATGTTACAGCGATGTCTTCTTCTGATGATTCCACGTCTACAGGAGCATACTACAACCGCAGTTCACAGTCGACTATCAGTTCATCAGTAGGACTACCTAGAGGATCACCATCAGGATATCCGTGGTACCGGATAATTTCAGATGATGAGACTGAGAGAGAGACTGAGGAGGTTCATCGTTCACCGATCCGTATCCCTGATGCATCAGCTGATGACGTACTTAGCCTAGAAGGCGGAGGAGAGGATGACCTAGCCGCTGATGTGGTGCAGTCACCAGGACAGGCATCAGTCACTAGGGATGAGTCGATGGAGGAGACAGAGGATGATGATATGGAGTTCACCGATGGGGAAGGTGAACCCATGGAGGTCACTGACACTGAGGACCCTCCTGCTACATATGCTGCTACTCCTGAGGTTTCCCTCGCACACATCTCCTCATCTTCATCTGAAGACGAAGGGGAGAGGACTGACATCCCTGCTCTAGCACCTGGTACTCTGCCTTTCTACTATGTTAGGCGACGTCTTCGGGGGAGAGCTGCCCGACCACCACCTTCACCTTACCGACCCCTCATACCCTTCTCTGCCACTGACAGTCATGCAGCCCGCACACCTGCCAGTCCTGTCCCAGAGGTGTCACTACTACCACTACCACCACCAGAGACTGTACCTGCTGTGTACCAGGAGATGCTTGCTGATGTTGGCATCTCTACTGGGCCGAGAGCTACGACTCCTCTTCCTAGGAGAGCTACATCGATAGTGGTGATGCTTGGAGCAGCAGATGGATGTGTGACGACTCATTTAAACAGGTTGGAGGATGCTGTAGAGGCTTTGGGTGAGGAGTATAAGGAGGTGCAGGATAAGCTGGAGGCACTGGCGAAGAAGAGTCCTGTTAGGGATGAGACAGTAATGACGGTTTGTGTGACCCGTCTACGAGGACAGCTCCATGCTGTTCTTGATCAGATGGATACCATGCCGAATGCTCGTCTTGAGGAGATCGAGAGCCTGATGACCCGTTGGGGAGTAGAGCCATTGGTTGAGACAGGTGGACTAGAGGCACCTGTGGAGGACCCTGTTGCAGACTTGGATAAGAGGTTTAGGGCCACTTGTTATGATACTGATGTTAGACTTAGAGATTCCCAGGCTCGTGAGATCGTGGTTGAGAGGAGGTTAGCAGAGTTGGAGAGAGAGCTTCATCAGCGCCGTGAGGGCACTAGTTAGATTTATCCTGTACCATTGACTTATTGTTGTACGACCACTAAGCTTTGAAGTTTATCTCAGCTAGTTGGCATTTTCATTTTCTTTATTATGTATGACAAATTATGATGTATTACCAAACAATTCTATGAATGATATTATGGGTTACAAAAATTGTGAGATCATTATATATTGTGTATTATACCATGGAGCATTTCATAATTGTATTGTGCGTGCCATGCATGTTATGTCTGGCAAAACTCATTGTCCTATTACCTTTTTAGATTATGGTGCCAATTAGAAGATCTGAGACACAGAATCCACCAGCTACTACCGGTGGAATTGATCCCGTCATGCTAAGTCAAATGATCACCGAACGGGTGGCCGAGGCACTCGCAACAGCTGAAGCAAATCGTACAGCAAGCACACAGGAGGAGACCAACCAAGGAGCTACTAATGCCACTGCACGGACTTGTACCTACAAGGAATTTCGTGCAGTTACGCAAGTAAGTTTCCGCGGTACTGAAGGAGCAGTAGGTTTGACCAGGTGGTTTGAGAAGTTGGAATCCCAATTTGGGATTAGCAATGTTGCTGAAGCTGATAAGGTAAAATTTGCGTCAAGCACGTTAGTGGATGGTGCTTTGACTTGGTGGAACGTCTATGCTCGCGCTGTAACCATTGACGTTGCCCAAGCGACGCCCTGGAGTGAGTTTAAAGCTATGTTTGTGAGGAAATACTGCCCACGAAATGAAGTCAAGCAGATGGAGGTTGAGCTGTGGAACCTGAAGGTCAAGGGTACCACTCTTACTGCTTACAATCAGCGCTTTCAAGAGCTGATCTTGTTATGTCCCGAAATGGTGCCCAACGACGACCGGTTGTTGGAGCGATACATTGAAGGACTACCTTTGAGCATCAAAGGGAATGTGACTTCATCAAGCCAACTGATTTGCACGAGGCAATCGATATGGCTCAGAGTCTGATGTACCAAGTGGTACAAGAGTTGGGAGAAAATACTGGGGATAAGAGGAAGTGGTCTGGCAACCACTACAACAACAATACCAACAATACCAATAACAGCAACAACACAAACAACTACAACCAGAACAAGCGACAAGAAGTAGCAAGGGTGTTTACTGCTGGACAAGGTAATACTGGAAACTACGCTGGAAGACTTCCTTTCTGTGGAAAGTGTGGCCGACACCACGAAGGAGCATGTCCCCCTACGTGCTACAACTGTGGGAAGGCCGGACATAAGGCAAAGGAATGTCGAGCACCACCTCGTCCTACTAACCAAAGAGGACCAGGAACACAGGGTGGCCAAGGAGCAAATGTCACTTGCTTTGGATGTGGAGAGAAAGGTCACTACAAGAATAAGTGTCCAAGCGGTGGGAACCAAGGTCGTGGTAACCAGATTCGAGGCAATCAGAATCACAACCAAGGAAACCAAAAGCAGAATCAAGGGAACCAGGGAGGAAATAACCGAGCCACAACTAGTACTCCTGGAGGATTCACGGCACCTAGCAAAGTGTATCATCTCTGTGCTGAAGCTGCGGTGCAGGACAACAATGTTGTGACTGGTACGTTTCTAGTCAATAACAACTATGCTTCAGTACTATTTGATTCTGGTGCGGATAGGAGTTTTGTGTCATCTGTATTTAGTGAACGCCTAAATATTACCCCTACTGCGTTAGATGTTAAGTATAATGTAGAATTAGCCGATGGGAAGTCAGTAACCACCGACGCTATTCTAAAAGGATGTAGTATAAGGTTACAAGATCGTTCGTCAGTATCGACTTACTCCCCATAGAATTGGGAAGTTTTGACGTCATCATTGGAATGGATTGGATGTCGAAGCATCACGCGGAAATTGTATGTCATGAGAAGTGCGCCCGTGTTCCTTACGGAAACGATGTACTAGTCATACAAGGCGAAAGAAGTGGAGTGAAGAATGGATCAAGACTGGAAGTCATCTCATGTATTAGAGCCCAAAGATACATTGAGAAGGGATGTCCAGTATTCTTGGTTCAAATAACACAAAAGGAAGGAGAAGAAGATCATGAGAAGAAAGTGGAAGATGTACCGATCGTTTGAGACTTTCCCGACGTATTCCCAGAGGATTTACCGGGATTACCACCAGCATGGCAAGTGGAGTTTCACATAGAGCTTACACCAGGAGCCGCGCCTGTTGCTAGAGCCCCATACCGCTTAGCACCGGCCGAGATGACAGAGTTAGCTGAACAAATAAAGGAACTTTCTGACAAAGGTTTCATTAGGCCGAGTTCCTCACCTTGGGGAGCACCGGTCCTATTTGTCAAAAAGAAAGATGGATCCTTTAGGATGTGTATCGATTACCGAGAATTGAATAAGCTGACGATAAAGAACCGTTACCCATTGCCAAGAATTGACGATCTTTTCGACCAATTGCAAGGATCTAGCATATACTCGAAGATCGATTTAAGGTCAGGATATCATCAGCTAAGGGTTAGAGAGGAAGACGTTCATAAGACGGCTTTTAGAACCCGGTACGGACACTACGAGTTCCAAGTTATGCCTTTCGGATTGACAAACGCGCCTGCGGTATTCATGGATCTCATGAACCGAGTTTGCAAACCATACTTGGACAAGTTTGTGATTGTATTTATCGATGATATTCTCATCTACTCTCGTAATGAAGAAGAACACAAGGAACATTTGAAGACCATACTAGAGCTGCTAAGGAAGGAGAAGTTATATGCAAAGTTTTCCAAATGTGAGTTTTGGATAAACACGATGTAATTCCTTGGGCATGTAATCGATAGCAGTGGTATTCACGTTGATCCTGCTAAGATCGAGGTCGTGAAGGATTGGGCGACTCCAACAACACCCACGGAGATCCGCCAATTTTTAGGTCTTGCTGGTTACTATAGGAGATTCATTGAAGGTTTCTCCAAGATAGCTAAACCAATGACGGAGTTAACTCAGAAAGACAAGAAGTTTGAGTGGAAAGAGGATCAAGATTTGGCATTCCAGACATTGAAGCAGATGTTGTGTGAAGCACCTATACTAGCCTTACCCGAGGGTAATGAAGACTTTGTAGTGTATTGTGATGCATCCATAAAAGGGTTAGGTGCGGTACTGATGCAAAGGACTAAGGTCATTGCTTACGCATCAAGACAACTAAAAGTGCACGAGAAGAACTACACAACTCATGACCTAGAGTTGGGAGCAGTGGTGTTTGCCCTGAAGATTTGGAGACACTACCTTTATGGTACTAAGTGTGTTGTATTCACTGATCATAAGAGTCTACAACACATTTTAAATCAAAAGGAACTCAACATGAGACAACGACGTTGGCTAGAGTTGCTCAGTGATTACGATTGCGAGATCCGTTATCACCCGGGCAAGGCAAATGTCGTGGCCGACGCTTTGAGTCGAAAGGAGAGAGTTCTTAGGGTGAAGGCCTTGGTGATGACCATTGACTTAGACCTTCCATCCTTAATTCTCAAGGCTCAGAAAGAGGCAGTCGAGGAAGAAATTCTCAAGACTAAAGATGTTGAAGGCATGATAAAGAAGTTAGAAGCTCGCTCGGATGGAACGTTGTGCCTTGATAATAGGAGTTGGTTACCGTGCCATGGTGACCTACGACCTTTGATTATGCATGAGTCGCATAAGTCAAAATACTCCATACATCCGGGATCTGACAAAATGTATCATGATCTAAAGATGTTTTATTGGTGGCCGAACATGAAGGCGGACATTGCTACATACGTTAGCAAGTGCTTGACTTGTGCCAAGGTCAAGGCCGAACATATGAAACCATCAGGATTGTTGGTCCAACCCGAACTGCCAGAATGGAAGTGGGAAAGGATCACTATGGATTTCATTACAAAGCTACCTAAAACCTCAGCCGGATTTGACACCATTTGGGTAATCGTCGACCGACTCACCAAATCGGCTCATTTCATACCAATCAAGGAGACCGATGGAATGGATAAGTTAGCAAGAACATACTTGGAGGAAGTAGTCACGAGGCATGGTGTGCCTGTGTCTATAATCTCCGACCGAGATAGCCGATTTACTTCGCAGTTTTGGAAGTCGCTGCAGAAGGCATTGGGAACGCAGTTGGATATGAGCACTGCGTATCATCCCCAAACTGGCGGACAAAGTGAAAGGACCATTCAAACCTTATAATATATGCTGAGAGCTTGTGTGATCGACTTCGGAAATAGATGGGATAGACACCTACCTCTGGTGGAGTTCTCATACAACAATAGTTATCACACTAGCATTAAGGCAGCACCGTTCGAAGCATTGTATGGTAGAAAGTGTCGTTCACCCGTGTGTTGGGCAGAGGTTGGTGAAGCACAACTCACTGGACCCGAGATCATACACGAGACTACTGAGAAGATCTTTAAGATCAAGAGCCGTATGCAAGCCGCAAGAGATCGACAAAAGAGTTATGCTGACATGAGACGCAAACCCCTTGAGTTTGAGGTTGGCGATAGAGTCATGTTGAAGGTCTCACCTTGGAAGGGTGTGATTCGCTTTGGAAAGCGTGGAAAGTTAAATCCTCGTTACATTGGACCATTCAAAATCATAGAGAGGATTGGCCCCGTAGCCTATCGTTTGGAGTTACCTCAAGAACTTAGCCGAGTGCATAATGTGTTCCACATTTGTAATCTGAAGAAATGTTTAGCCGACGAGACACTCGTTATTCCTTTAGAAGAGATTCAACTCGACGACAAACTCAACTTTGTAGAAGAACCGGTGGAAGTTATGGACCGTCAGGTCAAACAGCTCAAGCAAAGTCGTATACCTATTGTAAAAATCCGTTGGAATGCGCGTAGAGGTCCAGAATACACGTGGGAACGTGAAGATCAATTCAAGAGCAAGTACCCTCATCTTTTCGCTAATCATCCTACTACAACAACGTCTTGATTTCGTGACGAAATCTCTAAAACATGGGAATACTGTGACATCCGTCAAATTTTCATCTTTAATTCCTCATATAGTGAAGTACCTTGATTGTTTACCAATGAGGTGTCGATATAAATGTATTATTTGCTTTGCTTTGCGGACAAAGCCCTCTTTAGGGAGAGCGAATGTAACAACTCGAGTTTTTCGTGTCTATTAGTTTATGAATGAAACGTACGAGTTAATAAACGTATTATGCTTTTGCCGTGTGTCTATTTGAATTAATTGTTGAATCCCTCGAGATTATGCATATCCGTCTTTGATTTAAGTCGTGTGTCGATTTGTTATCAAGTTATTCATATTATGTTGTGCGTCTAAAACTTAGACAATTGACAAATCTGGGCCGCATGGTACAATGATACAATTTGTACAAAAGTCTAATTTGTGAACTTTTATTTACTTTTATTTCAAAACTTGGTCAACAAGAGTCAATATTCAGAATTACATTGTTTATTTACCCACTAATCACTAAAATCCAGCACACATGCCAAGTTTACCCAAAATGGGTATATCACAAGCATACCATTTTCAGTTTTAGTCTAACCCTAAACTAATAATACAAGTTAAATACAGCCCAAAATTATCCAATGTCCAAACATAACACAAATATTATCCACAGTCCAAATTATTACAAAAATTATTCCTGGACAGTTTCAAACACAAATCCTGGGTGAAAGTAAAGAGTAGTGTCAAGCCGATCTATTTCCTTCTCGTCCACACCTGCAAACCGAAATGAAACACCCGTTGTGAGTCTTTTAATCATCTCTTTATTTTCTGTACACGTCGTAGTTGTGCTCGTCATTGTAACCAAACCTGCGAAAATAAAACAAATGTATTAGTCTTTGTTATGATTCGGTTTAAATCAAAAATGTAAAGATAAATCATAGACTTTGACCACAAACCACAACCCCATTATTTCTGTCAAGACCAAACCGAGACCCCTTTACCATTTCTTTTATATTATTTCTGTCACGACCAAACCGAGACCAAACCGAGACCAAACCAAGACCCTTTGTTTCTGCCGAAACCTTTATCACTCAAAAGTAACCATAACCTAAGATTCATCTATTTCTTTTTAACAGAAACATCATCAAACCCTCAATAAGCCGCGGGTATAAAACCCCCTTATTAATCCGAAACCCTAAAAATTGTAAACCTTTTTATTTACGAAATTAATACATTATATGTTCCAAAAACGTTATTTAATTACAAATAATCAACCGTGTACAAAAACCCCCAATTTATATAAACCCTAATTTCATTTTATTAATTTAAACCCTAATTAGACCCAATCCAAACACAAATTAATTAATTAATTTAATTAAAACCGAGATATGAATAAACCCCCAAATTTGACCGAAACCCTAATTTTTACAAATCGGCTATATGTTGAAATTAACATGTTTTTATAATAGAAAACGTTAATTAATGGTTATTAAACATGAGATTTAGAAAAACCCCCAATTATTTTCGAAACCCTAATTCGATTACCATTAAATCCGAGAGCCTTTGTTCACATCTTGTTTATACGAACGATTTAAAACCATAAATCTTTTTTTATAAACGAAAATCAATAGACCATCTAATTAAAAGGAAAAAGAGATGTAAACTTATCTTTGATTGATGAATCAATAACTTAAACCCCTGGAAAAACACCTCGAAATCAAATCGATTTGATGTGGGGATGAAACCCCACATCCCACGCGTGTTTAATCATCATAAACCATCTCAAATATTTGATATTAATAATCTGGAAACCTTTTAGCCATGGGAGTGGCTTAGATCCGATTGGTTTTTGAGAGAGAGAGAGAGAAAGGAGGCGGTGGGAGTATTTTCGAGAGAAGAGAGAGAGATTGACTGAGTGTTTTGGGTTTGTGTGAGAGATTAAAACACGTATTAACCCCCCTCACCTTGTTTGTGTCGCCCTTGGGCCGGGCCGGGTCAAATGGCCAGTGGGCCGACCCTTGGTTGGGTTGAATGGGTTATTGTTGGGTCAGTTTGGGTGTATTGGGTTATTTAAGGCCCAAAACGAATTTGTTTAACTTAAGAGTATATTTAGCCCGTAAAACTCATTTATTCAATACCCGATTTTTATGTATCGTGTTTTCCGTAAACGAAAAGTATTGTCAAGCACAACTAAGATGTCATGTCTTTTATTAGTATAAATTTTAATGTCGTAACACGATCTTTATAATTAAATAGGTCGCGGCTAGCGTAACCGTACTCTCGAGCTACCTTTACCTTTTGTCACTTTGCTGATTTACGAGGTGAGTTTATAGCCCCCTGTTTAACTGTTTTTACTGCTTTTTGGGGTGAGACATTGCTTGATTTAACGTATGAACACAAGTGCATTTACTGATCTATATATTTGTCTAAGTCCCACTAAAAACCCAGTTGCTTTAGCCCGTGAATCGTGAACCTTTAATTACTTTGTGTAAGCGCGAATGTTATGGATAGATCTATCGGGATTGACGTCCCTGTCTGTCTTGTCCAACAAGGGGACAAGCGGGCACAGTTTTATTTGAGTCTGAGATAGGATGTCGTGGGTTTAGGCATCCAGTTGGGCTACATTTATGTGATTATACTACCGGTGTTGTTAACGCTTCGGTGTCACGAGCTTAGACTGTAATAAATACTTTTAGGATGACTTTGTATTTGTTATATTGTCATCACTTTTGGGAAAATCTTGTGGTTCATTAAACATTTCAAATTAACTAAACCTATGAACTCACCAACTTTATGTTGACGCTTTAGCAATGTTTTTCTCAGGTATTAAGAAGGAAGATGCTAAGTGAGTCTCATGCATTGCCGTCATTTCTATTGAAACAAAGATCATTTGTACTATTTGGAAAATTATGTTTTGTAACTGTGACAGTTTTATGCTTCCGCACTATGTTAAAACTATTTATTTTATCAATTACAAGTGATCTATTTTCCGAACGTCTCATTTAGAGGTCGTTCTTTGTAACTGTGCGTGTATGATAATCATGATGTCACCACTCCCTTGTTGCCATTATACTCTGATATTTTGGGAGTGTGACATTAACTGCTAGTTGATTCTTGATTGTTTATTGTTTTTGACTTGGTACCAAGGGGATATTGGCAAGGCGGGGCCTTGGGATTTGGTTCATAGGTGTTTGGATGCCTAAGGGAGTATGGTGTTTGGTATGGCTGGGAGCCTTGGTTTTGGTTTGATTAGTTAAATCTTGAATATTAGTTTGTTAATGCATGTTAGTATCACATTGTCCATACGTTTTTAACTTTTGGTTGTACTCACAGCTTATGGTATGATTTTGGCGTTTGAGTCTAAACCTATGACTCTCACCAACTTTATGTTGACGTGTGTTAATGCAAGTGATGCCTAAAAACATTATTAGTGTTAACTAATCTTTCTTAGTTTTGATCACAACAAACCATACAACACATTTAGTGTAAAACACAAAATGAATTATTTAACTAACACTATCATCAAGGTGATAATCATATCACTAACCTTTTTTAATCATACTTAGTGATCATCAAAATGATTATCCTTAAAACTCACTTTTGTTAATAAGACAAAAGACTTTTTAATAAACTTTCTTTTTTAGAAAATGTTTTATTAAAATGGAAAATGAAAATTTGAAAATGGCATATTCCAAATGCTGTTAGAATATCCTTTGAAGGGTTCAAATACCTCAGATATTCCCACCCCACTAAAAGACAAAAAACGGAGCGGAGTCTAGTGGCGGTACCTTAAGTACCTACGCGGTACCTTATCGATATGGTACCGCGGGGTGAGATAAGGTACCGCGCACAGAAAGACGTTATAGATCCGTTATACTTTGTATCCTTTAAATAGTGGGTCAAATCTCATTTTCCAGCAAGCCTCTTGGACGTTTTTCTTAGCCCTCTTTCTATTTTCTATAGCATAATCATTAGTAAATGATCACTTAAATTGTTAAGGATGTTTACATATGATTATCCTCTTGATCCCCTCCTTTACCTTGTCCAATGAGAAGATCACTTACTCACTAGTGTTGTAATAAAGATGAATCTATGAGCTAGTCATATTCATCATGATACCCTTTTTGTTTAAGGTCAATCCAATGTATTTATGAATACTTGGACTAGTTTTGTTCATCCAAGTTATTTGTGGATACTTGGATTTGTTGTGTACCTCCATTGCATATGTGTTTGCTTGGATTTGTGTTGTGTAAATCCAAGCTACATGTGTATACTTGGATAAGTCTAGTTGAGTTGTAATAGATTTAATTAGGAGTTCTCACTAAACTATAAAGTGATGTGGTTGTGTCTTGTGAGTTCTCACTAAACTAAAAAGTGATTAGTAGTTATGTTGTGTGAAGTTCTCACTTAGCTTCAAAGTGAAGAGTCGTGAAGATTGGTTCTAGATTTCGATTAGAACTCGACATCTAGCCTTGTGTCGTAAAATGGTGAAGTAGGCAACGTCGTGAAGATTGGTTCTACCTTAAGATTAGAACTCGACATCTAGCCTTATGTCGTTAAATTGTGAAGTAGGCAACGTCGTGTAGATTGGTCCTAGCTAAACATTAGGTCTCGACATTTAGCTTAGTGTCGGAAAATAATGTAAGCAACGATGTAAGGTTTTCTCCGCCGAGAAGGGAGCTTGTGGATATAGTGGAAATCTCGAGTAGGTGTACTCGAGGAGTGGAGTAGAAACGAGGATAGAGCCTCGTTGTCGAACCACTATAAATCTTGGTGTCTTCCCACTAGGTTGTCTCCTTCCTTACTCTTTACTTATTTCATTATCACTATACTTGCTTATTATCTTTGCTAGTGCATTTCAATTGAACCTAATCATTATGCAACTTAGCCTCAAGTAAAAGATAGTTTTGATACAAACCAAAATGAAAGTAATTTTAATTTGGTCACCAATCGAAGAGAAACTATTCAACCCCCCCTTCTAGTTTCTACAATTGGTATCAGAGCGATGGTCACTCAAGATCTTTGAAGTATATTGTACTTTGAAACTTGGATCGATCCATTGTCTCCTCAAATTAGAAGGTCTAGTTGTACTAAAGTTTCTCTTTGGTCAAAACTATGTTTTCTTTGAAAATAGGTCTTTTAATTGATAATATTGCATCCCACTTAAGATTAGTAGCCCTTATGCATTTTAGATATACTCTTGAAATGTATCTACTAGTTTGCATCTTGCTTTGTGTAGGTACTCATGAAGATCAATCATTTAATTGGTTGTGGATTGAGTTACTTGCACTTTTAGAAGACTCATCTTCATTGATCTTCAACATCTTTGAATGATGATACCAAGATGATTGGGAATGATACTAGTCCTTGAAGACTTAGTACTCATCATAGTCATTTATTGGGCATAGCACTTATTCCTTCATGGATTGCTCTTTGTGGCCAAGGTACGCTTTCGTTCTTCCACACGCCCTTTGATCATTCTTTTGATCATTACTTGACTATGTGCTCGTTCTCGGCATCCTTGCCTTGACATTTATTTGTGGTTTGTGTTTCTTTTCTTTTATCCTCTCAAACCTTCATTGCTTGGATAGTTGACTCACTATGGTGATGTAGAGTGAGTTAGTAGAAGCTTAAAGTATTAAGCATGATTTCCATGGTTTGCACCCATACGGTTAGTAGGCCCTTTGTGGGAGAGAAAGTGAATTAATACCTTGCTCATATTTTGGTTTAGACTAAGACTATTATTGAAAGTGATCTTAGTCTATACTTGAATAATTGCTTTGTGCTTATTCATTACCAAAGCCGTTTAACGTTACGCCGGAAAGGCACGTCTTAAACCACTATATATGACACAAGCTCTTCGTTACAACTATTTGAAGATTTTCATTAATCCCTTGAGCATTGATCCGAGTCTTGATTCACTTCTCTTGACTTCTCTCCACTCAGTCGTTTTGCTACGAGTAGTCGTTTGTCCGTTTCGGTTCTTTTCGATCTTGATTTAACTCGTAATCCTTCATTAAGGCATATTGCTTAGTGTTATGATGATCCAATGATATTCTAAAAGGCTCATGATTTAATTTTAAGTATTTTAGAAAAACTGGATTTTCAAAATTTGGCGTTTTTCAGAGATAAAAACCTGCCTCTGTAGGCGGTTCCTTATCTCCGCGGCTCAAACCCGCGGTTCCTTATCGATAAGGTACCGCGGGCAGTAACTTTTGTCAGAGCGCCAGTTTGAGTTTTTTATTCTTTTTCAAACCAAACTCTCTCTCTCCCAAAAACACACAGCCGACGGGTTTTACCTTTTCCACCATTGTTGAAGCTTCTAAAACCTTCAATCACTCAAATTAATTGATTCCAAGTTGTGGGTTTCACTCATCCTTCATCTAACATCAATTAATTGTAAGTATTTTCTTTCAATTTCATCTATTTTGTTCTAGGGTTCATCCTTTCATAATTGGGGATTTTTAAAATTGAAATTGAATTAAAACCTTAATAGGAATGTGGGTTGACATGGTTATTTTACTATGATTCCTTAGGTTGATATTCATTAAGATTTCACTAAAACCCACTTGTAGAAAAAATCCGAATTTAGGCTAAATGATTTTGGTTGAATGATGGATTTGAGATGAACCCATGAACAAGTAGGTAATGACATTGTTAATGCTTACCTAAAAACCTTGTTTTGAAAAACCAATGTTCTAATCCATTGTTGATCTAACATAGATCATGTGTTCTTGGTTAATGATGGAATAGACACATTGTGAACATGAAAATGATATGGATTCAATCCTATGTTTGTCAAGAAATTGATATAACATTTTCATTTTTCGTTTTCCTTTTTTATTTTTCATATGAGTGATTGGAGAAATATTGTCTTGTGTTTGTATTTAGGTACTTAATCATGCCTTCTCAATATCAAAAAGATCATCAATTCACTAGAGATTATATGCCCGACATTTCTCAAACCTTTGTTTCCACTCAACTCCAAAACGCTTTTCCATCCCTTTCCTCTCGTTGTTTCCATGAGGGTAGGATTGTAGATTCAAGAATAACGGGAGATAATTATATCAACTCTATGTTCGAGCTTATTGGGTTTGATTGTTTGCTTTACATAGAAGAGGTAATTTATCCCTTGTTTCTTCTTGAGTTCTTTAGTACTTACTCCATGCTTGAAATCAACGACCAAATCTTTATTCGTTTCTTGTTGAATGGTCAAATCATTCAATATTCCCTCGATGACTTTGGTGATATTCTTGGTGTGCCATTTGAAGGCACTTGTCGTTTCACGGATAAGTGAAGACTAGATGCTCTCTTGGAGTCAAACGATAAACCTCCCAATGACACCACCGAAGTTGATCTAAATTTCATCCTTGAAATCATCACGAAAGAGTGTAGTGGAAACGTTGTGAGAAGCCTTCATACAAATGTGCGAAATGTGAATAGGTATGAAGTGCTCTCAAGCGACCTTAAGGATTACATGCTCCAATGGGCAAACATCCTTAGGGAAAATGTGTTTTGTCTTGGTGGAAACCGAGATCATATCCCGACTTGCATGGGGCATATGTTGTTTTGCCTGTTTACTTCTACCAAGTACAATCTTGCATATTACATCGCTCGACGTATAAATTATGCTCTTTCCAAACCCAAAACAAACCTCCCTTATGCTATGCTTCTTACTCGTCTCTTTAGAAGGGTTGGTCAAGATTTTCCTCAAGTCGATCTTTCTCGCTTTCACCCGGTTCAACGGGTTATGTTGCCTATTCAAGAGGCGTATCAACGAAAGCCAAGAAGTGACCGTGGTTTGAGAAAATCCAACCATCAAGAGCCGGATGAGGAGGACACCGATATGCCACCAAGTGATGGTGATGGCATCGGTCCTAGTTCTCATTTTGACTCTTCGAGTAACTCCCATCCATCCTCAAATCAATTCGAGGATGATTTTGAAGACTTAGCTCCTCCTCCTCACCCTTCTAGTGATGTTCCTGAAGATCTCAATATGGAGCATCTTTATCGTGAGAATCTTAGAACTCGGGGAGAATTACAAGAACACCGAGTGGAGTCAAGAAAAGGGTTCAAGTATTTGGGAAAGATGATCAAGGGTTTAGGAAAGAAAAGGAGGTGAAGTCTTTGAAGTTGTGTCAAAGTTTGGATTTGATGGTTAAACATTTGGTTATTAACACTTTGATTTAGTTGTTTATTAACTTGTGTTGCATGCTTGGATTACTATTTATTTTGATCCTTAATGTTGCTTATGCAATAATGTTTGTGTTTTACATAGTTTTGTGCATGCCTTATGATAGTTAGCTTATTAGATTATGATCTGTAGTTAACTTTGACTTGTGAAACTTTTGGGAAAAATCTGGGTTTATCAAAAACTGGGATGGGAAATTTTTGAAAACCTTCTGGTCGCGGTTCCATATCGACCCGCGGTTCCTTATCGATAAGGTACCGCCGGTCCTAGATAAGGAACCGCCGGTCACTGTGCACGACAGCATCTTTGCTTTAAACTGTTTTCTTAATTTTGTGTAAACCTTGCATGATTTTCAGTAATAAACTGCACATTTCCTAAACTAGGTTACCTAAATTCATTATTCACCTAAAATGATTTTAACCCATTACTAGTTTGGATCATCCCCTCACCCATTTAAACCCACCTTGTTTGCCATGTTCTTCACACATCAAACATACTTCCCTAAACCTTAAACCACCCTAATCAACCATGGTGTGTACCAAAACCTCAAACACTTCCAAGACCTCCACCCCAAGGAAAACACTCAAAATAAGGGTTAAGGTAGCTAAGCCTAACTCCTCACCTTTCCACACACCTAAGAATAAGAATGCTCCTATCCTCATTTCTTCATCACCTTCCCCACCTCTTGCACCATGCAAGACTTCATCCACCCATGGTACTAACCACTCCATTGGTTCTACCTCCTCTTCATTCAACTCTAGAATGAATGAGCTCTCTTCACCCTTCACTCCAAGTGCACCCTTGGGAGTGACCACACAACCCCAACCTATCCAAAGCATTCCTTTAGTGAATGACTTTGATGACACTTTGGTGACTTCACCATTTACCCCTCTCAACTCACCCATTTCACCAACCTTGGAGGATTTACCTCCACACTCACCCATTTACCCTTTGGGGAACATGCCTCCTCTTTCACCCACATCACCCATGGAGAACTTGCCTCCTCCACCTCCACCCAACTCAAACATCCCAATTTTGGGTGTTCCACTTTCCCTCCTCTTGGGTGATCCTTACTATGGGTTTCAACAAACTCATGGTCCTAGATGTCCATGTTGTCTCTACAACCACTACATCATCCATAACCTAAGGATGGATATGTATGGACTACATAGGGGTTTGCAAGATTTCTTGCTTGCCTTGTTCTCCATGCCTCCTCCTAGGAGATGAAGGATAGAGTTCTATTAATAAGAGTTTTCAACAAAACCAAGCCTAAGAAAACTACTTATCTAGATTTATTGTTAAGCTAGCTATGTATTAGTTAGTTTTTATTTGTCTTTGTACTTGCATCCTTAATGAATGTTTTCATGTTGTTGACTTATGGATTTATCTTTGTGTGTTTCTATCCATTTGTGCACACTAATCAACTTTAATTTGAAATTAAAATTGAACCTAAATCTATCACAACCCCTAAACTTGACTAAAATTGGTTCAAAATGATATCTAAATTATTTTGTCACCCTTTGTCAAGACATTCTTTGTGAATGTGTTGCTTTATGCAACCCTAGCATATTTTAGTGCTAATAGAGGTAAAATTCCAAGATTTGCAACTTTTCGAAAAAGTCTTAGTTTTTCCCAAAACCCAGGAAAAACTTGGTTTCAAGCCCTCTGGAAGCGGTTCCTTAAAGTCCCGCGGTTCCTTATTGATATGGAACCGTCGGTCCCTATAAGGTACCGCGGACAGTAAGTGGATTTTGACGAAAATTTTGGTCAAAACTTTTAAAACCCTATTCCCTGTCAAGATTCCTTGTTTACTCATATTGACTAAACATTCCTTGACACTATACATTTTGTATTCAAATTCTGACCTTGATTACATTTTACTTATACCCCAACCTTGAGATTTCATTCTCACACAACCTTGAGATTTCATTCTCACACCTTCCCAACCTTAAGAATTCATTCTCACATAACCTTGAGATATCATTCTCACACTCTCACAATGCCTAACTCCTACATTCCTAACCTTGACATTTCTTTGTCACAACCCCACTCACCCAAAGCTTCCTCATCCAAGCTTTCAAAGAAACCGAAAATCTCGGTTCGACCCGTTTGGGTTAAGAAGAATGAACCATCTTCGTCCAAACCACCCAAAAACCCTACCTTCTCTCCAATCAAGTATTGGAATGAGACTTACACCATAAACCCCATCACCGGAGCAAAAGAAAATGTTCCACCACCACCACAATCCTTCAATACCCCTCAACTCAGTGACCTTTCAACCTTCCCAAACCTCACAAGGCATTGTGAAAACATTCCCAAACCCATTACCCCACCACCACCAACCCCTAAGTTTGATGCCATACCCCCATCAAACGATTTTGTGTTGCATCATGGATCCTCGTGTGATTGTTGCCGTTTTCAACAAATTGAACTTGCTCATGTGTATGAGAAGTTAAATTTTCTTGAATTCCTCCTCACTCGACCTCCTCTTTCAAGTTTTCGTTCCGGTGGACAAAACTTCGAATGATGCATCGTCGTCTTTTTATTTTTTTATTTTTTGTTTTTAGCAATCTTGGAAAATATCACTATTAGACTAGCTTATGCTTAGTGGTTTACTTTCCATATTTATTGCTTTTAGATACTCATATTGTGTATATGACTATCTTCTTTGTTGTATTTTTTTATATATAACCTTTGTGTTGTTTGTGTGCTTTTTCATTTGTTCTATTTTGAGTTGATCTTGGTTAATTTTTTTACAATTGCTTATGGGTGATTCCATCAATTCTAAGATTTAACCCATTGACAAGCTTATCATCTTCATTGGATTGAAGTTTGATTTTGTCAATTACCTCTTTGGACATACTTAGCAAAATATTTGCTTCTAATTTAAGATTTCTTCTCTTTCTCCCTCTCAAGTTATTTAGTAGGTAGTGATCATATATACATTGGTGTTTCTTTCCTTTCT
Organism: Glebionis coronaria; assembly: GCA_025667525.1. Lineage (NCBI taxonomy): Eukaryota > Viridiplantae > Streptophyta > Magnoliopsida > Asterales > Asteraceae > Glebionis > Glebionis coronaria. Next base: position 208,803,963 of record CM046881.1, on the reverse strand, counting down.
ACTAACCTTTGTGTAGCATGTCACCTTAGCTCACAAACTTGGTGCCCCAAGCAAGGGGGAGCAACCACCAAGGGGGAGCTACTAGCAAAGTTCGATGTTCTTCAAACACTTGTGCTAACCTTTTTGCTACGACAAAGGGGGAGAAATGATAGTGATAAACTAGTTAATATAATTCCATATTTTGTGTTTCTACGTAAATGAGTTTATCGTTTGTCGTAATCAAAAAGGGGTAGATTGTTAATGCAAGCGATGCCTAAAAACATTATTAGTGTTAACTAATCTTTCTTAGTTTTGATCACAATAAACCATACAACACATTTAGTGTAAAACACAAAATGAATTATTTAACTAACACTGATAAGTGTGAAAACACTCATCAATAATGATCCAAAAACCATTCAAAACACAGTCAAATACATTATATTTAACTGAAAATTATCAGAATCACGTTGGTATTTGTGTTTCATGTGTTTTCAGGTAACAAAGATACATTTTGGAACAAAGACGCGTTTTCAAGGGATTTATATCACAAAAGACGAAGAAAAGGACGATAAAGCTTTTGAGGACCTTACTTGCCGTTATTTCAAAGATCAAGGGCTCAAGTTGCAACTTTTGACAAAATGAAGGATGAAAGGAATTTACTTAAAAAGTTTATAAACATTTAGAAAGAAAGATGAAAAAGAAAGGACCAAAAGGAAAACATTGGAAAGTTTTATTTAACTTGGTCATTTGACCAAGGCTCGGTCAACACATAAAGACGCGTCTTCTCCAAACAAGAAGAGAGAGAGAAACGGTCATCCTCATCTTTTCACCACCATAACCTGCAATCCAATTTCGAGAACGATCCATGAAGATTCAGAAGAAGAGTATAACTACAAAAATACTCCTATTGATCTCCTCTACATGAAGATGCCAATGAATTAGATCAAGACTCAAGAATAAAGAAACGCCCAAATGAGATGAAGATGAAGAACGATCAAGATCCTCATATTTAATACGTGGCATTCGCTGATTGGTGGGGCCACGTCACAACTCTCCTCTCGACGGCTATAAAAAGAAGACGAAGACCTCATTTGCAATCGGTTAGCTGGGAGTAGATTACACCTAGTAGTTAGGTTAGATAGTTAGTTCTATTTTCTCTCTCAAAGTTTAATGATTTTCAGTTAAAATTCAGTTTTTAGTTTGTTACGATTCTGTTAATACTTTTGTAACCGATTACTCATTTTTCATTAATGAAAGCTATAACCTTCTTGATCTCTTTCGGTTTTACTTTTCTGCCATTAATGGTTTTCTAAGCTTCTCAATTTTCTATCTTTTTGACCTTGTTCATATAGCTCGTGATAGTAAGCTAACGTGTCGTTTCAGCTTATAAGCTTGTGATACTGATTTTTAAGTTCATAGTTGTGATAATAAGCACTTAATAGCTTGTGATAGATTCTTTCATTTTTAATGATTTGAACTCGTTAGATTTCGGTGTTTCGTCAATCAGTTGAAGTTTTTAAACAATTTCGGTGATTTCTAGTTTTGTTAAGCAAATAGGTTCATAAGCTCAATATGAGCTGATGAGTGGAGCTCCTTTCGTTTCAAAATTCTTACCAGTGTTTTATACAGTTTTAATCAGATATGAGCTTTACTGAAATTCTCTTTGTGACTTTAAAGTTTTCATATATCAAAAACAGTCAGTTTGATTTCAGATTTGATAGGTTAGTCAGTTTGATTACTTATAAAGTTCATGAGTTTTCGTGAAGCTGAAGAAGATTTTCTGTTTAAGCCTTTGATTCAGTTTCTTTGAGATATTTCTGTTAAGCTGTAAGTGTAGACAGCATATGCTTGGTTTCTAGTTTCGGTTTGATCTTGCAGGATTATCAGGTTAAGCAGATTAGTTCGAGTTTACACAGGTTTCAGTATCGAAAAGTGCTGTTTTGTTTCTCTTTGCTTTGTTTTTAGTTTTGCAGGTTTTTGTTTGATTTTGTTCAGAAGTTACTGTTCATCAGATCAGGCGAAAGAAGGCGTTTGAGTGGTAATAGTAAAAGCCGGCTCAGCGCCGTGCTTCGACTCAACGGGCTTACTTCGGATGAACTGGTCACAATCTCTTTTTAATTTCTGCTTAATTCTTGTTATAACAGTTTGTTAGTGTAATTGTAGTTGAAATATGTTTGCTATCTGATTTGTGATTGTACTGTAATTCATTAGATGTAGCTTTCTATATTTCTGCGCATTTGTATTACTAGTGTTTTGATTTGCTGTGTTTGATGTTGGATATTGAATCTTTTAGGTTAGAATTGTTCAAGTTAGGTGATATGATTAATAGGAATGATAATGCAGTACGTTCCATTAGAGGACAGTGAGTTGTTAGTTAAAATTCGTAGTTAACTAGGGTCAAAATTAGGTAAGCAGTTTAGGGTGTTAATCAAACGAATATAGTGCAAATTTTAGATTGAGATTTAGTGTAAATTGGTTAGTGAATTTGTTAGTAGTAAGTTCTTTGATTGGTAGATTAGTACTGTTTTCAGTATATACACTTTGAGGCTTGTTAGTTTGCCTTTTAAATTTCAACTAAAAAACTTGCTGTTTACTTTTTATGGTTAGTTGCTTAAGATTAGATTTGGTAAAAAAAAAACTGTTCAACTTTAATTTCTTTTATGATTTAGTGGAATTATATGGTGTTGATATCACTTAGCCTACGTATGGTTCATAAGAGGAATTTGTGTCAAAATAATAAATAGTGATAAAAGGCATTAATAGGATTTGAACTCAGAACCTGTGATGTGTGCTTAGATATTAATAAGATAAGTTTGGTATTTCTACTTTAGATTTTTATTTTCCATTTGTGCATTTCACTGAAGGTGTGTATTCCGTTAGTTATTTAGTGGGCTATTGGTTCTAATGGACCATAAGGTTTCTTTTTAGAATAGTATGATAGTTGTATCATAGTTTTAAGTAATAAATTTGTTTTGAACGTGGGTTAAACACCAATTAGGATAGATATAATATTAGCAATTTTATAATAAAATCATGTCTCGATTTCCGCACATTTGATATTTTTGCAATTTATATTTTGTAAAATTTCATATTTTGTGTTTTAAAATGTGGAATTTGCAATATATTTGTAGAATAGTACGTATACGTAGATAGGTATTATTTTACACTTTTTACAAGTTTTGTGCAAAGTAGTTAACAATTCCAAACAAGATTTTTACAACCAAAACGATTAAGTCTTTGCTAGAAAACGTTATATCAATTCGAATCGAGCTGAGAAGACAACTACACTAAAAAACGAAATATTAAATGGCGCCGCTGCCGGTTCTTTTCGTGAAGATTAACGATTTCGAGTGAGACGATTGGGTTTTGGGATCCGTTCACTTTGTGAACGTTATTTTTACGTATAAATCAAAAACATAAAAAAAATCAAAAAGGTATAGATAGAATTGTATTTTGTTCATTGCATTGTTAAAAGTCAAAATCATGCATCATGTAGTTTAGAGTAGTGTAGATGCATTCCATATGGCCAAGGTGGATTAATTATGAGGAGAATGTAAATTTGTGCTTTAAAATATATATAATTGCATGAGGACATGACAATGTTCAAGTGTAGGGGATTTGATATGAGCTTAAACTCATATCAATTTATCAACAAATAACCCTAAAACATGAAGCAAAATACCAATTTATCTTGCGAAAACAGTGTTATGTGGTATGTTTGTGTTTGTGTACACTTGTGTAGGTAAAAGGATACATTTTCAAGCAAACAAGGGAAAATCAAGCTTAAATTGATGAAAAAGACAAAGAAGGATCAAAAGTGACAAGACTTTGAAGTATAAGGACCTATCTTGACAAACTGCCAAAGATGGAGGACCAAAGTGTAAATGTTGTAAAAAGTCAAGATCATAGTCAAACAAGGTCAACTATAAAGTCAACTCAGTCAATGGACCAATTCTGCTCAAGAATGAAGTTTGGAGGACTAAAAGTGCCAAAGAAATGAAGTTACAAGCCATAAAGTGCAATCTGCCAAAGTCTAGGGGCTAAATCTGCCAATATTGGAAAATAGTTCAAGTTTAATCCATGTGATACAATTCCAGCCAATGAGAAGCAAGCAAAATGAGCACACGGATTGCCACATAAGGGCATTTAATACCCACTAGCAGCCGTCACATTAATTAACAAAATCCCAACAGTGTGATCCGTGTGCCTTGTTTTCCACCATTCAGAGCACGACACGTGTCATCTTCAAACGGCCAAAAATTTCCCAGGATCGTTTTTGAGCTACAATGGATTTCATGAAGAGTTGTAAACATCAAAAGTGCTTATTTTTTAGAGACGAACACATTGGTCATCACCAATTAACATCAAATCAACTCAAGCAGAAAACCCCAATTCATGTTCATACCTGCAAATAGACTTAGGAGAATTATGCCACGTGGAGACATGGGATTGGTCTCAACACGTCACCATCCCCAACAAACTTCCTTCTCAAGTCTATAAATAGTAGTTTAGGTCTTCATTTGTACTTAGTAGTTGTAAGTGTGAAAAACACACACATTTACATTTTCTCTCAACTTTTCCCTTTCTTAGCTAAACTACTCAAGAGTTTGACACACTCTTGAGTTAGTTAGTTAGTTAGAATCCTTTTAACCAACTTTGTAGCTGAATTCCATTAATAAATTTCAAATTCTTCATTTCCCGCCAAATTCTATCTTCTTCATTACTGTTCAAACCTACTTCCATTGAGACTTGTGTTGCTGTTTGGAGTTTGTTATGATCATACATTGTTCATAACTAACTTTGGAGGAAGAATTGTAGCTGTTTGTTGATTTCAGTTCAAATTCATAGCTTATGAGATGAATTCATGCCATGGAGATGTTCTTGTTGATTGTAGTAGATTAGTTGATTGTTGATTGTTGATCTAGTGCTAAGGTGGTGGTTAGCACTAGGATAGAGAGTTCAGCACTCCTCTACTTCCCAATGGTTTCTTCACTAGGTTCTAAAGTTCTGATTTTGATTCCACTCAATTTGTCAATTGCATGTTTCTTTTCTAGTGTAAATCCTTTGTGAATGTATGATAAAACTTGTTAGCTTGATTGTGGATTGATTCTGGTTAACTGGTAGCCTTAGCTTTGCTTATCTGCTTATTACTTTGGGTTGTGTTCTAGTTATAGCTTAAATCAGTCAATTTCAGTCTTATCACCTTATTTGAGTAATAGTTGTCCTCATTACTTGCTAGTAGCCTTTACACATTTCATTTTGATCACTAAGTCTGATTTGCTAAAGGTTTTCATTCAGTTTGAACTAGTACTTAAAAAGTCTTTGAAAATCTTCATTAAGAACTGATAAAGGAGTGTTTGGGTTTATACAATTTTTGATTTTCAATGTTGGAATTTGATAAGTAAATGTTCATTTTCAGTCATTAGGTAATTACAAAGTGTTTTGAGTAAATTTCAAGTCAACTCTTAAGTCAAAAAGGCAATTGGCAAGAAAAAGTTTGGGTTGATTTTCATTCAGTTTTGCCTTTAAAAGGTTGTCATTTTCATTTTCTTGCCATTTACTGAATTCTTGATGAAATCTTGCCAAACATGTTCTCAATTGTAGGGCATATTATAAAGTTTCATATCCTAAAAGCATTTGATACAGTTTCCATTAAGCTAGGAGATATAAGCATAAATCTGAATGCTTGAGATAAGCAATGTTTCTGTAAATGGAAACTGCATTTTCAGATCTTTTGATTTCATTCATTAACTTTGCAATTTTCTTTCACAAATCTACTTAGTATATGGTATTGGTTGATATTTGAGAGTTTCAGCTTTTTGTCAAAAACCTTTGGTCAACGCTTGGTCTACGATAAGCTATTTTCAGCTTAATTCAATTTCCCAGCTTATTACTTGATGAAATTTGTTATAACTTGATTTCCCGTTCATCATTTGAGTTTTTTAATCAGTTTAGGCACAAAAATCAAGTTGTGTATGTTTAGATTGTCCTAGAGCTTATTGTGTGCTTATTTTGAAGTGCTTATTTGCTTATTAGTAGCTTTCAGCCAAAATCCTCTTACAGGTCTAGCTTATTTTGAATTCTAAGTGTTTTGCAATTTGTTTGACTGAATTTGGTCCAATAATAAGCTCAAACGAGCTTATTTGTTGAGAAACCCGTTTTTGGCTTAATTAGTTTTTAATATTGCATTTTGGTCCCTCTTGTATTAAACAGTTTCAAAACTGGCTAAACTTGCATTTTTTTAGGGTTTGCACAAATTAAGTCCTTTCAGTTTGAACTTTGTTAAATTTCAGTTAGCAAGTTTGGTAATTTGTTACTAATTGGTTAGTTTGTTACATAGTTTTCATTTTTGGACCTTTTGGTTAACTGTTTTACATTTTCAGTCCCTATACTTGTTAGAATTTACATTTTAAGCATTTAACTTTCATAGAATTTACAATTTCAGTCCTTTTAGTTTTAAAATTTACATTTTGAATCTTACTTGAATAAAAACTTGGTATTTGCACGATGTTTTACATATAAGTAGGTAATATTTTTCAATTTTGCAAGGCTTTGTTGAATTAGCAAATAGCATATCCAAAAAAAGATTAACAACCAAAAACAGTTAAAAACCCGATATTGATTGTTGATTGTTGATTGTTGATTGATTGTTGAATAACATAACCTTGGGCTCTCAAATGGGCTAACTTTGATTTAAACCAAGCCGGTTGCCATAGGAAAGATCAACTCAATGAGATGGATGAATTGAGAGCCAATGCCTATGAAAATTCTTTGCTTTACAAGGAAAAGACTAAGAAATTGCATGATGCTAAGATCAAGAATCGTGAGTTCAAAGTTGGAGAGCCGGTTCTCCTCTTTAACTCAAGATTGAAACTTTTTGCGGGCAAGCTTAAGTCAAGATGGTCCGGTCCATTCACTATTGCTCAAGTGTTTCCATATGGAACCATTGAGTTGTCACAACCCGATGGTCCAAATTTTAAAGTGAATGGTCACCGTGTTAAGCCTTACTTTGGGGAGGACATTTCCGTTGAAATGGTCCAAGAGATCCCCATTTTCCCCATGAATTAATTCATTGAGGGACGAGTCGAGCTAGAGACTCATTAACTCGAGCATTGAATAACTAGGTTAGAAAATGTAGAGTAGATTTTCAATAGGATAGGTCTAATTAAAAGGATGATATAGTAGAGTTGAAGTAGAGGGGTGCCTTTCTTCGTCTTTTCGTGTTTGTTTCAAGGGTTGCTCTCTCACATTTCATGCTTGGAGCTTATGGAGGAGGCCCGTGTATCTGGTTCACTTCGATTAGTTTTTGCTATCGTGATATTCAAAACACTTGTGCTTAACATGAATACCCTTTAGTTGTCTCTTCCTTAACTTGAGTTAAGCAAGGTTATCAATGTCATAAGTGTAGGGGAGTTCACTCCAATACTCTTAAACATTAAGGACAATGTTTATCTTAAGTGTAGGGGAGACTTCTATCGAAGTGACCTTACCTAGACCATTGCCTTAACTTCATGATAACATGGAAAATTGATTTTTCAACATTCTTCAAATTTTTGATCTACTTTGGCCACCAAAAATATGCATTCATAATTTTTGCATCAATCATTTTGCATATCACATTTGCATTGTAGATATTTCTTCTTTTATTTTTCATCAAAAATATAAAAAAGAAAAAAATATAATAAAACATGGTTTTAACAAGTTTAGACTTCTTTGACATATTAGGCCCGCCATGGATATTTTGACTCAACCCAAGTTTGCTTATCTTAGCATTCTCTAGCTAGTATCCTTAACCATGTAGTCCTTCATTGGTCTATTAGGCTAAGCATCCACCAATCTCATTATTTGAGATTTTAAATTTATGGAGAATGGGAAATGATAGAGTTGAAGCAAGTATAAAAGGGCTAGATAAACTTCATGATAATTACTTGTGGCTAAACCCTTCTCTTCTTTACCTCTATTTTCTTCGCATGTATATAATTGTTAATAAATAATCAAGTACGGTTTTAATTGGTTTGTAATCTCTTATGCATTTTTGACTAATCATTCATGGTTAATATAAGTACGTCTTAAGATTCTAAGTTAGTACGTTTTATGTGTACTAGACTTATGTCATGCTCCATATTTAGCGGGTGTTTTTCCTTTTATTCTTTTCAAATTTCTTTGTGAGGAATAAAGAAAAATAAGAGCGGCTTATGAAAAAAAAATGAGTGGCTAGAAAAAAAAAAGTAAAAAGAAAAAAAAAGAAAAGAAAAAAAATAATTATACAAGACTCCCAAGAGGGGCAGTGTGGTGTTAATTATAGTGACTATTGAGTTCCAATATTACCTTGACGGGTTGCGGGGATTCAATAGATTGCTCCAATCCAATATTGCCTTGACGGGTTGCGGGATTGAAGATCCAAAGTCTCAAAAAGATGGCGGATGTAAATTATTGCGTGAGTTTTATTTTTCTTTCCTTAGCCAGTGTGTAGCTACTTATGAAAGCATGACATGAGGATTTTACACATAAGGCGAATGACTTATTACTCTTGAAACGGACTTGTATTAATTGTGAGCGGTTTTTCAAGTAATGGATGAGAGGATTACTTAGGATTAAAATCGTGCTTCCTTATTTTTGGATTTTACATTTCTTATACTTCACGCTTGAATAATGACAAATTTGCCCACAAGCAATTTGCTCAAATAATAATCGGTTCCACATTTAATTGTCATGAATAAGTTGATGCACTTTTTACTTGTGAATACAATGATCCCATTTTTAAGCTTGGTATGGGGAAAGTGAAACTTGAGGGTGATAAGTGTCCATGGTACCCAAGCCCTAATCTAAGTCATTGATTTCTTTATGAGTTATTTCCATCAAAATCATTTCAAGAAAAAAAAACCAAAAATATGTAAATAGAATTGCTTTTCTTTTGCACTGCATTGTAAATATTCAAAACCATTCATCATATAGCATAGTATAGTTTATTAAATCATAAAATGGCCAAGGTTGGTTAATTATGAGAAAAGTGCACTTTAGAGCTTTGAAATGCTGCATTGCATGAGGTCATGGCAATGGTCAAGTGGAGGGGAGTTGATAAGTGTGAAAACACTCATCAATAATGATCCAAAAACCATTCAAAACATAGTCAAATACATTATATTTAACTGAAAATTATCAGAATCACGTTGGTATTTGTGTTTCATGTGTTTTCAGGTAAGAAAGATACATTTTGGAACAAAGACGCGTTTTCAAGGGATTTATATCACAAAAGACGAAGAAAAGGACGATAAAGCTTTTGAGGACCTTACTTGCCGTTATTTCAAAGATCAAGGGCTCAAGTTGCAACTTTTGACAAAATGAAGGATGAAAGGAATTTACTTAAAAAGTTTATAAACATTTAGAAAGAAAGATGAAAAAGAAAGGACCAAAAGGAAAACATTGGAAAGTTTTATTTAACTTGGTCATTTGACCAAGGCTCGGTCAACACATAAAGACGCGTCTTCTCCAAACGAGAAGAGAGAGAGAAACGGTCATCCTCATCTTTTCACCACCATAACCTGCAATCCAATTTCGAGAACGATCCATGAAGATTCAGAAGAAGAGTATAACTACAAAAATACTCCTATTGATCTCCTCTACATGAAGATGCCAATGAATTAGATCAAGACTCAAGAATAAAGAAACGCCCAAATGAGATGAAGATGAAGAACGATCAAGATCCTCGTATTTAATACGTAGCATTCGCTGATTGGTGGAGCCACGTCACAACTCTCCTCTCGACGGCTATAAAAAGAAGACGAAGAACTCATTTGCAATCGGTTAGCTAGGAGTAGATTACACCTAGTAGTTAGGTTAGATAGTTAGTTCTATTTTCTCTCTCAAAGTTTAATGATTTTCAGTTAAAATTCAGTTTTTAGTTTGTTACGATTCTGTTAATACTTTTGTAACCGATTACTCATTTTTCATTAATGAAAGCTATAACCTTCTTGATCTCTTTCGGTTTTACTTTTCTGCCATTAATGGTTTTCTAAGCTTCTCAAATTTTCTATCTTTTTGACCTTGTTCATATAGCTCGTGATAGTAAGCTAACGTGTCGTTTCAGCTTATAAGCTTGTGATACTGATTTTTAAGTTCATAGTCGTGATAATAAGCACTTAATAGCTTGTGATAGATTCTTTCATTTTTAATGATTTGAACTCGTTAGATTTCGGTGTTTCGTCAATCAGTTGAAGTTTTTAAACAATTTCGGTGATTTCTAGTTTTATTAAGCAAATAGGTTCATAAGCTCAATATGAGCTGATGAGTGGAGCTCCTTTCGTTTCAAAATTCTTACCAGTGTTTTATACAGTTTTAATCAGATATGAGCTTTACTGAAATTCTCTTTGTGACTTTAAAGTTTTCATATATCAAAAACAGTCAGTTTGATTTCAGATTTGATAGGTTAGTCAGTTTGATTGCTTATAAAGTTCATGAGTTTTCGTGAAGCTGAAGAAGATTTTCTGTTTAAGCCTTTGATTCAGTTTCTTTGAGATATTTCTGTTAAGCTGTAAGTGTAGACAGCATATGCTTGGTTTCTAGTTTCGGTTTGATCTTGCAGGATTATCAGGTTAAGCAGATTAGTTCGAGTTTACGCAGGTTTCAGTATCGAAAAGTCCTGTTTTGTTTCTCTTTGCTTTGTTTTTAGTTTTGCAGGTTTTTGTTTGATTTTGTTCAGAAGTTACTGTTCATCAGATCAGGCGAAAGAAGGCGTTTGAGTGGTAATAGTAAAAGCCGGCTCAGCGCCGTGCTTCGACTCAACGGGCTTACTTCGGATGAACTGGTCACAATCTCTTTTTAATTTCTGCTTAATTCTTGTTATAACAGTTTGTTAGTGTAATTGTAGTTGAAATATGTTTGCTATCTGATTTGTGATTGTACTGTAATTCATTAGATGTAGCTTTCTATATTTCTGCGCATTTGTATTACTAGTGTTTGGATTTGCTGTGTTTGATGTTCGATATTAAATCTTTTAGGTTAGAATTGTTCAAGTTAGGTGATATGATTAATAGGAATGATAATGCAGTACGTTCCATTAGAGGACAGTGAGTTGTTAGTTAAAATTCGTAGTTAACTAGGGTCAAAATTAGGTAAGCAGTTTAGGGTGTTAGTCAAACGAATATAGTGCAAATTTTAGATTGAGATTTAGTGTAAATTGGTTAGTGAATTTGTTAGTAGTAAGTTCTTTGATTGGTAGATTAGTACTGTTTTCAGTATATACACTTTGAGGCTTGTTAGTTTGCCTTTTAAATTTCATCTAAAAAACTTGCTGTTTACTTTTTATGGTTAGTTGCTTAAGATTAGATTTGGTAAAAAAAAACTGTTCAACTTTAATTTCTTTTGTGATTTAGTGGAATTATATGGTGTTGATATCACTTAGCCTACGTATGGTTCATAAGAGGAATTTGTGTCAAAATAAGAAATAGTGATAAAAGGCATTAATAGGATTTGAACTCAGAACCTGTGATGTGTGCTTAGATATTAATAAGATAAGTTTGGTATTTGTACTTTAGATTTTTATTTTCCATTTGTGCATTTCACTGAAGGTGTGTATTCCGTTAGTTATTTAGTGGGCTATTGGTTCTAATGGACCATAAGTTTCTTTTTAGAATAGTATGATAGTTGTATCATAGTTTTAAGTAATAAATTTGTTTTGAACGTGGGTTAAACACCAATTAGGATAGATATAATATTAGCAATTTTATAATAAAATCATGTCTCGATTTCCGCACATTTGATATTTTTGCAATTTATATTTTGTAAAATTTCATATTTTGTGTTTTAAAATGTGGAATTTGCAATATATTTGTAGAATAGTACGTATACGTAGATAGGTATTATTTTACACTTTTTACAAGTTTTGTGCAAAGTAGTTAACAATTCCAAACAAGATTTTTACAACCAAAAACGATTAAGTCTTTGCTAGAAAACGTTATATCAATTCGAATCGAGCTGAGAAGACAACTACACTAAAAAACGAAATATTAAATGGCGCCGCTGCCGGTTCTTTTCGTGAAGATTAACGATTTCGAGTGAGACGATTAGATTTTGGGATCCGTTCACTTTGTGAACGTTATTTTTACGTATAAATCAAAAACATAAAAAAAAATCAAAAAGGTATAGATAGAATTGTATTTTGTTCATTGCATTGTTAAAAGTCAAAATCATGCATCATGTAGTTTAGAGTAGTGTAGATGCATTCCATATGGCCAAGGTGGATTAATTATGAGGAGAATATAAATTTGTGCTTTAAAATATATATAATTGCATGAGGACATGATAATGTTCAAGTGTAGGGGATTTGATATGAGCTTAAACTCATATCAATTTATCAATAAATAACCCTAAAACATGAAGCAAAATACCAATTTATCTTGCGAAAACAGTGTTATGTGGTATGTTTGTGTTTGTGTACACTTGTGTAGGTAAAAGGATACATTTTCAAGCAAACAAGGGAAAATCAAGCTTAAATTGATGAAAAAGACAAAGAAGGATCAAAAGCGACAAGACTTTGAAGTACAAGGACCTATCTTGACAAACTGCCAAAGATGGAGGACCAAAGTGTAAATGTTGTAAAAAGTCAAGATCATAGTCAAACTAGGTCAACTATAAAGTCAACTCAGTCAAAGGACCAATTCTGCTCAAGAATGAAGTTTGGAGGACTAAAAGTGCCAAAGAAATGAAGTTACAAGCCTTAAAGTGCAATCTGCCAAAGTCTAGGGGCTAAATCTGCCAATATTGGAAAATAGTTCAAGTTTAATCCATGTGATACAATTCCAGCCAATGAGAAGCAAGCAAAATGAGCACACGGATTGCCACATAAGGGCATTTAATACCCACTAGCAGCCGTCACATTAATTAACAAAATCCCAACAGTGTGATCCGTGTGCCTTGTTTTCCACCATTCAGAGCACGACACGTGTCATCTTCAAACGGCCAAAAATTTCCCAGGATCGTTTTTGAGCTACAATAGATTTCATGAAGATTTGTAAACATCAAAAGTGCTTATTTTTTAGAGACGAACACATTGGTCATCACCAATTAACATCAAATCAACTCAAGCAGAAAACCCCAATTCATGTTCATACCTGCAAATGGACTTAGGAGAATTATGCCACGTGGAGACATGGGATTGGTCTCAACACGTCACCATCCCCAACAAACTTCCTTCTCAAGTCTATAAATAGCAGTTTAGGTCTTCATTTGTACTTAGTAGTTGTAAGTGTGAAAAACACACACATTTACATTTTCTCTCAACTTTTCCCTTTCTTAGCTAAACTACTCAAGAGTTTGACACACTCTTGAGTTAGTTAGTTAGTTAGAATCCTTTTAACCAACTTTGTAACTGAATTCCATTAATAAATTTCAAATTCTTCATTTCCCGCCAAATTCTATCTTCTTCATTACTGTTCATACCTGCTTTCCATTGAGACTTGTGTTGCTGTTTGGAGTTTGTTATGATCATACATTGTTCATAACTAACTTTGGAGGAAGAATTGTAGCTGTTTGTTGATTTCAGTTCAAATTCATAGCTTATGAGATGAATTCATGCCATGGAGATGTTCTTGTTGATTGTAGCAGATTAGTTGATTGTTGATTGTTGATCTAGTGCTAAGGTGGTGGTTAGCACTAGGATAGAGAGTTCAGCACTCCTCTACTTCCCAATGGTTTCTTCACTAGGTTCTAAAGTTCTGATTTTTGATTCCACTCAATTTGTCAATTGCATGTTTCTTTTCTAGTGTAAATCCTTTGTGAATGTATGATAAAACTTGTTAGCTTGATTGTGGATTGATTCTGGTTAGCTGGTAGCCTTAGCTTTGCTTATCTGCTTATTACTTTGGATTGTGTTCAAGTTATAGCTTAAATCAGTCAATTTCAGTCTTATCACCTTATTTGAGTAATAGTTGTCCTCATTACTTGCTAGTAGCCTTTACACATTTCATTTTGATCACTAAGTCTGATTTGCTAAAGGTTTTCATTCAGTTTGAACTAGTACTTAAAAAGTCTTTGAAAATCTTCATTAAGAACTGATAAAGGAGTGTTTGGGTTTATACAAGTTTTGATTTTCAAATGTTGGAATTTGATAAGTAAATGTTCATTTTCAGTCATTAGGTAATTACAAAGTGTTTTGAGTAAATTTCAAGTCAACTCTTAAGTCAAAAAGGCAATTGGCAAGAAAAAGTTTGGGTTGATTTTCATTCAGTTTTGCCTTTAAAAGGTTGTCATTTTCATTTGCTTGCCATTTACTGAATTCTTGATGAAATCTTGCCAAACATGTTCTCAATTGTAGGGCATATTATAAAGTTTCATATCCTAAAAGCATTTGATACAGTTTCCATTAAGCTAGGAGATATAAGCATAAATCTGAATGCTTGAGATAAGCAATGTTTCTGTAAATGGAAACTGCATTTTCAGATCTTTTGATTTCATTCATTAACTTTGCAATTTTCTTTCACAAATCCACTTAGTATATGGTATTGGTTGATATTTGAGAGTTTCAGCTTTTTGTCAAAAACCTTTGGTCAACGCTTGGTCAACGATAAGCCATTTTCAGCTTAATTCAATTTCCCAGCTTATTACTTGATGAAATTTGTTATAACTTGATTTCCCGTTCATCATTTGAGTTTTTTAATCAGTTTAGGCACAAAAATCAAGTTGTGTATGTTTAGATTGTCCTAGAGCTTATTGTGTGCTTATTTTGAAGTGCTTATTTGCTTATTAGTAGCTTTCAGCCAAAATCCTCTTACAGGTCTAGCTTATTTTGAATTCTAAGTGTTTTGCAATTTGTTTGACTGAATTTGGTCCAATAATAAGCTTAAACGAGCTTATTTGTTGAGAAACCCGTTTTTGGCTTAATTAGTTTTTAATATTGCATTTTGGTCCCTCTTGTATTAAACAGTTTCAAAACTGGCTAAACTTGCATTTTTTTAGGGTTTGCACAAATTAAGTCCTTTCAGTTTGAACTTTGTTAAATTTCAGCTAGCAAGTTTGGTAATTTGTTACTAATTGGTTAGTTTGTTACATAGTTTTCATTTTTGGACCTTTTGGTTAACTGTTTTACATTTTCAGTCCCTATACTTGTTAGAATTTACATTTTAAGCATTTAACTTTCATAGAATTTACAATTTCAGTCCTTTTAGTTTTAAAATTTACATTTTGAATCTTACTTGAATAAAAACTTGGTATTTGCACGATGTTTTACATATAAGTAGGTAATATTTTTCAATTTTGCAAGGCTTTGTTGAATTAGCAAATAGCATATCCAAAAAAAGATTAACAACCAAAAACAGTTAAAAACCCGATATTGATTGTTGATTGTTGATTGTTGATTGATTGTTGAATAACATAATCTTGGGCTCTCAAATGGGCTAATTTGATTTAAACCAAGCCGGTTGCCATAGGAAAGATCAACTCAATGAGATGGATGAATTGAGAGCCAATGCCTATGAAAATTCTTTGCTTTATAAGGAAAAGACTAAGAAATTGCATGATGTTAAGATCAAGAATCGTGAGTTCAAAGTTGGAGAGCCGGTTCTCCTCTTTAACTCAAGATTGAAACTTTTTGCGGGCAAGCTTAAGTCAAGATGGTCCGGTCCATTCACTATTGCTCAAGTGTCTCCATATGGAACCATTGAGTTGTCACAACCCGATGGTCCAAATTTTAAAGTGAATGGTCACCGTGTTAAGCATTACTTTGGGGAGGACATTTCCGTTGAAATGGTCCAAGAGATCCCCATTTTCCCCATGAATTAATTCATTGAGGGACGAGTCGAGCTAGAGACTCATTAACTTGAGCATTGAATAACTAGGTTAGAAAACATAGAGTAGATTTTCAATAGGATAGGTCTAATTCAAAGGATGATATAGTAGAGTTGAAGTAGAGGGGTGCCTTTCTTCGTCTTTTCGTGTTTGTTTCAAGGGTTGCTCTCTCACATTTCATGCTTGGAGCTTATGGAGGAGGCCCGTGTATCTGGTTCACTTTGATTAGTTTTTGCTATCGTGATATTCAAAACACTTGTGCTTAACATGAATACCCTTTAGTTGTCTCTTCCTTAACTTGAGTTAAGCAAGGTTATCAATGTCATAAGTGTAGGGGAGTTCACTCCAATACTCTTAAACATTGAGGACAATGTTTATCTTAAGTGTAGGGGAGACTTCTATCGAAATGACCTTACCTAGACCATTGCCTTAACTTCATGATAACATGGAAAATTGATTTTTCAACATTCTTCAAATTTTTGATCTACTTTGGCCACCAAAAATATGCATTCATAATTTTTGCATCAATCATTTTGCATATCACATTTGCATTGTATATATTTCTTCTTTTATTTTTCATCAAAAATATAAAAAAGAAAAAAATATAATAAAACATGGTTTTAACAAGTTTAGACTTCTTTGACATATTAGGCCCGCCATGGATATTTTGACTCAAAAACCGAGTTTGCTTATCTTAGCATTCTATAGCTAGTATCCTTAACCATGTAGTCCTTCATTGGTCTATTAGGCTAAGCATCCACCAATCTCATTATTTGAGATTTTAAATTTGTGGAGAATGGGAAATGATAGAGTTGAAGCAAGTATAAAAGGGCTAGATAAACTTCATGATAATTACTTGTGGCTAAACCCTTCTCTTCTTTACCTCTATTTTCTTCGCATGTATATAATTGTTAATAAATAATCAAGTACGGTTTTAATTGGTTTGTAATCTCTTATGCATTTTTTACTAATCATTCATGATTAATATAAGTACGTCTTAAGATTCTAAGTTAGTACGTTTTATGTGTACTAGACTTATGTCATGCTCCATATTTAGCGGGTGTTTTTCCTTTTATTCTTTTCAAATTTCTTTGTGAGGAATAAAGAAAAATAAGAGCGGCTTATGAAAAAAAAAATGAGTGGCTAGAAAAAAAAGTAAAAAGAAAAAAAAAAAAAGAAAAAAAATAATTATACAAGACTCCCAAGAGGGGCAGTGTGGTGTTAATTATAGTGACTATTGAGTTCCAATATTACCTTGACGGGTTGCGGGGATTCAATAGATTGCTCTAATCTAATATTGCCTTGACGGGTTGCGGGAATGAAGATCCAAAGTCTCAAAAAGATGGCGGATGTAAATTATTGCGTGAGTTTTATTTTTCTTTCCTTAGCGAGTGTGTAGCTACTTATGAAAGCATGACATGAGGATTTTACACATAAGGCGAATGACTTATTACTCTTGAAACGGACTTGTATTAATTGTGAGCGGTTTTTCAAGTAATAGATGACAGGATTACTTAGGATTAAAACCGTGCTTCCTTATTTTTGGATTTTACATTTCTTATACTTCACGCTTGAATAATGACAAATTTGCCCACAGGCAATTTGCTCAAATAATAGCCGGTTCCACATTTAATTGTCATGAATAAGTTGATGCACTTTTTACTTGTGAATACAATGATCCCATTTTTAAGCTTGGTATGGGGAAAGTGAAACTTGAGGGTGATAAGTGTCCATGGTACCCAAGCCCTAATCTAAGTCATTGATTTCTTTATGAGTTATTTCCATCAAAACCATTTCAAGAAAAAAAAACCAAAAATATGTAAATAGAATTTCTTTTCTTTTGCACTGCATTGTAAATATTCAAAACCATTCATCATATAGCATAGTATAGTTTATTAAATCATAAAATGGCCAAGGTTGGTTAATTATGAGAAAAGTGCACTTTAGAGCTTTGAAATGCTGCATTGCATGAGGTCATGGCAACGGTCAAGTGGAGGGGAGTTGATAAGTGTGAAAACACTCATCAATAATGATCCAAAAACCATTCAAAACACAGTCAAATACATTATATTTAACTGAAAATTATCAGAATCACGTTGGTATTTGTGTTTCATGTGTTTTCAGGTAATAAAGATACATTTTGGAACAAAGACGCGTTTTCAAGGGATTTATATCACAAAAGACGAAGAAAAGGACGATAAAGCTTTTGAGGACCTTACTTGCCGTTATTTCAAAGATCAAGGGCTCAAGTTGCAACTTTTGACAAAATGAAGGATGAAAGGAATTTACTTAAAAACTTTATAAACATTTAGAAAGAAAGATGAAAAAGAAAGGACCAAAAGGAAAACATTGGAAAGTTTTATTTAACTTGGTCATTTGACCAAGGCTCGGTCAACACATAAAGACGCGTCTTCTCCAAACGAGAAGAGAGAGAGAAACGGTCATCCTCATCTTTTCACCACCATAACCTGCAATCCAATTTCGAGAACGATCCATGAAGATTCAGAAGAAGAGTATAACTACAAAAATACTCCTATTGATCTCCTCTACATGAAGATGCCAATGAATTAGATCAAGACTCAAGAATAAAGAAACGCCCAAATGAGATGAAGATGAAGAACGATCAAGATCCTCGTATTTAATACGTGGCATTCGCTGATTGGTGGAGCCACGTCACAACTCTCCTCTCGACGGCTATAAAAAGAAGACGAAGACCTCATTTGCAATCGGTTAGCTAGGAGTAGATTACACCTAGTAGTTAGGTTAGATAGTTAGTTCTATTTTCTCTCTCTCAAAGTTTAATGATTTTCAGTTAAAATTCAGTTTTTAGTTTGTTACGATTTTGTTAATATTTTGGTAACCGATTACTCATTTTTCATTAATGAAAGCTATAACCTTCTTGATCTCTTTCGGTTTTACTTTTCTGCCATTAATGGTTTTCTAAGCTTCTCAATTTTCTATCTTTTTGACCTTGTTCATATAGCTCATGATAGTAAGCTAACGTGTCGTTTCAGCTTATAAGCTTGTGATACTGATTTTTAAGTTCATAGTTGTGATAATAAGCACTTAATAGCTTGTGATAGATTCTTTCATTTTTAATGATTTGAACTCGTTAGATTTCGGTGTTTCGTCAATCAGTTGAAGTTTTTAAACAATTTCGGTGATTTCTAGTTTTATTAAGCAAATAGGTTCATAAGCTCAATATGAGCTGATGAGTGGAGCTCCTTTCGTTTCAAAATTCTTACCAGTGTTTTATACAGTTTTAATCAGATATGAGCTTTACTGAAATTCTCTTTGTGACTCTAAAGTTTTCATATATAAAAAACAGTCAGTTTGATTTCAGATTTGATAGGTTAGTCAGTTTGATTGCTTATAAAGTTCATGAGTTTTCGTGAAGCTGAAGAAGATTTTCTGTTTAAGCCTTTGATTCAGTTTCTTTGAGATATTTCTGTTAAGCTGTAAGTGTAGACAGCATATGCTTGGTTTCTAGATTCGGTTTGATCTTGCAGGATTATCAGGTTAAGCAGATTAGTTCGAGTTTACGCAGGTTTCAGTATCGAAAAGTCCTGTTTTGTTTCTCTTTGCTTTGTTTTTAGTTTTGCAGGTTTTTGTTTGATTTTGTTCAGAAGTTACTGTTCATCAGATCAGGCGAAAGAAGGCGTTTGAGTGGTAATGGTAAAAGCCGGCTCAGCGCCGTGCTTCGACTCAACGGGCTTACTTCGGATGAACTGGTCACAATCTCTTTTTAATTTCTGCTTAATTCTTGTTATAACAGTTTGTTAGTGTAATTGTAGTTGAAATATGTTTGCTATCTGATTTGTGATTGTACTGTAATTCATTAGATGTAGCTTTCTATATTTCTGCGCATTTGTATTACTAGTGTTTGGATTTGCTGTGTTTGATGTTGGATATTGAATCTTTTAGGTTAGAATTGTTCAAGTTAGGTGATATGATTAATAGGAATGATAATGCAGTACGTTCCATTAGAGGACAGTGAGTTGTTAGTTAAAATTCGTAGTTAACTAGGGTCAAAATTAGGTAAGCAGTTTAGGGTGTTAATCAAACAAATATAGTGCAAATTTTAGATTGAGATTTAGTGTAAATTGGTTAGTGAATTTGTTAGTAGTAAGTTCTTTGATTGGTAGATTAGTACTGTTTTCAGTATATACACTTTGAGGCTTGTTAGTTTGCCTTTTAAATTTCATCTAAAAAACTTGCTGTTTACTTTTTATGGTTAGTTGCTTAAGATTAGATTTGGTAAAAAAAAACTGTTCAACTTTAATTTCTTTTGTGATTTAGTGGAATTATATGGTGTTGATATCACTTAGCCTACGTATGGTTCATAAGAGGAATTTGTGTCAAAATAAGAAATACTGATAAAAGGCATTAATAGGATTTGAACTCAGAACCTATGATGTGTGCTTAGATATTAATAAGATAAGTTTGGTATTTGTACTTTAGATCTTTTATTTTCCATTTGTGCATTTCACTGAAGGTGTGTATTCCGTTAGTTATTTAGTGGGCTATTGGTTCTAATGGACCATAAGGTTTCTTTTTAGAATAAGTATGATAGTTGTATCATAGTTTTAAGTAATAAAGTTGTTTTGAACGTGGGTTAAACACCAATTAGGATAGATATAATATTAGCAATTTTATAATAAATCATTTCTCGATTTCCGCACATTTGATATTTTTGCAATTTATATTTTGTAAAATTTCATATTTTGTGTTTTAAAATGTGGAATTTGCAATATATTTGTAGAATAGTACGTATACGTAGATAGGTATTATTTTACACTTTTTACAAGTTTTGTGCAAAGTAGTTAACAATTCCAAACAAGATTTTTACAACCAAAAACGATTAAGTCTTTGCTAGAAAACGTTATATCAATTCGAATCGAGCTGAGAAGACAACTACACTAAAAAACAAAATACTAAACACTATCATCAAGGTAATAATCATATCACTAACCTTTCTTAATCATACTTAGTGATCATCAAATTGATTATCCTTAAAACTCACTTTTGTTAATAAGATAAAAGACTTTTTAATAAACTTTCTTTTTTAGAAAATGTTTTATTAAAATGGAAAATGAAAATTTGAAAATGGCATATTCTAAATGCTGTTAGAATATCCTTTGAAGGGTTCAAATACCTCAGATATTCCCACCCCACTAAAAGACAAAAAACGGAGCGGAGTCTAGTGGCGGTACCTTAAGTACCTACGCGGTACCTTATCAATATGGTACCGCGGGGTGAGATAAGGTACCGCGCACAGAAAGACGTTATAGATCCGTTATACTTTGTCTCCTTTAAATAGTGGTCAAATCTCATTTTCCAGCAAGCCTCTTGGACGTTTTTCTCAGCCCTCTTTCTATTTTCTATAGCATAATCATTAGTAAATGATCACTTAAATTGTTAAGGATGTTTACATATGATTATCCTCTTGATCCCCTCCTTTACCTTTGTCCAATGAGAAGATCACTCACTCACTAGTGTTGTGATAAAGATGAATCTATGAGCTAGTCATATTCATCATGATACCTTTTTTGTTTTAGGTCAATCTAATGTATTTATGAATACTTGGACTAGTTGTGTTCATCCAAGTTATTTGTGGATACTTGGATTTGTTGTGTACATCCATTGCATATGTGTTTGCTGGGATTTGTGTTGTGTAAATCCAAGCTACATGTGTGTACTTGGATAAGTCTAGTTGAGTTGTAATAGATTTAATTAGGAGTTCTCAGTAAACTATAAAGTGATGTGGTTGTGTCTTGTGAGTTCTCACTAAACTTAAAAGTGATTAGTAGTTGTGTCGTGTGAAGTTCTCACTTAGCTTCAAAGTGAAGAGTCGTGAAGATTGGTTCTACTTTCGATTAGAACTCGACATCTAGCCTTGTGACGTAAAATGGTGAAGTAGGCAATGTCGTGAAGATTGGTTCTATCTTAAGATTAGAACTCGACATCTAGCCTTGTGTCGTTAAATTGTGAAGTAGGCAACGTCGTGTAGATTGGTCCTAGCTAAAGATTAGGTCTCGACATTTAGCTTAGTGTCGGAAAATAATGTAAGCAACGATGTAAGGTTTTCTCCGTCGAGAAGGGAGCTTGTGGATATAGTGGAAATCTCGAGTAGGTGTACTCGAGGAGTGGAGTAGAAACGAGGATAGAGCCTCGTTGTCGAACCACTATAAATCTTGGTGTCTTCCCACTAGGTTGTCTCCTTCCTTACTCTTTACTTATTTCATTATCACTATAGTTGCTTATTATCTTTGCTAGTGCATTTCAATTGAACCTAATCATTATGCAACTTAGCCTCAAGTAAAAGATAGTTTTGATACAAACCAAAATAAAAGTAATTTTAATTTGGTCACCAATCGAAGAGAAACTATTCAACCCCCCCCCCCCCTCTAGTTTCTACAACGTGTTTTAGTGTCTCTTTCAGGTGAGAATGTGGTTAAGCTTGAGGATAGAAGTGGCTAGATTTTGGATGCATTAGGATTGCCTTTAGAAGGAGATCCCCGTTCCTTCTTAGTTTATTTTTATGTGTTTTGAATAGTGATACTATGAACCTATATGTTGATTGTTAGTGTTATTTGTTTGTCATGGGTAAGAGGTAGGACTGTTACCTACTTACCTAGACTCCTGCTATGTGGAGATATTGTCATGACATTTGTGTCGCCATTTATGACATTATAGTTGCATTTTAGTTTTCTCTATAGAGACACCGTTTGTTGTGATGATATCCATACGTCGCGCCCCATATTCCGCCATGGTGGGGCGTGACATTTAATATTAAGCTCTTCCCAGGAGTTGAGCCAATATCCAAGGCTCCTTATCGCATGGCTCCCATCGACTTGAAGGAGTTAAAGGAACAAATTTAGGAACTGTTAGAGCGCGGTTTCATTCGACCTAGTGCTTCTCCATGGGGCGCACATGTTCTGTTCGTAAAGAAGAAGGACGGCAACATGCGTCTATGCATAGATTATCGTGAGCTTAGCAAGATCACCATCAGGAATAGGCATCCGTTGCCACACATTGATGACTTGTTTGACCAACTCCAAGGGGCCAAACATTTCTCTAAGATTGATCTAAGGTCGGGCTATCATCAGCTACGGTTTAAAAAGCAGGACATCACCAAGACTGCTTTCCGTACACGTTATGGGCACTACGAGTTTGTAGTCTTGCCTTTTGGCCTTACCAATGCTCCAACTGTTTTCATGGATCAGATGAATCGTATCTTCCATGAGTTCCTGGACAAGTTCGTCATTGTCTTCATTGACGACATCCTGATTTTCTCTAAGTCCAAGGAGGAACACGAAGACCATCTTCGTACAGTATTACAGATTCTTCACCAGAAGCAGTTGTATGCTAAATTCTCCAAGTGTGAGTTCTGGTTAGACAAGGTGGCGTTCTTAGGTCACATTGTATCAGCAGAAGGAATTACCATGGATCCGGCAAAGGTTGAGGCTATTACCAAGTGGCCAAGACCGACATCAGCGACTGAAGTTCGCAGTTTCCTAGGCTTAGCTGGTTACTACCGTAGGTTCGTAGAGAACTTTTCTCGTTTAGCACTACCATTGACCAAATTGATGCGGAAAGAGGAGAAATTCGTCTGGATTGAAGAAAGAGAGAAGAGCTTTGAAGACCTAAAGCAAAAGTTAGTATTTGCACCGATTCTTACTCTCCCATCTAGTACAGGTATATTTCAAATCTACAGTGATGCTTCAAGGAAGGGACTTGGCTGTGTTCTCATGCAACATGGGAAAGTGATTGCGTACGCTTCACAGCAGCTTAAGCCTTATGAGGAAAATTACCCTATGCATGACTTGGAACTTGCAGCAGTCGTGTTTGCATTGAAGATATAGAGGCACTACCTGTATGGAGAATCATGTGACATCTTCACAGACCACAAGAGCCTGAAGTACATCTTCACTCAACGTGAACTGAACGTGAGACAGAGGAGATGGTTAGAACTGTTGAAGGATTATGACATTAATCTGTAGTATCATCCCGACAAGGCGAATGTAGTGGCAGATTCACTTAGTAGAAAGTCCAGAATGATAAACGACATTAAAATTGAGGAGGAAATTATAAGAGACTTAGAGCGACTAGACATCGAGATCATGGTACGTGGACAACATGGTTATTGAGCTAATCTTAGAGTGGAACCTGAGTTACTCTCTAGGATCAAGGAAGCTCAGAAGGATGATGGTGAAATTTGGGCGATCATTCAGAACTTGGAACAGCAGATGGAGTTTCGGTTAGATGACGATGGTATCGTATGGCAGGGCACTAGACTTTGTGTTCCTGATGATCCTACTCTCCCGGAAGCGTTATTAGCTGAAGCTCATAGCTCCCCATTCTCCATTCATCCTGTTTCGACCAAGATGTATCACGACACCAAGCAATACTTTTGGTGGAGTGGTATGAAACAGGATGTTGCTACTTACGTCTCTAAATGTCTTACCTGCCAGCAGGTTAAGATCGAGCATCAGCGGTCTAGTGGTTTACTACAACTGTTAGACATTCCAGAGTGGAAATAGGACAAAATCACCATGGATTTTGTTACCGGTCTTCCGCAGACAAAGAGGAGGCACAATGCGATTTGGGTTATCTTTGATCGACTTACTAAGTCAGCTCATTTCTTACCAATCCGCAAGGATGATCCGGTCAGTAAACTCGCCGACACTTACAAAAAGGAGATCATGAGACTTCATGGTGCTCCATCCAGTATCGTCTCGGACAAAGATCCTCATTTCACTTCTCAATTTTGGAAGAGTCTGCAGAAAGCTTGGGGGTACAAAACTTAAGCTTAGCACAGCTTTTCATCCTCAAACAGACGGGCAATCGGAGCGAACGATTCAGACAGTAGAGAACATGTTGAGGTCATGTACGTTGGAATGGACATGAGATTGGGACGATTACATCTGTCTGGTAGAGTTTGCATACAACAACAGTTGGCATGCTAGCATTACGTGTGCTCCATTCGAGATGTTGTATGGCAGAAAGTGTCGCGCCCCAATCTACTGGGATCAGGTGGGTGAGCGAACACTTGAAGGACCGGAAATGATAGAGTTGACCAACGAGAAGGTCATTAGCTAAGCATAAATTGCAGGAAGCACGTTCATGTTAGAAGAGTTATGCCGACAAGCATGGTAGGGACTTACATTTTAACGTAGGAGATTACGTCTTTCTTAAGGTATCGCCGGCACGTGGCGTTCAGCGTTTTGGAATCAAAGGGAAGCTCAGTCCTCGATTCATCGGACCGTTTGATGTCATTGAGCGAGTCGGTGAAGTATCTTATCGTTTAGCGTTACCTCTGCAGATTTCTCACGTTCACGACGTTTTCCATGTGTCCTTACTCAGAGGGTACAAGTATCATCCCCTTCACATGGTTCAGTTTCCACTGGAACCGATTCGTGAAGATCTTACCTTCATAGAGGAACCCGAACGAGTTCTTGACAGGCAAGAACGAGTCATGAGGAAGAAGACGATTCCATTCGTCAAAATCCTTTGGAGGTACCATATCGAGCGGGAAGCCACTTGGGAAACAGATGAGTCTATTCGGGCTTCTTACCCTCATTTCATATTTTGAATTCGGGTATGTTCCTCTTTCAGTTTATTTTATCTATAATTCGGGGACGAATTAATCTTTTTAGGGGGGAAGAGTTGTAAAACCCGCATGCTTTTACCATGAATAGTACCCTTAGTAACGTACGTACATTTAAAAACTTTCCTTTTATAGCTTGAACACGTGTCACGATTAGGAATTTCAGAAGTTATGTACGTATAATTTTACGACAAGTATTAAGTACATGTTAATAGACGATGATTATTATTAATAATAATTATAATCACAAACATGAAATCATGAACCTAAGAATCACGAACATATAATTAAGTATTTACGTATATTATTAATACGATAAATATCGTTACATACAAGTAATTATAAATAGCACGAATAATTAAACGTAACACGTAATCACGAACACACAAACACGTAATAAAATAGACATGAGAAAAGCTTCGGGTTTCCCTTGGTGGGCCCTCATAGCCACGACAACAAAGGAAGAGAGGGGCCCAACCTACTTGTTTTACCAAATAACAAATACAATAAATGTTATTTTCGTTCACAGAAGATTTTACAAAAAACTAAAAACCCTAATCCTCTCTCTCTCTCTTGGTGGCCGGAGGCATAACACACCACAAGGGGTGTTTGGTTAATTTTGTTCAAGAAATCTTACAAGTGTGTTCGTGTATTCAAGATCTATTCATTCCAAGTGTTTTGGTAATCCGTAACCCTTTTGTTTTTTTTGTTTAATTAATTAATCATAAAGATGGACAAGTAATTAAATAAAACATGATAAAAACATGTCATAGGATCATGGGTAAACAATTAAGGGTGTTTCGGGTTTGGTTGTCTCGGTCGCCACACAAACCGAGAGCCTCAAGGCTCTCGGCGTCGTTTGGTTCGCACACCAACCGAGACATATGTCTCGGTGTGGTGGTGGTTCAGTCGGCAGCAGGTACAAGGCACCCCGACTCGCGTCGGGGTGTCCTTATGGGTTTATGGGTCTCGGGGGCAGCAAGCCACCACCACCGGCACACATCCAGTAGCTATTTTAGGCAAGCAGGGGGAACCGCAGGCGCAGGCAGCAGGGGCCACCGGCACAAAGCCGGTGGGAATCCTTGTGTTGTTAGCGGCTAGCCGAGAAGCAAGACCACCGGCACACAGCCGGTGGCAGCATACCGAAAGCAGGGGCAACCGACTCAGTCGGTTTGCCACTGTTTTTGGGGTTTGGTTCGGACCGGTTCATGGGTTCACGGGTCCGGTTCACGACATGTTTAATTAGTTAATTATACGGGTCCAGTTCATGAATATTTTTACAAGTCTAAATAATTTTACAAGTGTATTATTTTTACAAGATAATTAAATTAATTAACTCATGACTTATAATTAATTTAATTAAACATGAAACTTAGGTTATTATTATTATTAAATAATACATGTTTTTAGCCTAAGTATTTAGTTAATTATTTTACACTATAGTATTAATTAATTATTAAACATGACATATAATTAATTACTAATCATGACTTAGGTTATATTAATATAGTATTAATACATGATTTAACCTATGTATTTTATACACTTTAATTTAATTAAAATCATGCTTATATTTAATTAAATTATATAGCCTATAGTTTATTTAATGAACAGAATATTCTTAATAAACTATACTATAACTGCATGACATATGATATTAATCCAGCTTATTTCTAAATATGGAAACTTTCTATTTTGGAAACTTTCTATTTTTGGAAACTTTATATTTTAGGAAACCTGCTATTTTTAGAGAGTTACTTATTATTACACAACAAGTATAATAATACAAGAAATACAAGTAATACTTAATCAGAATATACAGAATACATGATAAATACAGCATAACGTTAAAATCAGTAAAACAAGACATGAACATATAAAACAAGCTAAGACATGATATAAAACCAGTTACGTACTCAGTAATCAGAATACTTATACACGTATACTATTTATGTAGCATTAGTGAGATCGTAGTAGGACTCTCTTCCATTCGTCTTCTTCGTTCGCAAGACTTAAGGTACGGATTTCCCGTCCTTTCAGTATGGACATTCTTTCCTTATTAGGATTTCTGCGTCTACAGCCAACTATTTTCTCAGTATTTGTTTTATATGTTTGATACTTATGTTAGTAATAAGCGTGTAAACACTTATCCTTTTGCCACTAAAATCAAGGAAAAACAAGACCTAATCATGTGTTTAATGTCGTAAAAGTCGGAATTACGCGTGGTTTTGTGTTTTTGTGTTAAATAGGTACATAATATCAAAAGGAAGGAAAACACGGGATTCACGGTCAAATGTTGAAGAAAAGTCCAAAGAATGAGACAAAGACAAAGTCAAAGACCAAAAGTGAACTCAAGATCACGAAGACCGACAAAATTCGACACAAATTTGAAGAAATGATCAAGGAAGCCGAAGTCGAGTTTGTTTTTAGCGGATTTAATCTTAAATGAAGTTTATTGGGCTTATGAGAGTCCCACTTTTGATTAATGGGCCCAAAAGCCCATTTATGATGATATATTATTATCTTTTGGAGATGAAGCCCAACATGGCCCAATTCACAACTTTAACGAATGACAGTTTTTTGGGCCATAAGCCCAAATGGGACGGTTAGAAGTAGTATTGTCTTGTTGGGCCATAAGCCCAAATGGCTAAATGCACAGATTTGGGAAGGAAACAAATAAGATTGTTGGTCAAAACTTGTGGTCAACTCATCTCAACACCCCCCACACACACGTAACACACTTATATACTTTCCCAACCTCACACGTATTCACCCACTCATACAATTAATAAAACGACTTTTATTTATCCCCACCCCCATTACTGTTTCGATACAACCAAAGTGAAATCACCCATCCTTCTTTCTCCTCTCCCAAATCAGACGCAACCTTATTCTCTCCCATCACCCAAACCCTAAAAAATTGGGGGTTTTTCACTATTTTATGTTTAAGGCGCGCGTTCTTCACATCCCCCAATTAAATCCCCCCTGAAACCAGAACTAACACCACAGTGGTCCTCTCTCCTCATCCGACGTGGCCTATCTCTTTCTTCTTATTGGTTGAGAAGAAGCACAAATCCACTCTGGCGATCCAAGTGAAAAGGGGTTTGTTTTAAACCGTTGATCAAGTGAAGAAAAAGAGAAAGAAGAAAAGATGCGGCCAGGATGATTTGCCGTGGTCACCAAGTTCACCAAAAGACATTTGGGTTCGCCTATAAAACCTCCTACAACTTGTACAGAAATTATTCTATTTTTTCTTTATTTTACTGTTTTTTAATTAATTAGGAGTAGGATTAATTTAGTTTTAATTTTATTAGATGATAGGTAAATTGTATTTTCAGATTTTGGATTATTGTAATGATTTTTGATTATTAATGAAAGTTTATTTTTAATTAATTAGTGTTACTTCTGATTATCAATTTCGGTTTTCTACTTTAAATTTGCGAATGATTTTCTTCATTACTGTTCTTTTCGGCTTAATTAATTAAAGTAAAGAAAAAGTGGCTGGATATTTTCCCCTACTGGGAAAATTAAAAGTCTGTTTCAAAGGTTTTTTCTGGTTACGGTAAACTATAAGGTGGTGGTGTTTGATTCGGTTTAACCAAAAGGGAGCTTAGCGCTCACCCTTCGGCTCAAAGGATTCGACACAAGGTTTTACTCTCTTTTTAATTTTTATAAGTTTTAGTTAAATATTGATTTTAATCTGCTTGAGTTTAGGTTATTCAGTATCTGCTATTGATGTTATGTTTTTAGTTTCGTATCTGCTTATTCATTTTCGGTTTATATCATTTGTTTAATTTTCAGTTTTAGAAAGTTTTATCTGTTAGTTTGTTTGGATTGCTTGATTTAATCTGGTATAAGTATTGTTCAGTTATCTGCTTGTGTTGGGATTAGTTTCTGCTTGGATCTGCTTATGTTTTAATTTTGTGTTAAGTTTCTGTTTGGGTTTCGAGTCCGTTTAGATCTGCTTGTTTGATTTATTTAGCTGATTGTTTAGCTATTTATTTGGTTCATTTTCTTAGTTGCTTATTTGACTTTCTTGTTTGCTTATTGTCCTATTTGAGTTTTTCTTAGACTGCTTAAACTTTATCTGTTATTTGCCTATTTAGTTTTCAGCTCTTTTCGTTATAGCTTATTAGCTTATTTGGTTTCTTCTAAGATTGATTTGCTTATAGTTTTAAGTTTTTCTTTTAGTTTTATCTGCTCTTTTATGCTTATCTAGATTTAGCTTATTCGCTTATTAGCTTAATAGAACTGCTTATTGTTTATTGATTTTCAGCCGTTTATGCTTATTTGTTTTTGTTGCTTTGCTGTTATATATACTAGTTAAATCTCAGACCATTTGGTCTGAGTAATTTTAATTCCAAAAATAATTTCAGCAAAAAGGTCATAGCGGGACTCGAACCCCTGACCTCGCACTTAACTGTCCAATACCTTAACCATTTGCTCTTCTCTCTCTTTTGTGTTTTAATACACATTCTTTAATTAATATAGGTAGTTATAACTGTCAGATTTCAAATTAGTTTATTACAAGTTTTGTAGTTTAATTTTTATATTAATTGTTTTATTTAAATTTCGTTTTATTAAGTTTTAAATAAAAATAAAAAGATAAAAAATATTTTATTTAAATTACTTTTATAATTTTAAATTAGTTTTCAACATAGTTTTAGTTTAAAAAATAGTTTTTATTAAAAGTCTTTATTTTAATTTAGCTTCACATAAAAATTAGTTTTAATTTTGTTTAAGTTTTAAAATAGTTTTTATTAAGATTAGTTTAAATTAGATTTTTAAATTAGACTAAAAAGTTTTAATAGTTAATTAAGTAAGTTTTTAATATTAAATAGTTTTTAGTTTAAAACACCAAAAATACATTTCACCAAAAACAAAGTAATCTCACGTTTAACCGGAAATCAATTCAAGTCGAGGAGAAAACGATAAAGAGATTTGCCTTGCAAAGTCTTAGAATTAAAATGGCGCCGCTGACGCTTCGCTCGTTACGATTGACGATTTCGTGAGACGTTTTGGATTTTGGGATCCGTTACGTTTCTTGTTAACAAAATCAAAAAGACAAAAAATATCAAAAACTTAAAAATACAAAAAAATAAAAAATCACAAAAGCAAATTCTTTGCTAAGATTTGCACCAAAAAAAAATTAAAAAATCCAAAAGTAATACTTTTTCCTAAAAGTATTACACCAAAAATATTACGTATTAGTGTTATGTTTCTTAGTTCGATTTCTTTCGTTTTTATTGTGAATATATATTTTTCTTAAAAAAATACAAAAAGATTTTTCTTTTACTATATTATATTACGTAGAACATTAATTTACCTACTTTTCAAATAAGGCCTTAGTTGGGATTTCATCACCTAACTATTGTATTCGAATCCTAAACAAAATAAAAGGGCAAAATAGATAAATACTAGTAAGACGTTTGAACTCGATATATACAAACTACAAGGTGGGTATAAGGCGACGCGCTATAAAAGGCCATCTAAGGAAAAAAGTTTTTAAGTGCTTTGTGCCACCTCGTTTCCCCGCTTGCTTGTGCGTATATTGAGAGGGACGACCGATTATTGGTTTGCCAACTCAATTAGTATTAAGTATATATTTTTGTACCTTTTTAATATTGCACCTCGAGAGGGAAAATCCTTTTTCTCTCAAAGTCGACCGAGGTCACCTACCTCATTCCATGTTTTAATTGTATGCGCACTCGCGCGCGTACATACATACCGAGTGGTGTACCAAATTCTTCCAATTCTTCCAAAAAGAAGAAGAAGAAGAAAAACAAAAAGACCGTCATTCAAGCCGATCCCGAGAATCGAGCTTTCGACAATACGATGGCAACGGATAATCGACCAATGATCGAGATTCTCCAATCTCACGTTGAAGGAAACGATGACGCGATTGTGGTGCCGGATATTGGAGCAAATCATTTTGAACTTAAAACGGATTTTATTCAAATGGTTTCCGCTACACCATTTTTAGGCCGTACTAATGATGACCCACACACTCATATCAAACGTTTCATCCAATTAGCTAATACCGTCAAATACAATGGGGTGCCACAAGAGGCCATTCGCTTACAACTCTTTCCTTTTTCCCTCGAGGGACAATCCCGGATTTGGCTTGATAAGGAACCACCCCAAAGTATTACTACATGGATTGATTTAGATACCAAGTTCGTTAACTACTTTTTCCCACCATCACGGACCACCTCTTTGAGGAATAACATAATCACTTTTGAGCAACAATATGGAGAAACGTTTAGTGAGTCTTGGGATCGATTTAAGGAGCTTTTGAGAAAATGTCCACAACACGGTTTCACTAAAGTGCATCAAATTAATACCTTTTACAATGGTTTAACTCTAAATGACCAAGACTCACTTAATAGTGCCGCGGGGGGCAATATTCTTGTGAAATCAATGAACGAGGCTTGGGCCATAATTGAAAACAAAGCTAAAGTACAAACCAAGAGTGTTAGGTCCACTATGGCAAGTGCTAGTTCTAGTGAGAGTGACAAGAGAATCGATAAACTCACTTCGCTTGTTGAAACAATTGCTTTACAAACCCAAGCCCTCAATGGTCAAGTTAATGCCTTGAAAGAAACTAGTGAAACGTGTGAGACTTGTGGTGGACCATATTTATATTTTAATTGTGACAAGGTTTACAATAATCAACAACAACAAGTTTGTGCTTTTAATGCTAATGAGAGGGTTCCATTTAAACCAAATGTTGATGTTAACCATTTGTGTTATAAGAATACTAATTATTTGGCTCCCCCGGGTTTTGTAGCTCCACAAAGACCACCCCCACCCGCCCAAAATACCCAATACCAAAATAGGAACCAAGGTCCTCAAATGGGTAATTTTCAAGGGAATGCAAATCAAGGGAATTTTAATGGTCAAAATCAAGGGTTTCAAAATAATAACCAAGGTTTTTATAATAACAACGGTTATCAATCTCAATATCAAAACCAAGGTTTTCCTAATCAAGGAGTTAACAATCAAGGGATTAATCAAATGAACATGCATAATCCTCAGATGGACTTGGTTCTACAAAAATTGACCGACCATGAGCAAATTATGAAACAAATGCAAGAATCGACCGATAAGAAATTTTTGACAATGTTGCAAGCCCTTAGACCCCAAGGAGCCTTACCATCCAATACCGAGATTAACCCTCGTGCTAATGTGAGTGCTATCAATACTCGAAGTGGAGCCACTTTAGTGGGACCTTCCATCTCTTCGCCAATAAAGGAGAGACAAGGCCCGTAGGTCATAATGAGTAATCCTACTCCCCCTCCGGTGATTCCTCCCACTACCACTCCTAGTACTAGTGCTCCATTGCCTAAAGAGCTTATCCCTACGGTTGTTCAAGAAGCGAGTCCTTCTCCTTCTCAACCTTCAAATTCTAAGCCTAATATCCCTTATCCATCTAGGTTAGACAAGGCTAAAGTGCTCACCAAAGATGACGTTCATGTCTCCAACTCTTTGAAAATGATTTCCAACGTCAATGTTAACATAAGCCTTATTGAAGAACTTGCTCAAATGCCAAAATTTGTCAAAATGTTTAAAGATTTGCTTAATAAGAAAGAAAAAATGGTTGAGCTCGTGAACACCCGTTTGAATGAGAATTTTTTCGCGATCCTTCTCAAAGAGCTTCCCGAAAAGCTAGGAGATCCTGGACGATTCGTGTTACCTTGCTCGTTTCCTCAAATCGATGATTGTATGGCTTTAGCGGATCTCGGCGCTAGCATCAATCTTATGCCACTTTCGGTTTGGAAACAATTATCATTACCCGACCTTGTACCGACTCGAATGACTCTCGAGTTAGCTAATAAACGCTCGCATACCCCGTTGGTATTGCCGAAGACGTTTTTGTTTGAGTTGGTACATTCACTTTTCCTGTGGACTTTGTCATTGTCGACTATGAGATGGATCCTCGTATTCCGTTAATTCTTGGTAGACCATTCTTACGATCCAGAAGAGCCTTAGTTGACGTGGCCGAAGGGGAGTTAATTCTTAGGGTTCGGGATGAACAACAAGTTTTTAAAATGGGAAAAATCACAACAAAATCAAATGGAAAAGAGTCGGTCAATATGATTGATGTTCTTAATTATGATAATGACGAGATTTTTATTAATCCTTTTGGAATTGAAAAGTCTAATCAAAATGATTTTGTGATAACTTCATCCCTGTCCTTAGAGCCTTAAATTTTTGAAACTCCTATTTATGATACCTATAGTGATGACACTTCTTCAAGTGATCACACTTTCTTCGGTTTAGACGACCCGTCTTTTGACCCACCCACTTTTGACCCACCCATTTTTGATCAACCAATCTATGATGACTACGATGATGACACTTCTTTAAGTGATCTCATTAATTTTGATGACCCACCCCATGATCTTAATGCACCTCATATCTCTATGAGTGATTCTTCCATGGAGACTCCCTTTGACTTTTATACTCCAATTTTAGAAGTCATGACTTTCGAGGAGGCTCCTCCACTCTTAGAGATCATTCCTAATTTAGAGGTTATTCCATTTGAGGAGGATTTAGATATCTTTCTAAATACCTATTTTCCTCATGAGGAAGAGTTTTCCTATGACTCCGATGATACTTATGTTTTCACATCAAGTTTGGAAGAGGATGACTTTCCCACTTTGGATTTTGATGATATTTTGAGCTTAAATGTCAACACCTCTTGCTATTTTCCTGTTAAGGAACCGGTGTTTGATCCCGGAATAGAGACTTTAGTGCTATCATTTCCAGATCACCTTACCTTTCCTCGTAAGAAAATTTTGCCCAAGGATACCTCACTTTTCTTTGCCATGTGTGATTGTACCACCTCGGGGTTTATTTCCTTTTGTGATGGAAATTATGTGTTTGACCCGGGTGGATTTTCATGGGGTATGCCTTGTATGACTTTGTTTCACCCTCTATCATGGAGAGATTTTCCTCCCTTGGAAATCTCGGTTTTCCATGATTTTCCCATTTGAATGATGACATTTGGGAAATCGAGTCGAGCTAGAGACTCGTGATAAATAAATCAAGCATCATTTAACTAGGTTAGATTTTCACCCATTTCCACCAATAAGTGTAGGGGGAGCCAAGTAGGTTGTTTGTGTTGTGATGTTGTGTGAAGGGACATATGCTTTAATGATCTACTTTTGGTGTTTTTGACGCGACCCGTGTTCTCGTGTTTCCCGTGTACCCGGTTCCTTCGATAAGTTTTTGCTATTGTGATTCAATCATGTATATACATAAAACAAATAAATGTAATCACTTTAGTTGTCCTTTCCTTAGCTCGATTTTAAACAGCGTACTCAATGTCCTAAGTGTAGGGGAGTTTATTCTCCCACATGCTTAAACATTGAGGACAATGTTTATATTAAATGTAGGGGGGATTTCTATCGAATTTTAGTGGGCTTTTCCATGAATTTGACCCCATTTAACCGGAAGATTTTAAAAATTTTCAACGTTTTTCAAAGTTTTGATCTATTTTGGCCTAGTAGTATTTATTTTCTTTCCTCGCATCGTATTTATATTTTCCAATTCAAGAATAAAGTCAAAAATAAATAAATGAATAAAATGGTTTTAACAAGTTTAGATGTCTTTGATATATTAGGCCCGTCGTGAATATTTTGACTCAACCCGAGTTTACTTATCCAAGTTTACTCTAGCTAGTATCCTTAACCATATGGACCGTAATTGGTTTATTAGGATAAGCATCCACGAGTCTCGTTCCTTGAGATTTTAAATTGTGGAGAACGAGAAATGATAGAGTTGATAATAAGTTTAAGGGTTAATTCTTTCTTATATGAGTTTTTGTGGCTCTTTCTTCCCACTTATATATTTTATTGCTTAATAAATGAGGATTTTTGTGGTGTAGATTCGATATCTTAACTCTTAGCCAAATCCTTATTCTCCTTGTAATTAAAGCATGAACACATTGAGGGTGCCAGCGTTGTGGACTTCTGACTAAGGTGGCTCATAACCACTAAGTAGGAGGTATTCAGACCATGGGACCGCGGAATTTGGCCTACTATATATATCATAAATAAGAAAGAATAAGATTAAAACATGACATCAAGGAGCCTTAGGGTGTGAGGCATGTAGCACGAACCTTGTCATTAGAGCCTTAGGGTGTATGGCATGGTAAGTGTTGAATAAAAATTGATTCAAAAAAAATCAATTCCCTCGTTTATCGTTCAAGGAGCCTTAGGGTGTGGACAATAGATGAGGAGCATTTTTACATCTTAAAGAGCCTAAGGGTATATGATGTGAACTTGCTAAACTCCACATAAAGTCTACATGACTTTGGAGGAATAATTAATAAGTAGTACTATTGGCCAAATTTTGGGTTCGGGAATTTATTCCCCAAATCGTGTTAAATCATCCTTGATGTGGGCTTACTTTAGTGACAACGTTTTTGAGGACGAGGTTAGGTTTTGAGTGTCGGGTTTGCACCGTTTTGCCTTCATTTTGGGACTAATAATTATCAAATAAGTCAAATGAGCCTACGGGTGAATGACAATCAATAAAATCTAGAGATACAAAGTAGGAATTGGAGAAAGAGTATTACACAATTATCTTGTATGAGTGGTTTTAACTTAAGGACTTATGGCAAACAATGATCTCGTTTTTAAGCTTGGTATGGGGAACGTGAAACTTGAGGATGATTAATATTCATAACACCAAAGCCCTAATCTAAGTCTTAGATTTATTTACGAGTTTCTTCCATCAAAATAATTTCCAAGTTAATAAATTGTTATAACTTTTGTTTCGTTTTAAGTTTTTATCTTTATCGTAGTAATAATTGTATATCTTAATAAAGGCCTTGATGGATTAATTATGAGAAAAATGTGACTATATGCTTTGAAATAATACATTACATGGGGTCATTGCAATGGTCAAGTGTAGGGGATTTAATAAGTGTGTAAACACTTATCCTTTTGCCACTAAAATCAAGGAAAAACAAGACCTAATCATGTGTTTAATGTCGTAAAAGTCAGAATTACGCGTGGTTTTATGTTTTTGTGTTAAATAGGTACATAATATCAAAAGGAAGGAAAACACGGGATTTTACGGTCAAATGTTGAAGAAAAGTCCAAAGAATGAGACAAAGACAAAGTCAAAGACCAAAAGTGAACTCAAGATCACGAAGACCGACAAAATTCAACACAACTTTGAAGAAATGATCAAGGAAGCCGAAGTCGAGTTTGTTTTTAGCGGATTTAATCTTAAATGAAGTTTATCGGGCTTATGGGAGTCCCACTTTTGATTAATGGGCCCAAACGCCCATTTATGACGATATATTATTATCTTTTGGAGATGAAGCCCAACATGGCCCAATTCACAACTTTAACGAATGACAGTTTTTGGGCCAAAAGCCCATTTGCAAATGAAATGAAAAGGGACGGTTAGAAGTAGTATTGTCTTGTTGGGCCATAAGCCCAAATGGCTAAATGCACAAATTTGGGAAGGAAACAAATAAGATTGCTGGTCAAAACTTGTGGTTAACTCATCTCAACACCCCACACACACACGTAACACACTTATATACTTTCCCAACCTCACACGTATTCACCCACTCACACAATTAATAAAACGACTTTTATTTACCCCCACCCCCATTACTGTTTCGATACAACCAAAGTGAAATCACCCATCCTTCTTTCTCCTCTCCCAAATCAGACGCAACCTTATTCTCTCCCATCACCCAAACCTTAAAAAATTAGGGGGTTTTCACCATTTGATGTTTAAGGCGCGTGTTCTTCACATCCCCCAATTAAATCCCCCCTGAAACCGAAACTAACACCACAGTGGTCCTCTCTCCTCATCCGACGTGGCCTATCTCTTTCTTCTTATTGGTTCAGTAGAAGCACAAATCCACTCTGGCGATCCAAGTGAAAAGGGGTTTATTTTAAACCGCTGATCAAGTGAAGAAAAAGAGAGAGAAGAAAATATGCGACCAGGATGATTTGCCGTGGTCACCAAGTTCACCAAAAGGCATTTGGGTTCGCCTATAAAACCTCCTACAACTTGTAATCAGAAATTATTCCATTTTTTCTTTATTTTACTATTTTTTTAATTAATTAGGAGTAGGATTAATTTAGTTTTAATTTTATTAGATGATAGGTAAATTGTATTTTCAGATTTCGGATTATTGTAATGATTTTTGATTGTTAATGAAAGTTTATTTTTAATTAATTAGTTTTACTTCTGATTATCAATTTCGGTTTTCTGCTTTAGATTTGCGAATGATTTTCTTCATTACTGTTCTTTTCGGCTTAATTAATTAAAGTAAAGAAAAAGTGGTTGGATATTTTCCCCTACTGGGAAAATTAAAAGTCTGTTTCGAAGGTTGTTTATGGTTACGGTAAACTATAAGGTGGTGGTGTTTGATTCGGTTTAACCAAAAGGGAGCTCAGCGCTCACCCTTCGGCTCAAAGGATTCGACACAAGGTTTTACTCTCTTTTTAATTTTTATAAGTTTTAGTTAAATATTGATTTTAATCTGCTTGAGTTTAGGTTATTCAGTATATGCTATTGATGTTCTGTTTTTAGTTTCATATCTGCTCATTCATTTTCGGTTTATATCATTTGTTTAATTTTCAGTTTTAGAAAGTTTTATCTGTTAGTTTGTTTGGATTGCTTGATTTAATCTGGTATAAGTATTGTTCAGTTATCTGCTTGTGTTGGGATTAGTTTCTATTTGGATCTGCTTATGTTTTAATTTTGTGTTAAGTTTCTGTTTGGGTTTCGAGTCCGTTTAGATCTGCTTGTTTGATTTATTTAGCTGATTGTTTAGCTATTTATTTGGTTCATTTTCTTAGTTGCTTATTTGACTTTCTTGTTT
This sequence comes from Glebionis coronaria, assembly GCA_025667525.1. Lineage (NCBI taxonomy): Eukaryota > Viridiplantae > Streptophyta > Magnoliopsida > Asterales > Asteraceae > Glebionis > Glebionis coronaria. The sequence continues at coordinate 208,765,729 of CM046881.1, read as the reverse complement.
GCTTATTGTCCTATTTGAGTTTTTCTTAGACTGCTTAAACTTTATTTGTTATTTGCCTATTTAGTTTTCAGCTCTTTTTGTTATAGCTTATTAGCTTATTTGGTTTCGTCTAAGATTGATTTGCTTATAGTTTTAAGTTTTTCTTTTAGTTTTATCTGCTCTTTTGTTTTATGCTTAATCAGTTTCATTTGCTTATCTAGATTTAGCTTATTCTCTTATTAGCTTAATAGAACTGCTTATTGTTTATTGATTTTCAGCTGTTTATGCTTATTTGTTTTTGTTGCTTTGCTGTTATATATACTGGTTAAATCTCAGACCATTTGGTCTGAGTAATTTTAATTCCAAAAATAATTTCAGCAAAAAGGTCATAGCGGGACTCGAACCCCTGACCTCGCACTTAACTGTCCAATACCTTAACCATTTGCTCTTGTCTCTCTTTTGTGTTTTAATACACATTCTTTAATTAATATAGGTAGTTATAACTGTCAGATTTCAAATTAGTTTATTACAAGTTTTGTAGTTTAAATTTTATATTAATTGTTTTATTTAAATTTCGTTTTATTAAGTTTTAAATAAAAATAAAAAGATAAAAAATATTTTATTTAAATTACTTTTATAATTTTAGATTAGTTTTTAACATAGTTTTAGTTTAAAAAATAGTTTTTATTAAAAGTCTTTATTTTAATTTAGCTTCACATAAAAATTAGTTTTAATTTTGTTTAAGTTTTAAAATAGTTTTTATTAAGATTAGTTTAAATTAGATTTTTAAATTAGACTAAAAAGTTTTAATAGTTAATTAATTAAGTTTTTAATATTAAATAGTTTTTAGTTTAAAACACCAAAAATACATTTCACCAAAAACAAAGTAATCTTACGTTTAACCGGAAATCAATTCGAGTTGAGTCGAGGAGAAAACGATAAAAAGATTTGCCTTGCAAAATCTTAGTATTAGTTAGATTAAGAGCCTAACCCATATACATGCATGACCAGTGTCACCTAGTTATGGAGGTAACATAACCATAACACTGGAGGCACCAGTGTTATGACTTCCCACGGCGAAGTGATTGCTCGTGGCGTCCTTTTTCAGTTTTGGCCATTATATTTTATTATCATGTGGGGCGTATGGGTGCATCCTAGTTACATGTTAGTAGTATTATCAGAGTGAATGCGATGTGTGCCTTGCATCCTTCACTAGGAGTTGATCCCTCCTACCCAGACTAATTAATTAGAGGCAGCCCCTCTAATTGCATGACGAGGTCTCCCCTCCAAGTATTCATGCACGGTGGAACCTCATGACCTATATGGGCTATTTAGCTAATTAATACAGATTTTCATAGAAACATAAGTCTTTTCAAACTATAAAACCAGTGTTATGAACATGAATCCAGATTACTTAGAACTTATGATATTCCGCTGCTATTAGTCTTATATGCTTATGTCATTCCATGTCATACTTGTATATCCGTGCACTGAGCGTTATGCTCAGCCGTTTTCCTTTCATGTTCCCAAACGGCAGGTACTCAAGGGCGCTCGTAGACTCTAAGCGTACGTGCATATGGATTAGAAACTTCCTAGCCTTCATTACTTTATGCATTTCATCATATATTTTGCTACTTATTTCTATGGACATTGTTTAGTCCTTTTGCTTTACAGTACTTATGTTTGTGTGTGGTGAGCTTATACTTTGGGGTACCGATGTTTGTTTCTGGTATTTCCTTTATGGTCATGTAATGTTTAAGACATTTTTCCTTGTATGCTTTGATGACACGCCATAATCACGCGTGACATTCCATTTACCAAAATGGGGTGTTACATCATCTACCTATCAGCCACATAAGGCGCAATCAGCGCAGTCTTGATGACGGATAGAGATACGGTGCAAATGCCTATTTACTTTGTCACCAGAGCATTACAAGGGCCAGAGCTGAACTACATTCCAATGGAAAAGCTATTTTTGTCGCTAGTATATGCCACCAAGCGGCTGCGCCAGTACTTCTATACGCATCCTATCGTGGTCATAATAGACCAGCCAATTAAACAAGTCATGTCAAGGCCGGACACGGCTGGACGCTAGCAAAAATAGAGTGTCCTGTTAGGAGAACACAATATCTCATGTAGATCCCGTACGGCGGTCAAAGGTCAGATCTTGGCGGACTTTCTATTTGAAAATCCGGAGGAAGAAGTCATGGAGGCTCCAAAAGAGGAAAAACTCCAAGACCCATAGATCTTGTTCATGGATGGGTCTTCTTGCACAGATGGATCTGGCGCATGCCTTATACTTACCAACCCGGAAGGAATGGAGTTCACTTACGCCTTGCGATTCGAATTCACAGCAACCAATAATAAAGGTGATTATGAAGCCTAGATCGCCGGCTTAAGAATAGCCACCCGAATGGGAGTGCGGAATCTAGAAGCACACTTCGACTCACGACTAGTCGCAAACCACATTCTCGGGGAGTATGAGGCCAAGGAGGACAACATGATCCAATACCTTGAAAAGGTAAAATCTCTCATTGAAGGATTCACCAAATTCACCATCAAGCAAGTACCTAGGGGAGAGAACAAGAAGGCAGACGCTTTCAGCAAAGTCGCGTCTATTAGCTTCGCTCACCTATCCAAACAAGTGTTGGTGGAAATCATAAATCAATCGCAGATGAGGAAACTATGTCAATAGTCGAGGAGGAGGGACCTACGTGGATGACCCATCTTATTGAATACTTGACGAATGAAACACTTCCAGAGGATGAAAGTGAGGCACGCCGAATCCGGCGAAAGGCGTAGGTGTTTAAGGTCCGTAACGGGGTTCTATACAAAAGATCATTCTTACAGCCCTGGTTGCGTTGTGTTTGACCAAAACAAGTGAGCTACGTGATTAGTGAAATTCATGAGGGGTCCTGTAGTATGCACGCGGGTCCTAGATCAGTCGTAGCAAGAGCCCTATGGACGGGGTACTATTGGCCGACCATGCATAAAGATTCACGGGACAATATACTCTGGTATAATGATTGTCAGGTGCACATGCCAATACCACGCAACCCACAACAAAAGTTAACACCAATTACATCCCCATGGCCATTTTACAAATGGGGAATTGACATAGCCGGACCTTTTCTGGTGGCGGCTGGAGTTGTTAAATTCTTAATTGTTGCCATGGACTATTTTACCCGATGGATCGAAGCCAAGGCAGTGGCCACAATCACCGGCCAACAAGTAAAGAAGTTTGTATGGGAGAATATTGTATGCCACTTTGGCTTACCAGGGAGATAATTTCTAACAATGGTAAGCAGTTTGCGGATAACCCATTCAGAGATTGGTGCGAGCCGTTAAATATCACGCAACATTTTGCATCTGTCAAGTATCCACAGACCAATGGTTTAGTAGAACGCGCCAATCGAAGTTTGGAGAAGGAATTAAGGCACGCCTCGATGGCACAGGAGCCAAGTGGGTCGATGAGTTACCGCATGTGTTGTGGTCGCAGAGAACAATGATCAAAACTGCTAATGAGGACACTCCATTCGCACTGGCGTACGACACTGAAGCAGTAATACCAGCTGAAATTGGAATGCCAACAATCCGCACTGCGGAAGTGAACGTCACCACGAACGACGCGGAGTTACGGATTCACTTAGACTTCTTGGAGGAAAAACGGGAATTGGCAGCAATCAATGAGGCAAAAGATAAGGCTAACATGAAAAGGTATTACGACGCTAAGGTAAAGGGTGTATCCTTCAAACCAGGAGACTTTGTTTATCGGGAAAATGCAGCAAGTCGCGTCGAAAACACCAGAAAACTTGGCCCAAAATGGGAAGGGCCGTATGAAGTCACGAATGCCTTGGGAATGGCGCATACAGGTTGCGCGACATGGACGGTCGAGACTTAGGTCGGAAATGGAACATTAGCAATCTCAAAAGGTGTTATCTTTAAGGCTACGGCCTCCCGCATGGACACTCAGCTGTAGTCAGCACCAATACGGTCCATGTAATTTTAACGTTTATCTAGGAATCATTTGTCTTAGGATTTTCGTTTTATGTCCTCCAAAAAATCGTATAGGTGATAATAAAATACCGTGGTGCCTAGCTAGTTCCACAGCTTGTTCTTGTTCAGATTTTCTTTTGTCTTTTATACTTAGGTTTCTTTATTCTTTTTATTATTCATATTCATTCATCAGTCGTACATGTACTATTTGTTTCCATGAGAAACAAGAAGATTGAGTGAACCTTGTTGGGAATAAAATGTAGCCAGCACACTTGAGCGCTGACAAGAAGAAAAAAAGCGTTGATAAGAAGAAAACAAACGTTGACAGATCAAGCGTTGACAGGAAGAAGTCAAGCGTTGATAGGTTGAAGACAAGCACTGATAGAAAGATATGGTCTACGTGTATTTTGTTTCTAGTTTGTTTCTAGTAAAGATAGGATCAACAATGTATTTTCTATAATTATCTTTACCTAGAATAACTGATATGTAGATTTTTGTACAAGGCTTCTTATGTCTATAAAAGAAGACCTTTAGGTTATTGTTTTATATAAGTTTTCATACGTTTAACACTTTCATTGTAAGCAAGTTTGATTCAATCAATCAAGTGAAAGTTTGTTTTACATTCATTGTGTGTTCTTGTTTAAGTGTTAATTCCGCATAACATTTAAATCACAAACAAAGTTTCTCTACGTGTTTAACTTGATCTAATCTCGTTTACACAAGCTAAATTGATCTAAGTTTGGGATCAACAAGTGGTATCAGAGCTTGTTGAGAAACTTTGATCTAAAAGAACACAAGAACCCTAAAATCACCAAAAACCCTAATTTTCACAAAACCCTAAAAACATCATGTCTACTCCAGAAGTAACCTCCTCCTCCTCCTCAAACCACAACATTAAGATTCCCATGCTTGATGCAGACAATTTTGAGCTATAGAAGTTTAACTTTGAGCAATATCTACAAATCCATGACTACACTCTTTGGGAGATTATTGAGTATGGAAACACATTCAATAAAGCTCAAAAGATTGTAGATGCCATTGCTACAAGATCAGCCGTTCAAGGATGCTCTGAAGCAAATAAGAAAGAAAAACCTGAAGATGGTAGAGCTGTGTCTGTTGAGGACATAGCAAAGAGAAGGGTTGATATAAAAACCCTAAGCATTCTGAAACTTTCTTTGGGACAAGAAAATCAGCACAAATACAAAGGTTATGAGTCTGCAAAAGACCTTTGGGCAGCCCTTGAAGTTGCCTATGGTGGTAATGCTGATACTAAGGAAGAGAAAAAGAAGCAACTCTTGCATGAGTATGCTGTTTTTAAGGCTCAATCTAATGAGAAGCTTAGTAGTGTGAGAAGCAGACTTCTTGACATTACAAGCAAGCTGTCCTTCATGGGGACAGTAATTGGTGATGTTGACATTATTGCCACTTTTCTTAAAAGCCTTGGTGATGCATGGAAGATTGAGGCAAGATCTATAATTGCCAACAACACTCACAAAAGTTCTACTTTTGATGATGTTTACAACAAACTAAGGCTGTTGGAGAATGGAACTCTTTTGGAACATGGAAGTAAGTCTACCAATGGAAACATGGCCTTCTTCTCACATAGTGAAGGTCAATTTGATCAGAAGGATTCGTACATGCACCTAGTTACTGGATCAACATGTGTCAACGCTGGATCATATCCTGTCAACGCCTCACATTCAGACGCTGACACATACAAAATTGACTCTCCAAGAGTTAAGCCTGCTGGTATAGATCTGGATACTATGTGTGCATACATTGCTTCATTGCCTAATGGTTCAGTGATTACATATGAGGACCTTGAGCAAATTAGTGATGAGCATTTAGAGGAGATGGATATTAAGTGGAATATGGCTCTTGCGAGTATAAGAGCAAACAGATGGAATAGAAGATTCAAGAAGAAGATGACTTTTAATGCAAAGGACACTGCTGGATTTGATAAATCCAAGGTTGAATGCTACAATTGTCATCGTATGGGGCACTTTATGAGAGAATGCAGATCTCCAAGAAGAACTGATGCTGGAAACCCTCAAGCCAAATTGTTAAGGCTCGGGATCCCAAGGCCATGATGGCAATGCAAGAAATTGATGGTGTTGGATGGGACTGGAGCTATTTGGCTAAGGATGAGGAAGAGGATAAAGCTTTGGTTGCTAAGATAGAAGAAGAAGAGCATGTTCATTATGCTCTCATGGCACACTCCTCATCTTCATCAGACAATGAGGTATATGATGATACTCTTTGTAGTAAGGGTTGTCGTTTAAATACTGAAAGACTTAACAAAGAGGTCTTAAGATTGTTAGAAGATGTGAGTACTGAGAGATGCAAGTTGTCTAACTATCAACTTGCTCTTACTCAAATTGAAAAGACAATAGCTGAGTATAAGAAAATGAAGCATGATCTAAAAGATAAAATTAATATCCTAAAACATGATTTAAATGCTAGTAATGATATTAGAAACATCATGGAAAGGGTCAATGCTGAACTACAGGTTAAGTTAGATGAGGCTATCAAGAATAAGGATAATGTAGACCTTAAAATTCAGAGATTTGATAAGGCCTCACAAACCCTAGGAGAATGTGTTAGTAAACAAAGGGATCCTAGGGATATGACTGGGATTGGGATGAAAGAATTTGTTGAAATTCCACCACCTGCTGGGGGCTTCTATGGTGTCCTTAGAAAGGACTTGTCTTGGACTGGTATACCAGAATGCCAAGAAGAGGAATTCATTCCTCCACCAAGAGTTCTTACTCCAGTAGAGGAATATCAGCAGAAATTGACTGATTTGGATGAATGGAAGAAAGCTAATCCTACTTTGTTTGTAAAGGGTGGGCTGCTGAGTGAAAGTACAAATGAGTCCACACCCATAAAGGTGACAAACCCAATCACTGGCAAGACTGTTGACCTTGGCTCAAACGTTGTTAGAAAACCTAGCATTAAATATGCAGAAATGTATAGGAATACTAGGTCACCAAAAAGCCAAGTTAGTGATAATGGGACAGGTTTCTTTTCTTCTAGACCTAGAGTTATGTCTAGAAAGCCTGTTACACTTGTGGTAGCTTTTCACATTTAGCATATAAGTATGTCCAACGCTTCCAAGGTCAACGCTAACAAAAGGTCAAAAACACTGTCAGACCCAAAACTTTTGTGGAGCAAAGTCCACAAGCTGTTAGACCAGCCCCATTCTTTACCAAAGGGTCTAACACTTATGGACAAAGACCTTTTCAGAAGACCAATACATGGTCTAATAGGCAATGGGTTCTTGTAACAAACCCTAGATTCAACGCTAATAAGGGTAATTTCAGCGTTGACAAGACCAAATCAAACGCTGACGGAAACGTTGCCAGACCAAATAATGGTAAATATTTGCAACCACAGGGAAAGGGGTCTAAAGCTTCTTCTAGCTTGACATGGAGACCTAAGCAAGATCAAAACCCTAATTCTAATGGGATTTCTATGACCAGTAACAGATTTAATTATATTTCAAAGGTCATCACAAAACTAATTGGGGTTGACTGGGTGTTTCATCCAAAAAGGGATGAACAAGGGGTTGTTATGAGAACTAAGTCTGTTCTTGTTGAACAACCAGATGAATCCAAGTCTGCTCAGGCTTGGGTTCCCAAATAAAACTAATTTGTTTTCTTTATGTGCAGGGCATTCAAAAACAGGTGAATGATTATGGCTGTTGGGATAGTGGATGCTCTAGGCACATCACTGGGAAGGAAGATTATCTCACAAACTTCACTCCCATTAAGGATGGTGATAAAGTTTACTTTGGAGGCGGATATGGAACTATCACAGGCAAAGGAACTCTTCTCACCAACAATTTGCGTTTTGAAAACGTGTTTCTGGTAAAAGAACTTGATTATAATCTTTTCAGTGTATCACAAGTTTGTGATAACAAAAATAAGGTTCTTTTCACTGATACTGAATGCTTGGTGTTGAGCAAGGATTTTAAAATGCCAGATGAGAAATTTATTGATTATAGGACACCTAGGCATAAGGACATTTATAATGTGAATCTTAATGGTATTAGGATGAATAATAACTTGTCATGTCTTTATGGTAAAGCTTCAGTTGATGAGAGTAATTTATGGCACAGGAGACTAGGGCACATTAACTTTAAAAATATAAACAGACTTGTGAGACATGGCTTGGTTGATGGTTTGCCTGAAAAGGCTTTCCACAATGACCACTCTTGTGTTGCATGTCTTAAAGGCAAACAGCACAAGGTCTCATTTAAGTCTAAACAGGTGCACTCTAGTTCTAAACCACTTCACTTGCTGCATATGGGCCTGTTTGGTCCAACTAATATAGAGAGTTTGAATGGTAAATCTTACTGTTTTGTTGTCACTGATGACTTTTCTAGGTTTACTTGGACTTTCTTTTTAGCCATGAAAAGTGACACTGCTGATACTTTAATTAACTTTATTAACCAAATTGAGAAGAAAACTGGTAATGAAGTTAAGATGCTTAGAAGTGATAATGGTGGTGAGTTTAGAAATAAAATGTTGGATGATTTTTGTGCCAAGAAAGGGATTACTAGACAGTTTAGTGTTGCCAGAACCCCACAGCAAAATGGGGTTGCTGAGAGAAAGAATAGAACCCTAATTGAAGTAGCCAGGACTATGTTGGCTGATGCTCACTTTCCCATTGCATTTTGGGCTGAGGCTGTGAATACAGCTTGTTATGTTCAGAATAGAGCATTAGTCAACAAGATACTAACAAAACACCTTATGAGTTACTTTGGGGAAGGAAACCTAATATTGGTTTTCTTAAACCTTTTGGCTGTCATGTAGTTGTACTAGATACTAGTGATGCCTTAGGTAAATTTAGTGCTAAAGGTGATGAAGGCTACTTCATGGGTTATTCAGTGTAGAGTAAAGGATATAGGATTTACCTTAAGAAGGAAAAACGTATACTTGAAAAAGTAGATGTTAGGTTTTTAGAGAATAAACCTAGTGATCCTGAAAGTGGTCCAAATTGGTTGTTTGACTTGGAACCTCTATCTAGGACTTTGAATTATATGCCTGTTACTAATCCAGACATTATGAAGGTAACTTCAAATGTTGTGGAAGAACCAGTTGTTGATGTTTCAGGTACACAGGTTACTAAAGAGGTTGGATCACAAGCAGACAAGACATCTCCCATACCTGAGTATGTCACTATTCCCATATGGACAAATGCTTTTGCTGCTGCTGCTGCTGGAAAGGAAAATGGTGGTCCCCAAGTATCACCAGTTAACAACATGAATGGTCTTTCAGGCGCTGACAAGACAAATTCAGGCGTTGATGGCTCAAACGTTGACAACACCATTTCTGGTGTTGATGGATCCAACGCTGACAATGTTGGTTCAGGCGTTGACAACTCTTTTGAGCATATTTTCTCTTCCAATTTTGAACAAGGTGAACCTTCAAACAGAAATGGAGAGGTTCATTCAGATATTGATGGGAGAGAGTCTGAAGAGGATATTAACAATATGGAAGATGAGATTGAAGACAACACACTAATTGAAGGAGCAGTGCTTACTACTACAACCAAAAATCATCCCCCTTCTCTTATTATTGGTAATGTGATGTCTCTTGTTCAAACTAGAAGATCTCATCAGAATCTTGGAGGATTTATTGCTAATATTCACAAGAAGGTTGATACCCCTCTTGTTCAAGCATGTTTGTTTGCCTGTTTTCTGTCACAACAGGAACCCAAGAAGATTTTTGATGCTCTCAAAGAACCAAGTTGGGTGGAAGCAATGCAGGATGAGCTTCACCAATTTGCTATTCAGGATGTTTGGGAGCTGGTTGATTGTCCCAGATATGTAAGACCTATTGGGACAAGATGAGTTCTTAGAAACAAGAAAGATGAAAGAGGCATTGTGATCAGAAACAAGGCACGTTTAGTGGCTCAAGGATATACACAAGAAGAAGGGATAGACTATGAGGAGGTCTTTGCACCAGTTGCAAGGATTGAGGCTATAAGGATATTTCTAGCCTATGCTTCCTGCATGGGCTTTACTGTCTATCAAATGGGTGTGAAGAGTGCTTTCCTTTATGGCACAATTGTTGAGGAGGTTTATGTAATGTAGCCTCCTGGTTTTGAAGATCCAGAGCATCCAGACAAGGTGTATAGAGTCAAGAAAGCTATGTATGGACTTCATCAAGCCCCAAGAGCATGGTATGGCACATTGTCCACCTATCTGGTGGAAAATGGATTCAAAAGGGGCACTATAGACCAGACCCTATTTACAAAGAAGACTGGTAAGGATGTCTTACTTGTTTAGGTTTATGTGGATGACATCATCGTTGGCTCCACAAATCCAAAGATGAGTGAAGACTTTTCTAAGCTTATGACAGACAAATTCAAGATGAGTGCAATGGGGGAGATGAACTTCTTTCTAGGGTTACAAGTTCAGCAGAAAGAAGATGGTATCTGTAACACCCCCAAATTACCACGCAGCGGAATACCACTTTGGGTCGCTACTCATAGCACATCACACACAATCATAGACAACGACCTCGAAAGAGACGTTAAAATAATATACAACCTTGTCTAAAAAATTTCCCATCCCAATATATAAAATCAGAGTAGCGTTTAGTCCCAAAAATCGTTACCAACACATCACATTCATCATACAAAGACTTAAAAGTCATTTATCCATTTCAAAGGATGGAAAAATAATATTAAACTTTAGACAAGTAAGCACCAACAACCTCCCTGCATGCTCCGCTGCTATCCATCTTGATTACCTGAAATACATGTTCAAAATCATCAACGCAACGATTGAGTGAATCTATAGGTTTTGCAAATCATCATTTGAACACAAGCATTTTAATCATATCAAGCTTATCACACAGACAAGTCATATATATCGATAAATGCCTTAAGCTCATGCAACTGAACGTTAACCAACACGTCAAACCGAGTCACTTACGGCGCCCCTACAACAGGTAATATTGTCATATACCTGCGACCTCTTATACATAATATCCCTCTCAGGTGATCACAAGGATACATACCCTAGGATAAGGCTGTCAAACCAAATAGATCTATCATATGTATTAGCGTTTACCTCACAAGGTAATTAACAGTTCATGAAATTCAGGGACTTCATAAGATAATGGTACTATTGGTAAATTGTAAGAATTGGTTTATATTTAATTAACGTAAAACGTGATGATTTTTATAAACACCGAAATGGTATGAGCCTCTTTTTAGTAAATATAGACTCGTTTATTTATTGATAACTAGAATACCCGAGACCCGACCATCGTGGACATTAAGTTGACATCGTTATGAGGCGTTTTAAAACCCGTATTGCATATAAAGGGATTTGAGCCACAAAAACCCAACTTACACTTATAATGGCTATTGGGCCATTATTGGACCTGAGTTAAATTATGTATTTCAAGATCAATACTGAGTTTGAAATGAAAAAGTTACATAAACTTGTTATGGGCTAGAATGGGCTTAATTATCGAAATGAGAAAATATATGGTAAATTGTTATCGAATGTTCTATAAAAAGTTTTATAAAACTTATACAATGTCCAAACTTACTAAAGTGAACTATTTACATATATGTATGACTTATGTATAGTCTCGAACCTAAGACGCGTCTCGTCTTATAGGTCTCGTTCGGTTATATGTCGACCGTTGGGCATCTCGCTCTCGATCAACAATTGATTGTTATCTTGTGAAGTCGCGTGTCCACTATTAGGCATTTTGTTCCTGATCAACGTGAGATCATTATATCAAGTCATGTATCGACTATTGGATGTTTGTTACTCGATAAACGTGTGATAGCTATATCAGGTGAGTCTATAGCCTCGCTTTTATATTATCTTTTAAATGATTTTTAACCCGCGAGGGGGAATACATGATGTTTTATAAAATGAACACAAGTTGTTTTTGGTATGCTGGACCCGGATATGATGATAAATGCCTAAGTACCATTGTCTTATGAAGTCCCTGAATTTCATGAACTGTTAATTACCTTGTGAGGTAAACGCTAATACATATGATAGATCTATTTGGTTTGACAGCCTTATCCTAGGGTATGTATCCTTGTGATCACCTGAGAGGGATATTATGTATAAGAGGTCGCGGGTATATGATAATATTACCTGTTGTAGGGGCGCCGTAAGTGACTCGGTTTGACGTGTTGGTTAACGTTCAGTTGCATGAGCTTAAGGCATTTATCGATATATATGACTTGTCTGTGTGATAAGCTTGAGATGATTAAAATGCTTGTGTTCAAATGATGATTTGCAAAACCTATAGATTCACTCAACCATTGCGTTGATGATTTTGAACATGTATTTCAGGTAATCAAGATGGATAGCAGCGGAGCATGCAGGGAGGTTGTTGGTGCTTACTTGTCTAAAGTTTAATATTATTTTTCAATCCTTTGAAATGAATAAATGACTTTTAAGTCTTTGTATGATGAATGTGATGTGTTGGTAACGATTTTTGGGACTAAACGCTACTTTGATTTTATATATTGGGATGGGAAAATTTTTAGACAAGGTTGTATATTATTTTAACGTCTCTTTCGAGGTCGTTGTCTATGATTGTGTGTGATGTGCTATGAGTAGCGCCCCAAAGTGGTATTCCGCTGCGTGGTAATTTGGGGGTGTTACAGTATCTTCATCTTTCAGGATAAATATGTGGCAGAAATCTTGAAGAAGTTTGGCTTTTCTCCACATGAAAAGCGGGCTAGTACTCCTATGGATAGAGAACACCCTTGGGGAAAAGTTGGAGATGGAAAAGATGTGGATGTCAGGCACTATAGATCAATGATTGGTTCATTGATGTATCTCACAGCCTCAAGACCTGACATTATGTTTGATGTGTGTGCATGTGCACGCCATCAAGTGACTACCAAAGAGTGTTACCTTCATGTTGTCAAGAGAATCTTTAGACAGTGACTATGGTGGTGATAAATTTGATAGAAAATCCACAACTGGTGGATGTCAGTTTCTTGGGAGTAGATTAATCTCTTGGCAACGCAAGAAACAAATAGTGGTGGCCAATTCAACAACTGAAGCAGAATATGTTGCAGCAGCTGCTTGTTGTGGATAAGTCTTATGGATTCAGAACCAGCTGTTGGATTATGGGTATAATTTCATGCATACCAAGATTTTTGTAGACAATAACAGTACTTTATGCATTATTAAAAATCCTGTACATCATTCTAAAACGAAACACATAGAAATTAGACATCATTTTATAAGAGATTGTTTTGAAAAAGGTTTAATTCAACCAGACAGGGTTGACACAGAGGAAAATGTGTCTGATTTATTAACTAAACCTTTTGATGCTGGAAGGTTTCAATACTTGGTAACAAGTATTGGAATGATCATTCTCACTTAATATGTGTTTTGGGGTCTTTTTGTAAAAGTATGTACAGGATATGCATTGTTATTGGTCTTTTTGAAAAGTTAGATTTTTCCACTATATTTGTCTAACGCTGACAAAGGTTATTTTAACGCTAATAAGTGTTATCGTGACGTTGTCAGCAACATGTTAGTTTTGTGGTTTTTGATCTAAGTGTGCAGGCGTTGTTAGCATTGTACCATTGGATACAGAGTTGCTTATGGATCTTTGGAGAATCATTGGAGCATGTTTCAATTTATAGATGATGGTTGGAATATTTATATTCCTATCTTGACATAAATTTTTATATACATGCATATTATTGGGCAACATATGTATCACAGTTTAAGGGGAGGTTTTAAGAACCTTTAGGACTTTTCAGTATTCTTATAATGCTCTTATCACAATTCTAGATTGTGTCCACTGGTGAGTATGAGTTAGTTTACTAAATCATGAGGCACTGTAGCATGCAAAGTTGATATACTATGCATGCTGCCAAGACATTTTTGGCCTAGAATTGGGTGTGGTCTGTTGGGAGACTTGGGAATGATTTACAATGGGTTTACCTGGGAGTAACAAGGAATTTTATGAAATAACTTAATTGTTAAGAATTTTGGTTAGCAAGGGACACTAGAGGACTGTTATGTCTATCTTGCATAAGCAAGTGTGCATAACTGGACAGTGCTTGCCGCCCTATAATAATTATCAATTTATAGGTTATCTTCACTAGGATAAATTACTTTGTTAAGGTCCTTTTTCATTTTTATTACTTTTATTTTTGGACGTTGACAAACATTTTTCCAAGCGTTGTTATGACCAATTTAGACGCTGACATGGCTTTGGCAAACGTTGACAAGAATATAGCCGTTGGGAGTTGATGGGTTATTTTTGACCGTTGACACTCATTGGGACCTACCTAGTTTTTATTTTTGACGAATTTTGGGGCCGTAATTTTGGGAATAGATAAATTTTAATTAATGCACAAGATAACTTATTTTCTTTTCAATATTTTCATCATTATATTTTGAAAATAGTTCCCTTATTTTTGACCAATCACATGTGCCTATCTCTCCTATATATTTGGCTCCTATTTTTAAACAGGGTAATTTATATTCTTGTATAATATTTTTCTCCTATAATTCATCTTTCTCAATAATTCACAAACAGCTTTCTTCAACAATGGCACCAAAGTTTAAACCAAGTGACTTGGTATTGGGATTCAGGAGTCAGCACAACATGATTGCATATTTGGACGCTGATGATACTTTGTTTCCACAATACACCCAGATGGTGGCGTATTTGAATGCATTTCCAATTAGGTACGCACTTTCTCATGCTCCTCTCATCCCTGTCACTCATATTAAACAGTTTTGGAACACTGTTAGTTCCTCAACAATTAATAATGTGACTACATTATCAGCTATTGTTCATAGGCGTACTTGGGTGGTTACTGAAGCCTTGGTTCGCAGGCTTTGCATCTTGATGATGTAGATGGTATAACCACCCTCCCCATCAATGAAATAGAACAAGGACTTCGGGCTTTGGGGTATCCTTTCCTTGATGAGGGTACTTTAAATAAATATCTTAAACAAGAATTTCCCCCAGCCTGGAAGTACCTCATACATTTCATCCTTCAATGTTTGAGTCCCAAATGTATTGCACATAATGAAATTAATAGATCTATTGCTAGTGCAATTGTGTGTATTACAAATGGTCAAAAGTTTAATTTTTTAAAACTGATTTTTGATGGCATGTGTAAAAACAAAGGGAATAAGATGACCTTGGCTTATCCCAGATTTTTGCAAATGGTTTTTTATGAGCAAAATTACTGCACAAGGGATCATGATGATTTTTATGAGATCCCTGTGCAAAAGAAAGCTATTTTTAGTAAGATGAACTCACCCCCTCACTGTGAATTACCCCTTACCCAAGCTATGCTTGCTGTTATTGCAGCAGCACAACCCCAACCAGACCCACAACCACAACTTGAACCAATACCAGAACCTTTGCCTTTACCTCAGCATATGGAAATTGACCAAGAACCCTTCAACGCTGACACATTAAATGTTAGCATTGACACAAGTAATCCAAACGCTGACACCTTTCCTTCACAGACCCAAACACCCCTTAACCTTCAAACTACCGCCCAATCCACATCATCCTCTACCCGACCTGAATATAGGTTGCAAAAACGCCCAAGGACTACTGGAGTGTTCTCCTCTAGTGGTCCTAGCCATGTAGCAAAGAGAACCACGACCACAAGTGTGGTTGGTGCAATGGATGAGGCTGGGACTATTGGTACTGGCTTAGATGCAGGCCAAGACAGTCCTAACATCTTTAAGACCTCATCCATGCCCCATGACTCTACTTTGGGAGGTCAAATACCCATTTTAGAGGATGGCAGATTGGAACCATACACTTTGATGGAATTGACGGCTGTCTGCATTAGCTTGCAAAGGCAAAATGCAGACTTGGTACAAACAGTCAGTACACAAGGCCTTGAACTCAAGCAATTGAGGGAGAGGATTGTTATTTTGGAGGATGCTAACACTAGGCGTGGAATGGAGGTATCTTCCAAAGGGGAGGACGAGCAGATCCATGTGAGTGACAAAGGCTCACATGATGGAGAATATTTGGGTGTTGCAGAAGCCCTCACTGAATTGAAGAAACAACCAGGTTTTGACACATCTCTGGTTACTCCTACAAACTTAAACTTGTCTTTTACAGCTATGATGGAGCAGTTTACAAGAGGCGCTGAGACAAGTAATTTGGGCATTGACAAGCAACATTTGAACGCTGACACACCAAGCGCTGACCAGAGTAAATTGGGCGCTGACACAAGGAATTTAAGCGTTGACAGACCTGCAGATGTGGTTGATGTATTCCAGTCATCAGCTATTATAAAAGAAGTGTCTTTACAGGTATTACCATCATCCTTACCCATCATTGATCCATTAGATAAGGGTAAAGGAATCATGGTAGAATTAGAAGTTCCAAAGGATGCAGCACAAGTAGAGTTTGATTCAAGGTTGGCTGCACAACTTGTGGAACAAGAGATGAAGAAGGTTGGTGAATCACCATTTGTTGCTACTTCTATGGAACAAGAAGGAAGTGATGAAAGAAGTTCAGATTCAAGTGTGATGATAATAGAACAACCAGAAAGACTTGAATATGGTGATGATTTGGCAAGAGAGAAGCTTAGAGAGTTAAAATTGCAAGGAGACTTTGATATGCCAAAAGTTGTTCAGATGTACCATGCTTGGGAGAATAGGATTATGGAGAATCCATATGTTACAATTTCAGATCAAATTTGGGGTCCGGAAATTCTTCTAAGAGTTCAGAATGATTGCAAGGTGATTCTGAAGCATAAGGCTAGCAATGTTCTCTCACTACTGAAGAGGGATAGAAGGGAGCTTTACTACATGTTACTAAGATGTCATGGAACAGGATGGATCTATAACAAATTGTTGGGATTATCCTTTGAAGATTGGAGTATAAGGCTTATCCCATTTGGGCAAAAGTGCAGGAAATGAATACTATCAGACTTCTTTCAGGTGAAAGGAAAGAAGAACTTCCAGAAGAGTTGGAGATTCAGAAGGCAATGATTGTTCCAAGGCCTTTGAAGAAGGGAGTTCCTCTTGAGTTCCCTAAAGATATGGATAAATTGAATCCTAGTGAAGCTGTTCTTAGAAGGAGCATTAAGCTCTCACCCATGGAAGCTTCAGATATGGTACAAGTGTTACCTCTTGATGCCAGAAACCCTATCATTAGCTATGAAGAAGATGCAAGTGGGTTTTGGAAGATTGGCAGATATGGTAAAGAGGTATACACATTTACTACTCTTGTGTCTCTCTTTGCAAGTATGGATAGGGAAGACTTGGCAGACCTTTGGAGGTTATTGTAGGCCAAGTATGAGACTAAAGCACCAACTTCAGTCAATGGAATAAAACTTTGGTCAACATTCAAGAGAATGTGTGGACCAGAAGATGAAGATCCTTTTTGGAAGGATCTTGAGGATGATATCAGTGGTCTTCAATGGAGTTTGTATTCAGCTATTGGTGTGTATTATTTAAGTTCTACAAAGTTTGCTGAGTATCTTCTTGTAGATGCTGAGTACCCCATGTCCAAAGAAGTTTTGGAAAAGATGAAGACAACACAGTTGGAGATTGACTATTCAAGTGACGTGGCCAAAGATTTGATCAGACATGTTTATTACCAATATGATAAGATTTGTAAGATTCCTCCTAGTTCTTAATTTTTATTCAGAAACTTGATTACTAGAGTAGATATCAAGTTTAGGGGAGGATTGTTGGGAATAAAATGTAGCCAGCACACTTGAATGCTGACAAGAAGAAAACAAGCGTTGATAAGAAGAAAACAAACGTTGACAGATCAAGCGTTGACAGGAAGAAGTCAAGCGTTGATAGGTTGAAGACAAGCACTGATAGAAAGATATGGTCTACGTGTATTTTGTTTCTAGTTTGTTTCTAGTAAAGATAGGATCAACAATGTATTTTCTATAATTGTCTTTACCTAGAATAGCTGATATGTAGATTCTTGTACAAGGCTTCTTATGTCTATAAAAGAAGACCTTTAGGTTATTGTTTTATATAAGTTTTCATACGTTTAACACTTTCATTGTAAGCAAGTTTGATTCAATCAATCAAGTGAAAGTTTGTTTTACATTCATTGTGTGTTCTTGTTTAAGTGTTAATTCCGCATAACACTTAAATCACAAACAAAGTTTCTCTACGTGTTTAACTTGATCTAATCTCGTTTACACAAGCTAAATCGATCTAAGTTTGGGATCAACAAACCTAATAATTCAACTTTCCGCATAAGAGGGATGCAACCCCAGTGGCCATGGATCATGAATCCTTACTAGACACCTTATTTGCAAGACGTTGTAATAAGTTTGGACATGCCGCATTGACATAACAAGCAGCCATGCATAAAGACACACGGTGCACGTCTAGTAACTTGTAATACTTTTCTTTTCTATAAGACGTGCTATGGCGCGCATAAGAAAGATATACATTTATCTTAACACTTTGTATATGGCAAATAGAGACAAGTGTATGCACAAAATAAAGAGCCGTAGACATCCATGGCTGAGTGTTACGAACCATACAAGTGTTCAACAAATACATAAATTGTTTAGAATTACAATCACTTAGGAAGAATGGACTCTCCCATCTCCTTCCTTTGCTGATTCATGGACGCCAAGGTGGATACACCGGCACCGGCTTCATCTTCAAGGGCTATGGCCAATCCAGTACGGGTGGGAGCAGCCACCGACACGCCATCTGACCGGGGTAAATGAGCGGATCCAGCAGTAGGGTACGACATAGAATGCGATTCTCTTTTTTTCACTATGCCCGGACCATGTTTGCTTTTTTGGATTCAGTCATAGTCTTCTCCCCCTTCAAGGCCCATGGATCATTCGGTGGAGGATTGTCAGCATAAACCAGGATGGTAAGCTGGGAAGGATGTGGTTGTAGGTTTACCCACCAGTCGGGCACACTCTACGCACCAAAGTCGGTGTTCAGATGCAAGTGCTCCATAATCAGATCAATGGGAGCATCTTTGAGGGCCTCTAACTCATTAAGCATGGGGTATTGGACATCCTTCAGGGCGTTCATGGATGCAACCATGTTCTTCGCGGCACTCGGCTTATGATAAATATGGTCCTTTAAGGCCCGCTTTTGCTCAGCCCACTCCATCGCTGCTATTAATCCCTTGTACATACCACGATCGATGCCATATGACACCACATTTGCGAAAAGCCGGACCATCTCGGGGAACTCGTAATTTTCATCACCGCAAGCCTTAAACGATGACCAATCACCCACCTACGGCCGGCTATGGCGGTGAGTAGGTGGGGATACAGCTCTTCGTCAAAGTCTATGGCCAAGGCGTCAAGCCTCGTGTCCATATCCTCTAGTCGGTCATCCACATCCTTTTCCCTGGCTTCCCTGTACATATAGAACTCCTCGGCCAACTGCTGTTCACCCTTCACCAAGGTTTGGAGGTGGTCGCGGTCTTTGGTGAGGCTGTCAACCTCCGTGGTCAGCGATTGAACAGATGCTTCCGTAGTGGTTGCCTGCTCAAGATGGTTATACAACTAATACAATGCAAATCAATTCATATTGGTTAGAGAGAATTGCTTGGGGAAGAGTTGTGGGTTATACCTTCTTGCTTAAAGCTTGGACTTCCGCTTCTAGCTTTGCGACTAGGGCGTCCCGGCTGTTGGCATGTCGTGCTTGCTCCTTCAGGGTAGCCTCGGCAGTGGCTAGGTTAGCTTACAGTGTGGCAATAATCTGTTCATGATCCTTAATAATTTTTTCCCTACGGATTATCTTCCTATTAGCACTCTGGACATGGTTTAACGCCCCTTCAAAGTGGTGGCGCATGGCCGACCCGATGGCCATCTGAAGAGCTGTTGATATGTTAAATTATTCTATCATCATGCTATGAGTCAGCTCATTCAGATCCTGGATCAAGCCGGACGAGGTTAGGTTGTCCATAAAGTCCTTGCATGCTTTCGCCGTCTCTAACCTACTATCCATAGATAGGCACCATTTAGTGTGGAAGGGTGGAAGTGACCCTTTTGGGAGTGGTTCTTCGTTGACCGTTGGAGGTTGTGATGGTGGCGTGTCCTTAATGATTGGGAGAGCTGTCCGCCCAGTGTCCTCTTCATTAGGTGTGGCCTTGGCTGGTTCTTCCCTGTAGGCATATCATTTTAATAATAAGGAAATGCTAAGTATGAAACATCTGCAAGTCGAATAGTGCATGATTACTTACGTATGGCCCCTTGCTATCTCTAAAGGGGTTGGCGGCACGGTGCTTACTGGCATGGCCTTCCACAAGGTAGGGTCAGGTTGAGTTTGCACGCCAGTTGGTAGGGCAACGGGATTTTCCTTGGGTGCGCTTGTACTGCTACCCTCTTGAAACTAGGGGTGGTCCTCCCATAGCCTTTTGGCCGGTGCGTTGAATATTCCCACCTCCGTTTCAACTTCCTTCACTACCTTCCTGTAGATCTACGAGATCCTGAGATTGTCTATGTGTTATAATAATCTAAAGAGAGGGAGAGAGATGAAGAACTAGAGAGAGAAAGTTAGAGTAGGAAAGGAGAGAATGAGAGAAAGGAATGTTTGATTTATTGAAATAAGAACCAACAACCCCTCCTAACATGCTAGGAGGGGGTATATATAGCCCACCGTACATGTGGGCTTTATGGGTTATACTATTACATATTAGATCATGAGCTCATACTACGTATATATATATATCATTGGAGTGACCGATCCTTCCTAAATACGTAAAAACGTATTTCCAACAATCTCCCCCCAAAGGAGGTCACTCCAAGTTACAATGTCCTAAATAGTATATAGCTCGTGATCTATGCTACCAATGATGTGACCGAGACTTTCTTTGGAAAAAACGTATTTCCAACAATCTCCCCCTAAGGGAGGTCACACCATTTTACAAAATCTTAAACCTAGCATACTATGCTTGAGTCTTCGATCTTGTTCTTATATGCTGATGAGATCTTTGACTGTAGTCTTGAGCATGTTTCCTTGCCTTGACCTTGTGCATTTCATCACTTGTGAAATTTGCCTCCTCGTGACTTCATGTTCCACATACTTATTCTTTTATAAATTCTTGAAAGCTTCAGAGTTTGATACAACGGAAGACTTGACTTTTAGACTTTCTTGAATTTGTTGAAGTATTAAGCGCATACAGTATAAGCATGTGTTGACGAATTCTTCTGGATTGTACACCGCAATGCCACCTTCTTGTTACGCTGCATAAGGCAGTTAGCAACAAAACATATACACGGATGAAATGGCCTTGAACATTTCATCCTAATTCGGTAGCATTTTACCTCCGGCCGATAAAGACCGTTGGACGATATTAAATATCGTACTTATGGCAGGTAGTTTCAATTGAGAACCTCCTTGACAAGATATCGCGGGTAAACCCGTTCTCTTTACTCGACCGTACAAAGCTGACTACGAGCATAAAGAGTGAATCATTTGGATAAAATTATCCACATGATTGAAGCCGTCAAATCCGATTCCTGGAACAAGTTTGATTCATTAAAGAATCGCACCATCGTTGCTTTCTAGTAGTCACGAGCTTGATTCATATAGAATCTTGCAAGTTACCTACCAAGTGTTGTTTGATGTTAACACTAGAAGGATTACCACTCACCACCGTGAACACTATAGAGTGTCACTCTGAGTGTTCTGGCAAGATCACTAAGATATTGCGTAGAGGCCTGGAACGTGTTTAAGTTCAGTTAAGAATTAAACCACTGTTGATTTCCAGTTATCACAAGATTGATTCATAAAGAATCACACCAGTCACCTACCATGAGCTTTTTGATATTCTCTCAAGAAGGATTTCCATCTTCTTTGTGAATACTTTCGTATTACTCGGATGTTCAGGCAAGATCATGAAGATTTTGTGTAGGACTCTTAAGATCTTTCTTACTTTTCACATTGTGTGAAGAAGCAAGGAATTATGAAATTGTGTCCTAATGAGATATTTGATGATCTCAAATGGTTCTAGACTCGATCGTGCATTTTGGATCTTAGTGATCGGAGGCTGGAGAGGAGTGCCACCTTTTCAATATCAATATATTCGGAGTGAATTAATCGATAGATAAAGCGTTGTCTCCGTGTGAATAAAACAAATACCTTTTAAGAGATATCTGAGTTAGCTGGGATGGGTTGTGCATTGCATCACTGGGTCCATGATGTCTATCTTCAATATCGAGCATCATTAAAAATGATTTCAATAGCATATGTGTTGACCCGGTTTCTGCCTAAGGTTGTAAGGAGGGCTGCTTTCTTTTCACTATTATCTTTACAATTATTTTTCATTCTTCAACCCCTTCAATGCTTACCAATACGTCATAACTGGCACCTTGTTGTGATTGTTCCATTGCTAACTTAAGTACTTGGTCGGCATTCAGCTACGTTCATAATCTTTCTCCATCTTTCCTAAGGACTACTATTTCTAGCTATGGAATGTCCTTGGGAAGATTCCTCCGGTTCTAGAGGAATAATTGGACTTTAACCTATCCTACCATCCTTATGTCACCACAATCTTCACCGTCGTGAATAGAGATATTTTGGGTAAGTGTATGTCACCGTGAAATCCATTTTGATATCCAAATCTATTTTGCTCTCCCTTAACATATTCCATGATATCCGAAAACATTTCGCACATGTTGGGATAAGCTAACACGTTAAGTCAAACCATTTGTGATTAATCATTTCCCATATTAAATCACATTTTCTCCCCTATATTAAAAATATTAACCCAATCGATGTTTTTAATATCAATTAATTTAATAGCATTTTAAGAAATTTTGGGAAGAAAAATGCAAATCCAATTAACTTCATGATTATACACAAGCTCTCCCTCAAATTAATGAGGATGTACTTGAAACGTAAATAAAATACCTTTTAAACACAAATGTAAGGTATTTATCATGTGCAAAGATCATATATGAAAATGTATTCACAAGATTGATAATTTAAGAGGTTGGACCTGAATGATAGAGAACATCATATGATAGAATCACATGGTTCTTGTTCACGAATGTTGGTCGCCTCATCACGTCTGAAGTTATCTCTTGACACCATGTGTACGATTGATATCGTTGTCTTGACGCCAATTTGTAAATTTGGCACTTTCTGCATCAAAGATTCTGAATGTTTGACAATTTCTCCCCCTTAATTGTTGACCCGTGTTCTATTGAAAGAGTTGTAGTCGCATCGTCGAGTATGTAGATATCAATTGTAAATTGCTGCGGATTGTGGAGATGATAACTTCATAAAAACAAGATTTCTCTTGTTTTTAACAAATAAATGCACAGACGCGTACATATATTCGTGTTAGATTGTGTTATTACGTAAACACAATCCCTTACATGGTTATAAAATAAACCATGCCCGAGAAAATTAATTCCCGTTGTTGAGTCAAAGCTTTCTGGTGAAATGCTTGACTTGAATATGAAAGGCGGGTTACTATCTGAAATAATATCAAGCCATTTTGAGCATGTTTTAAATCATTTAAACTTCTGCTCGAACTTTATTTACAACCCAGTGTCATTATTGAACGACATTTCTATGATCGCAAATATTATCGTTTCCAGAAGACATGCTCTTTTTATCAAAACATTTTGAACACATAATTTTGAAAGATTTAGAAAAACTTTTGAAAATTTCTTGAAATATTATGTCCAATGTTTTGAAAATCAATTACTTGAGCTTAAGAATTTGAATATCTTACTAAACGAGCTCAAGTCTGAGATTGTAAACTTCTCGTTGTTAAGGATAAGTTACCATCGGCGATAAACTTTCCTTTTAACTGAAGATCGAGTTCTAAGCTGACATTTACTTAGAAGTCGTTTTCATGAGCTTGAAAACTTTTGAATGTTTTAACGTAAATCTCATGACCGAGAAAGGTGAATTTCTCGTTATGAAGAAAAGTTCTCTTATTTAAAAGATACACTTTCCTTTATGAGCTTAAAACTTGGAATGTTTTAATACAAGCTCATGACCGAGAAAAATTAATTTCTCGTTACGAGGATAAGTTATCATTAAAGATAAGCTTTCCTAAATTTAAAATCCGAGTTACAGTCTGATATTTAACTGTAAGTCATTGTGCATGAGCTTAAAAACTTCGAATGTTTTTAATATTAGCTCATGCTCGAGAAAAATTAATTTCTCGTTGTAAGGATAAGTTATCATCGGCGATAAAATTTCCTTTTGTTGAAGTCCGGGGCATAATCTGAAATGTGATTACGCCATTTACACGAGCTTAAAACCTTTGAATAGTTTTAATGTAAGCTCGTGTCCGAGAAAATTTAATTTCTCGTTAATGAGTATAAGTTTATCATTGACGATAAACTTTCCTTTCTTTGAAGCTCGGGTTACAATCTGTCATGTGACTACAAACCGTTGTGCATGAGCTTAAAAACTTGGAATGTTTTTAATATAAGCTCATGCCCGAGAAAAATTAATTTCTCGTTGTGAGGATAAGTTTATCATCGGCGATAAACTTTCCTTTTAATTGAAGATCGGGTCATCGTCTGATATTTAACGATGAACCAAGTACACGAGCTTAAAAACTTTTGAATTGTTTTTAATGTAAGCTCGTGTCTGAGAAAAAATAAATTTCTCGTTGGTGAGGATAAGTTTATCATTGTCGAGAAACTTTCCTTATCTGAAGATCGGGTCATCGTCTGATATTTAACGATGAGCCATGTACACGAGCTTAAAAACTTTTAATAGTTTTAATTTTAGCTCATGTCCGAGAAAATTTAATTTCTCGTTATGAGGATAAGTTTATCGTCGGCGATAAACTTTCCTTTATTTGAAGATCGGGTCATTGTCTGATATTTAACGATGAGCCATGTACACGAGCTTAAAACCTTTGAATAGTTTTAATTTTAGCTCGTGTCCGAGAAAAATTGAATTTCTCGTTATGAGGATAAGTTTATCATCGGCGATAAACTTTCCTTTCTTTGAAGATCGGGTCATAGACTGTGATTTGACTATGAGCCATTTTTTTAGCTTAACCGCAAATCCCCTAAGACACTTGTTTCTTAGATATCAGCTTCTTCAGCAACCAAACTCGGAGTGTCCTTAGTTGAACAGTATTCAAAGATTGGACCACTGTGTTCTTGTTGAACGTGGACTTTGGTACCTACATTCTCATTAGGAGTTTGTATGCTTTTATGTGGGTTAGCGATATCTATGTTAGAACCATGCGGGGGTTCACAACCAACTTTGGTAGTACAAGAGGGAAACATTCTTCCTATATGAACCCATTTAAGATTAACCGATTTAAAAATCCTACCCGTGGTTGCCACCTAAGATTGGATCTAGGCGACATGGTTTTCTTATGCACAGCGGAAGACTTAGCAGTAGAAAACCTATTTCCTTTAGGAATCCCTCTTTGAGCATTTGAGTTCAGCTCCTTCAAGACTTTAGTTACACAAGCCGCATGATTTGTCGTGAAGACACTCTTCATGCATAAGGAACAAACACCGCGTTTGAGGTCCGATTGAGATCTAGAAATCCTAGGTCTAGCTTGTGTCATTTTCTTAAATGCATCTACATAGTGATTATTAGGCATGCTATCTGACCTACGTTGTGGCATATTCTTAGAACTATACCTAGAATCACTAGTAGTAGTCTTGTTTGTAGGTTTTGCATAGGCTGATTTGATCACAGTAGGCCTAGATAGTGGAGTGACTCGTTTAGAAAGATGAACCATATCAACTTGGGAGGCAAACCGCGGTCTCGAGGATTTAGGTCGCTCGGATCTAAATGCAGTCGGTTGACGAACGGACTGATTTTTAGGCGGTTTCCCCAAGATTGATTGTTTTTCAATCTTAGTGTCCACACTAGTGCCCTTAATTTTCCTTAGCTCGTTTTTCAGAGCAGCTATAGCAAAAACCTTTTTCTGAACCTGAGCTTTTAAATCAGCATTTTCAGTAGTTAACAAGGTCGTTGACTCTAGAGTTTTAGACCTTATCTCTAAAGTAGTATTATTCAACTCATTACAACGCTGTTTTAAGGTCTCGTTTTCCTTTTGTAAGATGTCTTAGGATGCCAACTTAGATTCTAGCAAAGTAATTTGTTTCACAAAATTATCTTTTTCGGCTTTAGAATCTTGAATTTTGTGAGCTAATTTTCGTTCAAGAACAACGTTTGAATTTTCAAGTTTTTCAAAATACTTTTAAAATTTCTCCGTTTTCTTCGAAAATTCAATTTTGGCATCCTCAAGCTCTTTTGATTGCTGAGCTAAAATTGTTTCAAGCTCTTCTATCCTAGAAGCAGAATTGGTTAAAGAAGCAGTCATAAAGCACATATCATGATCTTTAGCATTCTGATCATTTTCTCCCCTATTATGACTCAAATCGGATGAATCAGAAGTGGTATTGCTATCACTCTTTTCCATCCCATGTTCGGCATAGATAGGGTCGAAATGCTCAACATGTTGTAAATCATAGTTAGATACAGTATTCAATTGTACCCCGACTATTGGCTCTTCGTCGTGCATGCTTGAATCATGTTGTCGTGATGCAATGATGTTGTTATCATCGTTAACCAAGGTGGTATCCTTTGTTTCATCCGTATGACCATTCTCCTCTTGCATCTGCATCGTAGATTCTTGCACTCCACTACCATATGCTAGTTGAAGTTGTGAACTTTCATAAATCGAAAGTGCAAGAGATTTCATGAAATCGAGCAATCTATCACTGAAGTCTTTAACCTTGATTTGTGTGTCTTTAAGGAATGACTGGCAGATCATTGACGCTTCAACCTTGGCAAGATCAAATTGAAAGAAACGCGAAAAATGTTGCGCTAGAACTTGAAGTGAATGTGCGGATTTAATTTGATTAATGTCTTCTTTGTAGATTTGATCTAGTAGTTTGTTCAATTTGAGGAGCATTCGGTGGACGAAAATGGTACGATCTTTAGCGAAGAGTGTCACAAATTCACTTCCTTCTTTAAGTAGTGAAATGGTCGATAGATGGGACCGAAGTAGTCGAAATAAAGTCATTCTACTATCTCTAGCTTTAACTTTCATGTGACGCGATTCTCCCTCTTGAAATGTCGAATTCAACCAATCCATTGAAATTCGATGAAAGATAATTGTGATTGTGGTTGTTTTCAGGATATTACAATTTGTGAAGAAACCGAAAAATTGATTCGTAGGATTTTACACACCGATGAAAAAACCGTAAAAAATTCTTTAACAGTCTTATTTAGTAAGACCGAGAAATGTTTTCGATGATTAAGCACTTTCGTTCGAAAAATAACAAATACCCGAAAACCAATTCACCCGCATTATGGAAAAACCATTTAGTCCAAATGTATCACTCGACCTTAGTCCAAAACCATTTATTCCGGATATAGCATCCAACTGTGAACCAAATTAACCGAGTGTCAAATTTGAGAGAAGGACAAGAGTTAAGTCCACTTTTCTATTCGGTTAAAAAGAAAAACGTGGCCCAAATGAAGTAACCAATACCCGGTCCAACTTTTAATAATTTATGGAAATAGAATCTTGATCAAACCCTAATAACACTCAGAATCTAACCTAACCTCACTCTTAGTTTTGTACGCCCTCGTCTCTCTCAAAACCTACATCACAAACAGAAAAACAAATACGATAATCATCTATCTCAACTTTCACATCTAATCTTCACTAATCTCATCAAATCGAACCAAGCAATTATAACAATCAATTGTACTTATCAATTAATTAGACTATCGAAAACCCTTGATACAATCTCGCCCACTAAGTGAACAAACACATAACTTCTATTGGTTCACAATCCATCTACACCGTTGTTATATTTCGATTAAGCTCTAGATTAGGTATGGCATCAAGATCTTTTCTGAAAAAGATCTCGAGTAGGTGAGATATTCGATTGCATGTATGTTTTTCTTCGATATGGATCAGTGAGGATATTTATTTTCGTGTATAGATCTTTATAAGATCTCGACTTGCATGTGCAAACACGAAAAAATAAGATTAGTCTGAGATCCGTTGTTGTGGTTATTTGTTTATTCGAATAAAGTCTAGATGAGATATTTTTTAGGAGAAGAAGGTATATAGATCGAGTCGGTTTTGTAACTGAAGATTATGGGACGGTGTTGGTTGTGTGGTTTTTGGTTTGAGTCTGGGTAGTGTTGAATACCAAAAGATGTGAGTGTTTTGTTTGAGTTATGAGTGGGAGTCGAGTCTGTTGGTTTTTGTCGAGGGTTTGTGTTTCGAGTCTGAGATCGATTATGAGTCTGTTGCTTTTGGTTATGAGACTGTTATGAGATTGATTATGAGGGTTTGTGCTATGAGTCTGTTGCTTTTGGTTATGAGATCGATTATGAGGGTTTGTCGAGTCTGTTGCTTTTGGTTATGAGTCTGTGTGTTTGAGACGAGATTTGAGGCGAGTCTGGGTTGTGTTGAATTGGAGTCGAGTTTGTGGTGAGTCTGGTTATCGAGTTGTCGAGACAGTTTTGTAGTCGAGTCCAGTCAGTTTTCGAGTCGAGTCTTGGTTTGATTCTTTGATCGAGGATGTTTTAGGACAGAGATCTTGAGTATTGAGGTTGTGTGAGTGTGAGCCTTGAATCTTGATTCTGTGTTTGGGTGAGTTTGGATAATGGGTGAGTATTGAGGATGTTTTAGGAACTGACCATCTGTCGCAATATGACAAAAATATCGCAATGTGTATGATGCCAACTGACCCACTATCGAAATAATGAAAAAGTAACCATCGTAATATGAAAAAGTAATTTGTCGCAATGTCACAAACTCGTCGCAATAACAGATCTATCGCAATATCTCAAAATATGTCGCAATAACTCAAGATCTGTCGCAATACTCAAGATCTGTCGCAATAACTCAAGTTCTGTCGCAATAACTCAAGATCTGTCGGAATAACTCAAGATTTGTCGCAATATGACAAAATATGTCGCAATGTCACAAAATATGTCGCAATATGCGTCGCAAAAAGTGTCGCAATATGTAAACCCTAGCCATTACGATGGAAAAAGTGTCGCAATAGTACGAAATTATCCCAATTTCCACTTTTCGGATAAAACCCAACCAATTCGAGATTTTAAGCCAAAAAATGATCCAAACACCCAAAAAAATTTTGTTTTTAACGAAAGTAACAATACCAAATCTCTACCACATCTATGTAGATGATTTGTATCAAGATTAAACCATAAAAAACACAAAAAAAAATTTGGATCGAATGATTTTAGATCAAAACTCCCAAATCAATGATGAACAAACATAAGAACAACCCAATCATCCATGGCTCTTGATACCATTTGTAGGTCCATAAAATCCTTGGATTGTCTATCTGTTATAATATCTCATGAGAGGGAGAGAGATGAAGAACTAGAGAGAGAAAGTTAGAGAGGGAAAGGAGAGAATGAGAGAAAGGAATGTTTGATTGATTGAAATGAGAACCAATAACGCCTCCTAACATGCTATGAGGGGGTATATATAGCCCACCCTACATGTGGGCTTTATGGGTTATACTATTACATACTAGATCACGAGCCCATACTATGTATATATCATTGGAGTGACCGATCCTTCCTAAATACGTAAAAACATATTTCCAACACTTCCTTTTAGACTTACGCCTCCTTGAAGCGGGCTTGGCCTGTGCCGTGGTGCCCGTCTCCTTAGCCGCCTCTTCATCTTCAGATCCGAACATTTTGTTCACGTCTTCTGAGAGCTGATCTAAGTTATCTCCTTGATCTTCTTCCTGGTTGGTTGGGGGATCTTTCGCTCCATTTGAATGGCTAGTCGTGTCATCTAGCAATGGTTGTCTTCCATCCTCATTGGCAAAATCTAGCGGAAACTTTTCAATATGTGATCCGCCCATGTTAGAATGTGGCTCGGGGGTCACATTCAATGGGATGGTGATGTTCACGGTAGCATCAAGTAGAGGTGGTTCGTTCTGGGTCAAGCCTCGGGTACCTTCAGGGATCTGGGATGGGTCTCCTTGACAAATTAGTCCGAATAGGTTCATAGCTGCATACAAAAGCGATCAACAAAAGATATGAGTTAGCCATCAAACATAACATGTTTTATGAGAGTCATTCAAAGGTTTAATTTCACCCACCCTCTCTGAGGTTGTTTATGAAGAAGGGGTATCGATCCGACCTACCGAGTAATTACGGCTGATTCCTATCAGACACAAGAAATTTTCTGGCAAACCCTTGTGGAAATGGGTACGGTATGTATCTAAGATCCTAACATCCCTTTCACTGTATGTGTTGGAAGGGGAGGGTAATCCAGGCGGATTGAATGTTTTAGCACGAAGGGGAAATGGAATACATTGGCATCTACAAAGAAATATCCGCCGTACCAATTTTTTAGAGAGTCTAGCGCCTTACTATAGCACATGGGCGTATTCCCCAGACGCTTCTTAAACGACAACCATCCATTGACCATTTGGAGGATGTAAAATAACCTAAATAAACTCACGGGAGGAGCTACCTGGCAAGTATGGCATGTTATCTCGAACTGATTTATTTTGCACGCTCCTATACAGTATAATTGGGTGATATGGAAGTCATAGTATGTCAAAACATCTACGAGGAATCTAGAGAATGGGATGCGGTAATTTGCCGAGTCAAATAGGCGTGTAGCCCTATTTTCCCAGCGGGGTAATCGGTGATCGCCTCATTCTCACCTGGATAGGTGGGATGAATGCTCTCGGGTATATAGTATTCCGAACAAAATTCCACGAATTTGTCATACGAGAATACATTGAGCACGGACGTAATGGTGGGATTGTCCTTAACCATGTTTTGATTAAATATGGAGAAGGGTGTGGGGACCTAACCAGTAATAAATGTTATCCGTGCATAAATAGGAGTGGAGGAATGAAAGTTTCAACAATGGTGGACGAAGGTTTTCTGTACTGTGTGTACACTGTCACACACATGCCTTTATATAGTGTTGCCTCGACTTCTGAGGTCTGTTGGATGAAGGACATGTGTATTCCACTAGGCCAATCTAACGGATAGGATTTGGAGCACAGTTGAAGAGTCAGAGGGACCCACAGCTCACTTCATTATCAGATCTTTACGTGGATCAAGAGTGGGACCCATAGGGGTGCAATTTTTCAAGCTAACACAACCTTTTTTGGACTACCATTAATGCCTTCATTAATGTTGTGTCGGTCGAATGGTAACTGTTATAAGGCTATTTTTTAGTACGGCTGAGGAAGCAATGCTTAGTCTAGAGGTTTCGCATGCGGTTGTAACAACTAGACTGGGGGGGACATGATGACGTATAGTCTCCATCTGGGTTATGGACCCGACTCACGGGTACTACCCGTATCTGGCCCATCATGATTGGGTTAGATACATGTGGTTTGGACTTATGAGTTTCGGATGAACAGTGGCCGCATATGTCATGTGCGACCCATGACCCGGTACTTCCAGTAAAGGGTTAGACAGAATCACAACCTAATTAGGATTGTGATTCGCCCCAAAGTAAATGATATACAATAACTATAATTAGAAGATAACAATCAACTAATTATATTAGTTATCTTTTACTTGGGGCCAAAGATTCAGTAAAGCCCACTAGGACTTCAACGCCTATATAAGGAACCCCCACGGGTTCCACAAAGGTACGATCATATTCATTCTCACAATTCACTAACTATTAACCCTAAACCGATTACTTACTCTCACGTTGGAGTCTAATCGTGGGATACATTCCCACGGTAAGTCTAACAACGTGTTGTTTAGTGTGCAGGATCTCAACCACGCATTCACTTGGTGCAAGAGCCGGAGCCTCCAACACCCGAATTAAGCCTAATTCGGGTCGAACAAGGTCCATCCAACTTTTGTATCAACATTTCCACAAAATATTTTCTTGAAGACAAGTGTGTTTTGCCTCAACTAAACGCGGCCTTGGTATCTTTTTGTGTGAATCTGCAAGTGAAAAAAATGGAGGGGGTTCTAGTTTTTTGGGGGAAAAAGGGGCTATTTTAATTTTGGGCAAAAAAGGGGACGATTTTAATTTTGGGAAAACAGGGGGCGTGAACAAAAAGAAAAAGGTAAGCACGATTTCGATTTCATGAATTTTTTTGTTTACCATTTTTAAATTTGGTGTTGTGTGTATGTATTATAATTGCAACACTTTTTAATGTGTTATATTATGTTATTGGACTTGGAACACTTGAATAAAAGTGTTACTTTTTGTTATTAATATGCAACTCTTACGTTGAAAGTGTTACCTTTCTACCAATCTTGGTGAAAAATGCAACATATTTAGTAAGCGTTGCTCGTAATATGTTGCATTTGGTTCATTTTGTTGTAGTGGTATGTCTTTGCGGGCGTATGCGTGTATTTGATGATAGTCGTGGTTAGATTAAAGTGAAACGTAAGAGCTTATGTATTGGCAGGTTTTAAATGACAATGATAATAACTTGTAAATGTATGCGTATGCCATGCTTTTTGTTTTCTTAATCATATTTGATGCACTCTTAGAGAACACAATATGGTTGAGCCGTGGAGCTCAAGCCGTGGGCAAAAAGTGCTGCCACATCACCTTTTTCTCCCATAACACCAAAACTCCCCGTAACCCCACAACCCTCCTCCCTGGTTAACACCAAAATTCTGGTGCTATCGTGACCCCACCACTTTCTTTTTTATTTTATTTTTAACAATTTATTTTAAACTAAAAACATATTTTTATTCATAAATAAAAATACAAATAAATTTTTTTTTAAAACAATACACGAAAAAAAAAACTGAAAAAAATTACAACTTAAAAAAATAATAATAATAAAAACTAATAACTGAATTTTACTAAGTTGAAACCGTCTCGACTCGATTTGAATTGACAATGGTTAAACGTGTGACTCAGTCGTCTTTTGGTGAAAAAGAAATATTTTTGGTCGTTGTTTAAAATGAAATTGCAAAACGTTAATGTAAATGATAAAGTAAATAAAACTAAAACAATTAAAATAACACTTAACAAAAATGGCGGGAAAAATAAAGGTTTAAAACTAAAACAGTAAATAAACAAAACATAAGTCAGAAAACGTAAAAAAACTTACCTAGTTCGGAATCCGTGCATGCACAACCTAGTTCGGAATTGCACGTCACAAACCTAATTCGGAATGTGGGAAATTCCCACCTAGTTCGGAATGTGCATGCTAAACATAGTTCGGAATCTGGGCTTCTGAACTAATTCGGAATACACTAGGTTCCAACCTAATTCGGAAAGAATGATTCTGACCCAGTTCGGAATAAGTTAAGATGGAATTAATTCGGAATCTAATCCCTCATGCAGTTCGGAATCCGTATTTTGGACCTAACTCGGAATAAGCTGATAGTAAACCTAATTCGAAATCCACTAGAAAGCATGCATGTAATTCGGAATAGAGGTGAGCCACCTAATTCGGGAAAACAAGAAATGAATTCGGAATCCAAGTAGTTCACACTCAATTCGGGAAATAGCACAATACTAACCTAATTCGGGATATATGAATCCCAAACCTAGTTCGGGTAACTAGGGTTTCAACAAAACCCGAACTAGAATAAAAATAAGCAGAAACTAGAAATTAAGCTAAAACCAAATAAGCACTTATCTAAAAACTTAACCAAATCAATTTTAAGAAAAAGCTAATAAGCCAAAATTTAAAAAATTTTAAAAACACTAAATAATAAAAATATTTAAAATCAACTTTTTATAAAATAACTTTAAAAAACACACTATTAAATTTAAGAAAAGCACACAATAAGCTATAATATCAATAAGTTAACACAATCATAAACATAAAAATATAACAAACAATCAAATAAGCATGACAATAAGCAAATAAGATAAAGATTAAATCAACACAAGAAAGGTAGAATGAGAGATTAATTAAAAACTTGATTAAAATTAAAGATTCAACAACACAAAATTAAAACTTACTTGAAATTAAAGGTAAGAAATTAAATGACAATATGAAAGTGTATGAAAGTAAATTAGAAAGACTAAGTTGTGAATTTAGCTAACACCTCCTAATGACACATTAGGAGGGTATTTATAGGGAGGATTAACATGTGTTGATCTTTTCTTCCTTTCTCGTCTTTTCGTCTTTATAAAATCTTCGACTTTTTCGACTTTGTCTCGGGATTATTTGAACTTGTCTTATAATTTCTTCATTTATTAGACTTGAGTTCTTCGACTTCATTAAACTTCCGTCTTTAGACTTTTTCTTCGATAAATCTTCAGAATAGGCCTTGGACTTCCGTTCTTTTTGCACTCTTGATCTTTTGACTTCGTCTTTTGTCTTTTTCTTTGATAAAAGCCCGTGAAAGCCCGTGTTTTCTTCCTTTTTCACATTTTGATCCTAAATCACAACAAAAACATAAACCATGCATAATTTCGACATTTACGACATAAAATACACGTTTTGGCTTGGTTATTATTATAATTAAGTGGTAAAAGGATAAGTGTTTTCACACTTATTAATCCCCTACATTTGACCATTGCAATGCCCTCATGCAATGCATTAATTACAAAGAAAGTTTTACATTTTCCATCATAATCAATCCACCTTGGCCTTTATTAAACACAAGACATTAAGTAAACTAAAGGGAATAGAAAATTGCAAAATATTTAAAGGAAGAAATCAAGCAAAGAAATCAAAGACTTACATTGGGGTTTTGGATGTCATGAATGTTTATCACCCTCAAGCTTCATGTTCCCCATACCAAGCTTAAAAACGAGATCATTGTTATTATAAGTTAGCAAACTAACACAAACTCATGGGGCCCAATTATTCACTTAGACTCCCTTATTCCTAGGTGTATCTCTTATATTTTATTATTGTCTTGAATGATCACGAGGATGCATTGTTGACTTATTTCGATAGTTATTTAGGCTGAAAATAAAGTAGGACGATTTAATCAATAGTTAGCTAAAGGACAAAATCTTTTAAAACTGCTTCTCGGGACCTCATAAAGTTCATATCTTGGCATAACTCGCTTCACGATTTGAGACCTTTCTCGGACCGATATTTGGCAGTGACTTCACACTTCGAATCTTGAGAGGCTTTCATGAAATAATGGTCTTCTCTTCATAATAGGAATTTCTTCACTTGAACTTTTTGAGAGATTCTTCATATTCGGACCACGACTTCTTCATTTTTCTCCAATCTTTATTTGGGATTTTGATATACAACGATCCGCCTCCTTTTAGGACTTGGATCTATTTATCCTTATACCTTGTTAAGGTCTTTTTGGATAGACTTCTCCATGATCTTTTGGGGAGTGTTTGCTTTTCGTCGTGTGTCTCGATCCTTCATATTGATTTTTGATACATGATTCTTCACACCACTTTGGATCTTTAGCAACAAAATGTGGCCCTCATGTCTTGTTAGGACCTTTTCGGACTCGCCAATCTTCGCATCCCGCTTCAATAAGTTATGCCTTGGCTATGAAATCTAATTAATACCTAGCAACTTTTAAACAATATTGGGCTAGAAGCTAAGTAACTTTTCAAATTGTACAACCTTATTTATTGCAATTAAATTTATTAACAAGCGATGGGAGAAAAAGCTCATAATTAACTCACATAAATTCATGAAAGAATACCAAACTTATAATTGACTCTATCATCTCTCGTTCTCCACAATTTAAAATCTCAAGGAATGAGACTCGTGGATGCTTAGCCAATTAAATCAAAGTTTTGGGTTTTCAAGTCATCTATAGAATCTTGCAACTTCTTAGACTTTTTCAAGTTTAGAATTCGCATTTTAAAGTTACCTTGATAAACGACTTTCTAGGATCAATTATAGGAACTTACGAAAAGTTCTTGTTCTTAAACCGTAAGAGTTAAGACTTTCGCTTTTAAAGTTCTCTATATAAAAGCCTAGCAAAACTTAACTTAAACACGTTAAGGATACTAGCTAGAGTAAACTTGGATAAGTAAACTCGGGTTGAGTCAAAAGATTCACAACGTTTAAAACTTAAAACCACTTTATTAAAATTTATTCTAGCAAAGAAAGAAAATAACTATACCAAAGGTAAATACAACGAGGCCAAAATAGATCAAAAATTTTGAAAAATGTCGAAAAAATCAATTTTCCGGTTAAAATGAGGACAGATACAAGGAAAAGCCCACTTAACTTCGATAGAAGTCCCCCCGACACTTAATATAAACATTGTCCTAAATGTTTAAGCATGTGGGAGTAAACTCCCCTACACTTAGGACATTGTGCACGTTGTTTAAATCTTGCTAAGGAAGAGACAACTAAAGTGATTCCTATTTTAATATTGAAGAATATAAAATAGTGAATCAAAAGAGTTTAGGATAGAACCGGGAAGACGGGAACACGGAATCACGGGTCGTCAAAAGTCATCAAGAATGGATCTTTGATAGCTCGAATCCCTGCTCATGATAAGAAAGAAAAGAACAAACACATACTAGGGTCTCCCCCTACACTTATTATAAAAACAGAGAAAAAGGATAGATATTGCGGGTTGCCTCCCGAGAAGCGCTTGTTTTTGTTAACCGAGTCGTGAGCCTGACTCGACCTTGATTAGCATGGAAGAAACTTGAAGAACATCCACCGGGATCAAAGACATGGTTTTCATCCATCAAGTGGCACAAGCTTAAGGTGAACAAGGCAAGCCAAAGAAGAGGAGGCAAGGTTCCCTTAAGCAGAGATCGAGCACGGCGGTAGAGAGTGTGATGAAGTGCAAGCATATCTCCACAAGTTCCAAAAATCTTTCCTTTTATTTCATCAGATGGATACTGAGATGGCTTAAAAATTGCAATACCGGGATCGAACACCTTTTCCTTTAGGGGAAAATAGCACTCAGGCTCAGTAGACCTTGAAGAGGATCCGCTCATAAATCGCACAATCTCATCCTCAGAAGGTGGATAGAGAGGTGTCAAGACATAGGTGCTATCGGTATCTTCCGGCTTCTTCTTCTTTGAAACGGGTTTCTTCATATCCGAAGGAGGATAAAGAGCATCATCAAAGTCCAAAGGAGGAGAATCATTCTCATTTAGGAAGTAAGTGTTGAGAAAAGTAGCAAAATCTTCCTCAAATGAGTAGTCATCCAAAGTAGGATCAAGCATTGTTGGTGAAGGATCTTCATCAAAAGTAGGAACAAGGTCGTCATGTGAAGAATCACTCGAAAAAGTATCAACATCATCAAAATCATCATAAGTTGGCATGTCTTTATACTCTGAAGCAAAATTATCAGAATCATCCATATCAGAACTAGAATCATCATCATAGTCATCATAGATTGGTGGAGAATCATAAATTGGTGGGGGATCTAAATTGGAGAGAGAATCATGAGAATCATCCACATTGTCTTGAAAAATTGGATTATCATAGCAAGACTCGAAAAGAGGATTGTTGTAGATGACAAATCATCAAGCACATTAATCATATTCACTGATTCTTTTCCATGTGATTTATTTGTGATCTTCCCCATCTTAAACACTTGTGCATCATTCCCGACTCTTAGAATGAGTTCACCTTCGGCAACATCAACTAAAGCTTTTCCGGTTCTCAAGAATGGCCGACCAAGTATTAACGGAATACGAGGGTCCATTTTATAATCAACAACAACAAAGTCGACCGGAAAAGTGAAGGTACCAACTTTAACAAACACATCTTCGGCTATACCAACAGGGTAAGCGAGAGTTCGATTTGCTAGCTCAAGAGTCATCTTTGTTGGTGTAAGATCGGGTAATGATAACTTTTTGCAAACACTTAAAGGCATCAGATTAATACTTGCCCCGAGATTGGCTAAGGCAGTAAATTCTTTGGTTTGGTTAAAAGTACATGGTAGCACAAAACGACCTGGATCTCCAAGTTTTTCCAGAAGTTCTTTAAGAATGACTGCAGAACAGTTTTCATTTAAGCGTGTGTTGACAAACACAGCCGTCTTTTCCTTCTTACTAAGCAATTCCTTGAATGCTTTGACAAATTTCGGCATTTGGACAAGTGCCTCAACAAGGCTAATGTTGAAATTCATTTGAGAGATCATCTTCAAATAGGAAGTAACTTGAGAATCCTCTTTAGTAAGCAATTTTCACTTGTCTAACCGAGAAGGACAAGGAATGTTGGGTTTAGGTGGTGTAGGCGTAGCAGGTACAGGTTGAGATGTTGAAGGTTGAGAAGTAGAAGGTTTAGAGGTGGTAGGTGGGGTTGGTGAAGGGTGTTGCTTGGGTACTTCTTCATTAATAGGTGGAGACGGTAATGGAGAACTAGTACTAGGTGTGGTAGTAGGAGGGATAAATGGAGGTGGAGGAGGTGTAGATGGAGTAACGGGAGGAGGGGTAGAAGGTCCTACTAAAGTTGCTCCACTTCGAGTAGTAATAGCACCCACATTCGCTCTAGGGTTGGTGACGGTATTGGAAAGAAGAGAGCCCGAAGTAGAGGGTTGAGTGGTTTGGAAGAAACTAGCCATCATATTCTTCAAATCATTCGTTTGATTGCTCAAAGAAGTTTGCATATCATGTCGAAGCTCGGTTCGAATATCATTCCCTTGCTTAGTGATATCTCCTTTCAAGTTGATGATTTGGCTTTGAAGATTCTTAACTACCTCTCTGTGGGTCCTCATGAAAGCTTCAACATCATGATTATAAGTCGTGGGTGGAGTGATCGGTGGTGCTTGTTGAGCGGGTGGGTGATATGGATTAGAAGCTCGAGGTGGGTTTGGATTGCTTCTATTGTAGTTGTTGAGGTTTTGGTTTTGAGGAGAAAAAACGGGTGAAAGAAAGTTGTTAGAACGACAACTTAGCAAGTTACGATCACCTTGAGGTCGAGCTTGATGGCTTTCCGTTGAATAGTTACCATAAGCCGCATACACGTTTTCTGGATTGTCATGAGTAGAAGGACAATCAGTGTATGGATGAGGACCGCCGCAAATCTCACAAGAAAGTGCTACAGCTTTAACTTGTTGTTGTTGATTCGTAGCCATGAGTAGAATATTTTTGTTCATTTCGGCCATCATGCGGGTGAATTCGGTCATCTCGGGGTGTGATGAAGTAGAAGAAACATTGACTCTCGGGTTATTCCTTGAAGATGCGGACGAATCCCAATTTTTGTGATGAGTAGTCATGTTCTCTATAAGCTCTCTACACTCCTCGGGTCTTCTTTTCATAAATGTGCCACCGGCGGCTGCATTAATCGTATCACGATCTCGAAAAGTTAAACCGTTGTAGAAAGTATAAATTAAGGTGACGGGGAGCATGTTGTGGTTAGGACATCGATCGATCAAAACATTATATCGTTCGCAATCATCGTAAAGCGATTCATCAGGTTCTAATGTGAAACCACTGATTTGATTCCGAAGGCTCGTGACCATGGATGGTGGAAAGTAGCGCGACAAAAATCGTTGAGTCATCTCGTCCCATGTATGAATTGAATTCTTAGGAAGACGGTCAAACCATTTTTCGGCATGGTGGGATAAAGTGTGTGGAAATAGATGAAGGCGAAGAAAATCCATAGTAACCCCGGGCAACTTCATGCTTTGAGTAACGGTAATGAATTTTTCAAGATGTTTGTTGGCATCATCATCCGGTAATCCGCGAAATGGACAAGTGTTTTGAACTTGCTGAATCATGTGATGCTTCAACGAAAATTCAGGAGCCGTGATTTGCATCGGCGCAATCGGTCCTCCGCTTCCATTCATCGTGGGTTGACAAAGCTCCTCCATCGTACGAAGGTCAGGTTGAGGAAGATTGTTGTTATTATTCATGTTGGGGTGAGGTGGATTATTAATGTTGTGCACACCAGCCATATCTAAGTCTTCAAGAGTCTCGGGCTTAGAATAAGACGAAGATCTAGTACGCATACACCTGCAAAAGAAAAAGATACCAAAGAAATATACAAAATATATTTACTTGGAAAAATAAAATCTTTTTGGTGCAAAACATTGAAAAAGAATTACTTTTTATAAGTTTTTTAATGTTTTTGGATTTTTGAAAATTTTTAAATTTTTTGGATTTTTTGAAAATTTTTGACACGAAAAAAATAACGTTCACGAGTGAACGGATCCCAAAATTCAACGCGTCTCTCACAGAAAACCGTTAATCTTCACGAAAAGAGCCGGAAGCGGTGCAATTTTAATAACTGAATTTTACTAAGTTGAAATCGTCTCGACTCGTTCGAATTGACAATGGTTAAACGTGTGACTTAGTCGTCTTTTGCTGAAAAAGAAATATTTTTGGTCGTTGTTTAAAATAAAATTGCAAAACTTTAATATAAATGATAAAGTAAATAAAACTAAAACAATTAAAATAACACTTAACAAAAATGGCGGGAAAAATCAAGGTTTAAAACTAAAACAGTAAATAAACAAAACATAAGTCGGAAAACGTAAAAAAAAAACTTACCTAGTTCGGAATCCGTGCATGCACAACCTAGTTCGGAATTGCGCGTCACAAACCTAATTCGAAATGTGGGAAACTCCCACCTAGTTCGGAATGTGCATGCTAAACATAGTTCGGAATCTGGGCTTGTGAACTATTTCGGAATACACTAGGTTCCAACCTAATTCGGAAAGAATGATTCTGACCCAGTTCGGAATAAGTTAAGATGGAATTAATTCGGAATCTAATCCCTCATGCAGTTCGAAATCCGTATTTTGGACCTAACTCGGAATAAGCTCATAGTAAACCTAATTCGGAATCCACTAGAAAGCATGCATGTAATTCGGAATAGAGGTGAGCCACCTAATTCGGGAAAACAAGAAATGAAGGTAATTCGGAATCCAAGTAGTTCACACTCAATTCGGGAAATAGAACAATACTAACGTAAGTCGGGATATATGAATCCCAAACCTAGTTCGGGTAACTAGGGTTTCAACAAAACCCGAACTAGAATAAAAATAAGCAGAAACTAGAAATTAAGCTAAAACCAAATAAGCACTTATCTAAAAACTTAACCAAATCAATTTTAAGAAAAAGCTAATAAGCCAAAATTTAAAAACTTTTAAAAACACTAAATAATAAAAATATTTAAAATCAACTTTTTATAAAATAACTTTTAGAAAACACTTAATTAAATTTAAGAAAAGCACACAATAAGCTATAAAATCAATAAGCTAACACAATCATAAACATAAAAACATAACAAACAATCAAATGAGCATGACAATAAGCAAATAAGCATAAAGATTAAATCAACACAAGAAAGGTAGAATGAGAGATTAATTAAAAACTTGATTAAAATTAAAGATTCAACAACACAAAATTAAAACTTACTTGAAATTAAAGGCAAGAAATTAAATGACAATATGAAAGTGCATGAAAGTAAATTGG
The DNA here is from genome assembly GCA_025667525.1 of Glebionis coronaria. NCBI lineage: Eukaryota > Viridiplantae > Streptophyta > Magnoliopsida > Asterales > Asteraceae > Glebionis > Glebionis coronaria. Next base: position 208,724,504 of record CM046881.1, on the reverse strand, counting down.
AAATACTAAGTTGTCAATTTAGCTAACACCTCCTAATGACACATTAGGAGGGTATTTATAGGGAGGATTAACATGTGTTGATCTTTTCTTCCCTTTCTCGTCTTTTCGTCTTTATAAAATCTTCGAGTTTTTTGACTTTGTCTCGGGATTATTTGAACTTGTCTTATAATTTCTTCATTTATTAGACTTGAGTTCTTTGACTTCATTAAACTTCCGTCTTTAGACTTTTTCTTCGATAAATCTTCAGAATAGGCCTTGGACTTCCGTTCTTTTTGCACTCTTGATATTTTGACTTTGTCTTTTGTCTTTTTCTTCGATAAAAGCCCGTGAAAGCCAGTGTTTTCTTCCCTTTTCACGTTTTGATCCTAAATCACAACAAAAACATAAACCACGCATAATTTCGACATTTACGACATAAAATACACGTTTTAGCTTTGTTATTATTATAATTAAGTGGTAAAAGGATAAGTGTTTTCACACTTATTAAAAACATCAATGATTAAGGTTCCACAAATGCTCAACGAGATCACGTCGAAGTTCATCGTGAACTTTCCTATCCCGAAGTTCCTTGTTTTTCTTTCTATGTGTCTCACACCGTTCTACCCAAGTATGTTTGAGATTGGCTTGAGGCGGAGCGTACATATGGTCGTATTCACTAATGTCAAACTTTTGGTCTTCCAATATCATGTTATGTAGTATGATGCCACAGTACATGATTCTTTTAAGCGTGCTGACTTGGTAACTTCGTGCTGGTTGTTGAATAATCCCCCATCGACCTTGTAATAACCCGAACGCTCGCTCAATATATTTTCTTGCACTTTCTTGAACTCTTTTTAATTTCATTTTTTTCGTTCGTTGCAATTGTATACGACTTAACAAAAGAAGCCCATTGAGGGTAAACTCCATCTGCTAAATAATACCCTTGCTCGTATGTTTTACCGTTTACAACAAATTCAGTATCTGGAGCCTCGTCCAATAGAAGCTTATCAAATAACGGTGAACCATATAAAACATTAAGGTCGTTATTTTCCCCCGGCGCCCCAAAATGAGAATGTCATATCCATAATTGTTGGTCTGCAACATCCTCGAGCATAAGTGTTGGGTATTTCTTATCACACCTTTTAAATTGACCATGTAAGGCTTTAGGACAATTTCTCCATTCTCAATGCATACAATCTATGCTACTGAGCATACCCGGGAGCTTATGTTTCCTATTATGCAAATCATAAATATGCTCTACATCCTCAAGAGTAGGCGTTCTAAGATACTGTTCTACATACAATACGTAAATGCATTTGGTAAAGTTCCATAAGCATTCACGTGAACAACGCTCGGCTACTTGCAAGTATTCATCTAGTTAATCAGGTGTTGTACCATATGCCATTTGGCGTATTGCCGATGTGCATTTCAGAGTGGTGCTAAAACCTAAACGGCCTGTTGCATCACACCGTTTTCTTAAAGAAATAGAAGTAGGTTGGTAGTGGATGAACGTTGTAACTAGTTATATCATGAACTATTTTTCTAAAAAGGGTAGAACTCATATGATACCTTCGTCGAAATGGATCCTCCGGATACTTTGGCGGAGTTCCAAGGTCACCAAAGTAATCGGCCATAAGTTTTCTTTCCACATCTTCTCGTTCACGTGGGATGTATGTTCTAACACGAGGACCGGAATTACCCCTAGTTTCTTGCTCTTCGTCATCTAACATCTCGATTTGCTCCCGATATTCAAGATATCGGGCATAATCTTCCATATCATCTTGATCGTAGCTTTTGTAAATAGCGGACAAATCGGAACCTCCGACATTCATATTGATTAAATAGTGTGTGAATTGTAGAAAATAGTATTTATTTATGTGAATTATAGTGAAACTAGGTGATAACATGGGGTATTTAACCCTTCTAAACGGCCTAAAATAAGCAAAAAGAAACCCGTTACCCAACAGTAACATTTTCAAAAATAAAAAAAATTAAAAAAATAAAAATAAATTCATAACGCAGCCATGACGCGAGCCACGGTGTGGTTGGATGTGCCATGGTCTCGCGCCGTTGACCTTAACGTCGGCTGGTAAGTACCAGCCCAAACCCTATGGCACGAGCCACAGTACCGTTGGCGGCGCCATGGTGGCCAGCCAGGCGACCAGCCACCGTACCGTGCCCTCTTATATTGTAAGCCTTTTTTTTTGGATAATAACTTGTAAATGTATTCAAGTTGTCATTTTTTGTTATTGTGTATAGTCAAAATTTTTTTTTCATGAAAACACGGTTTTTCAAATTTTAACTTTTTCATGTATCATGTGACTTGCTCAGCAGGTTACCGGTTATTTATTTGTTTATCTTAATCTAGAGTTAAGATTTATGTAAACGGGTTAATATACACAGAGCTTACTAAAGTTTTGCCAAAGTAACGATTTTGTTACTAATGTTTAAAACCTTACACTTAGGTTACTATTGTATACGTGTTTGATTTATTTGTTACTAAACGTTCAGAAAAACTATCACGCCGTTACTCATGAGATAGGTTACCGGTTAAGCAGGTTTTAGTGGGCCTCATTTCTATTTTTTCGCCAAATTTTAGTAACAAAATCGTTACTTTGGCCAAACTTTAGTAACCTGTGTGTATATTAACCCTTTGCGTTTTGGTCAGTTTTTCCTGTTTTCGTTCGTACTTTTAGGTTTTCATCAGTAATTTTACGTTTTCGGAAGTAAATTTACATTTTCATCAGTAATTTTACGATTTCGTCAGTAAATTTACGTTTTCGTCAATAAACTTACGTTTTCGTCAGTAAATTTACGTTTTCGTCAATAAACTTACGTTTTCATCAGTAAACTTAAGTTTTCGTCAGTAAACTTACGTTCTCGTCAGTAAACATACGTTCTCGTAAGTAAACTTACGTTTTCTTCAGTAAAGTTGCATTTTCTTCAGTAAACTTACGTTTTCGTTAGTAAATTTACGTTTTCGTCTGTAATTTTACGTTTTCGTCAGTAATTTTCCGTTTTCGTCATTAAATTTACGTTTTCGTCAGTAAACTTATGTTTTCGTAAGTAAAATTACGTTTGCGTAAGTATTTTTACGTTTTCGGCAGTAATTTTACGTTTTCGTCAGTAAACTTACGTTTTCGTCAGTAATTTTTCGTTCTTTTCAGTACTTTTACGTTTTCGTCAATAAATTCATGTTTTCGTTAGTAACTGTTTCCGTCAGTAAATTTACTTTTTCGTCAGTAAATATAAGTTTTCGACAGTAAACTTACGTTTTCGCCAGTAAAATTACGTTTTCGTCAGTACTGTTACGTTTTTGTCAGTAAATTTACGTTTTCGTTACGTTTTCTTCAACGTAAAATACTAACAAAAACATAAAAATACTGATGAAGACGTAAATTTACTGACTAAATAAGTTTACTGACGAAAAGGTAAAAATATAGATGAAAAAATACTGATGGAAACGCAATAATACTGAGGAAAATGTAAATTTATTGACGAAAATTTAAATTTACTAAAGAAAACGTATATTTACTGACGAAAACGTAAATTTACTGACACAAATGAAATTTTTTTGATGAAAACGTAAATTTATTGACGAAAACGTAAATTTACTGATGAACACGTAAAATTACTGACGGAACGTAAACATACTGAGAAAAATGTAAATTTATTGACAAAAACGTAAATTTACTAAAGAAAACGTATATTTACTGACGAAAACGTAAGTTTACTGACGAAAATGAATATTTACTGACGAAAACGTAAATTTACTGACGAAAACGTAAACTTACTTACGAAAAAGTAAATTTACTGACGAAAACGTAAAATTACGGACGAAAACGTAAGTGTACTGACGAAAATGTAAGTTTATTGACAAAAACGTAAAATTACTGACAAAAACGTAAATTTACTGACGAAAACGTAAGATTACTGGCGAAACGTAAGTTTACTGACGAAGACGTAAGTTTACTGACAAAAACTTAAGTTTACTAACGAAAACGTAAGTGTACTGGCGAAAATGTAACTTACTGAAGAAAACGTAAGTTTACTGACGAAAAAGTAAGTTGGAGTCCAAGTAGACATGCAACTTATAATTACGGGTAAAAACATTATGGGTAACTTGAAGCTCATAATAACCTATTTATATTCAAGCGTCGAGTTCAGTTAAACAATACATAAGTAACCCAAGTGTAAGGTTTTAAACTATAGTAACCAAATCGTTAATTTGGCCAAACATTAGTAACCTACGTGTATATTAACCCTATGTAAACCTTTGAACATATACCTATTCAACCAATTATAATCACCAATTTTTAAAAAACCCACTTCTCACCACTTTTTTAAAAAATAAATATCTCACAAACGGTAAATCGTCAAACGAAAAAAAATACACCATTGCAACGAGAATTAAATCATCTTTCTATTGATGTGCACATGTATATACTTTCGACGAAATTTTTTTTCCACTTTTTTCTTAAGTCACGTATGAGAATCATATATGATTCGTGCATATATGATTTTCAGAAAATCATATATGATTCGTGATATTAATCATATATGATTTTCTGAAAATCATATATGTTTCGTGACGAATCATATATAATTCTCTCAGACGTGACTTAAGAAAAAAAGTCGAAATAAAAGTTCGTCGAAAGTATGTAATGTGCCCCTCGATAGATAGATGATTTAATTCTCGTCGCGATTATATGTTTTGTTTTACGTAACGATAAACGGTTTGTGAGATATTTAATTTAAAAAAGAAATTAGTATTTTTGTTAAATGATAAAAATGTATGATTATAATTGGTTGATTGAGTTTATATTAAATTTTTACAAGTCAGCTAGTCATCGTATTAAGCCGCATCACCCACTTAAAAGTTATAAACCAACACACCCTTCTTCCTTAAACAAACCACCGCCACTAAACAGAGCCGATCCTCATTCTTCCGATCATCATCCTTTCTTTGCCAGAATTTGAAATAAAACACCTCCAACACCTTTTTAGCCCATCACTTATCAATAAACTAGGAAGCTTAATTTAAGTGCCTACACGCAGCCCAAGTAGTCCTATGTTTCAGCGACGTTAATCTTATGTATTCGATCTTTTGTTTTCTTTATCTATACGCATATCAGACAGTGGGTGGTTTAGATTAAATTTTAAATAGCTTTGGTTTCTACTTTATTACTCCGTATATGAAAACTATTGCTGCCTTAAAGAAATTAAATGAACAACAAAACATAAATATGTTAAAAGTTGTAGCACAATATTTTAAGGTTGATAGAAAGAAAAAGTATGGAGGGTTAAAAAGGGAAGCAGGAGGTGATGATGAATTCTGACGGATCGAGGTTCTGGTTACCACCATAAGATTCGATCATAGGACTTCTTTTTGAATATGTGTTATCCGGATGGAGGAGACGAGATGTGGAGAACCACTTGGGTTTGTGTGTTGTGCTATTGAAACTAGTAAACACACACTCTGTTTCGAATAATTTTTTGATTTAGGGATTCGATATTGATCTAAATTTCCAACTTGATTCACGGTTCTGATTTGAATGTCGACTGGGACGTGGATTTTAGTTAAAACTTGGCTTTGATATGGAGGATGATGATGAATATGTGGTAGGCTGTGTGCGATGAATATGGCACGAAGATGAATTTGAATAGGGGTATGGCATGAAGATGAATTTGTGAAATTGGGGATGAAGTTGGCATGTGTGTAACACTGTAACATAACCAAAAAACAATTTACCATAAGAAATGATATGGCAAATAACTGGTTCACTTAGGTTGCGTTTAATTCCAGAAAAATTTCTCAAGTTTTTATTTTCCAGTTTTCTTGAAAATAGAAGAGTTATTCTCTCTCTAGAAAATCCATGAAAACTTGTTCAAATGAATTTTAGGTTTTCAATTTTAATAAAATTGAAAACATGTTTAATCTTATTGTTTTCGATCGCTTTTCCAAAATAAGTGTTCACATTTGACTTTTAAAGTTTTTTTTCCCGAAACTTTGATTGTAAATATATTTGTTATACTTGATACAAATTATATCAATACAAAATATATTTAAAATTCTATCCATCCATATAATTTTCAAAGAGTATTATTTAACGCACACAAAAATAATTATGGTCAAAATTACAAAAAGAAAGAATTTAAAAGTTAAAAGTGAACACTTATTTCAATACGGATATACTAACAACGTACATATTAACAATAAAAATAGTTTTCTAAATAAAAATAGAAAACCATGACTTATGTTGAAAAGAGAAAAATATGAAAAACTCAAAAAGTAGTTTTCTTGGGACTCCATGGACTTGCATCAAATGGCTAGCGGCTAATGTAGGTAAAATGTCTAGTGGGATCTCTCATATGCTGGTTGTGGGTTTTGGACATTTAACCTTGGTGATGAACAACAGAACCTTTGACAAGCACGCTGCACCTCATCTAGCACCTGTCAAACAATTAGATCCACATCATGAGTTCATGACATGATGAAGACAGTGATGGGTTTGGCTAAAAGTTGTTAACTTTTTCTTTAAAGAAATTGTGAAATATGTTACTGGTACTACATTTTATATTTTCAAGTTATTAGAATAAAATAAAAATGCCAGATCACACATAACTAAAAAATTAGCCGGTTTTACCGGTAGCATGTAAAAATATGGCCATATCAACACAAAACACAAAGTACACGTACCATATAAATAATAAAATTAGTACACGTACCATATCGATACATTTGATAAAGTACGTTGTTATTTATTGACTTAAACCCTTCTTTTAACAAATGAAAAGCCTCGAGTGGCTCTCTTTTGGGACCTCTATCTGTAAACTCTCTAGACTATAACTTATTGTAGTTTTGCTGGTCAATTTATCTTAAAGTGACTCAAATATTGATTCTAAACGATTTTATTATTTAACCATAAGTTTTTTCGTGAATTTCCTCTTCCTAAATTCTAAAGATTTCATGTCAACTTTTTCTGCTCGGCATCCCAGGAACTTTGATAAATAAATGAACTTTATCTCTTAGAATTATAAGACTATTTTCTTTCTTTCATGATTTTTGTTCGTTTTCTTCAGGCGTACCATCGAGGGTGATGAAAAGTCCTAACGCATTAGACTAGCAGCTTCGCAAAGAGCTGCTACAAGCCACCAAATTGGGGATAGTTGGTTTATTTGGCTTAGAAAGGTTCCGCTGAAGCTATTATATCTCAATTTGAAATGATCATACATAACGGGGGGGGGGGGGGGGGGGGGGGGGGGGGGGGGGCGGCACAAAATATTTTTTGACACTAGCAACATGATTTAAAAAGAAAAGTAAAATCAAAATAATATATCGAGAATTATTACTAAAGAATGAATGGTTTATAAGGCTTTAGAGTGTTGAGAATTACGTTTTAGTGTGTTAGTAGAATGAATTTGAGTTTTGGATCCCCTTACCTTGTAAAATGGATCCGCCGCCTGCAGGCACCTCTAATGATGTTAATGCTTCCACTGAACTCTACCCGGCTTCTTTCTACAAGGTGTAGCCAATGGCTTAATCTATTTTTTTTTATTTTAGAGGGTGTTTGGGGTTGCTTATTCAAAATAGGTTATTCGTTTTGAAAACTAATAATCATTTAATCAGTTGTTACAAAACACGGTTTTGAAATATATTGTTTATGTTTGATTATGTTGTTTGATAACGAAATAATGAGATAATCAGTATTTTTAGTGTTTGGCAAATTAGGTTTTTTAATACTGTAATTTAACTAGTGTAATGACTAAAAAGACATTATGAATATTTACCAAATTCCATTTTTAAAAAGTATCTATCTACTTTTGCAAAACTCCATTATGAGCCTTCGTAAACGCAAATAAGTGATTATTTTTTCCTTTTTACCATACACTTATTTTAGATTAACTTCATTTTCAAAATGAAATAAATAAATAAGTTGGTTCATAACGCAAACACAAACGCCCTTTAGTTTTCTTTCTAATAGCTGGTCGCTGGTGAATGGAATGGCTAATATCCCCTTATTATGACAATCAACAGTACTAAAAAAAACATACATGCTCATTGGAAATATTCATAATCATCCCCACATACAACCAGTTACAATGAATATCTTAAAGTGAAACACATTACAAAATAGTTAATACTTCGGATTTTCATAGAAGAGAACTTGATTCTCGGGCTTAAAGAGGTACTTACCACCGTATGTTGAGCGAAATACATCAATCAACAGATGATATTGTAGTGCAACATATAGGATGGCAGGCGTGACAGCGCAAATGCTGATAAGGATAGGTATCCATTTCATTTCTTTATGGTATAGTACGAAGAAGCTGACGCTAAAAGTGATCATCATGGTTCCTATAGAGAGGAAAAGGGCTGCTAGACCTGCCATCAGTTTCATGGGTAATGATCTCTCGAAATCACGTTCGGCATAACGGGATGTGAGGATTGATAAGAATGTGAGTATTGAAGCAGATGACAAGAACAAGGATATTGCATCTGCCACTACAAAGGCCACAAAGGATAGTTTCTGTTTGAATAAGAACATGGGGATACCATCATTTTGATTGTGTCCACCTGGAACTGTAAAAGGCGCAACAAAAACTATCGTGGCAATAAGTGTTGCCACAACCATACGTTGACTAGCCGTTGATTTCATCCATTTTTCACCATGTGTGATCAGATCTTGGTGCTCGATGGTGAATAACTCACGTGGTGTGAAACCATCTTTGTTTTTCATTTCTCTATAACTTCCTGCGACACAAAAGAACTAATTTAGTCGTAACCTACTTTTATGGTTATAATGATATAGAATAATTAATGGGAGAAACTGGAGAGGAAATTTTCTACCTTAAACAATAATAGTTCTCGTTGCATCTGCAGTGCAGCTCCTAACACATCCTCAAGGTTCTTCTTTCTCGTGCGCATTGCTGTTAAATGCAACAAATTATTTCCATCTTTATCTTTGAGAATAGTTACCAAATCTTTCATTGGACCTATCTCGTAAAGTAGGTTGTAGATACCCTCATAACGATTTATGACAGAAACGTGAAATATACTTAGCCCGTTATCATTCACATTCCATATAAGATATGGACTTAAACGGATGAGCTCAAGTAAAAAGCTAGTATTGCCCAATTCTGCAGCAATAAACATTACTCGGGAAGAGTATGTTTTCTTAATATTTGTTTTGCTACGCATTTGGGAAATATGGTTTGAAATGAGATTGTGTAGTTTCTCAGCTTGACCTTCTTCTCTAGCTTCCAATTCAAATAATATTTGGGTGTCGTCAAGTATGTTCACAACATATTCAAAAATGAGCTATTGTGTTTCCCGAGCTTGTTCGTTGGATATGTTGTATTGATTAACTAAGCTCTGGGTTTCAGCATGCAAGTTCACAACATGCTTACATAAGAAGTCTTTTAGTTGCAGAACATGCTCTTCGCCTTCCGTTATCTTACGGGCTTCCCTATCCAGTTTGTCAAGATGGTCAAAAATGAGTTGTTGTAGTATAGTTTGAACAACCCTTCCAGAACGACCTAACTTAACTGAATCCGCTGGCCCTCTAAGTATATCATCAATTTCCTCCTTAGGAGACTGTTTCAAAATATTTTTCCAAGTAATTCTCAGTAATATTAGCGCGTCGTGATGAGTCAAAATAATGTCATAAAATTTGAATAGTCACTTTTATTTCTTATGTTATTAAGTGTCATTACTTCCTACTTTAATCATAGGATGGTTACGCCTTTTGGTTGTCATTTTCCTTGTATTTAAACTCTATGAAATAAGATGAGAGAAATAAGAATATTATTATCAAACAAAGTTGTGGTTCATTCTCACCCTAAGAGAATACTCAATCCTTTTTAGTTTAAGCTTCTGGTTGGGACCTATCAATTGGTACCAGAGCTATGGCATCAAACAATGATGGAATTGTAAACTTGGAGGGTACGTTGCGACAAATCGAAGATACTATTGCTGAGATGAAAATCGGGTTTGTGGATAAGTGTCAAGACTTGGAGGACATTGTCACAAAACTTTCTTATACGGTTCTTCCTGGAAAAGATGGTGACAACTACAAACAAGGAGGGAGGTCAATGTTTCATCCAAAGTTGATGAAACTTGATTTTCCAACGTACCATGGTGATGAGGATGCTACAAGTTGGTTCACTAAAGTTGATCAATTCTTCAAATACCAAGGCAACCCGTTAACACAAAAGGTGTTATTAGCTTCACGCCATTTGCAAGGTGAAGCAAACCAATGGTCGTGGTGGTTACGTATGACTTACCAAGAGAAACGGAAATAAGTGACGTGAACCTTGAGGTCAAGGTTCTTCTCAAGAGGAGGGTAATGATGAGTCAAAATAATGTCATAAAATTTGAATAGTCACTTTTATTTCTTATGTTATTAAGTGTCATTACTTCCTACTTTAATCATAGGATGGTTACGCCTTTTGGTTGTCATTTTCCTTGTATTTAAACTCTATGAAATAAGATGGAAGAAATAAGAAGATTATTATCAAACAAAGTTGTGGTTCATTCTCACCCTAAGAAAATACGCTATCCTTTTTAGTTTAAGCTTCTGGTTTTTTTTTTTTTGAACGGCAATTTATTTCAAGAAACTAGCAAGGAGCTAGATTACAAAACAATGAGATAAGGATTTTTAAGCTAATCTTCTAAAGAGAAAGAGCTTTTGCTTCTAAATCTACACCAATAAAAAGAACTAGACATAATGTTATCCATAATTATCGACTTTGAAGAAACTTTGGTGTCGAATAAAATCTTGTTTCTGTGTGTCCAAATGTACCACCATGCCACGAAAAATACTCCTTCGAATAGTAGCTTGAGTTTACTTAGAAATCTGATAGAGATTAGCCATGTGAGCCATTGAGCATAATCTTGAGCATCCGATGTCTCCACGTTTCACCAGGAGGAGATGTTGTGCATAATCTGCTTAGATAAAGAACACTTGAAGAATAAATGACTCACTGTTTCCACACCTAAATCACAAACCGGGCAGTTAAGTGTGTCGATATCTATACCACGAAGGGATATGTTAAATCTTAGTTTAAGCTTCTGGTTGAGACCTATCACGTCGCTTCTTTCGTCATAAGTCACTAAGGGCGTATGTTCCAATAGTAACCCATTTTGTCTCCGAAATTCTCCAGCCAAATCGTTATGTATCTAAATCCTGCTTAAAATACGTGAGATAGTATGTGAAATAGTTTGTGATACTCAAATAATTTGTGGCAGTCAAAGTGATTATTCAAACATTTAGAAAGTATGGTACTACAATTGGTACACGACCCACTAAATACCAAAAAAATACAAAACATTCATTTTGATCCCCTTGCTTACTTATTAGTTACCCGCGCAATGTAACAACGGGTAACAATGACTATTTTTCTTTCATCGAATGTTACACTTTATCCACCGAATTTTTATTCAAATTAAAGTTAATTTAAGTTGAAAAAAAAATTAAAATTTGATAAAAGTATATAAAAATGGATGTTAAATTAAAGAGAATAATTTTTTTAAATATGGTGAAATTAAATAATGAAAAAAATAAATAGATAAAAAGATATTTCAATTTTAAAATAAAAATATTTTATTAATCGTTTATTACAAAAGTTTGTTAAAAAGAAATGAAAGAATAAGATCAATTTGATAAAGAATGATCCATTGGCTCAAATCCCATATATTTATTTTAATTTTTAAATTGGAGTTAGGTTTGGAGTTAAGAATATCATATATTTAAATTTAATTTTAAGATCGGAATTAGAAAGAAAATATACACCTTTTATATATTGGTATAGATTATTCGTTTTACTATTCTCTAATATAAACAAAATTATAACTTATAAGCTTACAAAAAATTAGGGCGAGCATAAAATCGAGAAACCGAACCAAAACCCGAAATACCGAAAAAGACCGCACAAAAAACCCGCCCCAATTGAATAACCGAAAGGATGGTTTGCACATATTTGAAAACCGAATGTTTGGGGCGGTTTTTGGTTGAATGTATAAAACCGAACCGAAAAAACCACCCCGCCTCACTTACGTCTACAAAATTAATATATTTTAATATATTTAATAGTGATAATTCTAATATGTTTGGTTGTTTTTTTTTTGTTTAAATATATATATTTATATAGGATATTAAAATAATTGATTATGATTTTTTTTAACTAAAATTTGTTAGATTTGTGATTGCTATATAAGAATTTTATTATTTTATTATATTTTTAGGTTTTATATAATTCGATGGTAACTAATATTACTATTATTATAACGTATGTAACTGATTGAAACTATTATTGTTGGTTGCAATTTGCAATATAATGAGTTTAATTTGTGTCGAAAGTGATTGACTATTGATGATGAGGTTTTTTGTAAATAGGAAGCCCAATGCGTAAAATCAAAAGAGTAAAAACCGAAATAAAAACCGAAACCGAACCGCTACAATGAAAAAAACCGAAAAACCAAAACCAAAAAAACCGAATCAAATGGTTTGCGATATGTAAAAACCGAAATTTGCGGTTTGATTTTTAGTTTTAGCATAAAACCGCCCCAACCCGTCCCATGCTCACCCCTTAAAAAAAACATAAAGAAATACAATTATACAAAGAAAAATTGTACTTTCTGGATAGTCTTAATAACCTACCACTTAAAAGTAATAATATGTTGAACCAGCGAATAATGTACACAGAACTACAGAAGTCGAACCAATTTGTATCTTTAAGAAAAATTACAAAATAATACTCGATCATTTAATTACTTTCTCAATTTTAAGATAATTTCCTTTTTTTAGATCATTATTTATAAACTTTAATCTTAACTAGTATTTCTTGTTTGCTATGAGGCATTGGTTTCAGCTTATATGTAGGGTTATGAGCTTATTGAATTATGGCTTATATTTCATAAGCTTAAACTTTTTTGCTTATTTTAAGACTTTAGAACTTATATAAATTTATTATTATCATAATAAATATTTATAGATTTATTATATTATAAGAAACTTGTATAAGCCCACAAGTCCCATAAGCAAAAAATTGAGACTTATAAAATATTAGACGAAATCAAATAAGCTAATAAGCTTAGATATAAGCTAGAACAAACACCTTCCTAATTAGTGGATTAAGTTTTAAATATATTTTCATGTGTATAATTTTCATCAAATTTTAGATAACACAAATAAAAACGTTTAAAAGTGAAGTGGAGAAAAATAACTTCGTAAAAATCAAAACAAAAACAAGGCGATTATTTTAAAACGGGTAGCAGTTCTATTAGTTTAAGTTTAAAAATTAAATTATTTTCCTAAAACCTAAAAAATAGTCTAGATATATTAGTTTTGTTTGAATCTTTTTATAAAATATTAATAGTTGCTTATTATTCTAACCTCTTGTGTTATTGTGATCTTGGCGAATCGATTCATCAAGTTTGGTAAAGAGCTTAGGGTTTGATAGATTTGGTTCGAGTTTGATTTGAGAGGCCGTGTACTTTACGAGCCGGGTTACGCTTTAGATTAGTTTAATTTGGGACGTGTACTTTACGGGCCATATTTTGTTGCTTTTGGAGGCTGTGCACTTTACGGGCCATATTTTGTTGCTTATGTTGATTGTGTTTAGAGCGTTTTCTTCGGACCACGGGTACTATAATTTTTTCCTTTTTAAATATCTAGCTTAAGCGTTTTAGTTTAATTAATTAGATTAATATAGTTTAAATTGGTTTTAAATAATATCTCTTTTATAGAAATCATTTTAATTAGTTTTAAAAATTATTATTGTTTTAAAATTAGATTTAAAATTTGTAAAAATTAGTTTTCATTTATATAAGCTTATTTTTAATATAAAGTTTACACTTTTTTGTGATTATTAAGCTTATTAGTATATAAAGCTTCAAGCTTTATCATCTAAATAGATTAATAAGCTAAAAAGGTTAAAGCTTTACGCTTTATTTTTAAGTTTATCTTTATGATTTAATTTTTTGTCACTTTTACTTGTTATTACGTGCTTGCATTTAGATTAATTTTGCATTTAGAGTAATTAATATTTTTAATTATAATATAGTTTTGTTGCATCTTAGATTTAATTAGTTTAATCCAGATTTTAAATTGTAGTATAATTTTATTTTGTATTTTAGAGTAATTTTATGTGAATTCTTTGCGCTTTTATTTTTATATATTCCTTAGCCTAAAATTATATTCCCATTTTTTAAGTTTAATTAGAAATAGATTCCAAACAAGTACTATTAACCGAAAACAATTAATCTACGATAAAAGTGGATTTCAATTCGAGTCGATTCGAGGAAAAACGATTATACTAAAAAACGGTTATTAAAATGGTGCCGCTGCCGCATCGATCTCGTTATGATTGACGATTTTTCGTGAAGACGATTTGGATTTTGGGATCCGTTCACTTTTGAACGTTATTTTTCTTGTTAAAAAAATCAAAAATACAAAAAAATAAAAAATAAAAAAATACAAAAAAATAAAAATCACAAAAGCAAATTCTTTCCTAAGATTTGCATCAAAAAAATTTTAAAAACCCAAAAGTAATACTTTTCCTAAAGTATTACACCAAAAATATTAAGTACTATTGTTATTTTTCTTATTTCGATTTTTCTTGTTTTTATTGTGAATATATTTTTAAAAAATAAAAATACAAAAAGAATTTTCTTTTACTATAGATATTACGTATAAGAATCTTAATAAACAATATTTCCATAAGTATTGCTTGAAATACCCTGTATTTGGAGGCGTTCCGGTTCCATATACGTGTGTCGATCTAACAAAATAAAGGCAAAAATAGATAAATACTTTCGATAAGCAATAATTCGAAAAAATAAGAACTATTCGGTGAATAGATAGGCGACGTGATATAAAAGGCCGTCTAAGGGAAGCTAGGTACTTAAGTGCTTCGCGCCACCTCATTCCCCCCGTTCACTTCTGAGTATTTTGAGAAGGAAGGCTAATAGAGGGTTTTGCCACCCAAGTAGTATTACGTATATATTTTTTGTAGCTTTTTCATATGGAACCTCGAGAGGGATAATCTCTACCCTTTTCAAGTCGACCGAGGTCTCCTACCTCATTCCTCACTGTTAGTTGTATTCGTACTCGCGCGTTTTCAAACATACCGCTTGGTGTATCATATTCTTCTCCGAAGAAGAATAATAATTATCGTGACGAGTCAAGCCGATCCCGAGAATCGAGCTTTCGACACTATCATGGATAATCGTCCGATTTGGGAAATATTGCAAGAAGAGCGTTATAAGATTATGTCCGAGGAGTGTACGACTTGTGGTGGACCTCATGCTTATTTTAATTGTGACAAAACTTATGAGGAAGTTTATACTAATGAGGAAAGTATGTGATATGCTACTAATACTTATTTTCGCTCCCCTAGCCCTACAACTAGTAACCCACCACATTATGATCAAGGGTTTTATGGGGAATTTCAAAATCAAGGGTTTTCAAATCATGAAGGTTTTCAAAATGAAGGCACTTTTCAAAACTATAATCAAGGGAATATTTCACAACCTCACATGGACTTAATTCTTCAAAATCTTGAGGAACATGATAGATTACTAAGCGAATGGCAAGAGGAAACCGATAGAAAATTCATGCTCATTTTAGAAACCTATCAAGCTCAAGATAATATTGAGCCATCTTTGAGAGTTGATGTTGAGGCTAACACCATTACTAATAGTGATGGTCCCACATTGGATCCTTCCATCTCTCCGCCAATAAAGGAGAGACAAGGCCCGAAGATTATCATGAGTTTTACTCCCCCTCTAGTGTTGACACCCACAGATACATTTAGCTCTCCTCCTTCCTCACCTTTTGAGGAAATTCCCGAGATCATACTTGAGCCTACATTAACCATTGATGACCCCATTTCTTTTATGACTCCTTCGCCTACTCCTTCAAATGACTTTATGCTCTCTTTAAATTCTCTTAGTGAGACATGTTTTGATAAACCAATTTTTGAGGAGTGTGAAGAACTTTATAATGAGTCCATAGAAGAAGAACCCTTAATTAGTCCTACACCTAAGGAGTTTGTAGATAGGGATGAGTTATCTTGTGATTCCGACTACACTTTTAATTATTCCTCGGGATCGGATGAGGATGACTCTCCTATTTTACCAAAACCGACTTTTGAAAAACATGATAAGGATACTAATGATTTATCAGATTCTTTACTCCTTAGTGATTATTTTTATACCCTGAGTGTTGAGAGATTCCATCACGAGGATGCTTTCTATGCTCCCGTGTTATTGGTTTTCTCGGATGAGCTTAATTGTGATCATGGTATTGATGAGAGGGCAAATAGAGATTTAAAACTTGATATTGGTATTGCTTTTGAAAACTCGGACTTTGACAAATTCACATTTGACTCTTCACCAATTACTTTTGATTCTACCATTGATTCTCTTCCACATATCACTTTAAGTGATGCTGATGGTTTTCTCATCCCCGAGATCGATGAGTTTCTTGATATTGATACACCCGTGGAGTACATATCCGGGTATTTTGATACTGAGGGAGATATACTTTTTCTAGAGGATTTATTAAACGATGATACTTTACCTTCTCTCCCTCCCGACCCACCCATTTATAATGTTTTAACACCTACTTTTTCACCCCCGATGTCTACCTTTAATTGTGAGAAACTTTTGCTTAAAGGAAAAACATCTTTCTTATACGTGTTTGCTATTACCACCATGGGGTTTATTTCCTTTCATGATGGAAATTATGTGTTTGACCCGGGTGGACTTTAATGGGGTATTCCTTATATGACTATGTTTCACCCTTTATCATGGAGAGATTTTCATCCCTTGTAAATCTCGGCTTTTCCATGATTTCACCCATCTCCACCTTTTCACCTTTTCCATAATAAGTGTAGGGGGAGCCATGTAGGTTGTTTGTGATGCGTTGTTTTGTAGGGATGTGTGCTTTCGAGTTCCATTTTTGGTGCCTTTTGAAGAACCGTGATCCCGTGTTCCCGTGTACCCGGTTATCTTTGATTTGTTTTTGCTATTGTGATTCAATTGTATATATAAATAAAACATGAAAAAATTGATCACTTTAGTTGTCTCTTCCTTAGCTCGATTTAAACAACGTGCACAATGTCCTAAGTGTAGGGGAGTTTACTTCCACATGCTTAAACATTGAGGATAATGTTTATATTAAGTGTAGGGGAGACTTCTATCGAAGTAATAAGTGGGCTTTTCCATTAAAATGTCCTCATTTAATCGGAAAATTAAATTTTTCGACATTTTCCAATTTTTTTTTATCGATTTTGGCCAAGTAGTAGTAATACTCTTTATTTTTCTTGTTTTTTGTCATCTTATAGTTTATATTTCCGTTTCTTGAATAAGTCAAAAATATGAAAAAGAAAAAAATATAATTAAATAAAATGGTTTTAACAAGTTTAGACGTCTTTGATATATTAGGCCCGTCGTGAATATTTTGACTCAACCCGAGTTTACTTATCCGAGTTTACTCTAGCTAGTATCCTTAACCATATGGACCTTAATTGGTTTATTAGGCTAAGCATCCACGAGTCTCATTCCTTGATATTTTAAATTGTGGAGAACGAGAAATGATAGAGTCAATTATAAGTTACGTATTCTTTCATGAACTCATGTGAGTTAATTATAAGCTTTTTCTCCCATCACTTGTCAATAAATAAATGCAATAAATAAGGTCCTACGATTTGAAAAGTTACTTAGATTCTAGCCCAAAATCGTTTAAAAGTTACTCTGGATTAATTAGAGTTCATAGCCAAGGCATTACTTATTAAAGCGGGACGCGAAGATTGGCGTATCCAAAAAGGCCCTCACAAGGCATGAGGATATCCGAGTCCAAAAAGGCCCTAACAAGGCATGAGGATTCACTTTTTTTTGCTAAAGATCCTAAGATGATGTGAAGATCATTAATTCAAATCAATATGAAGGATCAAGACACACGACGAGAAGCAATTTACTTCCAATAAGGTTGCGAAAAAGTCTATCCAAAAAGGCCCTTACAAGGCATGAGGATAAATAGATCCAAGTCCGAAAAGGAGGCGGATTGTTGTATATCAAAATCCTAAATAAAGACAAGGATAAATGAAGAAGTCGTGGTCAACGTTTGAAGCATCTCTCACTCCAAATGAAGATGTATACCAAAATGAAGAGAAGACCATTATTTCATGATCGTCTCTCAAGATTTGAAGTTTGAAGCCAATGCCAAGTATCGGTCCGAGAAAGGTCTCAAATCGTGAAAATAGTTATGCCAAGATATGAACTTTATGAGATTTCGAGAAGCCTTTTTAAAAGATTTTGTCCTTTAGCTAACTATTGATTAAATCTTCCTACTTTATTTTCGGCCTTAATAAATTACCGAAATAAGTCAAAAATGCATCCTCGTGATCATTCAAGACAAAAATAAAATACAAGAGATACACCGTAGGAATAAGGGGTTCTAAGTGACTTGTTAAATCACATGAGTAAGTGTTAGCTTTACTAACTTGTAATAACAATGATCTCGTTTTTACGCTTGGTATGGGGAACATGAAACTTGAGGGTGATAAATATTCATGACCCTAAAAGCCCTAATTTAAGTCTTAGATTTCTTTACGAGTTTCTTCCTTCAAACAATTTCAAAGTAAATAGATTAATTGAAAATTTTTATGTCTTTTATTTCCTTGAATAAAGTTTTAATCTTTTCATCGTTGTTTAATTTTTTTATTGTAGTAGTAATAGTATATCGTAATAAAGGCCAAGATGGGTTAATTATGAGAAAAATGTTAATCTTGCTCTAAAATTAATGCATTACATGAGGACATTGCAATGGTCAAGTGTAGGGAATTTAATAAGTGTGAAAACACTTATCCTTTTACAACTTAAAACAAGGAAAAACCAAACCAAAACGTGTATTTATAAACGTAAATGTCAAAATTACGCGTGGTTTTATTTGTTTGTGTAAAATAGGTACAAAAGATCATAAATGAAGAAAACACGGGATTTCACGGGCTTTTATTAAAGAAAAAGACAAAAGACATGCTCAAGGGACCAAAAGTATTAAGAGGCACGGATATCGAGAAATCACCAAGGAAAAGGTCAAGAAAACATCAAAACAAGCACGAGAATGAAAAGAGCACAAAATTACGAAGCCAACGGTTCCGGCCTTGCCGCGTAACTCGTCTCGGTTTGTATTTCGCATATTCTACTATTTTATTTCTAATTTTAACATTTTATTAATCTTAGTAAAAATTAAATAAATAAAAGTTTTTTATTTTATAATAGTTAGTTTAGTATTGAAATAATTAATTTTGATTTGTAAATATTTTTAGTTTTTAGTAGTTTTATTTTTATTTATTTTTATTTCTTTTTATCTATTTTAAACTAACACAAAAATATTAAAAAGAAAAAAATAGCATGTGTGTTTCTTTTGTGAGTAATTAGGTGCATGCTTCTAGAAGATTAAAGATGGTGGATTTGGTTAAAGAAGATCAATCAAGAGCCCTTGGATAAAAGAATAATGAAAGGTAAAGATGGTGATCCATGTGAAGTGCTCCCATTGGCCTATCTAAAAGTATCTTTCATCCTATTGGTGGAAACACATCATCACCTACCAAATGACCAAGATGCCCTCAAGTTAAAGAAGAGAAGGTGATTGAAGGCCTAAAAAGACTAATCTACCCCAAGCACCTTGACTTCAACTATAAATAACACCTCATTTTTCTTCATTTTGTATGTAGATTTTAGGTAGCTAAATAATGTCAATTTTATTTCTTGTTTTTTAAATGTATTTCCTTTTAAGCTTTGTACAAGCTTATTATTAAGCACTTTTTATTAATAAAAGTTTATGTTTAGCTTATTCTCTTAGCTTATTCTCATTCTACCTTTCTTAATCTTTTCTTAATAATCTACCCTATTATTTTGGGATTAGTTTTTTATAAATTTTTCCAAATAAGTTAAGATTTATATATAAGTTTGAAATAAGTTATCTTATTTCAAGCTTATTGTGGGCTTATTTTTCTAGATCTAGCTTATTGTGGGTGATTTGTTCATTTTGCTTTTAAGCTTTTTGAATCGCATAAGTTTGAAGCTCAGGCTTACAACTTATTAACAAGCTAGCTTTTTAGATTAATTACTTTTAGTTTAGATCTATTAGTTTTTTTTTATAAAAATAGTTTAGATCTATTAGTTTTAAGTTTAAAAATTAAAGTATTTTCATAAAACCTAAAAAATAGGCTAGATCTATTAGTTTTATTTGAATCTCTTTATAAAATATTGATAGTTGCTTATTATTCTAACCTCTTGTGTTATTGTGATCTTGGCGAATCGATTCATCAAGTTTGGTAAAGAGCTTAGCGTTTAATAGATTTGGTTCGAGTTTGATTTGAGAGGCCGTGTACTTTACGGGTCGGGTTACACTTTAGATTAGTTTAATTTGGGAGGCCGTGTACTTTATGGGCCTATTTTGTTGCTTTTGGGAGGCCGTGTACTTTACGGGCCATATTTTGTTGCTTATGTTGATTGTGTTTAGAGCGTTTTCTTCGGACCACGGGTACTATAGTTCTTTCATTTTAAATATCTAGCTTAAGCGTTTTAGTTTAATTAATTAGATTAATATAGTTTAAATTGTTTTTAAATAATATCTTTTTTATAGAAATCATTTTAATTATTTTTAAAAATAATTATTGTTTTAAAAATAGATTTAAAATTTGTAAAAATTAGTTTTCATTTGGATAAGCTTATTTTTAGTATAAAGTTTACACTTTTTTGTGGGCTTATTAGTATATAAAGCTTCAAGCTTTATCATCTAAATAGATTAATAAGCTAAAAAGGTTAAAGCTTTACGCTTTATTTTTAAGTTTATCTTTGTGATTCAATATTTTGTCACTTTTACTTGTTATTACGTGCTTGCATTTAGATTAATTTTGCATTTAGAGTAATTAATATTTTTAATTATAATATAGTTTTGTTGCATCTTAGATTTAATTAGTTTAATCTAGATTTTAAATTGTAGTATAATTTTATTTTGCATTTTAGAGTAATTTTATGTGAATTATTTACGCTTTTATTTTTATATATTCCTTAGCCTAAAATTATATTCCCATTTTTTAAGTTTAATTAGAAATAGATTCCAAACAAGTACTATTAACCAAGAACAATTAATCTCTACGATAAAAGTGGATTTCAATTCGAGGAAAAACGATTATACTAAAAAATAGTTATTAGGGATCATGACAACTTTTATAAGTTCCCTACTCAAAAATCAAAGATTTTTCTGTCCATGAAAACTGCACCTTTTAGAGACTTACCTTTGACCCCTCCCACGTTGGCTGTTATTGAGGCATCCTTACACCCTCACCCACAACAACAACCACCCATTGAACAACCTCCACCTTCCCCCTACCATGATGAACAATTCAACCCTGACCTACGCCGCTGACACTCCTGTTTTAGCCACTGACACAACCATTCCACCCGCTGACGACTCTCCACCCCACCCTTCACAAATCCCACATTCTACCTCATCTTCTAAACCCTTTGATTTTAGACTGGAGAAACACTAAAGGACTACTGGAGTGTTCTCCTCTAGTGGTCAGCAGAGAGAACTTTTCCTAATGAATCCATATTGAGGAGTCAAATCCCAATTATGGAGGAGGGCAGTCTGCAACCACTATCTAATTTAGAATTGACGGCCATCTGCATTAACTTGCAAAAGTCTAATATAGAACTTGTATAAAAGGTCACTGAACAAGGCCTTGAACTCACTCAATTGAGGGAGAGGTTGCTAGCTTTGGAGAATGCTGGTTCTAGGAAAAGGAAGCTTATGGTGATGTCCTCAGGAGATGATTCTTACAAAGGGGAGGATGCACCTACTGAACTAGCTAATGTAAGTGATAAAGGGTCCTAAGAAGGTTCATATGGGACAAAGGAGGTAGATGAGGCGCTTACGGGTTTGAAGGAACAAGCTCCTTTTAATCCTTTTGAGGTTACTCCTATTAAGCAGTCCTTCACAAAGATGATGCTACAAATGAGTGGGATTTCAACTACTGACAAAGGTACTCCACACGCTGACACATCTATTTCAGCCGCTGACAGATCTTCTCCTATGATTGGTTTATCCCAACAACCTTTCATGATCAAGGAGCCTTCCACTCAGGTAACAAATACTTTGCCCTCACTTGATCCATTAGATAAGGGTAAAGCAGTTATGGTAGAAGAATAGGTTCCCAAAGATGCAACCCAAATTCAGTATGATACTATGGTTGCTCAACAGCTTCAAGAGCAAGAAAACATAGGTTTATGGAAGGGAAGTAATGAAGCTTCGATCTTTCATCTAAGTCTGAGAGTGATGACATTGATAGTGATGATGGAAGTTCACATAGCTCCACTGCTGATGTTGAAAATTTGGTGGACTTAGAGAAAATTGAGTATGGTGAAGATGAGCTAGCAAAGGAAAGGATCAAGGAGTTAAAAAAGCAAGTCGATTTTGACATACCTCATGTTGCTGCTATGTATTTCAAATGGGAATAAGTCTGCACAGAAAATCCAGACATGACAATAACAGGGCAAATTTGGGGTCTGGAGATTTTATTGAGAGTTCAAAGTGGCAAAGTCATTTTGAAACACAGGGCCAACAAAGTACTTTTTGGGAACAAGACATCCAGGATAGAGCTTTACTACATGCTTCTTAGATGCCACCAAACAGGGTGGACATATGCAAAGCTAAGGAAGCTTTCTTTTGATCAACTGGAGTACTTTTCTTATCCCATTTGGGAGTCTGCGTGTGAAGCAAACACATTTTGGTTGTTGTCTACAGAAAGACAGGAAGAAATAGAGGAGGAGCTAAAGATTAAGAAGGAATTGATTGTGCCTAAACCAGTGAAGAAAGGGTCCAATTTGAGGTTTCCAGAACTTGGCCAAGTGCATCCAACTGAAGCAGTTTTGAAGAAAAATATGGTGCTTTCTCCATTGGTGGTCTCTGATTTAGCTGCTGTTATGCCTTTGGACTTCATGAAAGTTTATGGACTTATATTTAATAGTCGTGTGATAGGATTTAACTCGAGATTACAGGGTTGCACTCAATACGTAAAGAGTTAATATATTTAACAAATATATTTATTGTATTTATTAATTTATTTAATAAATATATATTTATGTATTTATTAAATTAAACCGAGTACAACTTTGACGATCGTTAAATAATTATGAGTTAAGTATTAACGAGTGTTAAAGAATATATAGTAAGTGGAATAAAAAGAAAGAAGATCGGAAGGTTCCGAAACACCCCAAAGGGGTGTTTCGACCGTCGGTTATGGAGGACAAGGGAAGGGAAAAACTTTCCTTTTATTTGTTTTGAGTTACAAGAATTAGGCCTATATAAACAACCCCTTACCTCATAATTCAAGATACACAATAATCTCTCCCTCTCTCTTTCTTTTGGTCGATCGCAAGAAACACCCACAAAGGGGTTTTGGTTGGTTTCTTGTTTGCTCCTTGTGCTTATAGTCTAGTCCTAGCCCCTCTCTAGGGTTGCTGGGTAGATTTTCCACAAGCGTTATAGCTCGGTTTACACGTGCTAGAATAATGGTTAGCTTGTTGTATTACGTGTGTACAAGATCGTAATATAGTCTAACTTTAGACTATATCTTGGTGGTGTTCGTTATAAACCCTAATTGGTGATTCATTATTCATCTTGTGGATTTGCTTTAGCGTAAAGGTATGTAACCCTAATTCGATTAATTATAGTTGTGTTAATTATGATCTTGTTAAATCGCTTCCGCTATATGTGTGCTTTGATCTCGTTTAGGGTTTTATATAATTGTTATGATATTAATAAACCTTCATTGTCATCGAGAGCCGTTTTAACATGTTATAATTATCGAAAATCTAAAGTTTTTTAACTAATAATTGTTTTGAGTTAAAAATACATGTTTTTTAGGTTTTTTTAAAATTAGGGTTTTATTTTTTTAAACAATTAGGGTTTAGGCTGAATTATTATATATAAAAAAAAGAATTGTTTTGAAACCCTAAATTACATGTGGGATAATTTTAGATTAAATTGCATGATTAATCTTTATGTCATGTATGGTTACGATCCGTAGAAATTTAATTATTAAGATTTGTAGGAGGATCCGTGATAACGTGCATGTTTTCATGGATTGTAAAATTATATGTTTATATGATTTTATGTGCTACGTGATTATTTGATTCAATAAATCTTGAATTAGGAAAGACTTTTATATGAATATAAAAACCTAGATTTGATTATTATTAAATAAATTGTATGCATGTAGCTATTTGATTTATTTATTGCACATATAAATTGTTATTATGTGTTTATGATTTAGTGTTTTTTACTTGTTTATATTAAAATTGTTGAATTGTTGTAAACAAGGGTTTTTTTTGAAAAGAAATAATATGGACTAAATCATATTAAAATGAAGATTTGTTAGAGATCTAAATTACATATGATTACGTTGATTGGTGAATTGCAATAATAATCTAACGGCCTACTCCTTTTGACAAACTATAAAGTGGGTATAACACGCCGCTGGTCATGTACCCGGTTAAGGAATGAGGTGTTATGCCATTAGTCGCTGACCAAATTTCCGGCTCGCCTGTGCGTCAAATTGAAATTACCTACGATTATTATTTGAATTATACCTTAAGGTTGATTTACTGCAAATTCACATCCGAAACACAATGAATAAGGTTATTGCTTTGTGCTTTAGCCGAGTTCTAGAAAAAGTACGTTGTGAATAGTTGTGGGTAAATTCTTTAATTGGTTTAACCAATACCTCAACGTAATTTATGTAGAAATTTAGTCTCGTGAAAAAGTTTACTAAATGGTTTATTTAACTTATGCTATGGAGTTGAATGCATGCTTCTCCATACATTGATTTTGACATCATATTTATACCCTTAAAATTTAAGTCGAATGCTATCTAATTAACCAACACTTGAAATTACTACGTCATTAAATGAGATTTTTGGAGGATGTTGTAATGGAGAGAAAACTTTCATAGAATGAGAATTCGTATGATGGTTTTACGTTACTCAAATTAGACAACTTTATTAAGTTACTCAGTGAGATCTGGAAACTTAAGGCATTCAGAAGGGATGAAACATGTTTACAATGCAAAACGTTCTTTTGGCAATGTAATTCCCTTAAAAATACAGAAATTGAAAATTTTTTGTCAATTGAATTGTTCGACAAGTCACTATGTTAAGTACATTCATTACTAGCAGATCAACTGATGTAATGGATCTATGTCAATATATTTCTAGGATTCAAGGAAAATACTATGGTTTATATACCGGGGTAATTTTATTTTCTTGAAAGTATTTTGTTATTAAAAATACTAGTATTTGAACTTATTTCTGTAGAAATGGCTCAACCCGACAATAGTACTATAAGTTCTGCGTTCAAAGCGTTTTTTGATCGTCCTGAACTTACTGGCCAAAACTTCAATGATTGGTACCGCTCACTTAGAATTTTCTTGAGAGTAGCGGGTACTATTGATATCTTGACTACTCCTTATCCGGAGGATCTTGCTGAAAGAGCTTATGAAGCGCAAAGGCTTGAACACACTGCTAATGTTAAGAAGCACTCAGAGGTGGCTTGCTTAATGTTAGGTAAAATGGCTCCTCCACTTCAACAGAAGTATGAGCTATTTTCACCTAAGCGAATGCTTGATGAGCTCAAGGCTATGTTAGAAAAGCTGCAAGTTGTGGAGATCTACGACTTAGTAGATGCTTTACATAGCTGCAAGCAAACTCCTAAAAAGTCTATTAGTGCCCATTACTTGGAGATGAGGGGTTATATGGAACAACTCGTTGCACTAGGACATCCCTATGATCATAATATAGCTATCAACCTGATCAATAGGTCCCTTAACAAGGACTTCAATGATTTTGTTCGAAACTATAATATGCATTGCACGGGGAAGACAATTAATGATTTGCATGCAATGCTCATTGAATATGAAAAGGGGTTAAAGTACAAGGCATCTACCTCTACTCCTCCTGTACTAACCATACAAAAGGGTAGAGTGAGTAAGCCAAAACCGCAAGCGAATAAGAAGAAAGGCAAAGGCAAGGGTGATAAGGGCAAGCAAGTTGCAACTTATTCAAAACCTAATCAGAACTTTGTCAAGAAGAATAAATCTCAGAAGGATGAGACTTGTCACCATTGTAAGGCAAGTGGTCACAAGAAGAGGAGTTGCGAGAAATAAAGAAGAAGTCTAAGCAGAGCCTTGCTGCTTCAGGTACTTTATTTATGATTGAATTATTCAATTTTACATACAAATTAAATTCTTAGGTATATGATACGGGATGTGGTATTAACATTTGTAATACGCTGTAAGGATTTAATCTGGAAAGGAAGCTATCCTATGGGGAACACTTTCTGCAAGTGGGCAATGGCGCACAAGCAGCAGTTGAAGCTATAGGAACATTTAATTTAGTTTTACCTTCGGGTTTAGTACTGATTTTAAATGATTGTCATTATGCACCTACAATTGTTAGGGGTGTTATTTCCATTTCTTTTTTGTTGAATAATGGATTCGTTCACACTATTGATAATAATGGAATTTATGTTTGGAAAGATGGTATTTTCTATTTTAATGCAATTTCTGTGAATGGTGTGTTTGAAATAGACATGCATGATAATGAATCCAAGAATAATAATAATTCTGTCTTCAGCATGAATAAGAAGAGAAAGTTTGACAAGAACTCTTCTTATCTTTGGCATTGTAGACTTGCCCATATTGGGAAGACTCGTATACAAAAGCTTCAACGTGAGTGTCTTTTGGAAAATATCAGTGATGAATCATTTTATAAATATGAGTCTTGTATCTCTGGAAAGATGACCAAGAAACCTTTTAATAGCAATATTGAAAGAGTTACTGATCTACTTGGATTAATACATACTGATGTGTGTGGACCACTTAGACATGTGTCAAGGAAAGGTGCTAGCTACTTCTTAACATTTACGGATGATTATAGTCATTATGGTTATGTTTATTTACTTAAGCATAAACATGAGGTATTTGAAACATTCAAAGTGTTTAAAGCAGAAGTAGAACTACAACTAGGAAAAAAGATTAAAGCTGTTCGTTCTGATAGAGGTGGTGAATAGTTAAGGCAAGAGTTTATAGATTATCTAAGTGAGAATGGAATCGTTCATCATCTTACTTCTCCCTATACTCCACAACAAAATGGTGTATCTGAAAGGAGAAATCATACATTATTGGATATGGTGCGATCTATGTTTAATCTTACAAATTTACCTTTATCCTTTTGGGATTATGCTTTAGAACCTGTTGTTCGTCTTTTAAATATGGTTCTCACAAAGAAGGTCGATAAGACACCATATGAACTATGGCATGGCAAGAAGCCATATTTGTCTTATTTAAAGGTCTGGGGTTGCGAGGCGTATGTGAAACGTGACTCGGGTGACAAACTCCAACAACGATCTGTAAAATGTATCTTTGTAGGATACCCTAAGGAAACTATGTGTTACTACTTTTATTATCCACATGAGAACAAAGTGATTGTTTCTAGGTATGGAGACTTCCTTGAAAGTGATCTTGTTAATCAAGAATTCAGCGGGAGAAATTATGATCTTGAAGAGTGTCATATAGATACATTACCTTCTGAAAACACTAGCGATGTAATTCCCGTACAACCAGAAAGTCTTGCGGTTCCACCAGAATTAGTTCCTCTGCGTAGATCCGCATGATTAAAAATTCAAATACCAATATATGTCTCAATATAGAGGATGATGATGAAGTAGGGGATCTTGGTGTACCCGCTAATTATAAATCCGCCATGCTTGATCCTAAGAAGGATAAGTGGATGGTTGCTATGGATCAGGAAATGAAATCCATGAAAGTTAATGATGTTTGGATTCTTGTAGATCCACCACAAAATGCTAAAGTAGTGAGACATAAGTGGATATACAAGAAGAAAACCGACATGGATGGAAAAGTACAATCTTATAAATCTCGTTTAGTAGCTAAAGGTTTTACTCAAACTTTTGGCGTAGACTACGAGTAGACGTTTTCTCTTGTAGCAGATTTAAGAGCTATTAGGATTCTCATAGCTATAGCAGCATACTATGACTATGAGATATGGCAAATTGATGTTAAAACTGCCTTCTTGAACGGTCGCTTAGATGAAGACATCTATATGCAACAACCAGAAGGGTATGTTGATCCTAAGAATCCAAAGCACGTGTGCAAACTTCAAATATCTATTTATGGTTTCAAGCAAGCATCACATCAATGGGATAAACGATTTGATGAAGAAATCAAAAAGTTTGGATTTGTTCAAAATCGTGATGAGCCATGTGTATATTGCAAAGCTAGTGGGAGTGATGTAGTATTTCTAGTCCTATATGTTGATGACATATTAATCATGGGAAGTAACATTCCAAGACTTAAAGCTGCTAAGGATTATCTTGGTAAATGTTTTTCTATGAAGGATTTAGGAGAAGCTGCATATATTCTGGGAATTAAGATCTATCGGGATAGGAAAAGATGGTTAATTGGTCTAAGTCAAGATGCTTATATAGATAACATATTAAATAAGTATAATATGTATAATTCCAAGAAAGGTTTTCAACCTATGAAAGTTAAGCATAATCTGAGTCATGAGATGGATGCATCAACTTTTGAAGAGGAGGCATACATGCAGAAGATGCCTTACGCTTCGACTGTAGGATCTATTATGTATGCTGTAAGATGCACAAGGCCTAATGTGGCGTTTTCTTAGAACTTGGTCAGTAGATACCAACAGAATCCAGGGAAGCTCCACTGGACTGCTGTTAAACATATTCTAAAGTATTTAAGGAGTACGAAAGATATGTTTTTTGGTATTTGGAGGGAAACCAGACACATAACTGAATGTGACAGGTTTCTGTGATGCATCCTAGCAATGTGATAAAGACGATACAAAGTCTCAGACGAGTTACATTTTTGTTATCAGTGGAGGAGCAATTGACTGGAAGAGCAAGAAGCAGACAACGATTGCAATGCATGCTACTCAATCTGAGTACATGGCTGCTTCAGAAGCTGCAATGGAAGCTGTTTGGATTAGGAATTTTATTGGAGATGTTGGGGTGATTCCCTCAATAAAAGAACCTATTGATATATATTGCGACAATTCTGCTGCAATAATATTCGCCAATGATTCTGAAATGATGGCAATGCAAGAGATTGATGGTGTTGGATGGGACTGGAGCTATTTGGCTAAGGGTGAGGAAGAGGATAAAGCTTTGGTTGCTGAGATAGAAGAAGAAGAGCATGTTCATTATGCTCTCATGGCACACTCCTCATCTTCATCAGACAATAAGGTATATGATGATTCTTTTTGTAGTAAGGGTTATCGTTTAAATACTAAAAAACTTAACAAAGAGATTTTAAGATTGTTAGAAGATGTGAGTACTGAGAGATGCAAGTTGTCTAACTATCAAATTGCTCTCACTCAAACTGAAAAGACAGTTGCTGAGTATAAGAAAATGGAGCTTGATCTAAAAGATAAAATTAATATCTTAAAACATGATTTAAATGCTAGTAATGATATTAGAAACAACATGGAGAGGGTCAATGCTGAACTACAGGTTAAGTTAGATGAGGCTATCAAGAGTAAGGATAATGTAGACCTTAAAATTCAGAGATTTGATAAGGCCTCACAAACCCTAGGAGAATGTGTTAATAAGCAAAGGGATCCTAGGGACATGACTGGGATTGGGATGAAAGACTATTTTGTTGTTCCACCACCAGCTGGGGATTTCTATGGTGTCCAAAGAAAGGACTTATCTTGGACTGGTTTACTAGAACTCCAAGAGGAGGAATTTATTCCTCCACCAAGAGTCCTTACCCCAGTTGAAGAATATAGGCAAAAGTTGACTGATTTGGATGAATGGAAGAAAGCCAACCCTACCTTGTTTGTTAAGGGTGGCATGTTGTGTGAAAGTCCCAATGAGTCGACCCCTATTAAAGTAACAAACCCAATCACTGGCAAGACTGTTGACCTTGGCTCAAACACTGTTAGAAAACCTAGCATTAAGTATGCAGAAATGTATAGGGATACTAGGTCACCAAAAAGCCAAGTTAGTAACAATGGAACAGGTTTCTTTTCTTCTAGACCCAGAGTTATGTCTAGGAAAGCCTGTTACACTTGTGGTAGCTTTTCACATTTAGCCTATAAGTGTGTCAACGCTTCCAAAGTCAACGCTGTCAAAAGGTCAAACATTGTCAGACCCAAAACTTTTGTGGAGCAAAGTCCACAAGTTGTTAGACCAGCCACATTCTTCACTAAAAGGTCTAACACTCATGGACAAAGACCATTTCAGAAGACCAATACTTGGTCTAATAGGCAATGGGTTTCTGTAGAAACCCTAGGTTCAACGCTGACAAGGGTATTAGGTTTATTCATAACTTTCATATACAATGTAAACCTAAAGCGTGTGTCGACTAGGTGTGGGATTTAATGTACACACACCTAGTGGTTGTTATTATTAATATAATGAGCAACCCTTTTGATACTAGTGATTGTTAGCAATCCAATTATTAATATAGTTAATAATTGGATTAGCTTTTGATATTAATAATTAACTATATTAATAATTAACATCAACAGGGAAGTAAACAAAGTACGCAATCGTGAAGATTCTCCAAATGTAGCTCTATGTAATGATTTTGAAGAAAAACAAATAAAGTAATCTTGATGTAGAAGTAGAATAACCCAAACCCATGTTCCATGTCTGGTACTATCCACGTGATAAAGAACTTATACTCATCTCACAAAGTATAAGTAGACCTCGATCCCTTGTCAATATTCTCATCCTTTGTGAGACACTTTCTGTCTAGTGATAAAGACGTGGGATTCAATGTATACACGTCTAGTGATTGTTAATTATTAATATAGTTAGCAATCAAATTGTTTTTATTCATGTTCTTTGTGCCTAAACACCTTGTTAATGTGTCATGTTCTAATTCCGCTTTGATTATCTAATCATATGAACATGATGCATTCCTAGTAGCTTAAAAGATCCGGAATCCTAGGATTCCTCACGTTTGACATTTAACGATGACCCATATGTGCATGAGCTTAAAAACTTTGAATGTTTTTAATATAAGCTCATGCCCAAGAAAAAATAATTTCTCGTTGTGAGGATAAGTTTATCATCGGCGATAAACTTTCCTTTATTTGATGAACGGGTCACAGACTGTGATTTGTCTATAAGCCTTTGTGTACACGATGTTTAACTGTGAATCTCCTGAGACACTTGTTTCTCTGATATCAGCTTCTTTAGTAACCAAACTCTGAGAGTGTCCTTAGTTGAACGATATGTAAAGATCGGACCGTTGTGTTCTTGTTGAACGTGGACTATGGTACCTGCATTCTCATTAGGAGTTTGTATGCTTTTATATGGGTTAGCGATATCTATCTTAGAACCATTAGGGGATTCACAGTTTTCTTTTCTTGTGCTAGAGGTGACCTGAGGAGATGATTCACTTATCTTAGTTGGCAAACGTTTCCTTTTATAGAAAACGTTAAGTGCAGGATTAAGTGATGTATCATCATTTTCCATTTCCTCCCTAGTAGTCTTAGTAGAATCGGAGACTAACCTAGTTAAAGGGCACTCGTTTCCTACAAGACTGAAAGTTCTACCAGTGGGGCGCCACATTTTACCAATGGGTTTGATTTTAGCTACCCACTGGGATTTAAGTCTAGCACGGGAGTTCACCTCATTCAGTAATTTCTTGACACAAGAATCATGATTGGCTTTAAAGACACATATCCTATATGTTTACAAGTAGCATATTTAATGTCCGAGTAAGATCTAGAATTCCTAGAAGATTGAATGATGCTCCTAGGATATGACATGCTACGGTTAGCAGTATTGGATAATCTAGAAGGCATCTGATTAGGTTTGAAATTCCTATCTCTTACTTGTGTCTTTTGAATAGCTTCCCTTAGACCAAATTTGTGGTGAACGTCATTTAAACTAGTTTGAGACGTGTTCTTTGGACTATGTCTAGGGAGGCTAGATGCAATCATGTGATTAGGTCTTGCAAAAGCTGTTTTAGTCACATTGGCCCTAGTTGGTGGAGTGACTGGTGTAGAAAGATGAACCATATCAACTTGGGAGGCAAACCGCGATCTCGAGGATTGTGTTCGCTCGGATATAAATGCTGTCGATTGTCTAACAAACTTATTTCTAGGCGGTTTCCCCAAGATTGATGGTTTTCAAGCTTAGTGTCCACACTAGTTCCTTTAGTTTTCCTCAATTTGTTTTTCAACGCAGCTATAGCAAAGACCTTTTCCTGTACTTGAGACTTTAAAGTCTCATTCTCTTTGAGCAATTCATCTTGGGATGCCAACTTAGATTCAAGCAACTTAATTTGTTTCACAAGATTATCCTTTTCAGCTTTAGAATCTAGAACTGTTTGATCGAATTTTCGTTCAAGAAAAACGTTTGATTTTTCAAGTTTTTCAAAATATGTTTCAAATTTGTTCGTTTTCTTAGAAATTCAAGTTTGGAATCCTCAAGATATTTTGATTGCTGAGCTACGATCGTTTCGAGCTCTTTAATCTTGGAATCAGAATCAGTTAACGAGACAGTAATAAAGCATTTATCATGATTGTTAGCATTTTGAACACTTTCTCCCCCATTATGTCTCACATCGGATGAATTAGAAGTGGTATCGCTATCATTCTTTTCCATTCCATGTTTGGCATAAATAGGTTCAGAATGCTCAACATGTTGTATATTGTTGAAACTTGGCACCTGAACATTTGGTGCTTGTGACTTGCTGCTCGGTTCATGCTTTCCTCCTGATGCCTTGCCATTTCTTCCCGTGACAACCAAATTGGCACCTATTTCTTGCACCAGGCAGATCTGATCATCTTTTGACGACAATTTGAAGCAGGTCTCTCTCTCATGTTCATGAGGTGTTGTTGCATCCAATGATTTAGACGACTCCTTGATTCTTTGAATCTAATCCTTTTTCAACCGTATCTCGTTGTAATTAACTAACCTGGCCTCGATACTCTTCTCAAGTATATTGATGTGATTGAGTAAACCACTTTGAAAGGTTTCAGTCTGGTAACACGTATGCTTGTTGAAAAACTGGTGAAGGATTGGAGTCGAATAATTAAAAGGAGGTACCATTGTTGAGGCAAAGAAGTCCTTAAACTGTATGTGAAGGATTTCTATACATATCTTCGTGTTAACCTCATGAAGATTCTCCCTTTCAAGTTACAACCGTAACTCATCCAAATTATTGAAAATCTTCTCGTTGAATGATCCTCTTTGCCAAAGAACATTTGAAGCGTGAATGGAAGTTCGGTCATGTTGTGCGGATAGAGAATTGCAAGTTGTGTCTTGAGCTCGTGAAAGATTTCCAATGTTTTTTGACGCAATTTGATCTCTTTGAGTTTCATGTGTTGCAGTTCTCCCTCTTGAAAAGTCAAATTCAATGATTCCATTTGAATTTCGATGAATGATAATTGTGGTAAGTGTCGAAAGAACAATACGAAATTTGACAAGTCGTGGAAAGACCAAGAAAGTGAATTTCGCGGGATTTGATAGAACCAACGAAAGATCCGTAATTAACTCTTAAAAATCCTCGATTGATGATATAACTCTTTTCTCGGCTCAATAATTTTTGTCGGCTCAAACGTTGATAAATTAAACCGGAGTCCAATTCAACCGCGGCTCACTCCAAAAAGAAAGCTCGTAAAGTAATTAATCCAACCTTCGGTTAATATAGTGAATGACCCGACAATTTATATCCAAAACACGTTAATAACTTTGCCAAAAAGTTCGATAACTTTAAAACGTCTAGCCATCTTAATTATGAAATATTTCTAAAACGTGTATAGCTAACGTGTATAAATAAAACGTGTAAAGTTTACTAACTTTGCCAAAATGTGTTTAATACCTTTAATAACTTTAATAACTTTGGATTGTGAGATATAAAACACAACAAATCCCCTAACGTGGCCCAGAATTTTGAATGGTGCCAAATACGCAACCCGAGTATAAAATGTGGCACAAACACAATCATTAAAATTACTTCTTAAAACTCAACCTTTAGCACTTTCTTATTTCTCAACATGTTACCTCACACGTGGCCTCCATTTTTAAATAACACCAATCACGAAAAAAATACTATTACCCTTGTTTTAGAACCCACGTGGCATAACCAGTTGATTACTATTCTTGTTGACTTCCCCTATATAGCACATAGATAACTCCGTCCTATTTCATTTCTATATTCCTCCGTCTCTCCTTTTATCTTTTCTCAATCATCTCATCCACCCTTAATCCACCAATTAAAAACAACTCAATCCAAAATAAAGCAGTTATCACGAATTCTCGGCTGCAAAACCACAAGAGAAAGAACACTGATATTCGGCTACAAGGTTCTTTTGATTAAGAATCTCGGGTAGGTTTTTGATTATCTTTATGTTTGTTGTGTCTTTGATCGATGATGTTTTTGTGACAGAGATCTCGAGCCTTTGTTTGATAGGGTATTAGTGGGTTTGAGTAGTTTGAGTCAGTGTGTGTCCGAAAGAGCTTTTGTGGGTGTCTGTCGGTGTCAAGAGTTTTGATTCTTGATTAATTGAGTGGGTTTCGAGAGGTTTATGAAACTTTTTGGTTCGAGTCTGTTAATTTGGGTATTTAGAGTCGGGTGTCTGAGTGTGAGTCGTGAGAGGTTTGGATGAAATAGGAGTTCTTGGTTTTTGTCGTTCAAACGAGAGGGTGTTGTGTTTGTGTGGAGTGAGTCAGTCGAGTCTTTTGTAGCAAAAACCATTCGTAACCAAAAGCATTCGTAACCAAAAGCTTTCGTAACCAAAAGCTTTCGTAACCAAAAGCTTTCGTAACCAAAAGCTTTCGAAACAAAAAAGCTTTTGTAAGAACAAGCTTTCGTAGAAACCTTTCGTAGAGACCTTTCGTAGAAACCTTTCATAGAAACCTTTCGTAGAAACCTTTTCGTAGAAACCTGTCGTAGAAACCTGTCGTAGAAACCTGATGTAGTGTTTTTACTACTCTTTAGGAAAAGAGAGCAAAAGTGGCAAGTATTAAATGTCGGTTTAGGTAAACCAAGCACTAATGACCAAATAAGTTCAAGTTCGTTTCCCAAGGAGGCTAGTGCGTTGTGTAATGAAATGATTATCTTTGTGATTTTGTTGTTATGAGAAAAGAAAATAGAAATGAGGTAAGAAGAGAATGACGGTTACGATGACGGATTACACTAAGACGAAAAGGTCGTTCACGTAAAACCGTAAAAAGCACCAATTTAAAAATTAAACCTAAAAATTAATTAAAAGTTAAAACTAAGTCTAAAATAATATAAATAAGAGTAAAAATCCAACAAAAATATTTTAAAACCTTTTATTAATTAAATATTTAATTTTAAATGCTAATTAAAGCCCTAAAATTAAATATAATTAACAAAATGTCCAAAATATTATTTTATTGAACAAATAACTCACTTATATTATTTAAAGACTAAAAAGTATTTTTCCTAAATTTTAAAAACTATTTTTCTATTTTTAAATCACTAAAAACTATTTTTAAACTAAAATAATCATAAAAAATAATAAAATAATGCTAAAAATGATTTTACAATTTTAAAAATCCTAATTTATACTAAAGAACAGTAGAAAAATGAAAAAGTTTGAAAAATATAAAACTTTTCACTAAAAGACAAAACTGATTAATATTAAAACCCTAATTAAACTAATTTAATTATAAAAATTAATTAAAAAGTGAACAGTGAAATAATTTTTATACTAAAAATCTTAAAACATTTTTCTAAGTCTAATAAAAATTTGAAAACTGAAAATTATAACTTTTTACCACTAAAAGACAAAAACAGAAATATTAAAAGTAATTAAAAATAGCAATTAAATCTAAATAATACTAAATGAACAGTAACTAAAAATTTAATTAAACTGAAAAATCAAGAATAAAATAAGAAAAATATTGAAACTAATTTTCAGCTCTAATTCCTATTTTCAGTCACAAAAGACAAAAAAAATCAAGTTCTGAAAGTGACACCTTGGACTTGTTTTGTCCAGTAGTAGAGCAGTGGGAACTCTAATGCTAGCAGGGGTAACTTTTTCCCACTGCTTGTGTTAAAAAACGGGTCTGGTGCACTTATGAGCTTAGGAAAGCTCTTGCTTGAGTTTTTCTTGGACAATGAGGCACCCCTACACTCAGTGGAGTGTAGGGAGTCTGTTAGAGCAATAAATCACACAAGCTACTAGCAAAAATCTCACAAAAAAGGCCCAATCAAGTGACTGTTAAGGTTTAATGCGGTCTGATGAACAGTTACTATGTTTACTTGCACATAAACGAATTTCAAATGATCAAATCTTGCATACAAGTCTACCAAATCACATATAAGCTAGTTACAAACCTGTTAATGCAAGTGATGCCTAAAAACATTATTAGTGTTAACTAATCTTTCTTAGTTTTGATCACAACAAACAATACAACATATTTAGTGTAAAACACAAAATGAATTATTCAACTAACACTATCATCAAGGTAATAATCATATCACTAACCTTTCTTAATCATACTTAGTGATCATCAAAATGATTATCCTTAAAACTCACTTTTGTTAATATGACAAAAGACTTTTTAATAAACTTTCTTTTTTAGAAAATGTTTTATTAAAATGCAAAATGAAAATTTGAAAATAGCATATTCTAAATGCTGTTAGAATATCCTTTGAAGGTTTCAAATACCTCAGATATTCCCACCCCACTAAAAGACAAAAAACGGAGCGGAGTTTAGTGGCGGTACCTTAAGTACCTACGCGGTTCCTTAGCGATAAGGTACCGCGGGGTGAGATAAGGTACCGCGCACAGCTAGCCGTTATAGATCCGTTATACTTTGTCTCCTTTAAATAGTGGGTCAAATCTCATTTTCCAGTAAGCCTCTTGGACGTTTTTCTCAGCCCTCTTTCTATTTTCTATAGCATAATCATTAGTAAATGATCACTTAAATTGTTAAGGATGTTTACATATGATTATCCTCTTGATCCCTTCCTTTACCTTGTCCAATGAGAAGATCACTCATTCACTAGTGTTGTGATAAAGATGAATCTATGAGCTAGTCATATTCATCATGATACCTTTTTTGTTTTAGGACAATCCAATGTATTTATGAATACTTGGACTAGTTGTGTTCATCCAAGTTATTTGTGAATACTTGGATTTGTTGTGTACATCCATTGCATATGTGTTTGCTTGGATTTGTGTTGTGTAAATCCAAGCTACATGTGTGTACTTGGATAAGTCTAGTTGAGTTATAATAGATTTGATTAGGAGTTCTCACTAAACTATAAAGTGATGTGGTTGTGTCTTGTGAGTTCTCACTAAACTTAAAAGTGATTAGTAGTTGTGTTGTGTGAAGTTCTCACTTAGCTTCAAAGTGAAGAGTCGTGAAGATTGGTTCTAGCTTTCGATTAGAACTCGACATCTAGCCTTCTGTCGTAAAATGGTGAAGTAGGCAACGTCGTGAAGATTGGTTCTACCTTAAGATTAGAACCCGACATCTAGCCTTGTGTCGTTATATTGTGAAGTAGGCAACGTTGTGTAGATTGGTCCTAGCTAAAGATTAGGTCTCGACATTTAGCTTAGTGTCGGAAAATAATGTAAGCAACGATGTAAGGTTTTCTCCGCCGAGAAGGGAGCTTGTGGATATAGTGGAAATCTCGAGTAGGTGTACTCGAGGAGTGGAGTAGAAACGAGGATAGAGCCTCGTTGTCGAACCACTATAAATCTTGGTGTCTTCCCACTAGGTTGTCTCCTTCCTTACTCTTTACTTATTTCATTATCATTATACTTACCTATTATCTTTGATAGTGCATTTGAATTGAACCTAATCATTATGCAACTTAGCATCAAGTAAAAGATAGTTTTGATACAAACCAAATTGAAAGTAATTTTAATTTGGTCACCAATCGAAGAGAAACTATTCAACCCCCCTTCTAGTTTCTACAATTGGTATCAGAGCGATGGTCACTCAAGATCTTTGAAGTATATTGTACTTGAAACTTGGATCGATCCATTGTCTCCTCAAATTAGAAGGTCTAGTTGTACTAAAGTTTCTCTTTGGTCAAAACTATGTTTTCTTTTAAAATAGGTCTTTTAATTGATAATATTGCATCCCACTTAAGATTAGTAGCCTTTATGCATTTTAGATATACTCTTGAAATGTATCTACTAGTTTGCATCTTGCTTTGTGTAGGTACTCATGAAGATCAATCACTTAATTGGTTGTGGATTGAGTTACTTGCACTTGTAGAAGACTCATCTTCATTGATCTTTAACATCTTTGAATGATGATACCAAGATGATTGGGAATGATACTAGTCCTTGAAGACTTAGTACTCATCATAGTCATTGATTGAGCATATCACTTATTCCTTCATGGATTGCTCTTTGTGGCCAAGGTACGCTTTCGTTCTTCCACACGCCCTTTGATCATTCTTTTGATCATTACTTGACTATGTGCTTGTTCTCGGCATCCTTGCCTTGATATTTATTTGTGGTTTGTGCTTCTTTTCTTATATCCTCTCAAACCTTCATTGCTTGGATACTTGACTCACTATGGTGATGTAGAGTGAGTTAGTAGAAGCTTAAAGTATCAAGCATGATTTCCATGGTTTGCACCCATACGGTTAGTAGGCCCTTTGTGGGAGAGAAAGTGAATTAATACCTTGCTCATATTTTGGTTTAGACTAAGACTATTATTGAAAGTGATCTTAGTATATACTTGAATAATTGCTTTGTGCTTATTCATTACCAAAGCCGTTTAACGTTTCGCCGGAAAGGCACGTCTTAAACCACTATATATGACACAAGCTCTTCGTTACCACTATTTGAAGATTGTCATTAATCCCTTGAGCATTGTTCCTAGTCTTGATTCGTTTCCCTTGACTTCTCTCCACTTAGTCGTTTTGCTACGAGTAGTCGTTTGTCCGTTTCGGTTCTTTTCGATCTTGATTTAACTCGTAATCCTTCGTTAAGGCATATTTCTTAGTGTTATGATGATCCAATGATATTCTAAAAGGCTCATGATTTAATCTTAAGTATTTTAGAAAAACTTGATTTTCAAAATTTGGCGTTTTTCATAGATAAAAACCTGCCTCTGTAGGCGGTTCCTTATCTAGGCGGCTCAAAGGCGCGGTACCTTATCGATAAGGTACCTTGGGCAGTAAGTTGAGTCAGAGCGCCAGTTTTAATATTTTATTCATTTTCAAACCACTATCTCTCTCTCCCAAAAACACACAGCCGACGGGTTTTACCTTTTCCACCATTGTTGAAGCTTCCAAAACCTTCAATCACTCAAATTAATTGATTCCAAGTTGTGGGTTTCACTCATCCTTCATCTAATATCAATTAATTGTAAGTATTTTCTTTCAATTTCATCTATTTTGTTCTAGGGTTCAGCCTTTCATAATTGGAGATTTTTAAAATTGAAATTGAATTAAAACTTTAATAGGAATGTGGGTTGACATGGTTATTTTACTATGATTCCTTAGGTTGATATTCATTAAGATTTCACTAAAATCCACTTGTAGAACAAATCCGAATTTAGGCTAAATGATTTTGGTTGAATGATGGATTTGAGATGAACCCATGAACAAGTAGGTAATGACATTGTTAATGCTTACCTAAAAACCTTGTTTTGAAAAAAAAAACCAATGTTCTAATCCATTGTTGATCTAACATAGATCATGTGTTCTTGGTTAATGATGGAATAGACACATTGTGAACATGAAAATGATATGGATTTAATCCTATGTTTGTCAAGAAATTGATATAACACATTTTCATTTTTTGTTTTCCTTTTTGATTTTCATATGAGTGATTGGAAATATTTTTGTTTGTATTTAGGTACTTAATCATGCCTTCTCAATATCAAAAAGATCATCAATACACTAGACAATACATGCCAAACCTCTCCCAAACCTATGCTTCCCCCCAACTTCAAAACGCTTTTCCATCCCTTTCCACTCGTTGTTTCCATGAGGGTAGAGTCGTTGACAAGGAAATAGCGGGTTATGACTATATCCAATCTATGTTTGAGCTTTCGGGGTTTGATTGCTTGCTCAACATAGAAGAAGATATTTACCCCTTATTCCTTCTTGAATTCTTTAGCACCTACTCCATGCTTGAATATAATGGAGAAATCTTCATTCGTTTCGTGTTGAATGATCAATTGATTCAATACTCCCTCGAAAACTTTGGTCAAATTCTCGGTGTGCCATATGAAGGCACTTGTCTTTTTACGGATAAATGGAGACTTGATGCTCTCTCGGAATCCTTCGATAAACCTCCAAATGACCTCACCGAAATTGATCTAGAGTTCATCCTTGACATCATCTCGAAAGAGCGTGATGGAAACGTTGTGAGAAGCCTTTATTCAAATGTACGAAATGTGAATCGATATGAAGTGCTCTCTAGCGACCTTAAGGATTTTATGGTCCAATGGGCCAATATCCTTAGGGAGAATGTCTTTTGTCTTGGTGGAAACTGAGATCATATCCCGGCGTGTATGGTGCATATGTTGAGTTGCATCTTTACATCCACCAAGTACAACTTGGCATTCTATATCGCTCGACGAATCAATTATGCCCTTTCGAAGCCCAAGACAAACCTTCCCTATGCTATGCTTCTAACTCGCCTTTTCAAAAGGGTTGCTCATGATTTTCCCCACCTTGATCTTTCTCGCTTCTACCCGGTTCATCGGGTTATGTTGCCTATTCAAGAGGCATATGCAAGAAAGACAAGAAGTGACCGAGGATCGAGAAAATCTGATCATCAAGAGATGGATGATGAGGACATGGACATGCCAACAAGTGATGGTGATGGCATAGGTACTAGTTCTCATTTCCACTCTTCGAGTAATTCCCATCCATCCTCAAATCCATTCGAGGATGAATTTGAAGACTTAGCTCCTCATCCTCATCATTCTAGTGAAGTACCGGAAGATCTCAATATGGAGCATCTTTACCGTGAAAACCTTAGAACTCGAGGGGAATTGCACGAACACCGGGTTGAATCAAGAAAAGGTTTCAAGTTCTTGGGGAATATGATCAAGGGATTGGGGAAAAAGAGAAGGTGAAAGATTTGAAGTATTTCAATGAATACATGTTGGTAAACATGTAATGTTGAACAATTTTATTTTATCTTGGATGTGTATTAACTTATGATTGCATGTTTGAATTATCATTTATCTTGATCCTTAATGTTAATTATGCCATCATGTTAGTGATTTACATAGCTTTGTGCATCTTTGTGATAGTTAGTTTATTAGATTATGATTTGTAGTTAACTTTGGCTTGTGAATCTTTTGGGAAAAATCTGGGTTTATCAAAATTTAGGATGAGAAATTTTTGAAAACCCTCTGGTCGCAGTTCCATATCAACCCGCGGTTCCTTATCTATAAGGTACCGCCGGTCCTAGATAAGGAACCGCCGGTTACTGTGCATGACAGCATCTTTGCTTTACACTGTTTTCTTAAATCTGTGTAAACCTTGCATGATTTTCAGTAATAAACTACACATTTCCTAAACTAGGTTACCTAAATTCCTTATTCACCTAAAATGATTTTAACCCATTACTAGTTTGGATCATCCCATCACCCATTTAAACCCACCTTGTTTGCCATGTTCTTCACACATCAAACATACTTCCCTAAACCTTAAACCACCCTAAACAACTATGGTATGTACCAAAACCTCAAACACTTCCAAGACCTCCACCCCAAGGAAAACACTCAAAATAAGGATTAAGGTAGCCAAGCCTAACTCTTCACCTTTCCACACACCAAAGAATGAGATGGCTCCTATCCTCATTTCTTCATCAACTTCCCCACCTCTTGGACCATGCAAGACATCATCCACCAATGGTACTAACCACTCCATTGGTTCTACCTCCTCTTCATTCAACTCAAGAATGAATGAGCTCTCTTCACCCTTCACTCCAAGTGCACCCTTGGATGTGACCACACAACCCCAACCAATCCAAAGCATTCCTTTTGTGAATGACTTTGATGACACTTTGGTGACTTCACCATTTACCCCTCACAACTCACCCATTTCACCAACCTTGGAGAATTTACCTCCACACTCACCCATTTCCCCTTTAGGGAACATGCCTCCACTCTCACCAACATCACCCTTGGAGAATATGCCTCCTCCACCTCCACCCAACTCAAACATTCCAATTTTGGGTGTTCCACTTTCCCTCCTTTTGGGTGATCCATACTATGGGTTCTAACAAACTCATGGTTCTAGTTGTCCATGTTGTCTTTACAACCACTACATCATCCATAACCTTAGGATGGACATGTATGGGCTACATAGGAGGTTGCAAGATTTCTTGCTTGCCTTGTTCTCCATGCCTCCTCCTAGGAGATGAATGATGGAGTTTTCCTAATAAGAGTTTTCAACAAAACCAAGCCAAAGAAAACTACTTATCTAGATTTAATGATTAAGCTAGCTATGTATTAGTTAGTTTTTAGTTATCTTTCTACTTGCTTCCTTAATGAATGTTTCATGTTGTTGATCTATGGATTTAGCTTTGTGTGTTTCTATCCTTTTGTGCACACTAATCAACTTTAATTTAAAATTAAAATTGAACCTAAATCTATCACAACCTCTAAAAACTTGACTAAAATTGGTTCAAAATGATATCTAAATTATTTTGTCACCCTTTGTCAAGACATTCTTTGTGAATGTGTTGCCTTATGCAACCCTAGCATAATTTGGTGCTAATAGAGGTAAAATTCCAATATTTGCATCTTTTTTGAAAAAGTCTTAGTTTTTCCCAAAACCCAGGAAAAACATGGTTTCAAGTCCACTGGACGCGGTTCCTTAAAGTCCCGCGGTTCCCTAGCGATATGGAACCGCCGGTCCCTATAAGGTACCGCGGACAGTAAGTGGCTTTTGACGAATTTTTGGTCAAAACTTTTAAAACCCTATACCCTGTCAAGATTCCTTGTTTACTCAAATTGACTAAACATTCCTTGACACTACACATTTTGTATTCAAACTCTTACCTTGTTTACATTTTACTTATACCCTAACCTTGAGATTTCATTCTCACACCTTCCCAACCTTGAGAATTCATTCTCACACAACCTTGAGAATTCATTCTCACACAACCTTAAGATTTCATTCTCACACCTTCCCAACCTTGAGAATTTATTCTCACATAACCTTGAGATATCATTCTCACACTCTCACAATGCCTAACTCCTACATTCCTAACCTTGACATTTCTTTGTCACAACCCCACTCACCCAAAGCTTCCTCATCCAAGCTTTCAAAGAAACCGAAAATCTCGGTTCGACCTATTTGGGTTAAGAAGAATGAACCATCTTCGTCCAAACCACCGAAAAACCCTACCTTCTCTCCAATCAAGTATTGGAATGAGACTTATACCATAAACCCCATAACCGGAGCAAAAGAAAATGTTCCCCCACCACCACAATCCTTCAATACCCCTCAACTCAATGACCTTTCAACCTTCCCAAACCTCACAAGGCATTGTGAAAACATTCTCAAACCCATTACCCTACCACCACCAAACCCTAAGTTTGATGCCATACCCCCATCAAATTGCATCATGGATCCTCGTGTGCTTGTTGTCGATTTCAACAAATTGAACTTGCTCATGTGTATGAGAAGTTAAATTTTCTTGAATTCCTCCTCACTCGACCTCCTATTCAAGTTTTCGTTCCGGTGGACAAAACTTCGAATGATGCATCGTCGTCTTTTTAGTCTTTTATTTTTTTTAGGTAATCTTGGAAAATATCACTATTATACTAGCTTATGCTTAGTGGTTTATTTTCCATATTTATTGCTTTTAGATACTCATATTGTGTGAATGACTATCTTCTTTGTTGTGTCTTTTTCTTTTATGTAACCTTTGTGTTGTTTGTGTGTTATTTCATTAGTTCTATTTTGAGTTGATCATGGTTAATTTTTACAATTGCTTATGGGTGATTCCATCAATTCTAAACATTAACCCATTGACAAGCTTATCATCTTCATCGGATTGAAGCTTGATTTTGTCAGTTACCTCTTTGGACATACTTAGCAAAATACTTGCTTCTAATTTGAGATTTCTTCTCTCTCTCCCTCTCAAGTTACTTAGTAGGTAGTGATCATATATACATTGGTGTTTCTTTCCTTTCTACTAACCTTTGTGTAGCATGTCACCTTAGCTCACAAACTTGGTGCCCCAAGCAAGGGGGAGCAACCACCAAGGGAGAGATACTAGCAAAGTTCGATGTTCTTCAAAGACTTGTGCTAACCTTTTTGCTACGACAAAGGGAGAGAAATGATAGTGATAAACTAGTTAATAATTCCATGTTTTGTGTTTCTACGTAAATGTGT
Source organism: Glebionis coronaria (assembly GCA_025667525.1). Taxonomy (NCBI): domain Eukaryota; kingdom Viridiplantae; phylum Streptophyta; class Magnoliopsida; order Asterales; family Asteraceae; genus Glebionis; species Glebionis coronaria. Next base: position 208,680,074 of record CM046881.1, on the reverse strand, counting down.
TTATCGTTTGTCGTAATCAAAAAGGGGGAGATTGCTAATGCAAGTGATGCCTAAAAACATTATTAGTGTTAACTAATCTTTCTTAGTTTTGATCACAACAAACAATACAACACATTTAGTGTAAAACACAAAATAAATTATTCAACTAACACTATCATCATGGTAATAATCATATCACTAACCTTTCTTAATCATACTTAGTGATCATCAAAATGATTATCCTTAAAACTCACTTTTGTTAATATGACAAAAGACTTTTTAATAAACTTTCTTTTTTAGAAAATGTTTTATTAAAATGGAAAATGAAAATTTGAAAATAGCATATTCCAAATGCTGTTAGAATATCCTTTGAAGGTTTCAAATACCTCAGATATTCCCACCCCACTAAAAGACAAAAAACGGAGCGGATTCTAGTGGCGGTACCTTGAGTACCTACGCGGTTCCTTAGCGATAAGGTACCGCGGGGTGAGATAAGGTACCGCGCACAGCTAGCCGTTATAGATCCGTTATACCTTGTCTCCTTTAAATAGTGGGTCAAATCTCATTTTCCAGTAAGCCTCTTGGACGTTTTTCTCAGCCCTCTTTCTATTTTCTATAGCATAATCATTAGTAAATAATCACTTAAATTGTTAAGGATGTTTACATATGATTATCCTCTTGATCCCCTCCTTTACCTTGTCCAATGAGAAGATCACTCACTCACTAGTGTTGTGATAAAGATGAATCTATGAGCTAGTCATATTCATCATGATACCTTTTTTGTTTTAGGACAATCCAATGTATTTATGAATACTTGGACTAGTTGTGTTCATCCAAGTTATTTGTGAATACTTGGATTTGTTGTGTACATCCATTGCATATGTGTTTGCTTGGATTTGTGTTGTGTAAATCCAAGCTACATGTGTGTACTTGGATAAGTCTAGTTGAGTTGTAATAGATTTATTAGGAGTTCTCACTAAACAATAAAGTGATGTGGTTGTGTCTTGTGAGTTCTCACTAAACTTAAAAGTGATTAGTAGTTGTGTTGTGTGAAGTTCTCACTTAGCTTCAAAGTGAAGAGTCGTGAAGATTGGTTCTAGCTTTCAATTAGAGCTCGACATCTAGCCTTGTGTCGTAAAATAGTGAAGTAGGCAACGTCGTGAAGATTGGTTCTACCTTAAGATTAGAACCCGACATCTAGCTTGTGTCGTTAAATTGTGAAGTAGGCAACGTTGTGTAGATTGGTCCTAGCTAAAGATTAGGTCTCGACATTTAGCTTAGTGTCGGAAAATAATGTAAGCAACGATGTAAGGTTTTCTCCGCCGAGAAGGGAGCTTGTGGATATAGTGGAAATCTCGAGTAGGTGCACTCGAGTAGTGGAGTAGAAACGAGGATAGAGCCTCGTTGTCAAACCACTATAAATCTTGGTGTCTTTCCACTAGGTTATCTCCTTCCTTACTCTTAACTTATGTCATTATCATTATACTTACCTATTATCTTTGATAGTGCATTTGAATTGAACCTAATCATTATGCAACTTAGCATCAAGTAAAAGATAGTTTTGATACAAACCAAATTGAAAGTAATTTTAATTTGGTCACCAATCGAAGAGAAACTATTCAACCCCCCTTCTAGTTTCTAAAAAACCTAACTAAACCAATCTTCCAACAATTAATCAGATTTGATGAGCAAATTTCAACAAAAACAGGCAGAAAAGTTGATTTGCTGATTTTTTTTAGCTACTTTACCAATTTTAGACATGCAACATGTTTTAAACACATGCCAACTAACTCAAACTTGCTGTTATAACCTAACTAAAGCTTAAGATGTGTGTTTAACTAGTTTTTAAACAAGATTTATGTCACTTAAGCCAATTTAAACCCTAATCCAAACACACCTTTACTTTCTAAAAATGAAAATTTACAAACTAAATGAGTTCAAATACTTCCCAAATTGATTTCTGCATATCTATACATGCACATAAGGCATTAAACAGCATAAACAAACAACCTACCAATCATTACAACCAAGAACAATCACAATCACCAAGTTCATGCCAAAGATCCACAAAAGTACACAAAGAGGGTTCTAAGCCAATACCTAGATGATGCCTTCTCCAAATGGCTTTTGGGAGCTTGTATGAGCTTATGAATGTGTGTAGAGAGTCCCTGTTGGGGTTCAACAACTGAACCAAGGAGAAAAATTCTTCAAAATTTTGCAAAAGAAAATGGAAATGGGTGAGATGAATGCTTCTTGTTTTCCTATACAAACACAACAAACAGGCAACAGACTTCAAGCTTATATAAGCCAGTGCTCATAAGCTAGTGTCAAATAGCTTATGAGCAAGCTTATATAAACAGTTAGATTAGAACAAAAAAATAAACAAAAGTCTTTTGAAAACTGATTTTCTAGAAACCTTTGAAACCACCAAAATTTTGAAACCTTGAAATAAGCTTTCACCAAACTGATTGTGAAACTCAGATTTCCCTCAAGATAAGCACCAACTTTTAAAATACATAAAAAGGAATTATATTTCAACACAAAAATACCAACTTTTATTATTTTCGAAAAGGAATTACAATACTTGGGAAAATCTAGAACAAGCCCTTCTCACATGTTGAGGGGTGCTTAAATAGCTAAAGGTAGAAGATACTAGAAGGGTTAAACCCTAATACAATAAATCCCTAAAAATCCCCTTGGTCAAAAAACTTTGAATTTCGTCAAAGTGGATTCTTGTGATGTCCTTGAATGCCAGGAGGTCTTGGATGATCATAGCTGTTTATTTAGTCTTTTGGGAGCAAGAAAATCAATAGGAGACGTTGGATGACTGTTGGATTCTCCTTTTTCCATCTTTGGGTAAGCAGGGGAACATGGTGGGGCCACACGGGTCACGGGATAGGGAATATGGGTGGTGGGTTGTGATTAGGGGATGCTTAATCAATGTTCTGGAAACATTAAACCAAAACCCTTTGGTTTAGTGGGTAAATCAGATTAGGGTTTATGGGTTTATGTGGTGTTTAGGAGGGTGGGTTCAATCCGTTTTTGGGGTAATTAGGTTTTAAATTAGTATTTGGGTGGGAGAGTTTTTAATAAACTAATTAAGTTTATTTAAGGTGTTAATGCAAGTGATGCCTAAAAACATTATTAGTGTTAACTAATCTTTCTTAGTTTTGATCACAACAAACCATACAACACATTTAGTGTAAAACACAAAATGAATTATTTAACTAACACTATCATCAAGGTAATAATCATATCACTAACCTTTCTTAATCATACTTAGTGATCATCAAAATGATTATCCTTAAAACTCACTTTTGTTAATATGACAAAAGACTTTTTAATAAACTTTCTTTTTTAGAAAATGTTTTATTAAAATGGAAAATGAAAATTTGAAAATAGCATAATCCAAATGCTGTTAGAATATCCTTTGAAGGTTTCAAATACCTTAGATATTCCCACCCCACTAAAAGACAAAAATGGAGCGTAGTCTAGTGGCGGTACCTTAAGTACCTACGCGGTTCCTTAGCGATATGGAACCGCGGGGTGAGATAAGGTACCGCGCACAGCTAGCCGTTATAGATCCGTTATACTTTGTCTCCTTTAAATAGTGGGTCAAATCTCATTTTCCAGCAAGCCTCTTGGACATTTTTCTCAGCCCTCTTTCTATTTTCTATAGCATAATCATTAGTAAATGATCACTTAAATTGTTAAGGATGTTTACATATGATTATCCTCTTGATCCCCTCCTTTACCTTGTCCAATGAGAAGATCACTCACTCACTAGTGTTGTGATAAAGATGAATCTATGAGCTAGTCATATTCATCATGATATCCTTTTTGTTTTAGGTCAATCCAATGTATTTATGAATACTTAGACTAGTTGTGTTCATCCAAGTTATTTGTGGATACTTGGATTTGTTGTGTACATCCATTGCATATGTGTTTGCTTGGATTTGTGTTCTGTAAATCCAAGATACATGTGTGTACTTGGATAAGTCTAGTTGAGTTGTAATAGATTTGATTAGGAGTTGTCACTAAACTATAAAGTGATGTGGTTGTGTCTTGTGAGTTCTCACTAAACTATAAAGTGACTAGTAGTTGTATTGTGTGAAGTTCTCACTTAGCTTCAAAGTGAAGAGTCGTGAAGATTGGTTCTAGCTTTCGATTAGAACTAGACATCTAGCCTTGTGTCGTAAAATGGTGAAGTAGGCAACGTCGTGAAGATTGGTGCTACCTTAAGATTAGAACTCGACATCTAGCCTTGTGTCGTTAAATTGTGAAGTAGGCAACGTTGTGTAGATTCGTCCTAGCTAAAGATTAGGTCTCGACATTTAGCTTAGTGTCGGAAAATAATGTAAGCAACGATGTAAGGTTTTCTCCGCCGAGAAGGGAGCTTGTGGATATAGTGGAAATCTCGAGTAGGTGTACTCGAGGAGTGGAGTAGAAACGAGGATAGAGCCTCGTTGTCGAACCACTATAAATCTTGGTGTCTTCCCACTAGGTTGTCTCCTTCCTTACTCTTTACTTATTTCATTATCATTACACTTACCTATTATCTTTTCTAGTGCATTTGAATTGAACCTAATCATTATGCAACTTAGCCTCAAGTAAAAGATAGTTTTGATACAAACCAAATTGAAAGTAATTTTTTATTGGTCACCAATCGAAGAGAAACTATTCAACCCCCCTTCTAGTTTCTATAATTGGTATCAGAGAGATGGTCACTCAAGATCTTTGAAGTATATTGTACTTTGAAACTTGGATCGATCCATTGTCTCCTCAAATTAGAAGGTCAAGTTATACTAAAGTTTCTCTTTGGTCAAAACTATGTTTTCTTTGAAAATAGGTCTTTTAATCTATAATATTGCATCCCACTTAAGATTAGTAGCCTTTATGCATTTTAGATATACTCTTGAAATGTATCTACTAGTTTGCATCTTGCTTTGTGTAGGTACTCATGAAGATCAATCACTTAATTGGTTGTAGATTGAGTTACTTGAACTTGTAGAAGACTCATCTTCATTGATCTTTAACATCTTTGAATGATGATACCAAGATGATTGGGAATGATACTAGTCCTTGAAGACTTAGTACTCATCATAGTCATTGATTGGGCATAGCACTTATTCCTTCATGGATTGCTCTTTGTGGCCAAGGTACGCTTTCGTTCTTCCACACGCCTTTTGATCATTCTTTTGATCATTACATGACTATGTGCTTGCTCTTGGCATCCTTGCCTTAACATTTATTTGTGGTTTGTGATTCTTTCCTTTTATCCTCTCAAACCTTCATTGCTTGGATACTTGACTCACTATGGTGATGTAGAGTGAGTTAGTAGTAGTTTAAAGTATCAAGCATGATATCATGGTTTGCACCCATACGGTTAGTAGGCCCTTCGTGGGAGAGAAAGTGAATCAATGCCTTGTTCATATATTGACTTAGACTAAGACTATTATTAAAAGTGATCTTGCCTATGCTTAAATATTTACTTTGTGTTTGTTCATTACCAAAGCCGTTTAACACTGCGCCGGAAAGGCACGTCTTTAACCACTATATATGACACAAGCTCTTCGCTTCCATCATTTGAAGATTGTCATTATTCCCTTGAGCATCTTTCCTAGTCTTGATTCACTTCCCTTGTCTTCTCTTCGCTTAGTCGTTTTGCTACGAGTAGTCGTTTGTCCGTTTTGGTTCTTTTCGATCTCGATTTAACTCGTAATCCTTCGTTTAGGCATATTGATTAGTGTTATGATGATCCAATGATATTTTAGAAGGCTCATGACATATTTTTAAGTGTTTTAGAAAAATTTGTTTTTAAAATTTGGCGTCCTTCATAGATAAAAACCGACCTCTGGAGGCTGTTCTTTATCTCAGCGGCTCAAAGGCGCGGTTCCTTATCGATAAGGAACCGCGGGCAGTAATTTGAGTCAGAGCGCCAGTTTGATTATTTTATTCATTTTCAAACCACTATCTCTCTCTCCCAAAAACACACAGCCGACGGGTTTACCTTTTCCACCATTGTTGAAGCTTCAAAAACCTTCAATCACTCAAATTAATTGATTCCAAGTTGTGGGTTTCACTCATCCATCATCTAACATCAATTAATTGTAAGTATTTTCTTTCAATTTCATCTTTTTTGTTCTAGGTTTCATCCTTTCATAATTGGGGATTTTTTAAATTGAAATTGAATTAAAACCTTAATAGGAATGTGGGTTGACATGGTTATTTTACTATGATTCCTTAGGTTTATATTCATTAAGATTTCACTAAAACCCACTTGTATAACAAATTCGAATTTTGATTAATTATTTTAGATTAAAAGATGGATTTGAGATGAACCCATGAACAAGTAGGTAATGACATTGTTAATGCTTACCTAAAAACCTTGTTTTGAAAACCCAGTGTTCTAATCCATTGTTGATCTAACATAGATCATGTGTTCTTGGTTAATGATGGAATAGACACATTGTAAACATGAAAATGATATGGATTCAATCCTATGTTTGTCAAGAAATTGATATAACACATTTTCATTTTTCGTTTTTTTTTTAATTTTCATATGAGTGATTGGAAATATTTTTGTTTGAATTTAGGTACTTAATCATGCCTTCTCAATATCAAAAAGATCATCAATTCACTAGAGATTATATGCCCGACATTTCTCAAACCATTGTTTCCCCTCAATTCCAAAACTTTTACCCATCCCTTTCCTCTCGTAATTTCCATGAGGGTAGGATTGTAGATTCAAGAATAGCGGGAGATAATTATATCAACTCTATGTTCGAGCTTATTGGGTTTGATTGTTTGCTCTACATAGACGAGGTAATTTATCCCTTGTTCCTTCTTGAGTTCTTTAGTACTTACTCCATGCTTGAAATCAACGACCAAATCTTTATTCGTTTCTTGTTGAATGGTCAAATCATTCAATATTCCCTCGATGACTTTGGTGATATTCTTGGTGTGCCATTTGAAGGCACTTGTCGTTTTACGGATAAGTGGAGACTAGATGCTCTCTTGGAGTCTAACGATAAACCTCCAAATGACACCACTGAAGTTGATCTAAATTTCATCCTTGAAATCATCACGAAAGAGCGTAGTGGAAACGTTGTGAGAAGCCTTCATACAAATGTGCGAAATGTGAATATGTATGAAGTGCTCTCAAGCGACCTTAAGGATTACATGCTCCAAGGGGCAAACATCCTTAGGGAAAATGTGTTTTGTCTTGGTGGGAACCGAGATCATATCCCGGCTTGCATGGGGCATATGTTGTTTTGCCTTTTTACTTCCACCAAGTACAATCTTGCATATTACATCGCTCGACGTATAAATAATGCTCTTTCCAAACCCAAAACAAACCTCCCTTATGCTATGCTTCTTACTTGCCTCTTTAGAAGGGTTGGTCAAGATTTTCCTCAACTCGATCTTTCTCGCTTTCACCCGGTTCAACGGGTTATGATGCCTATTCAAGAGGCGTATGAACGAAAGCCAAGAAGTGACCGTGGTTCGAGAAAATCCGACCATCAAGAGCCGGATGATGAGGACACCGATATGCCACCAAGTGATGGTGATGGCGTCGGTCCTAGTTCTCATTTTGACTCTTCGAGTAATTCCCATCCATCCTCAAGCCCATTCGAGGATGAATTTGAAGACCTAGCTCCCCCACCTCATTACTCCTCTAGTGAAGTACCGGAAGATCTTAACATGGAGCATCTTTACCGTGAAAACCTTAGGACTAGAGGTGAATTGCATGAACACCGGGTTGAGTCAAGGAAGGGTTTCAAGTTCTTGGGGAATATGATCAAGGGATTGGGCAAAAAGAGAAGGTGAAAGATTTGAAGTATTTCAAAGAATACATGTTGGTAAACATGTAATGTTGAACAATTTTATTTTATCTTGGATGTGTATTAACTTATGATTACATGTTTGGATTATTATTTATGTTGATCCTAATTATTGCTTATGCAATGATGTTTGTGATTTACATAGCTTTGTGCATGCCTTATGATAATTAGCTTATTAGATTATGATCTGTAGTTAACTCTGGCTTGTGAATCTTTTGGTAAAAATCTGGGTTTATCAAAAACTGGGATGGGAAACTTTTGAAAGCCCTCTGGTCGCGGTTCCATATCGACCCGCGGATCCTTATCGATAAGGTACCGCCGGTCCTAGATAAGGAACCGCCGGCCACTATGCACGACAGCATCTTTTGCTTTACACTGTTTTCTTAAATCTGTGTAAACCTTGCATGATTTTCAGTAATAAACTGCACATTTCCTAAACTAGCTTGCCTAAATTCATTATTCACCTAAAGTTATTTTAACCCTTTACTAGTTTGGATCATCCCCTCACCCATTTAAACCCACCTTGTTAGACATGTTCTTCACACATCAAAACATCCTTCCCTAAACCTTAAACCACCCTTGTCAACCATGGTGTGTACCAAAACCTCAAACACTTCCAAGACCTCCACCCCAAGGAAAACACTCAAAATAAGGATTAAGGTAGCCAAGCCTAACTCCTCACCTTTCCACACACCTAAGAATGAGATGGTTCCTATCCTCATTTCTTCATCACCTTCCCCACCTCTTGCACCATGCAAGACATCATCCACCCATGGTACTAACCACTCCATTGGTTTTACCTCCTCTTCATTCAACTCAAGAATGAATGAGCTCTCTTCACCCTTCACTCCAAGTGCACCCTTGGATGTGACCACATAACCCCAACCAATCTAAAGCATTCCTTTTGTGAATGACTTTGATGACACTTTGGTGACTTCACCATTTACCCCTCATAACTCACCCATTTCACCAACCTTGGAGAATTTACCTCCACACTCACCCATTTCCCCTTTAGGGAACATGCCTCCACTCTCACCCACATCACCCTTGGAGAACTTGCCTCCTCCACCTCCACCCAACTCAAACATTCCAATTTTGGGTGTTCCACTTTCCCTCTTTTTGGGTGATCTATACTATGGGTTTCAACAAACACATGGTCCTAGTTGTCCATGTTGTCTTTACAACCACTACATCATCCATAACCTTAGGATGGATATGTATGGACTACATAGGAGGTTGCAAGAGTTCTTGCTTGCCTTGTTCTCCATGCCTCCTCCTAGGAGATGAATGATGGAGTTTTCTTAATAAGAGTTTTCAACAAAACCAAGCCAAAGAAGACTACTAATCTAGATCTAATGTTAAGCCAGCTTTGTTATAGTTAGTTGACTTAATTTTCTAGTTGTCATTTCCTTCATGTATGTTTCATGTTGTTGATCTATGGATTTAGCTTTATGTGTTTTCATCCTTATGTGCACATTAATCAACTTTAATTTGAAATTAAAATTGAACCTAAATCTATCACAACCTCTAAAAACTTGACTAAAATTGGTTCAAAATGATATCTAAATTATTTTGTCACCCTTTGTCAAGACATTCTTTGTGAATGTGTTGCTTTATGCAACCCTAGCATAATTTGGTGCTAATAGAGGTAAAATTCCAAGATTTGCAATTTTTTTGAAAAAGTCTTAGTTTTTCTCAAAAACCTGTAAAAACTTGGTTTCAAGTCCACTGGACACGGATCCATAAAGCCTCGCGGTTCCCTATTGATATGGAACCGCCGGTCCCTTTAAGGTACCGCGGGCAGAAATCAGTTTTTGACGATTTTTGGTCAAAACTTTTAAAACCCTATACCCTGTCAAGATTCCTTGTTTACTCAAATTGACTAAACACTCCTTGACACTTAACATTTTGTATTCAAATTCTAACCTTGATTACATTTTACTTATACCCCAACCTTGAGATTTCATTCTCACACCTTCCCAACCTTGAGAATTCACTCTCACACAACCTTGAGATTTCATTCTCACACCTTCCCAACCTTGAGAATTCATTCTCACATAACCTTGAGATTTCATTCTCACACTCTCACAATGCCTAACTCATACATTCCTAACCTTGACATTTCTTTGTCACAACCCCACTCACCCAAAGCTTCCTCATCCAAGCTTTCAAAGAAACCAAAAATCTCGGTTCGACCTATTTGGGTTAAGAAGAATGAACCATCTTCGTCCAAACCACCCATAAACCCTACCTTCTCTCCAATCAAGTATTGGAATGAGACTTATACCATAAACCCCATCACCAGAGCTAAAGAAAATGTTCCCCCACCACCACAATCCTTCAACACCCCTCAACTCAATGACATTTCAACCTTCCCAAACCTCACAAGGCATTGTGAAAACATTCCCACAACCCATTACCCCACCACCACCAAACCCTAAGTTTGATGCCATACGCCCATCAAACGATTTTGTGTTGCATCATGGATCCTCGTGTCCTTGTTGTCGATTTCAACAAATTGAACTTGCTTATGTGTATGAGAAGTTAAATTTTCTTGAATCCTCCTCACTCGACCTCCTATTCAAGTTTTCGTTCCGGTGGACAAAACTTCGAATGATGCATCGTCATCTTTTTAGTCTTTTATTTTTTTAGCAATCTTGGAAAATATCACTATTAGACTAGCTTATGCTTAGTGGTTTATATTCCATATTTATTGCTTTTAGATACTCATATTGTGTGTATGACTATCTTCTTTGTTGTGTCTTATTCTTTTATGTAACCTTTGTGTTGTTTGTGTGTTATTTCATTAGTTCTATTTTGAGTTGATCATGGTTAATTTTTACAATTGCTTATGGGTGATTCCATCAATTCTAAACTTTAACCCATTGACAAGCTTATCATCTTCATCGGATTGAAGCTTGATTTTGTCAATTACCTCTTTGGTCATACTTAGCAAAATACTTGCTTCTAATTTAAGGTTTCTTCTATCTCTCCCTCTCAAGTTACTTAGTAGGTAGTGATCATATATACATTGGTGTTTCTTTCCTTTCTACTAACCTTTGTGTAGCATGTCACCTTAGCTCACAAACTTGGTGCCCCAAGCAAGGGGAGCAACCACCAAGGGGGAGCTACTAGCAAAGTTCGATGTTCTTCAAAGACTTGTGCTAACCTTTTTGCTACGACAAAGGGGGAGAAATGATAGTGATAAACTAGTTAATAATTCCATATTTTGTCTTTCTACGTAAATGAGTTTATCGTTTGTCGTAATCAAAAAGGGGGAGATTGTTAATGCAAGTGATGCCTAAAAACATTATTAGTGTTAACTAATCTTTCTTAGTTTTGATCACAACAAACCATACAACACATTTAGTGTAAAACACAAAATGAATTATTTCACTAACACTGTCATCAAGGTAATAATCATATCACTAACCTTTCTTAATCATACTTAGTGATCATCAAAATGATTATCCTTAAAACTCACTTTTGTTAATATGACAAAAGACTTTTTAATAAACTTTCCTTCTTAGAAAATGTTTTATTAAAATGGAAAATGAAAATTTGAAAATAGCATATTCCAAATACTGTTAGAATATCCTCTGAAGGTTTCAAATACCTCAGATATTCCCACGCCACTAAAAGACAAAAAACGGAGCGTAGTCTAGTGGCGGTACCTTAAGTACCTACGCGGTTCCTTAGCGATATGGAACCGCGAGGTGAGATAAGGTACCGCGCACAGCTAGCCATTATAGATCCGTTATACTTTGTCTCCTTTAAATAGTGGGTCAAATCTCATTTTCCAACAAGCCTCTTGGACGTTTTTCTCAGCCCTCTTTCTATTTTCTATAGCATAATCATTAGTAAATGATCACATAAATTGTTAAGGATGTTTACATATGATTATCCTCTTGATCCCCTCCTTTACCTTGTCCAATGAGAAGATCACTCACTCACTAGTGTTGTGATAAAGATGAACCTATGAGCTAGTCATATTCATCATGATACCCTTTTTGTTTTAGGTCAATCCAATTTATTTATGAATACTTGGACTAGTTGTGTTCATCCAAGTTATTTGTGGATACTTGGATTTGTTGTGTACATCCATTGCATATGTGTTTGCTTGGATTTATGTTGTGTAAATCCAAGATACATGTGTGTACTTGGATAAGTCTAGTTGAGTTGTAATAGATTTGATTAGGAGTTCTCACTAAACTATAAAGTGATGTGGTTGTGTCTTGTGAGTTCTCACTAAACTATAAAGTGACTATTAGTTGTGTTGTGTGAAGTTCTCACTTAGCTTCAAAGTGAAGAGTCGTGAAGATTGGTTCTAGCTTTCGATTAGAACTCGACATCTAGCCTTGTGTCGTAAAATGGTGAAGTAGGCAACGTCGTGAAGATTGGTTCTACCTTAAGATTAGAACTCGACATCTAGCCTTGTGTCGTTAAATTGTGAAGTAGGCAACGTTGTGTAGATTGGTCCTAGCTAAAGATTAGGTCTCGACATTTAGCTTAGTGTCAGAAAATAATGTAAGCAATGATGTAAGGTTTTCTCCGCCGAGAAGGGAGCTTGTGGATATAGTGGAAATCTCGAGTAGGTGTACTCGAGGAGTGGAGTAGAAACGAGGATAGAGCCTCGTTGTCAAACCACTATAAATCTTGGTGTCTTCCCACTAGGTTGTCTCCTTCCTTACTCTTTACTTATTTCATTATCATTACACTTACCTATTATCTTTGCTAGTGCATTTGAATTGAACCTAATCATTATGCAACTTAGCCTCAAGTAAAAGATAGTTTTGATACAAACCAAATTGAAAGTAATTTTAATTTGGTCACCAATCGAAGAGAAACTATTCAACCCCCCCTTCTAGTTTCTACATAAGGGATGGTGGAAAGCAGACGTGGCGTATTGGGGAGAGTTGATTGGCTGGTCAAAGGTCAAGGGTGACGTGGAGGGTGCTGGTTGGTGGTGTGATGTTTGCTTGTCTGCCCAAAAGTAGTCCCTCAAGTCCCATGGTTCATTCAACTTGTATTAAAACAGCCAAAAACTCTATTTCCTTTGTTAACAACTTTGACCAAGTTGTCAAATATGGCACAATACTTGCAAATACTTTTATCAAGGACCTTTCATGCAATTTAACCATTCTTGAAGGGCTATTCTTGTAAACTCTTGACATTTTAGGGACCCATAAGTAATTTTGAGGTTTTATAGGGGTATAAAATGACAAGTCTTCAAAAGATGAGAGACCAATCTTGTCAAATCTTCAAACATCAAGGACTTCTTTGGAAACTCATGATTCAGGTCCGGTTCATTGTGCGACTTCATTTCCCGTGTTCGTTTTTGATTGATTCTTGTGATCTTTTTGTCATTTCCTCAATATCCGTACCTAAAATACACAAGCAACAAACACGAGCATATATTTGGCATTTTTAATGCTATTTAATGCATTTTAAGCCCAATTTGGAAGATGAGACTATGTATAAAAGCAGTCTCATCACTCCCCCATACTAAACCATTGCCGTGCCCTCACGCAATGCTAGAATAAAGTATCGTAGCACTTCCAAAATTTATTTTTATTTACTTTATTGAATTATAAACTAGCTACACTACCACTATTACTACTACTTGCGTTTTAGACATAATGTATGATTTTCATCGCAAAATGGGACGTTTAGGTTCATAGAATAAGAACACGTGAATGCTTCGTTAGAAATAATTTCATCGTCCTCGATTTTCACCCTAATTCCATGCCAAGCGTGCAACGAGATCATTGTCATTATAAGTTAGTAATGATAACACTACTCATATGCCCTAATCACGTACTTATTCTCCCATTATTCCTAAGTTGTATCTCTTATATTTTATTTTTTCTTGAATGTTTCACGAGGATACATTGTTTGACTTATGCGATAATAGAGATTTAGGTCTAAAAATAGAGTCCTAACGGTGTAACCAAGACCATCAAATCAATAACCCCTCCCAATAGACAACGATGTCAAAAAATTAAGTTGACAAGAAGGATCGATAAACACGGTTTTATAACGGTTTTGAACATGAGACTTATTACCAAGACTTTTATACGCCCCCTAACGAAAGGGCCTTATTATCTTTGGTTTACCTCCATCTTTTATTCAACTTCGCCATGAAGCTTTTATTATGACTTCGGTCTTGCCTTGCCTTTTATTATCCGCCTCATCGGTGGTTTTATTAGCCAAAGACGTATATCCTCACGCAAAGGCGAATTTTGGATCTTTAAAGCTTCGAAGATTAAGGCTTGATTCACTTTCAATTTTGCATAAATTTTTCGGCCTTGTGGGGCTTCAAATTGTTTGCTTGATTTAGATGAGCACTTGAAATCTTATTATTGGGTGAAGCTTTTGATTATTAGGGTGCCAATACTTCAAAACCGTGACGTTGGCGATACCTTAATGTCTTCCCAATTTAATTACACGGAAGCTACTAGAAAATACTAGAAACCTAACAATCCTAACTAAACCGCTAAGTCAATATTTATTAAGCAAAAAATATTTACATGCGAAGGGAGAATAAGCAAATAACGAGAACACATGAGTTTTTGAAAGAATACGAGTACTCTACGTTTAGCATAGTAACTTATAATTAACCCTATCATTTCTCGTCCTCATTTAAGAGACTTGCCTAATGTGTAGTTAAGGAATCAAAGCTAAGTGCTCAACACGCACGGTCGAGTCAAAAATTACTCTTATTCTCGCCATCGGAAAACCTACATTCGTGTCTTCAAACACTTATAAAACATGAGAAAAATTTTAAAATTTGGCCATTTTTAGCCTTATTTTGCAACAAAACGATAAACAAAAAGATAAACTTTGGAAAGCGTGAAGGTTTGGCAAGGCAAGTATCTATTCACCCCCCATACTAAAGTTAAACATTGTCCTCAATGTTTCGAGTCTAGGGGTGCAAACACCCCCATACTAGAGATGTAGTCGAATGCCTAATCTAGCATGGAAAGGGTGTAACCAATAAATTTAAAGCCGTTTATGAAGTGTGCTATAAACCTAAGGTTAGAACATCAAAGGATATATCATTTGGATATTGAGAAAGTCTTCAAAGCAAACGATCGAGTGCTCCCATAAAATGAACACGAGAGGCTCCAATCGTGAAGATCATGATCTAAAAATCACAATTCACAAACAACCATGGAACAAAGGTTGGAAGGGCACAAATCCCCTCACATTAAACTAATTAGAAAGCAATAATATGTACATGGATAAGCATGGGTCTCCCCCACGAGGCACCTTGTTTTTGATAACCGAGTCAAAAGCTCGACTCGAATCCCCGTAAATGTGATCATTTAGGGATTATCTTGGTATGGTCAATTTTTAGTGGGGCTTACATGATTAACAAGGCCCAAAAACAACCGGTATTAAGGACTAAGTCCTTTGATGGTGCAAAATACCGAGATCGAAGATGGCGTTCTCATTTTCATTGGAAAAACAAATCAACGCCACTTCATCATGTGTCAACACAAACCCAAAGGGTTTCAAGAAAATAGATAAGAATAAATAGAAGGGTGGGACAATGGGTAAGTCACAAAAACCATGAGCTACTCGAGGTAGACTCGCACCAATCAAATAGAAAGATTTTCCATTTATTGCATCGGTGGAAGACCGAGATTTCCCTTTATAAGCAATTACGGGATCAAATATCTCGTCCTCGGTGGAGAAAGGGGGGGGGGGAACATAAGGGGTTTCCCCCACACTAAGTCCACACAAAGCATCGTCAAAAGGAGAAGACGAGCTTGTAGCACTTAAAACACGAGGTGATGACGGAGTTAGCATTGTAGAAAAATCTTTTAAATCCAATTTAAAATCTTTCTCTTTTTCATCTATTAAACTCTCCTTATGAAAACCCGACTTAATTATGTCAAAAATATTTGGTGTTTCTAAAGCAATGTTAGTCACACTAAAAATTCTCACATTTGAAAACCGTTTTGGTTTAGGTGGTGGTAAGTTCTCAAAACGTTTGTCAACAAAGAAAACTTCCCCATCGGGGTCAACATATTCATCATCCGAAGAATCATTCGTGATTGGAATCGTAGGCTTAACACTCTTAACCTCCACCGGCGGAGGGGACGGAAAATCGTTTTTATAATCAACTTCTAAAACTCTTTTTGAAATCTTTTTGCAAATGTTTTTGATGGGATTAACATTGTTCAAAGACGTGATAGAGTACACATGAGAAAGTGTGGAGTTTTGAGTTGCATTTATGACGAGTTCTTCCTCATTGAAACGAAGAGTGATTTTCCTAGCATGCACATCGATAAGTGCTCTCGAGGTATCAAAAAATGATCGTCCTAAAATGAGAGGAACTTTAGGATCGATGGGGATGTCAACAACAATAAAGTCTACGGGATAGTAGAACTTTCCAACTTTCACGAAGACGTCCTTGGCTACTCCACAAGCTAGAATCGTAGAATGATCGACCATCTCGATTCACATTCTTGAAGGAGTGATATTGGGAAGATTGAGCGACTTAAAAATCTCAAGAGGCATCAAATTAATACTAGCACCAAGATCGGCCAAGGCGTAGCATTCCTCCATATCTTGTATTGTACATGGGATTAAAAATTTACCGGGATCACCGACTTTTTGAGGTATGCGGCTAAGAAAAACCGAAGAACAACTAGACGACTTTTGCAATTTCTCTTTGTTATTCAACATACTTTTAAAGTTTACGGCAAATCGAGGCATCATGACCAAGGTGTCGGCAAAACTTATATTAAAATGCAAGTCACGAAACATTTTCATAAAAAGTTCAAATTGATAATTATTTCATTCTTGTGCCTTTTCCTTGTTTCGTCTTGAAGGGTAAGGTAAGGGTGGTGTGGTTTGGGGCATAGGCAAAGGCCTTGGAATCTCGGGTTCCACTATTGGTATTGGTTCAACCGTAGGTGTGGTTTGAGCGGTACTTCGTGGGCTTGGAATTTGCTCCTTTTTGACCACTACCTCGGGTTCTTTCTCTTTTTCCTTCTCCACATAAGTACTTGGACGAGAAATGGGTTCTTTGAAAGTTTTACCACTACGAGTAGTAATAACCTTCAATTCTCCTTTCGGGTTTACGATGGTATCACTAGGAAGACCACCCGAAGAAGAAGGTTTACACATGATAGCTTCAAACATTTTTCCCATTCGATCTTCAAACTTAGATTGCCTAGCATCCGCTTTTAACAATTCTTGCTTAATCTCATGTTGACCTTGCTCCATTTTTTGTTGATTTTGTTGGAGACGTTGGACATTTCCTTCCATTTTATTAGCATGAGTCTTAAGTTCATTAGCAAGTTCGTTTTTAAGCTCGTTTTTCAACTCGGATCTTAAGCTAACCATTTCACGTTGCATATTATCAAACTTAGCATCGTTTGCTTTAGCATAATTCAAAAATTCTCCTTGAAGATTTTTGGTGTGATCATTTTGAAAACCTTGTGTGGTAGTTTGAAAATCACGGTTTTGGTTTTGGTTTGAAATTTGACCATTTCCACTTTGATAATTACCCTTGATGTAGTTACGTTGATTCCCTTGATAAGCACCACTTTGATTGATGTTTCGATAGTTGTTAGCATTTTGATTTTGTGGAGCTTGATTTTGGCGGGAACATTGACCGTTTTGGTTATAAGTTCCCGTGGCTACATAAGCATTCGAAGTGTTACCATCCGCGGTAATGCACTCGGAAAAATCATGAGCTCCACCACACGAAATACAACTCTTGGCAACCGCCTTAACCGGTGCGGAATTCAAAGCATCTTGTGCTTTCCAATGAGTCATAAGAGTAAAAAACCTATCGAAAAACCAATTCTCCTCATTTGCTTCATCTTGCAAGGCATTAATGCTACGAGACGATGGCGAACCCAAATTGGCAACACTCGGTGTGTTACGAGGGCTATAAACCTTAGACCTATTCTCAATATTTTCAAAGCCTCATCGGTCGTTTTGCATAAAAATTTACCACCCGCGGCGGCATTTAAGTAATCTCGTTCATGATCATTAAGCCCATTATAAAAAGTGTCAATTTGATGCAATTCGGAAAAATCATGGTGTGGACATTCATGTAACATTTCTTTAAACCTTTCCCAAGCCATTGAAAAACTTTCATTAGATCTTTGTGTAAATCCTGAAATCTCGTTTTTCAAATGTGTTGTTTTAGATGGTGGAAAAAATTGATTCACAAATTTTGAAACGAGATCACCCCACGTCAAAATCGAATTTGGGGGTTCTTTCTCGAGCCATATCTTGGCGGGTCCATCTAACAAGTATGGAAACAACATCATCTTAATGGCATCGTGTGGTACATCCTTAAACTTGCTTGTCGCGGTGAGACGATTAAATTGCCTAATGTGATAATGTGGGTTGTCTTTCTCGTGTCCGCGAAACTTGTTGGCTTGAAGCATAGACATTAAACCCGTCTTGATCTCGAAGTTCTCCGCAAGGATGGCGGGAATCACAATGGCCTCTCCAAAACCCTCGGTGGGTGCTTGAAGCAACTCCATCATAGTACGATTAGCCATGATAGCTTCTTGTTCTACAATAGGTTCCTCACTTGGAGTCTCTTCACTAGAAAGATTAGGAGTAGGTGTTGCCTCCTTTTTGTTTTTTCGTTTACGTGCACGTCTTGCTTGATTACGAGTACGCATAAACGTCACGTACAACGTGGGGATAAGCAAAGAAGATTCTTTTTGGTGTTTTTAACTTTTTCAATTTTTTTGGATTTTTGATTGTTTTTACTTTTTTTGGATTTTGGAATTGTATTAGGTAGACAAAAATCTACAAATCTCCTCCTTAATCAAATCTTTTGATTAAAGAAGCCTCAAGGAATGAAAACAATCACGTGAAGTGAACGCCTTCGATGACTTTAGAACGTTGGTGGAACACCAAAACGTTCAAGAGGGTTTAATCAAATAAAACCAAGAAAGTATATATGATACTTAATAATACTTTGGGCGGCAAAACCCTCGATTAGCTCTCAAATCAAATACTCACAAGCAAGCGGGGAAACGAGGTGGCGCGAAGCACTTAAGAGCCTTTTTCCTTAGGATATATTTTATAATATCCGCCTTATACCCACCTAATAGTTTCTATTTTCAAAATCGAGCTTCTCGAAAGTATTTATCTATTTTTGCCTTTTTCTTTGGTTTGAGATTCGAATACAATGATTGGGTAATGACCTCCCAAGTCAAGGTTGTGATTTCTCACGTATTTGGAGTACTTGTGAATTTATTGTTCTACGTATACAATATAGTAATAGTATTCACAAAAAACGAAAAACCGATAATACATATTAGTAGAGTGCTACTAACACAAATACTTATTATGGCCATATAAAAACAACAATTATTCAAGTCAAAACACAACACGCCTCCCCGGCAGCGGCGCCAAAAATGATGTAGTGTTTTTACTACTCTTTAGGAAAAGAGAGCAAAAGTGGCAAGTATTAAGTGTCGGTTTAGGTAAACCAAGCACTAATGACCAAATAAGTTCAAGTTCGTTTCCCAAGGAGGCTAGTGCGTTGTGTAATGAAATGATTATCTTTGTGATTGTATTGTTATGAGAAAAGAAAATAGAAATGAGGTAAGAAGAGAATGACGGTTACGATGACGGATTACACTAAGACGAAAAGGTCGTTCACGTAAAACCGTAAAAAGCACCAATTTAAAAATTAAACCTAAAAATTAATTAAAAGTTAAAACTAAGTCTAAAATAATAAAAATAAGAGTAAAAATCCAACAAAAATATTTTAAAACCTTTTATTAATTAAATATTCAATTTTAAATGCTAATTAAAGCCCTAAAATTAAATATAATTAACAAAATGTCCAAAAAATTATTTTATTGAACAAATAACTCACTTATATTATTTAAAGACTAAAAATTATTTTTCCTAAATTTTAAAAACTATTTTTCTATTTTTAAATCACTAAAAACTATTTTTAAACTAAAATAATCATATAAAATAATAAAATAATGCTAAAAATGATTGACAATTTTAAAAATCCTAAATTATACTAAAGAACAGTAGAAAAATGAAAAAGTTTGAAAAATAGAAAACTTTTCACTAAAAGACAAAACTGATTAATATTAAAACCCTAATTAAACTAATTTAATTATAAAAATTAATTAAAAAGTGAACAGTGAAATAATTTTTATACTAAAAATCTTAAAACATTTTTCTAAGTCTAATAAAAATTTGAAAACTGAAAATTATAACTTTTTACCACTAAAAGACAAAAATAGAAATATTAAAAGTAATTAAAAATAGTAATTAAATCTAAATAATACTAAATGAACAGTAACTGAAAATTTAATTAAACTGAAAAATCAAGAATAAAATAAGAAAAATATTGAAACTAATTTTCAGCTCTAATTCCTATTTTCAGTCACAAAAGACATAAAAAATCAAGTTCTGAAAGTGAAACCTTGGACTTGTTTTGTCCAGTAGTAGAGCAGTGGGAACTTTAATGCTAGCAGGGGTAACTTTTTCCCACTGCTTGTGTTAAAAAACAGGTCTGGTGCACTTATGAGCTTAGGAAAGCTCTTGCTTGAGTTTTTCTTGGACAATGAGGCACCCCTACACTCAGTGGAGTGTAGGGAGTCTGTTAGAGCAATAAATCACACAAGCTACTAGCAAAAATCTCACAAAAAAGGCCCAATCAAGTGACTGTTAAGGTTTAATGGGGTCTGATGAACAGTTACTATGTTTACTTGCACAAAAACGAATTTCAAATGATCAAATCTTGCATACAAGTCTACCAAATCACATATAAGCTAGTTACAAACCTAACTAAACCAATCTTCCAACAATTAATCAGATTTGGTGAGCAAATTTCTACAAAAACAGGCAGAAAAGTTGATTTGCTGATTTTTTAGCTACTTTACCAATTTTAGACATGCAACATGTTTTAAACACTTGCCAACTAACTCAAACTTGCTGTTATAACCTAACTAAAGCTTAAGAAGTGTGTTTAACTAGTTTTTAAACAAGATTTATGTCACTTAAACCAATTTAAACCCTAATCCAAACACACCTTTACTTTCTGAAAATGAAAATTTACAAACTAAATGAGTTCAAATCCTTCCCAAATTGATTTCTACCTATTTATACATGCACATAAGGCATTAAACAGCATAAACAAACAACCTACCAATCATTACAACCAAGAACAATCACAATCACCAAGTTCATGCCAAAAATCCACAAAAGTACACAAAGAGCGTTCTAAGCCAATACCTAGATGATGCCTTCTCCAAATGGCTTTTAGGAGCTTGTATGAGCTTATGAATGTGTGTAGCGAGTCCCTGTTGGGGTTCAACAACTAAACCAGGGAGAAAATTTCTTCAAAATTTGGCAAAAGAAAATGGAAATGGGTGAGATGAATGCTTCTTGTTTTCCTGCACAAACACAACAAACAGGCAACAGACTTTAAGCTTATATAAGCCAGTCCTCATAAGCTAGTGTCAAATAGCTTATGAGCAAGCTTATATAAACAGTTAGATTAGAACAAAAAAATAAACAAAAGTCTTTTGAAAACTAATTTTCTAGAAACCTTTGAAACCACCAAAATTTTGAAACCTTGAAATAAGCTTTCTCCAAACTGATTGTGGAACTCAGATTTCCCTCAAGATAAGCACCAACTTTTAAAATACATAAAATGGAATTATATTTCAACACAAAAATACCAACTTTTATTATTTTCAAAAAGGAATTACAATACTTGGGAAAATCTGGAACAAGCCCTTCTCACATATTGAGGGGTGCTTAAATAGATAAAGGTAGAAGATACTAGAAGGGTTAAACCCTAATACAATAAATCCCTAAAAAGCCCCTTGGTCAAAGAAGTTTGATTTTCGTCAAAGTGGATTCTTGTGATGTCCTTGAATGCCAGGAGGTCTTGGATGATCATAGCTGTTTATCTAGTCCTTTGGGAGCAAGAAAATCAATAGGAGTCATTGGATGACTGTTGGATTCTCCTTTTGCCATCTTTGGGTAAGCAGGGGAACATGGTGGGGCCACATGGGTCACGGGATGGGGAATCTGGGTGGTGGGTTGTGATTAGGGGATGCTTAATCAATGTTCTGGAAACATTCAACCAAAACCCCTTTGGTTTAGTGTGTAAATCAGATTAGGGTTTATGGGTTTATGTGGTGTTTAAGAGGGTGGGTTCAATCCGTTTTTGGGGTAATTAGGTTTTAAATTAGTTTTTGGGTGGGAAAGTTTTTAATAAACTAATTAAGTTTATTTAAGGGATGGTGGAAAGCAGACGTGGCGTATTGGGGAGAGTTGATTGGCTGGTCAAAGGTCAAGGGTGACGTGGAGGGTGCTGGTTGGTGGTGTGATGTTTGCTTGTCTGCCCAAAAGTAGTCCCTCAAGTCCCATGGTTCATTCAACTTGTATTAAAACAGCCAAAAACTCTATTTCCTTTGTTAACAACTTTGACCAAGTTGTCAAATATGGCACAATACTTGCAAATACTTTTATCAAGGACCTTTCATGCAATTTAACCATTCTTGAAGGGCTATTCTTGTAAACTCTTGACATTTTAGGGACCCATAAGTAATTTTGAGGTTTTACAGGGGTATAAAATGACAAGTCTTCAAAAGATGAGGGACCAATCTTGTCAAATCTTCAAACTTCAAGGACTTCTTTGGAAATTCATGATTCAGGTCCGGTTCATTGTGCGACTTCATTTCCCGTGTTCATTTTTGATTGATTCTTGTGATCTTTTTGTCATTTCCTCAATATTCGTACCTAAAATACACAAGCAACAAACACGAGCATATATTTGGCATTTTTAATGATATTTAATGCATTTTAAGCCCAATTTGGACGATGAGACTATGTATAAAAGCAGTCTCATCAAAACCTTCCGTAGAAAAAACTTTTCGTAAGAATTATGAGGATTTCGTAACAAAATTTGAAGATTTCGTAACAAAATGAAGATTTCGTAGAAGATTTCGTAACAAAATTTGAAGATTTCGTAGAAGATTTCGTAACAAAAAATGAAGTTTTCGTAACAAAATAAGATATTATGAAAAAATGAAGCTTTCGTAGAAAAAATGGGATATTATGAAAAAATAAAATGAAACTTTTCGTAAGAAATTTGAAATAATGAAACAGTCACTTCTTTTTTAAAACCCTTTTACGAAAGGATAAAATAGATTCTGAAAATAGGATCTAACTAACTGTTAATAAATAAATAAAGAAAAATACCCCGAAAAACACCCAAATAACCAAAAATTTTGCAATTTTAACCAAATCAATAAGCACAAATCACTACCACAACGATGTAGTCGATTTGGCTATAAGTTTAAACCATAAAAACACAAAAACTTTCAAGATTTGAGCTTTATTAAATCAAAACCCACCAAAATCAATCAAAAAAAAAACACAAGAACAATCAATCAACCATAGCTCTCTGATACCAATTGTAGGTCCACGTTTTCTTATGATTGTTACAAGTGTTGTTAAGATCTAAATAGTGGGAGAGGGATTAAGATCTAGAGAGAGAAAGTTAGAGAGAATGTTAGAGAGAGAAAGGAGAGGATTAGAGAAAGAAAGGTTGATTAATGAAAAGTGAAATGAAACAATGAGCAACCCCTCCTAACATGCTAGGAGGGGGTATATATACCCCACCCTACATGTGGGCTATATGGACTATATTGATTACATATTGGATCACGAGCCCAATACTTGAATATATCATTGGAGTGACCGATCCTTTCTAGATACGTAAAAACGTATTTCCAACAATCTCCCCCTAAGGGAGGTCACTCCAAGTTACAATGTCCTAAATACTCTATAGCTCGTAATCTATGCTAACAATGATGTGATCGAGACTTTCTTTGGAAGAACGTATTTCCAACAAAGACTATCTAGTTATTTCAGGAAGTTACACCGTGGATGTTGTACGTTTCTTGTGTGCATGGGTGTTACAATTATACGTGGGTGTGATTTCATTATATAGACTACTTTTTAGCATTCTGATGCCAGAGCATCAAGTGCCTAAGTTATTGGTGTTTGATAACGACGAGAAACCAATTATCGTGACTAAGGTCAACGAACACGCCTTGGCTCATTCACTACAAGTGTTTAACCAAGAGATGCAAACATTTGAAACGATTTCTTATGAAGGAAATGGTGGTTCATTAATCATTGGACCTTACAAAGAATCACTTGTTCTTAGTGACCGAGAACAAGATGAATGGATCTATTAAAAAATTTATCATTTGCTATTTCTGTTTTAGCCTATTTTTTGTTGTATTTTGTTTACTAAGTTTGTGTATACATTTGGTGTTTGTGTTTTAGCCTATACTTTGTGAAGAATATCACAAAACTATGTCAAGACCAACAACATTTGAGCCACTAAATATACTTAATAACAATTGAACAAGTTCCATCAAAAAATAACGCACAGTTTACATAAGTACATACCATAAATCCAGAACCCTAAATAAACATTATCCCAAATTCAAATGAAACTTTACTTACCAGAAATCCAGAAGAATAAATAAACTACCATAGTTAGAAGTTTGAAGGTCATTTACATCAGACTCAAAATATGCCATATCAGGATAAGTTTAGAAAAAGTCTAGCAAACATCAAATACTGGGCAATCTTCTTCTTCACCATCACTGTCGTATACCTGGATATTTCTCACATATTTAAACCTTAGCATTTTATTGTAGTGAAACCTGCATGCCTTTCTAAACTCCTTCCATTTGCCTTCAAGAGTTACATGATTAGTCCTCCACGACTTATCCTTGTGATGGTATGTTTTTATACTCATCCAGCATTCTTGTTCATGGTGTTTGAGAAGAGCCCTACGATAAATATGCATCGGATGATCCTCCATTATTGAAGATTTGATTGACTAACAATTTCTAGATCAGATAGACTATTAATAAACTGAATGAGATATTTATGTTAATATTATTAGGATGTTGTTAAACAAAAATAGTTACCAATCTTTGTTAATCCACAGTCGATGAGAATGGCATGTAAAATGCACGAGATCTTTCGGCAAAATGACTAGAATGATGTGGCCATAAACAAATGTGTTGCATCCTCTCATCGGCTGCAATGTATTATAATAACTATTCAACAATGTTTGGAAATATAACTTAATTTAAAAAAAATGTAGCTTTTTTCGTTAACCGATGATACCTGATTCTAAATAACAAAGCTCCTTATGTCGTATCTTCGGATTAGTCATACCAGACACCACTCGAAGTGTTATTGGATTCCCGTCCATTTAAAATGCCATCAAACCTAGTCTTTTATTATTTTGTTTTGTTAACACTACATACATACCGTCCTTAAAATCAAGTCCATTAGCCATTGTTGTCTAGTCTGTTCCATTCAGCTGATACCCTTGAACACATCAGGGATGTCATCACAATCGACCCTTTGATATCTCATAGTATAGGAATCATTGTTTGTTGATATTTATAATGGCTAATTGTGATTAAACCCAGTCACAAAGGTTCTTGGAACAAACTACAAATATTAATTATGGCCAATCAACATGTAAAGTTACCTGTGGATAATTTTTATTTCGAATTGTTCACAATCAACAAGTAAAGTTACCTGTGGATAATTTTCATATGGCCAAGAACGTGTCAACAATCTTTTTAGTCTGTTAGTAATTACATTATACCCGCCGCATTCGATCCCATCACTACCATAACCAGTAACATAGAAAGGTCCATCCCCTTCTTCAATGAAATGCATCAACACTGCATCTTCCATGTTCTCACGACACAACTTAGACCACCTTTGACCTTCAACCCGAATGTCTTCACTCTTTGGCACTTTTAAATCACATTTGAACCTGTACAAACCATTACCCGTTATAGTAACCTTCCCTGAACAACGACGGTAGCACCCGCAAATTATATAAACCTTCGATAATTTAGGGCTCATATAAAAACATATCAATCTGTTTATAGTATAGGTTTCAAATACCTGTGATTTGGGAAATGTATCCCTATTCACCAATAAAACAAACTCTATTGACATTTGTCTGCATATTGAGATTAATTTCAAAACATCAATAAACTTTCATACAAGTAATAACTGAGTTCATGCTAAATGCAAAAAAGTGTAAAAATGTAAATAGAGTGTTAATTTCAAAACAAAGTGTTGACACAATAGTTAAAGCAAAAACCCTAAAACATGTCCTACATCCTACACAGTACAATAGGAAGCAAAAACCCTAAAACATATTACTAATTCTATTTGAGGCAAAAACCATAAAACATATTCTTATAACTATTTCAAGCAAAAACCCTAAATAAATACACCAACTTATGGGTGTTTTTAATAAAATCGATCATGCACTTGTAAAGACCTAAACTAAAAATGATAACAGGTATGAAAAGTATGTTTGATTAATGATAACAATCATAATCAACTACTAGTCTTGAATTATTGATTATAACGGTCAAACATAGTCAAATGAAGGTAACCTTAGACACACAGTGTTATTTTGGAAATCAGAATGTATGATACATGATGAATCAAGTTGGAAACATCATACCTTTCAGAATTGACTGGTTTTGACTTTCGATGATGGAATACTGTTGTTGAGGCGGTGTGAAGGATCTTTGATTGAAATTATAACACCCTCTCTGTTTTAGTAGCTGGTTTTACATTAAAGGGATTTAAATAATTTAAGTGGTGAGTGGAATTTTAAGGGGTAATTTCTTGTTTCACTCTTTTAACATTCTTTTTTATGGGCCAACAGAAAATTTCTATGGGCCGGGTAGAACTTATCCGATTTTGTTTGTTTTGTTTTGAACTAAAACATATAATTTTAATTGTGTTGAAACTAAAACATTACAAAACGTCATAAACATAAAACACGATTACAAAACACGTACTCAATAACATAGATATTGCTAACCAAATATAAACCAAAACATTACAAAACATCATAAACATAAAACATGATTACAAAATACGTACTCGATAACATAGATACTGCTAAGAAAATATAAACCAAAATAGTAAATCAAGATTTAACAAGCTTAGGTGCACTCCTTAGGCTGTAACGTCTTCTTGAGAGTACCGGTATGACCAATGTCTCGACATAAGTAGTTGTATCTCGGGCGAACTCCTCTATAATCTGGAGCGTCATGTTTGTTGTGTTAAACAAATAAACTTGAAGATCAAAATGAATAAGGAGTGGGCCATCATCTGCTATGACCATTGGGAACCAGAACCTTATCAAACCCACGTATTCATTGTTTGGATTAATATCATGGTTGAGGTATGGAATAGAATACAATATGTTCCATGTTTGATTAACGGGTGTCATTGTCAATGTCCACACAACATACTCACGTCCTTCTCCAAATGAGGGAACATCAACCTATCCAAATGTAGCATTTCTCAATTCTATTTACACCATGGAACATGAATTCGGCGCCACGGTCGTAGCCAACCAATATAGGCGTCCTTCAAAATACACACCATTACCCATAAAAGAACCTTGTGTCAGAAGAACACCCACGGATTTCCAATTGCCATTTCCCAACGAGAACATCTTAACCTTGTATTTATCCTTACAAATCGACACCAATTTATAATCGCCACCAACAATTCTGCCGAACCCATATTCGACTCCAAATGGATGGTAATTTTCATGACATAAAGGAACCATTAAACCACTACGTGTAGTTGGGTTGTAAAATGACACCTCATGGCTCAAGTTCACGCAAATCAGTCCATCGCAAGAACCTAATATTCTAATAAAGTTGGGGTTACAATACGGATGACCATTGCCTAAGAACAACTCTGATTGGTTATTTAATGAGTCATCATTTATGACCCGAGTCGATATAGCACAACCATTTTTAAATAATAAAAGTCTTATCGTTGTTGCCTCAGAATGGCGTCGAATGAATATAGGGTCGGTTATGACAATGTACCATGCTTTGCAAACACTTCTGTAAACACACAAAGTGGACACATGTAAATGAAGGAACAATGTCATCAACACATCAGTGGTTAAATCTTCAAAACTAGAAGCCATCATTTTATATGGAGATATTAAGGCTTTGTGTAGAGACGAAACTGTTTAGGCAAATAGATTATGAAACTTATAAGTTGTAGTTATGGTAAAACTATGGGTAGTGGGTGGTTTTGTGTAGATGAATTGGGTAGTGGGTGGTTTTGTGTAGATGAATTGGGTAGTGGGTGGTTATTTGTATATAGCAAATTTTGTTAGTGGATAAACTGTTTAAAAATAAATGCACGAGTATGTTAGTGGGCGTATTATTTTCATCAATTTAAGTGGTGTAGTATATACTTATCGATGTCAGTTGCGAAACTAAATAATGAATGAGTAGTGGTTACAATTTGGAACTCATTGGTTACCATTTATGTAGTAGTGACATCCAAAAAGTTTTGACATCCAAAAACGTTGAGACTTTTGACATTGAAAAACCACTTAGCACTATTCATGTAGTAGTGATATTTAATTAGTTTCTAGAATGTAAAAGATGCAAATATAAAATACAATGTTTAATGGAGTGTTCTAGGGAAGCTTCATTATTAATCAACACATCAATCTCTAACCATGCAAAATGATAACTCATCATTATTAACCAATGCAACTTGCTATACAATCAGCTAACCACGTCAAAACCAAATTCTAACTAGTAGTTACAAATTATTGACACGTATGGTTTTCATAACCTTCCAAAATATTGCCTATTTAAACCAAATACTCACAACCTAACATTATCACTTATCACAATAAAAAATATTATGTTAAAATATAAATATGAATAAACTAAAAAACCTAGCTTAAGAAAGTAAGTCACAACTGATCACTGAACAATTTTGTGTATTCATGGAAAAGGAGCTGCTAAGAGAAACATGAATCACAAAAGAACTAGTAACCATGGCAAGAACCTTGACTGACGGAGTAAAGGAAAAGATAGATGTCATAGAGGAGATAAAGGGGAAAAAATGGAGGAGGAAGGGGATGTTGAAATGGCCATGAATCTAAGGATGCTTAGGGACGAGGACTTGAATAAGTCTAAGGCTCTCCTAGAGGTGGTAAAGATGTTAAATTCACATACCCGTTTCAAGTAGTACCTAATTGCTGAGATAAAAAATGCCCGTAAGTGACGGGGTATTGGTTAGGGTAAGATGGTGGGCACATACGTGCATTTAGGGTTGGTGGAATATGGTGGTGATCTCCTGAATGGGTCATTGTGTATCTTATCTACTCTTGAAGACATATGGTTTTAGTTTCTCTTGTAAAGATAATGGGTTGTTTCTAAGTGTTATAATATTTTGTATAGATGGT
This sequence comes from Glebionis coronaria, assembly GCA_025667525.1. Classification (NCBI taxonomy): domain Eukaryota; kingdom Viridiplantae; phylum Streptophyta; class Magnoliopsida; order Asterales; family Asteraceae; genus Glebionis; species Glebionis coronaria. The sequence continues at coordinate 208,650,911 of CM046881.1, read as the reverse complement.
AGTATTGATTAGACCCTGGTGGTCTTATCTTGGGTGCTTATGATGTAATAACCATCTTTGTTTTCTTATTTAATATAATACTAAGTTACTAAATTTCTATCTACATGATCAAAACTTATGCCTAACCAGCTATAAACTAAGGACCAAATCATGGAGTAGCAGACTAAAGCATAAGTATAACAACTATAGGATGATCAAAACTTATGTCTAATCAAAAATAAACTAAGGAACAAAGAATGTTACATACAACTACACTCATCTAGCAAATTAAGCAAAAATAACCATAGGATGATATAACCTATTTAAACAAAAATACATGTTTTAAAATTCGGCAGACTAAGATTTTCTTCAATGACCAAGATTACAAAACATACAAGTTTGCCCTTTGGTAACAGATGTTCTAAGACTAACGCTGTGACAATCCGTCAATTTACGATTGATATTTTATTCTCAAATATTATTTGAAAATATTATTTTAATGTTACAATATGAACTCACTTATTTTTGGGAAGAAATTTGGATTTACGTCTTGAAGTAGCATCGACTACGTTTAAACCGGAGGATTCTACGTTACGTGCTTACGTTTACATACACCGTCTTTGGTGATAGTCCGACATTTCAGAAAATAAATTTGTCCATGAATATTATTTTGGAGTTTTAAATTTGTGTTAGTTCATAAACTCACAAATTTACGAGAAGAGATTAGGACTTACGATTTTATTTTAACGTCCTTTACGACTAAACCGGAAACCTTAGGATTACGTATTTACGTTTTCGAACTCCGTTTTTGATGAGACAATTTTTATTAGATTCGTTTTGTGACGGTGATTCATAAATTATAAAAACGTTTTTCGTAAAACGACCCGAGGGCACGCAAATCGAGAAAACTAGAATCGAGGAATACCCGTAAACTAGTGAGATGGGAAAAATACATTGTCCCACCCCACTAGCTTACATGGGACGGCAACAATGTACAACACACCACATTTGGTGTCATTTTTACTTAACTAGATAGACACTTGTCCTTTAAGCTTACTTTGTAAGCTAACAACTTAACTAAAACCACTAGCTAACACAAAACTAGCTACTTGTTTTCATTATACCATTTCCCTTACATGCAATCAACACCAAAACTCTCTCAACTCCATCCTCCTTGCCGTCCAAAATAAGCCAACAAACACCCTCTTTGATCTCTTCTAGCCATAAACCACATGTTTACTAGCTCTATTAAGGAGTATTCTTGAAGTCTTGCTCATTTGGTGGCCATATTAACATCTTTGGAGGTGATTTGCTTATGTCCTAGGGCTGATTTTCCAACCTATGTTCTTGATATTTGATGGTCTTGGAGATACTTGTTGTGTTCATCAAGTTCTTGTCTTCCTAAAACAAGAAATCCACTTGGTTGGTAAAGAAGATCATCCTCTCCATTTTTCTCTTGTTATTTTGTAAAGAACAAATGTATTTTCTTTCATTTTGTATATGTATATGATGTATATATGATGATAAAAATGTTGTGTGGGGATCAATTGTTGATAAATATTCTTAAAAATGATGATAACTATAAGAAATGAAGCTAAAATCTTGATTATTTAGTTGGCTGTATAAAAACAGTAGATAACTAAAAGATGAACTGATAAAATTGCATGGTTTGATCCATTTACAGTAAGTAGAAGATGTTATACACATGTGAGAGTTGGCCATGCAATAGAATCAAAATAATGAGTGAGATATGATCAAAACAAGTTAGGTGGTGTAATCTGAATAAGCAGTTCTGTAAGGACTGTTAAGGCATGATAAGTTTAAAATGGGCAGTAGCTATAACTAAGTTAAATGTAGCACATAATATGAAGAACATGTCACCCAAAAATGAGCTTCTAATTCATTATAGAACTCTAGATATGTTAAAAATAGTGAACATGAAGTTAAAAATCAGATTTTTGGAAATAATGTTTATTATTATTATATAAGCACTCACATTATAATGTATAAAATGTAAAAATATAAACCCACTAACTTATAAAACTTATTTATATAAATGTATAAAAGCTTAATTAAATGGGTAAATTATATAAATGGTGGTGAAATAATATTTATAAGTAATAAAAGCTATAAACTTGATTTTTACGACTTTTTCGGCTATCGCCGTAAAATTAACGTTTTTCGCCAAATAAAACTTAGACGACCAAACCCGTCTAATGTAAAGTTTATAAAAGTCATATACTGATATATAAGTATCTAATACAAGTAAAAACCGATAAAACCCGAACTATAAGAAATACGGATATTTACGAGCTAATTAAGCATATTGGACTAATAATTGGACTAAATAAGATAAAAACTTGTAAAAAGAACTTATTGGGCTTAACCCATTTGAGCCCAACTTGAAAGTTTAAATACTGATAATATAAGTATGAAATGGATTAATACAAGTTAATAAACTTATAATAGGCTTATTGGACCTAAAACACGTAAATAGGTGAAACTAGTAAACTAGTATAAACGTTACCGACACATAACACTAAAATGAGTAAACGAGAATATGTAAACCCACTTGATCATCATATATATATAAACATCATATGTATACATAATTGTTATTTTTATAAGTCATTGGACATGAGTCTAAGACGAGTATTATTTGTCTAGGTTTCCGCGATTGAAGCACGTACCGTACGACCGAATTGCCAATAACCCGTCTTCCCACATCAACGTGAGTTCATAGCCTCACACTCTTTTAAATGTTTTTATGAAATGTTTTATAAACCCGCGAGGGAGATAACATGTTAGTTTTTATAAAATAGGACACCATTTGTCCCGATTGTTTGTTTATTGATTTGGACCCGAATGATTGAATGACCCGATTGTATGACCCGATAAATGATTAAAGGACCCGATAGATGAAATTAAATGGATTATTAAAGTTAGGTTATGTCACTAAAAGTCCCATTAGCATGAATTGTGAACTACCGGGATTTGGTAGACGCTTATGCATTTAATAGTACTATTTGGGGACGATCACCCCAGTTCGCGCCTTGACGGTTGATCCCCGTCGTGCCACATTGATTGGTAAGCAAATTTATGTATGAGAAGATTTCCATAGCGTGACCTTTGTGACGACACGCTAACTTAGATGGGCAAAATTGGTATCGGGTTAGCTACCCGTTGTTGGTTTAGTAAGGTAACAATGTCATGCGGCTTATAATAATCCAAATCACCGAAATGCTACTAGACGCTCCGAATTACGATGTATTGCCTGACTAGCAATACAGGGTCATACTATTGATATTATGTTCGTGTTTTGGTTTTCATAACCATATTCATATAACGATTTTTATTTTCATACAACGTCTTAATACGTATTGTATGATGTTTTTACGACATTGGCTCGTATAATGATTTTAAGGCAAACGCCTATATTATGATTTTGATGAAGATCTGTATAAAATGACTTTGGCTATTTTTATGGCCTATTACAATGATTTGTACAAAATGATTTTCAGTAATAATTTTATACTGATATTATATTGATGGATTTTATTAAACTCTATGAATTCACTCGGCGTTATCGCTGACCTTTTCTTTTAACATGTTTTATCTCAGGTACTTGAAGGTAATTCTCGGGAAGACAACAAGAATTCATGGCCCGCACTTAAACAATATTTTCCATTCAAATACTTTGTAAAACTTTGTATGAAATGTAATGACTTGGGACCGATGTAACTTTGATATTTATGAATGGAAATGCTTTTATTATTAAACGACGCGATTTTTATGCGTTGTCTATGATGTGAGTAATGTGCTATCCCGTAACACCAACGAGTCTTCCGCTGTATCGAGTTGTATAAATTTGGGGGTGTTACAGTTTGGTACCAGAGCTCTCGTTATAGAGAACGAAAGATTTTTAAAACCAAGGTTTTGAATATAACATTTCAAAATCTTTTAACTATAAACATTTTTCTAAAAATGTCTAAAAATCTTTTGACTATAACGGTGCCGAAGAATTCCCGAGTTACCGACAAGGCCAAGACTGAGAAGTGTTATTTTAATATATATATAACTTGGATTATATATATATATGATGTAATTTTATTACATGATTGTTTGATGATTATTTTGATATTTATACGAGGTATTTATACGACGTAGATTGTCACAAGAAACCCTAACTCCCCTAGTAAATTAATCGAAGCTATTCTCGTAGGAATTCTAGCCATCCTAGATCAAAACCAAGTTGTGGATATTTATGATCCCAACAAATGGTTGATATTCGTAGAAATGTAGATAGTAGTTGATCGTGATATTGAAGAAGAATTGGCGAGATTAAATCTGATATCGATGTCATGACGATCTTTCCTTATAGAGTGGAGTTGACAAAACGTTACCACCTAGAAAGATGTCATCTGATTCGTTGTCATCCAATTCTTAAATTGAAATCGAAAGGGTGAATTTTGCACTTGAGGCTGTCATTGGAACCAGTACCCAAAAGCCTCATGCCACTAATACCTTTCCGAGAAGTCTTATTGAATGTGTGAGTCATCTCATGCTAGTGACTCATTTAATAATTGTGGTTGTAAGAGCTATAGGATTTGAAATTAAGTGTTGATCATATCGAGCTTTTATTGCCCTATTAAGGTGTAAGAATAAGGATGAAAGTATTGGAGAATGAGGTAGGATATCGAATTGAGTATAAAATTGGTTAAAACTTGAATAAAGTAAAATTTAACCCGTATGGAATATGAGATTGTTAGGAGGAAGTCGTTAAGTTCTTTGATTGAATTATAAGGTTTTAAATGATTGTTTGTTTGTGTTAAGGGTTGTTCCTAGGCCATTGTCCACTAATGAGGATGCCCAGTGTCCAAGAAATAAATTGAAGAAATCTTCTTCTAAATTGGGACCGATGGATCTTCCGGGACAGGTGGGACACCTAATGACTCTTGTAGATTAGTATTCATTGTGGTATCTTTTAAAAATCCCTAACTTAACTGAGATATCAGTTGGTAGGATGAGTTTTGAGAATTGTATGACATAGTGACACGTAATGTGTTACGGTACAATTTGACTTGTTTGTGATTAATGAAAAGACTACCTTTGATTACTAAATTCTACATGTATCGATGTTATCTATCTCTTATTGCTTCATCCTAGTGTTCGCATTAGTGATGCAACCATTGAACAAGTATTCATCTTGAATTGAGTTACGTTGTGGATTATTCCCTTTGTATTCCTGAGTGCCATCGAGGTCATGAATCTCCTGATTATTTGGCTAGGCTCATTTCCCATCATATCATAGTTAGTTCTTGGTGAACCACTCTTCATCACTCCTTTGCAGATCACACATTGTTTTTATAAAGTTAAAACGGTATCCTTTGAGAAAATTTAATTTTCATCACTATAGGGATTATACAAAGTGAGATTTATAAGTGATTGTTATCGAAATGAAGTTGTTTATAAAACACCTTGGAAACTTAATTATTTCCATAACAAAGAAAACCTTTGTAAATATATATTTTTTTTATTCTTATTTAAGAATTAAGCATGAAAATGTTTTTATTATAAACATGATGATAAAATTTTGACGAACTGAGTATTGCATCGTTAATCTTGAAATTGTATATAGTTGCGCGCCTACATACAATTTGGAATGGACTATGCAAGACTGATTAGTAGTCACCATAAAACTAATGAATAAACACTACATTTTATTTGAAAATTGTGAAAGAATAAATTTACGAGATCTGCAAGAAGTGCAAAATAGGGACATATTAGTAGGGACACCTACATATGTGCCTGTAGCATCTACTCTTCTGAGTCGAATTTACTCATCTGTGGAAATTGTCTTATTTGACAATTGACAATTCTTTCTTGTATACCCGACTGGATGTATTGACGTTCTTATCATTTCTTTTGATTTGATTTCATTTGAATGACCTGGGTAACGATCCGAGGAGCTTTCGAATGCATACTCAAATTATGAAAACATGGGATATATTCATATTCGTTAAATGTTTTCGTCTGTATCTGATTTGAAATTCTCTCGCGTAGATTATGCGTTAACCTTCCTCTTTAGATGAAAGTTGTGTCTCCATATATCCTTGAATTTGCGAAGGATTATGAATTATTATTAGTCTTTTGAGAAGTTCACATCTTATCGACGACAATGCAACTGGAAAGTTGATAGTGCCCGTAAAATGGATTGATTGATTATGACATGACGACATTGTCTTAATTGATGGGAACTCGAGTATAATTTCCCTAATTGATAAGATGTTGATTATCAAAAGTAATCTAAATAATTCTTGATGGATGACTTGAAATTATACCGCGAATGGTTGTGAATTAGTCCTAGATATTATAATCTAGAAGAACCTAATATGAATTTATTAAAAGATGTTTATCTTATCTGAAACTTTAGGAGGTATTTGTTGGTGAATTAACTAGACTTTTGCCATTAAGGCAAGTTGAAATTGGTATTGATTATATTTCCGGTGCTGCACTTGTGGCTTGTGCACTGTACGTCAGCACCATCTGAATTTAAGGAATTACCGTACAACTGAGGGAGTTGTCGGAGAAAGATTTTATTCTGCCAAGCCCGTCATCATGAAGAGCTATGGTGTTATCATTCCTTATATTTATAGATTACTGTGAACTGAGTAAATTGACAATCGAAAACGATATCCATAACTCGAAATGGAAGATTTGTTCGATCATTTACAAGGTTCTAGCGTATGTTTTAAAGATTTGATCCACGGCATGGTTATCATCAACTTCGCATCTGCGAAAAAGATTATCTATTCCAATCACTACATCCGGTACTTGTAATGAACATTATGAGTTTCACGTGATGTCGTTTGGATTGACTAATACACATGTAGCATTCATAAAATTGGTGAATCACGTGTGTAGGCTGTAATTTGATAAATTCATGCTTGTGATCATTAAGGACTATTTATTTGTTTATTTATAAGAATAAGAATGAATTAATAATTATTAATAGATTGCCCTTAGATGACTGAGAAATAAAAACATGTACCTTGAATATTTAACATGAGATTAAAGACTTAAACCTTTACATGATTTAACCGTGTGATTAATAGATAATGGAATATACATTGACTCTTTAAAAATTAAGAGCCCTTTTAAGACTTTGGATTTTACCAAAAGAAATGGAAATATGTTTTGACAAATGTTTTAACAAAGGATTTTAAGGGATTATTCCCTTATACACAAACCATTTAACTAAAACTTCTGTTTAGGGGTAAATGTTTGTGTATACCTCAAGATAACCTAAGAGGGATTGAGGAAACCATTTAAACCATGACTTGAAATTTGAAACGATAATTTACGCTTTTCAAACTAAGAAAATTTTGACCACAGTATAACCAAAGATTTTTCGAACATTTACGAATCCTATTAATTATTTTCGATAAATCAACAAAAATCGTGTTAATTAAATTCAAATTTATTTTTGAACATTTTATATAATTGGTCGAACTAAGAAATTTAAAACTTTTACGTTTACGCTTCATAAAAATTAACTAATAATTATTTAATTAATTATAATAATTATCGATGCTTTAGACGACGGATTGAGTAAAACTGATAAAAATGATAGATAAGACGAAACTGAAACTTAGAAAATATGAAGAAAGGTGAACGTAATTACTGACGCATAATATAGAAAGAATATCTGAATGAATTGTGGACATGATAATCACATCATCATGAGAAGTGAATATAGATACCGACGCATTATGTAGAAAAGATAAAGAACCAGTTAGGACATGTTCCTTAATAATGAAGGTGCAAAATAAATTGCCGAACGATATAAACAATGTTTGTAAAAAGGATAATATAGATAATAAAAAGGGATTCACGACTAATATGAATCATTAAGATTGAGAAGCCGATGGCGTTAAGTTTATAAAAGGCCACTCGTGGTTGCCTAAAAATAGAGGATTGTGAGATATAGTTATGCTGGAATTTATAAGTATAAGTATTATATGTATGTCATTTTTGACTAAAAGTATCTTTGTCTGAAGAAGTTGTACTAATGACAATTATGAAGGCAGACATCGCCTCATACATTAGTAAACGTCCTCATACATTAGTAAACGTCTAGCTATTGCAAAGGTCATCATCTGAATTTGATTCGATTTGGGTCATCGTCGACAGACTGACCAAATCTGCTAATATCATTCCCGTTAATGATAAATGCAAAAGAGTTATGTAAACATAGTGTGCCTGTATCGAACATCTTTATCAAGATCCTCACTTCACATCGAATTTCTAGAGATTTGCTCAGAAATCATTGAGAACGAACCTTGATGAGAGTACTATATACCACCCCAAATCGAAGGGACGAGGTAAAGTAACGATGCAAAGTAATATAAGTGCTGTTTTATGTTTGAATGATTGACCTTTGGTAATAGACCGTATAATCGTTTTCCTTTGGAAGGATTATCATTGATAATCATCGTATTAGGATTGAGATCGAATCTTGTTAGGATCTAAATATTAGAGCATCTGTAAGCAGGAGTTGAGATGAATACATCCGACATACACCCATTGTGAGTTGGACATGTCTTTTAGGTTTAAGGTTTCCTATGATGGCGAACCTAACCTTACAAAATACCCGACCCGCGAGATCTGAAATGATTGTTGAAATTAGGATTTGATTATTAACTGCCGATAGTGGGCAGGAGGTTATGTGAATATAAAATATAGATCTTGAAGTGCCAAATGGGTAGCGAAGTTATGCCACAATTTTTAACCTTGGAAAAAAAATGAATTCATGATCTGACAAATCATGGGATATAAGTCCCCGTTGTATGGGACCATTGAGATGACGTAAAAGTTGGGATTGAAAGGCATATAAGCTGGATCTACCCTAGGACTTCAAAGACTGCGTGAATTATGTTTCGTATATCGAACTTGATGGAATATCTATCAACTGAAAATCTGATTGTTCTTAGTAAAGCTTAGATCGGCGAAAAGTTGCATTCATCAGAAACCCGTGAACATCATAGATAGAGAAAGTAAGTTAACATTTAGCCTGATCTTATTCCCGTAATTATGTTTGATGAAACTCGCGTATTATAGTGGATTACACTTGTGAGAAAAGACCGAGTGTGGAAGAAATACCCACATGGCTTTAACTCTATAAGAAGCGAGTAGTAAGGTAAGATGATCTTTGAGGACAAAGATCCTGTTTAGGGGTAAATGCTGTGACAATCCGTCAATTTACGATTGATATTTTATTCTCAAATATTATTCTCAAATATTATTTTAATGTTACAATATGAACTCACTTATTTTTGGGAAGAAATTTGGATTTACGTCTTGAAGTAGCATCGACTACGTTTAAACCGGAGGATTCTACGTTACGTGCTTACGTTTACATACACCGTCTTTGGTGACAGTCCGACATTTCAGAAAATAAATTTGTCCATGAATATTATTTTGGAGTTTTAAATTTGTGTTAGTTCATAAACTCACAAATTTACGAGAAGAGATTAGGACTTACGATTTTATTTTAACGTCCTTTACGACTAAACCGGAAACCTTAGGATTACGTATTTACGTTTTCGAACTCCGTTTTTGATGAGACAATTTTTATTAGATTCGTTTTGTGACGGTGATTCATAAATTATAAAAACGTTTTTCGTAAAATGACCCGAGGACACGCAAATCGAGAAAACTAGAATCGAGTAATACCCGTAAACTAGTGAGATGGGACAAAATACATTGTCCCACCCCACTAGCTTACATGGGACGGCAACAATGTACAACACACCACATTTGGTGTCATTTTTACTTAACTAGATAGACACTTGTCCTTTAAGCTTACTTTGTAAGCTAACAACTTAACTAAAACCACTAGCTAACACAAAACTAGCTACTTGTTTTCATTATACCATTTCCCTTACATGCAATCAACACCAAAACTCTCTCAACTCCATCCTCCTTGCCGTCCAAAATAAGCCAACAAACACCCTCTTTGATCTCTTCTAGCCATAAACCACATGTTTACTAGCTCTATTAAGGAGTATTCTTGAAGTCTTGCTCATTTGGTGGCCATATTAACATCTTTGGAGGTGATTTGCTTATGTCCTAGGGCTGATTTTCCAACCTATGTTCTTGATATTTGATGGTCTTGGAGATACTTGTTATGTTCATCAAGTTCTTGTCTTCCTAAAACAAGAAATCCACTTGGTTGGTAAAGAAGATCATCCTCTCCATTTTTCTCTTGTTATTTTGTAAAGAACAAATGTATTTTCTTTCATTTTGTATATGTATATGATGTATATATGATGATAAAAATTTTGTGTGGGGATCAAGTGTTGATAAATATGCTTAAAAATGATGATAACTATAAGAAATGAAGCTAAAATCTTGATTATTTAGTTGGCTGTATAAAAACAGTAGATAACTAAAAGATGAACTGATAAAATTGCATGGTTTGATCCATTTACAGTAAGTAGAAGATGTTATACACATGTGAGAGTTGGCCATGCAATGGAATCAAAATAATGAGTGAGATATGATCAAAACAAGTTAGGTGGTGTAATCTGAATAAGCAGTTTTGTAAGGACTGTTAAGGCATGATAAGTTTAAAATGGGCAGTAGCTATAACTAAGTTAAATGTAGCACATAATATGAAGAACATGTCACCCAAAAATGAGCTTCTAATTCATTATAGAACTCTAGATATGTTAAAAATGGTGAACATGAAGTTAAAAATCAGATTTTTGGAAATAATGTTTATTATCAGGCATTCCTCGGAAAGGATTTGTTTGCACTTGCTGAATCATGTGGTGCTTCAACGAAAACTCAGGAGCGTTGATTTGCATCGGCGCAATCGGTCCTCCTCGTCCAAACATTATTGGTTGACAAAGCTCCTCCATGGTCCGAAGATCGGGCTGTGGAAGAACATTGTTGTTATTATTAGGGTGCGGTGGATTATTGTTGTTTACACCTGACATAGCTAAATCTTCTGGAGTGTCGGGCTCTTGATAATTAGAAGATCTAGTACGCATACACCTGAAAATGCAAAAGAAAAAGAAACCAAACACAAAGACAATATATATACACAATAAAAATAAAATCTTTTTGGGTTTTTGAAATTTTTTTAATTTTTATGGTTTTTATCAATTTTTAATTTTTTATGATTTTTTGAATTTTTAAGGCAAGAAAATAACGTTCACAAGTGAGTGGATCCCAAAAAGCAACGTGTCTCTCACAGAAAACCGTCAATCTTAACGAAAAGAGCCGGCAGCGGCGCCATTTGATACAAGGCTTTTTACACCTTGTAAGAAAATTTAAAGTTCGTTGTGGTCTAATCGAATTGAAAAACTTGCGTTTAATGTGTGACTCAGTTGAATTTGGTGGAAACAAAAAGGTTGTGTCGTTGTAGTATATGAAAATGTGCAAAAACAATTAATGTAAAAGAGCGTTAAAAATTAAATGGCGTGAAAATTAAATCTAAGTCTACTTAAACGAAAGGTGCGATATTTAAAACTTTGACGAAAAGTAAATTAATTAAAATGACTAGAAAATAAAGCGTGACGGAAATTAAAATTAGACAAGTATTAAAAACGTAAACTAAAAATTAAACAAGACAAAGCATAAGAAAACAACTCCTATCGGAATATATTCCGATTAGCCACAATCGGAATGTCAAACCTGTCCAATCGGAATGTTGGTCGGAACCCAATCGGAATGCTGTCACTTACCAATCGGAATATCCAAAACGCCCCAATCGGAATGCTTAACTTACCTCTTGATCGGAATATGGACTTGGTCGGAATGATGATCGGAATATCCAATATCACCTCGATCGGAATGAGACAAGAGTACCAATCGGAATATCTGTCACTTATACGCAATCGGAATACCCAAGACCTATCTGATCGGAATACCAAGAACCCCCCAAATCGGAATGTACTAAAATTACACTAATCGGAATGTCACACAACACCCCAGATCGCAATGAAGTCCAGATCGGAATGTGTCCTATCGGAATATCACCTATCGGAATGTGGCTAAGGAAAATTGGGCAGCACTTCGTTTAAGTAAGCCTCAAGAGCCGTCGGAAAGAGCAATCGCAAAATGCAATCGCAATCCCCAGATCGGAATGAGGGAATGATAGAACTATCGCAATCCCGGATCGGAATGCAAAACCCTTGAACCAATACTGTCACTATCGGAATGTGGTTAGCAAGCCGTCGCAATGTCTAGTAAACCCTCACTTTCCGATGGAGCACAATTTCGTAAAAAGCACAAATCCTAATAAGCTATATCCAATAAGCCGTGACCAAGAACTTGAATGAAATGGAATCAAAACATGACAATAAGCTAAAAAGTTAAAAGCTTTCAAAATTAAAAAGTAGAACTTAAATGAAATTAAAACTTAAAAATCAAAACTTTAAAGAAAACTTCCAAAACACTTAAACAAAATACCAAATAAGCACACAAGGTTGTCAATCTCGAGGCTTACTTCGTATGAGGACTTAAAAGAACGAGATTTTTGGTTAAATAAGCAAATGGATTAAGCAAAACTTGCTTAATCCGAGATTCAAACCGAAACAAAATGAGAAGAGAAGAATGAGAATGGTAAAAATAAACTTGATCAAATGATAAAGAAAGGTAAAGACAAGAATTTAAAGAACACAAATTGAAAACTTACTTGGAATTTAAAGGATAATTAAGGTGCAAAACATGTATTTAAATGACATGAAAAGTAAATGACAAGATATGAAAATGGTGGAAGACTAATTGTCACCTTAGCCAACAAGAATGAAATGTAAACAACTAATGACTATTTATAGGGGAGGATTAGGAAGCTTCCTCCCCTCTTTCATTTCTTCTTAATTACAAGCTTAAATCCCTCCTTTTATTAATCTTCATTAATTATGTCATTAGTCCTTTTCTTCTAATCTTCTTTAAACTTGGACTTAAGGGACTTTTGGCTTCGGGACTTCTTCGAACTCGTCTTTAAATTCTTCAGTAAAATAGACTTGAATTCTTCGGCTTTTGATAAACTTCCGTCTTATGACTTTTTCTTCGATAAATCTTCAGAATTGGTCGTGGACTTCCGTTCTTTTTGCACTCTTGATTTCTCGACTTCGTCTTTCATCTTTTTCTTCAATAAAAGTCCGTAAATGCCCGTGAATGTCCGTATTTTCTCCACTTTTCACCTTTTCGTCCTAAATCACAACAAAAACACAAACCACGCATAATTCCGACATAAAAGACATAAAATACACGTTTTGGCTCGGTTATTATTGTAATTAAGTGGTAGAAAAGATGGGTGTTTACACACCTATCAAATCCCCTACACTTGACCATTGCAATGTCTTCATGCAATGCATTAGTTACAAAGCAAGATTACACTTTACATCATAATCAATCCACGTTGGCCTATATTAAAGACATAGAAAATTAAAAACATACAAAATAAAGAAATCAAAATCATACCTTGGGTTTTGAAAATGTTATGAATAATCATCATCCTCAAGTTTTCACTTTCTCCAAACCAAGCTTAAAAACGAGATCATTGTTATTATAAGTTAGTAGACTAACACGAACTCATGTGGGCCAAATATTCACTTAGACTCCCTTATTCCTAGGGGTATCTCTTATATTTTATTGTTGTCTTGAATGATCACGAGGATGCATTGTTTGACTTATTTCGATAGTTATTTAGTCTGAAAATAAAGTGAACGATTTAATCAATAGTTAGCTAAAGGACCAAATCTTTTAAAACTGCTTCTCGGGACCTCATAAAGTTCATATCTTGGCATAACTCGCTTCGCGATTTGAGACCTTTCTCGGACCGATATTTGGCAGCGACTTCATACTTCAAATCTTGAGAGACGTTCATGAAATAATGGTCTTCTCTTCATAATAGGAATTCTTCACATTGAAGTTTTGAGAGATTCATACTTGGACCACGACTTCTTCATTTTTCTCCAATCTTTATTTTGGACTTTGATATACAACGATCCGCCTCCTTTTATGACTTGGATCTATTTATCCTCATACCTTGTTAGGGTCTTTTCGGATACACTTCTCCATGACTTTTGGGGAGTTTTGCTTTACGTCGTGTGTCTCGATCCTTCATATTGATTTTCGATAAATGATTCTTCACATCACTTTGGATCTTTAGCAACAAAATATAGCCCTCATGCCTTGTTAGGGCCTTTTCGGACTCGCCAATCTTCGCGTCCCGCTTCAATAAGTTATGCCTTGGCTATGAACTCTAATCCATACCGAGCAACTTTTAAACGATCTGGGGCTAGAAGCTAAGTAACTTTTCAAATCGTACAACCTTATTTATTAGCAGATAAATTTATAAGCAAGCGATGGGAGAATAGGCTTATAATTAACTCACATAAATTCACGAAAGAATACCGAACTTATAATTGGCTCTATCATCTCTCGTTCTCCACAGTTTAAAATCTCAAGGAATGAGACTCGTGGATACTTAGCCTATTAAATCAAAATTTTGGGTTTTCGAGTCGCCTATAAGATCTTGCAAATTCTTAGACTTTTTCAAGTTTAGAAATCGCATCTTAAAGTTCCCTTGATAAACGACTCTCTAGGATCAATTATAGGAACTTGCGAAAAGTTCTTGTTCTTAACCCGTGAGAGTTAAGACTTTCGCGTTTTATAGCTCCCTATATAAAAGCCTAGCAAAACTTGACTTAAACACGTTAAGGATACTAGCTAGAGTAAACTCGGATTGAGTCAAAAGATTTACAACGTTTGAAAATTAAAACCACTTATAAAATGTTTATTCTAATAAGGAAAGAAAATAACTATACAAAGGAAAAACTAGTAGGCCAAAATAGATCAAAATTGATTTTCCGGTTAAAATGAGGACAAATACAAGGAAAAGACCACTAAACTTCGATAGAAGTCCCCCCTACACTTAAGATAAACATTGTCCTCAATGTTTAAGCATGTGGGAGTAAACTCCCCTACACTTAGGACATTGTGCACGTTGTTTAAATCTCGCTAAGGAAAAGACAACTAAAGAGATTCCTATTTTAATATTGAGAAAATATATAAAATAGTGAATCGAAAAGAGTTTAGGATAGAACCGGGAAGAAGTAGAACACGGAATCACGGGTCGTCAAGAATCATTAAGAGTGGATCATTGAAGCTCGAATCCCTGATTAAGAAGTGAGGAGAGGAAAGCAAACCAAAGGGTCCCCCTACACTTATGGTAAAGAAAGCGAAAAGATAGATGCATGGGTTGCCTCCCAAGAAGCGCTTGGTTTTTGTTTACCGAGTCGTGAGCCTGACTCGACCTTGATTATCAACGGAAGAAGCATAAAACATATCCACCAGGATCAAAGACATGGTTTTCGTCCATCAAATAGCACAAGCTTAAGGCGAACAAGGCAAGCCAAAGAAGAGTAGGCAAGGTTCCCTTAAGCAGTGATGCAGCATGGTGGAAGCAAGGATGAAGTGGTGCAAGCATATCTTCAATAATTCCAAAGATTTTTCCTTTTATTTCATCAGGTGGATACTGAGATGGCTGCAGAATATCGATACCGGGGTCGAACACCTTTTCCTTTAAGGGAAAATAACACTCAGGCTCAGTAGAGTGTGAAGAAGATCTGCAAAGAAGCACAACCTCGTCCTCAGAAGGGGGACAAAGAGGTGTCAAATCATATGTGCAACGGATTTCGGTGTCGACTGGTTTTTTCTCCTTAGAAAGAATGTGCTTCAAATCCAAAGTAGGATCAAGACGATAATCTTCAAAGTCCAAAGGAGGAGCATCACTCTCATGAGGGAAGTATGTGTTGAGAAATTCAGAGAAGTCTTCCTCAAATGAATAATCGTCCAAAGTAGGATCGAGTGATGGCGGAGGATCTTCTTTATGTGAAGAATCGCTCGAGAGAGTATCAGCCTCATCGAAATCATCATACGTGGGCAGCTCGGGATACTCAGAGGTAAGGTCATCATAATCATCCGAGTCTGAGCTAGAATTATCATCATAAGCATCAAAGACCGGTGGAGAATCATAAATGGGAGAAGCTTCCAAATTGGGGCGAGAATCATCCATATCATCGTCAAAAATTGGATTATCAATGCAAGAGTCGAATAGAGGATTGTCGTAGACGACAAAGTCATCAAGCACATTAATCATATTCACTGATTCTCGTCCAAAATATTTGCCGGTAAGCTTCCCCATTTTAAAAACTTTTGAATCATCCCCGACCCGTAAGATTAACTCACCTTCGGCAACATCCACTAAAGCACGTCCGGTTCTCAAGAATAGCCGACCAAGTATTAAAGGAATACGAGGGTCCATTTCATAATCAACTACGACAAAGTCAACCGGGAAAGTAAATGTGCCAACTTTAATAAACACGTCTTCGGCTATACCAACGGGGTAAGCGAGAGTGCGATTTGCAAGTTCAAGAGTCATCTTTGTTGGAGTGAGGTCGGGCAATGATAGTGTTTTCCAAACACTCAGTGGCATCAAATTAATACTAGCCCCGAGATCAGCAAGGGCAGTAAATTCTTCAGTTTTGTTGAACACGCAAGGCAACACAAAATGACCGGGATCTCCAAGCTTTTCCGGAAGTTCTTTAAGAATAACTGCAGAGCAGTTTTCATTTAATCGTGTGTTGGCGAGTTCAATCAGCTTCTCCTTCTTGCTAAGCAATTCCTTGAATGCTTTGACAAATTTCGGCATGTGGCAAAGTGCTTCAACAAGGCTAATGTTGATGATCATTTGAGATAGCATATTCACATATTTCGATACTTGACAGTCATTCTTGGTTAGCTCGTTGGTCTTGCCTATGCGAGAAGGGTATGGGATTTTGGGTTGGTAGGGAGACGGTGAAGGTGTAGTTGGTGAAGGTTGTGATGTTAAAGGGTCCTTCCGAGATACATCGTCATGACGAGGCGGAGACGGTAATGGTGTACTAATACTAGGTGTAGGAGGAGTAGGGATACATGGTGGTGGAGGAGGTGTAGATGATGGAGGTGGGATTGGTGGTCCTACGATGGTGACTCCACTACGAGTAGTAATAGCACTCACATTGGCTCGCGGATTAGTGACGGTGTTTGAAGGTAGAGAACTTGAAGTAGAAGGTTGAGTGGCGGGCAAGAAACTAGCCAACAGATTCTTTAATTCAGTCGTTTGAGTGCTGAAGGAGGATTGAATATTATCGCGAACCTCGGTTCTAATGTTATTACCTTGCTTTAGGATATCTACTTTCAAATTGATTATTTGGCTTTGTAGATTCTTGATTTGCTCACCTTGGGTTCTCATGATTGATTCAACATCGGGATTAATGGTTGGGTTTTGTTGGGCGGGTGGGTTATAAGGATTAGAAGCTCTTGGTGAGATTTGGTTGCTTCTATTGTAGTTGTTGGCGGGGTTTCGGTTTTGAGGAGAAAAACCGGGTGAAAGGTAATTGTTGGACCGGTAGTTCAGCAGATTTCTATCCCCTTGTTGTCTAGCTTGGTAATTTTCCGGTGAATAATTACCGTAAGCAGCATACACATTTTCCGGATTTCCTTGAGTCGAATGACAATCGATGTATGGGTGAGGACTGCCACATGTTTCACAAGGATTAGCAACCGCTTTAACTTGTTGTTGTTGTTGGTTTGAAGCGAGAAGCGTAATACTTTTGCTCATTTCAGTCATCATGCGGGTGAGTTCGGTCATCTCAGGGTTTGCTGAGGTGGAAGAAACATTGACTCTCGGGTTGTTCCTTGAAGAAGCAGAGGAATCCCAGTTTTTGTGGTGAGTAGTCATGTTCTCAATTAACTCTCTACACTCCTCGGGTCTCCTTTTCATGAATGTGCCACCGGCGGCTGCATTAATCGTATCACGATCTCGAAAAGTCAAACCGTTGTAGAAAGTATCAATTAAGGTCACAGGGAGCATGTTGTGGTTTGGACAACGATCAATCAAGACATTATATCTTTCCCAAGCATCAAAAAGAGATTCATCAGGGTCTTGCATGAAACCGCTGATTTGATTGCGAAGGCTCGTGACCATGGATGGTGGAAAGTAGCGCGACAAAAAGCGTTGAGTCATGTCATCCCAAGTGTGAATAGAATTCTTTGGAAGACGATCAAACCATTTCTCGGCATGATGTGATAGAGTGTGTGGAAAGAGTTGAAGGCGTAGAACATCCATTGTGGCACCGGGCAACTTAATGCTTTGGGTGATTGTAATGAACTTGTCGAGGTGTTTGTTGGCATCATCATCAGGCATTCCTCGGAAAGGATTTGTTTGCACTTGCTGAATCATGTGGTGCTTCAACGAAAACTCAGGAGCGTTGATTTGCATCGGCGCAATCGGTCCTCCTCGTCCAAACATTATTGGTTGACAAAGCTCCTCCATGGTCCGAAGATCGGGCTGTGGAAGAACATTGTTGTTATTATTAGGGTGCGGTGGATTATTGTTGTTTACACCTGACATAGCTAAATCTTCTGGAGTCTCGGGCTCTTGATAATTAGAAGATCTAGTACGCATACACCTGAAAATGCAAAAGAAAAAGAAACCAAACACAAAGACAATATATATACACAATAAAAATAAAATCTTTTTGGGTTTTTGAAAATTTTTTAATTTTTATGGTTTTTATCAATTTTTAATTTTTTATGATTTTTTGAATTTTTAAGGCAAGAAAATAACGTTCACAAGTGAGCGGATCCCAAAAAGCAACGTGTCTCTCACAGAAAACCGTCAATCTTAACGAAAAGAGCCGGCAGCGGCGCCATTTGATACAAGGCTTTTTACACCTTGTAAGAAAATTTAAAGTTCGTTGTGGTCTAATCGAATTGAAAAACTTGCGTTTAATGTGTGACTCAGTTGAATTTGGTGGAAACAAAAAGGTTGTGTCGTTGTAGTATATGAAAATGTGCAAAAACAATTAATGTAAAAGAGCGTTAAAAATTAAATGGCGTGAAAATTAAATCTAAGTCTACTTAAACGAAAGGTGCGATATTTAAAACTTTGACGAAAAGTAAATTAATTAAAATGACTAGAAAATAAAGCGTGACGGAAATTAAAATTAGACAAGTATTAAAAACGTAAACTAAAAATTAAACAAGACAAAGCATAAGAAAACAACTCCAATCGGAATATATTCCGATTAGCCACAATCGGAATGTCAAACCTGTCCAATCGGAATGTTGGTCGGAACCCAATCGGAATGCTGTCACTTACCAATCGGAATATCCAAAACGCCCCAATCGGAATGCTTAACTAACCTCTTGATCGGAATATGGACTTGGTCGGAATGATGATCGGAATATCCAATATCACCTCGATCGGAATGAGACAAGAGCACCAATCGGAATATCTGTCACTTATACGCAATCGGAATACCCAAGACCTATCTGATCGGAATACCAAGAACCCCCCAAATCGGAATGTACTAAAATTACACTAATCGGAATGTCACACAACACCCCAGATCGTAATGAAGTCCAGATCGGAATGTGTCCTATCGGAATATCACCTATCGGAATGTGGCTAAGGAAAATTGGGCAGCACTTCGTCTAAGTAAGCCTCAAGAGCCGTCGGAAAGAGCGATCGCAAAATGTAATCGCAATCCCCAGATCGGAATGAGGGAATGATACAACTATCGCAATCCCGGATCGGAATGCAAAACCCTTGAACCAATACTGTCACTATCGGAATGTGGTTAGCAAGCCGTCGCAATGTCTAGTGAACCCTCACTTTCCGATGGAGCACAATTTCGTAAAAAGCACAAATCCTAATAAGCTATATCCAATAAGCCGTGACCAAGAACTTGAATGAAATGGAATCAAAACATGACAATAAGCTAAAAAGTTAAAAGCTTTCAAAATTAAAAAGTAGAACTCAAATGAAATTAAAACTTAAAAATCAAAACTTTAAAGAAAACTTCCAAAACACTTAAACAAAATACCAAACAAGCACACAAGGTTGTCAATCTCGAGGCTTACTTCGTATGAGGACTTAAAAGGACGAGATTTTTGGTTAAATAAGCAAATGGATTAAGCAAAACTTGCTTAATCCGAGATTCAAACCGAAACAAAATGAGAAGAGAAGAATGAGAATGGTAAAAATAAACTTGATCAAATGATAAAGAAAGGTAAAGACAAGAATTTAAAGAACACAAATTGAAAACTTACTTGGAATTTAAAGGATAATTAAGGTGCAAAACATGTATTTAAATGACATGAAAAGTAAATGACAAGATATGAAAATGGTGGAAGACTAATTGTCACCTTAGCCAACAAGAATGAAATGTAAACAACTAATGACTATTTATAGGGGAGGATTAGGAAGCTTCCTCCCCTCTTTCATTTCTTCTTAATTACAAGCTTAAGTCCCTCCTTTTATTAATCTTCATTAATTACGTCATTAGTCCTTTTCTTCTAATCTTCTTTAAACTTGGACTTAAGGGACTTTTGGCTTCGGGATTTCTTCGAACTCATCTTTAAATTCTTCAGTAAAATAGACTTGAATTCTTCGGCTTTTGATAAACTTCCGTCTTATGACTTTTTCTTCGATAAATCTTCAGAATTGGTCGTGGACTTCCGTTCTTTTTGCACTCTTGATTTCTCGACTTCGTCTTTCATCTTTTTCTTCAATAAAAGTCCGTAAATGCCCGTGAATGTCTGTGTTTTCTCCACTTTTCACCTTTTCATCCTAAATCATAACAAAAACACAAACCACGCATAACTCCGACATAAAAGACATAAAATACACGTTTTGGCTCGGTTATTATTGTAATTAAGTGGTAGAAAAGATGGGTGTTTACACACCTATCACACCCCAGTTCGCGCCTTGACGGTTGATCCCCGTCGTGCCACATTGATTGGTAAGCGAATTTATGTATGAGAAGATTTCCATAGCGTGACCTTTGTGACGACACGCTAACTTAGATGGGCAAAATTGGTATCGGGTTAGCTACCCATTGTTGGTTTAGTAAGGTAACAATGTCATGCGGCTTATAATAATCCAAATCACCGAAATGCTACTAGACGCTCCGAATTACGATGTATTGCCTGACTAGCAATACAGGGTCATACTATTGATATTATGTTCGTGTTTTGGTTTTCATAACCATATTCATATAACGATTTTTATTTTCATACAACGTCTTAATACGTATTGTATGATGTTTTTACGACATTGGCTCGTATAATGATTTTAAGGCAGACGCCTATATTATGATTTTGATGAAGATTTGTATAAAATGACTTTGGCTATTTTATGGCCTATTACAATTATTTGTACAAAATGATTTTCAGTAATAATTTTATACTGATATTATATTGATGGATTTTATTAAACTCTACGAATTCACTCGGCGTTATCGCTGACCTTTTCTTTTAACATGTTTTATCTCAGGTACTTGAAGGTAATTCTCGGGAAGACAACAAGAATTCATGGCCCGCACTTAAACAATATTTTCCATTCAAATACTTTGTAAAACTTTGTATGAAATGTAATGACTTGGGACCGATGTAACTTTGATATTTATGAATGGAAATGCTTTTATTATTAAACGACACGATTTTTATGCGTTGTCTATGATGTGAGTAATGTGCTATCCCGTAACACCAACGAGTCTTCCGCTGTATCGAGTTGTATAAATTTGGGGGTGTTACAAACGCAATAGACTCAGTGTAATGAGCATACCTGAAAATAGGGGTTCATTGTTTAATGCAATCAGTAGGCTTCACATCCAATTTCTATTCCAGGTAGAATTGCATCAACTTCTCTCAATAAGCCAAAGCTACCTTTACGAAATCACTTACTTGCAATGGCATACTGTGGGACAACCTGTACAATGATATGCAAACCCATATACCAGAGTCCCCGTATAGGCCAGCTTGTATTGGGACTGTATAGTTATATCGAAAACTGATCTTGTATTTAGATCCATCTAAACCTTTTTTTGCATAACTCCACTATGAACCAAATACATGGGCATTTTCAGACTCAATTTTGACATAATCTTCAACATCCAGGGACGAGTTTCTTTCCCTGAGATAGGCGATCTCAAACTGTCATAAAAGGTGACAACTCCCAAACAAATATGGAACTGTGCCATGAACCAATGTACATTATTATAATTTATTGGAAGTACACCTGCAATGGATAAAACATTATAAGAGAATGTTATGAAATACAACACTTCATTACAAAATACGGTATACAACTTCGTACCTTTTCAACATTTTCATCCCACCAAGGGACGCCATATTTTCCACCATCGGCAAAGCATATCGGGAGAAGATCTGGGCCAAGAAGTTTATAGTTGAGAAAAGGATTCATCATTGCCCCGGCAGAAGCCTTCCGGAACAACCACAGATACTTAACCCAAATCTCAATGTGCTGGAGATAAAATATATAAACTTACGTTAGTTAGATAAATAATGTTTTGCAATCATGTATAGGTTTATTAATGGATTAGAGTTACCTCATCGTAGAGCCAACCCCTTTTTAAACCTCTTTTACCAGTCAAAGTTCCCCAAAAAAACTACCAACATCATGAGATTATTCTAGCCATGGAAATGTCCATCTCATTTGGTTGAAATTTTTATCACCCATCAATGCTTGTAGTTCATTAGGAATGACTACGATTCAGCCAGGTGCTTTTTTCTCACGACTCAAATCCTATAAAATAAATTATAATATGAGATTACTTTATCTGTCACATTCCAATACATATAGGATACTTTGTAAATTGATACCTCTTTCCACGGTGTTATTTGGATCTCAATTCCACTAGGGCTAAATAAAACTTTATTATCCTCTTTCCACGACGTTATTTGGATCTCGATTCCACCAGGGCCAAATAAAACTTTATTATCCTGTTCTTTTCCAGACTTGTTTGTCTTGCGGCGCCTTTTCTTACACTGAACTTCTGTTGTTGGAGGTCGTTGCATAAATGGATCCTGTAAAGCCGGACCCGGTCACTTTTGACGGTCAAGTGGAAGAGCTATAGTTGGAGCAGGTGAGTTTGGATACGGTATAAAATAACCATTTTCCCGATAAAAGGTAAAAAAAGTTAATATTATCATGCGATAGAACACTTCACCCTAGGTTTAACATAAACATTTATACACAAATAATGGAATCCACTACAATTATATATAAATGCACCAACATCTTGTTGATCCTAAATTTAGATCGATTAGCTTTGTGTTAGTGCAAACATTACGATGTTTAATCAAGATGATCCATTTATGTTTTGGTGATGACAAACGTATAACTCGCAATATATAATGTAAAATGTGTAAGGTACTCGTAATCACTCAAGCATACTTATGTATACTTCTCTCGACACCTTGAAGATTACATTCGTCATGAAAGACAACAAAGACGCGCGGTTCTCTTATAGAAGACGCGGTTCCTTAGTGATATCGAACCGCGAGAAGATATAGAACCGCGGGCAGTCAAGCCGGTTTAGGCTTACTCAAGATTTTTGGAAGCTTCTAGAAGATGAAGGGAAACTAATAAATTCAAAATTCAAATTTTAGATTTACTTCTAGAAGATGGAGGGAAGAAAATAAATTCAAATTTCAAATTTTGAATTTGGGCTCCAAGAATATAAGGTGCACTCTTTTATCCAATGGGTAGTCTACTCTTTTATCCATTAGGTAAAAAGGTGCTCTCCAAGGAAAGAGTTGGCTATAAATAGAAGACTATTCTCTTCCATTTTACTTGAGGAAAAACACACAAAAACCTGTAACATCCCATTCCTCATTTGCCTCATCCTTCTCAAAAGCAATGAGAAGAACACTTTCACCCTTGTGAAGTGTTAGTGTCTAGAGTCATAGCATGATGAAGATCTCTCTAGATCAAGTCATGATTATAGTCTTCCTACTATGTATATGTAGAAGATCCAAGTTGTGGGTACACTTGGATGTGTTTGTAAAGGTAGAATATCCAAGTGATGGGTATCCTTGGATTAGGTGTTAGTTGTGTAGATCCAAGTCTTGTTAGTACTTGGATATAGTGTTAGAGTTATAGATCTAAGTGTTGTGTGCTTAGATCTATATGGTTTATGTGTTTAGGCCATAAAACACAAGGTTTGTTATGTTGGGCCATAAAACATAACTAGTGGGTAGATTAGGTTGTGTCTTGGTAGTTCTCACTAAACTCTAAAGTGATGTGGTTGTGTCTAGGTAGTTCTCACTAAACTCTAAAGTGATGTGGTTGTGTCTTGTGAGTTCTCACTAAACTTTAAAGTGATTAGTAGTTGTGTTGTGTGAAGTTCTCACTTAGCGTCAAAGTGAAGAGTCGTGAAGATTGGTTCTAGCTTTCGATTAGAACTCGACATCTATCCTTGTGTCGTTAAATGGTGAAGTGGGAAACGTTGTGTAGATTGGTCCTACCTAAGATTAGGACTCGACATCTAGCTTAGTGTCGGAAATGTGTAAGCGACGTGTATGGTTTTCTCCGCCTTGAAAGGAGTTTTGTTTACTAGTGAAGTAACTCTCGAGTAAGGTGTACTCGAGGAGTGGAGTAGGGCGAAGAGGAGCTTCGTGACCGAACCACTATAAATCATCGTGTCGGTACTTTCCTTTGCATTTATGTCTTTACTATTATAGATGTATTTATATTTTGTGTGATGTGTGCATCTCATAATCTAAACATCTAAGTTGCGAAAAAGCTAAGGCTTAGTACGTGTGTGCTTCGTGTTTAGATTATGGTCAAGTGTACATCACTTAGTCTAAACATCCTAGTTGCGGAAAAGCTTATGCTTAGTACGTGTGTGCTTAGTGTTTAGACTATTGCTTGATGTACTCTTGATTTGATGTGTTTGTGTGTTTACTTACTTGTAGTATTTATCTTTCAATCAAACACATCTCCTATCTAGTCAAGCTTGATCGAGAATTTGATACAAAGGATTGTCAAAGTTTAACATGTAACAAAAGGTTAAGTTCACTGTCGGCGGTTCCCTAAATGGACCGGCGGTTCTTTATTGATAAAGAACCGCGGGTACACATAAGGAACCGCACACAGTGGGATTAAGCCGAAATGTTTTGAAAACTAACTAGAAACTATTCAACCCCCCCTTCTAGTTTCTACAATTGGTATCAGAGCGAGGTTATTCAAGATCTTTGAAGTATATTGTACTTTAAAACTTGGATCGATCTTTGCTCTCTTTTTCAAAACAAATGGTTTTTAAAAATGAAAACGGTTTAAAAAAAAATAGAGACGATCTTTGTATCAAATTGTTCATGAAGAGTGATTACTTATGAAATGTGTTTCGTTGTTTCATTTGTACAAGTTTTGGTGTTAAATAAACTTTGTCTAATAGCTTGAATTAAATCTTCTCATGTTTGGAAGTATTAAAATCTTTTGTGTCATAATTAACTCTAAAATACGAGTTCTATGTGTCTAAAATGATTTTTTAGAGTCCTAAGTCCTTCCAGAAAGTTACCAAATGATTTTGGCCAAAAACTCATTTTTGGTCTTCTGACCGCGGTTCTTTATTGTTCCCCGCGGATCCTTATCAATAAGGAACCGCAGTCAGTCTGACTCAGATTTTTGCAAACTTTAAAAAATCATATAAAATCAACCGTAAGTCCGTAGAAGTCGTGCCACCCATCATTTCGAACGTAATTGAATTTTCTTTCAATTAAAAATGATTCCAAACCTTTATTCAAACTTAAAAATTTGGATGGTTTCTAAGTTCCATACTTTGTCCAAAGTATTGAGCGTCGGTTTGTCGTAAAACTTGTGTTTTATTCTTTTCTATTAAGTTGGACATATCTTGGTGATATATCTTTGAAAATTGATATATTTACAAATTGTTAAACTTAATTAAATTTTAAATGGGTCAAAGACTATTTTCAAATAAAATCAAGCTATGAATACTTTGTTGTCTCTAACACTCAAAACATGGACGAATGCTTTTATATGTTAAGCTAATTGTTTGTGTGTGTTTTCTTGTGTGTTATTATTATATGTAGACATTATTAAGTGTTCCTTGCTATTTGTAGTAGTATTGCTTATATGTCTAGTCTCTTATGCCTTGCTTGGTATTTGTTAGTATCTAGTTTTTCCTAATTAGGATGTATGCTAGATTTCTTGCATTTTAGTTGCAACATTATGTGTGCATTGCATATAGGATTAACATCTCTTAGTTTACAAATGTTACATAAACATCTTGTACACCTCGGGATGTTCTTTAACACTTTCAGGTTTGAAAGCTTTGGGAGCTTGTCAAATCTATTGATTTAGGTCGTCTTACTCGATCATTGTGTTATTAGTTCAAGCAGATAAATGTCTCACTATAAAACATGAAACACCCTTTGAAAATCTTAGCTATTTTCTCTTAAAAGAGTGTTTGTGGGAATCAAGAAAGATTTCGATTAAATATCAATGCATTATTCAAACTATGATTGGTATCATTATCGAATCTAATTGACATGTTTTTTTTGGTGTAGATATGAATGTGGTTTATTAATAATATACATCGGATCATAACTCACACTTGTGTTGATGGTGTTATATTGAATCTACTTGTTCAAATTGTTAGACATATTTTGTTTAATAATTACTTATAATGCACAATAGAGTTGGTTTGATAACTTGGATGTTTCATCCGAAATACTCAAGTAATTTACATTGCTATGCAATTTATAAGTGTGTCATTTCCGAAAGACCAATCAAGAGTGTTCCTTTGGTTTGTGTAAACTTTGTTTATACACTTCAAAGTTATTGGCCTCATGTTCTATTAAGGTAAATAACCTTAACTAGACTTGTTTGACAAGATATGCAATGGTGCATTCTTAACCCTCATTAGGTCATGCATTGTGTCGCCATGCAAGTTTCATCCTTGCTAAACTTTATTAGGAAAATGTTAGAATTACATTTTGTCTAACTTGAGAATGACTACTAGAGAATTTATGCACTAGGATCTTAATTTGACCTAACGGTTGAATTACTTCCATGTGGGAAGTTGAGTTGGTGTATAACTCGTAAAAAGGGTCGTGTTTAGCCTTAATTGAGCACCTCTAGTGATAGTCTCATACTCATTCTCTAAATTGGCTAAATGTCTCTTCCTATATATGACTAATGGTAGTTTACTTTGATGAACTTTGTATGTCATTAGGAGTCTTTTTCTTTTGTAGCCATTAGGTTTTTCTTAACTTTCTTCCTACGTGTTAATTGAACCTATGTGTTTTTCCTTTGTGTGTGTTCTAGTTTTTATTTCTCTTAAGCATAACTTTATGATAAGTTAGACTAGAACATTAGGATATGCTTAATTCGAAAAACCTCCATTCACCACCTAAACCAAGCCTCTAAAGGCGGTTCTTTAAATAAATCGCGGCTCCATATCAATATGGAACCGCCGGTGGAGATAAAGAACCGCGGGCAGAAGCTCTCAAATTCGGGTTTTCTGAAACTTCCCAATTGTTCCAACACCCTTTGGAATCTTTGTTTCAAACCTTTGATCACTCCCAAAATATCTTGGGCTTTCCCTTTTTAACCCTTACTAGTTTGGATCATCCCCTTACCCTTTTAAACCCTCCTTGTTAGCAATGTTATTCACACCTCAAACCATTCATCCTTACCCCTTAAACCACCCATTACTACCATAGTCTCTACAAGAACCTCCAATTCATCCAAAAACTCCTCTTCAAATAGGCACCTCAAAATTAAGATTAAGTTACCCAAACTTAACTCTTCACCCTTTCACGCACCTAAGAATGAGATTGTTCCAATTCTCATCTCTTCATCACCCTCACCACCTCTTGCTCCATTCAAGACTACCTCAATCCATGGTACCAAGCTTTCTCATGGTTCTACCTCCTCTTCATTCCAATCTAGAATGAATGAGCTAACCTCACCCTTCACTCCAAGTACTCTCTTGGATGTGACTACCCAACCTCAACCCATCCAAATCATTCCCATTGTGAATGACTTTGTTGAACCCTTGGTGACTTCACCTTTCACCCCACCAAATTCCGCCACCACCCTTGTCTTTCATTTAAGCATGTGGATTGATTATTGCTAAGACATCTAATTTAAGCAAATCTTAGGATTCTAGTGTAACTAATATTAAAAGTATGCTTAAGTTTTAACCTTGTTTTTTCATACATCTTTGTATGATCTTTATTCTCTTGTATTTCCTTTCATGTTTTTCAACATGATTTTTCTTTGAGTCTTGGATCTTGTTGTTATTATGTTTCTTTCTTTTCTCTTATATTGAGTCCTTTTCTTAAACTAATAAGAATTAGGATTCTTCTTGGAGATTTACATTACATGTAGCTTGATTTGTGATATCTAGATAGATGACTTGCTTGTATGCTACTTGCTTATATATCTTCTTGCTTATCCGTATGCTATATGCTTAATTGATTAGTTAATGAATGCATGCTTATTATAAAGGTTTTGTCTTTGTCAAGCAATTCCCATATAATATCTCTTAGATGTGTCTAACTCATGCATGTCCTTAAATGCTACGTGCTAACATGTTTTACTTAGTCTTCTCTTTTTAAGTAAACATGTTTCTAGCATGCCATATGTGTTAATTGCGCACCTTCTCTACATTGGTTTATTGTTGACTTCATTAGACATTTCATGAATTATCCTATGTGCTTACTTGATTATGTGTTTGATTTTGTACTAACTCTTCATGTATTCTTGAGCTTCTTTTGAGTTTCTTCTCTCATTTTCTTTCGAGATTTCACTATCACCTTCTAAGGTATAGTATTCATGAATCAATTTGTGAAGTTATCCTTAACTTCTTTGATTGAGTTTCTCTTGGTTTATTTTAACCATGCCTCTCTAAGTCGAGTCTCTCTCTTCTATCTTTCTAAACTAAGTTGAGTCGAGCCTCACCCTTTCCTCATCATGTAATTGTTCTTTGAACATTCACAATGATTGAGAAGAGCTACGAAACTTTGAGCATGTAGTTTATTGTATGCTAAACACCATCCATCTTGGTCTTTCTATTCTTTGGCTTATTTGATCTCTTTATCTATATCATTGAGTCTTCTTTTTGGTGTCGACATTCATAAGCATCCTTGCCTATAATGTCTTTGGTTTTATATTTTTCGTTCTTCTCGTTTTTGAGAGTCGATTGAGGTTAAAATTTACAATTGGATTGGGTGATTCCAACAATTCTAAGTTTTTAACCTCTTGAGAGGATTTTGGTTAAATCTTGAATTTTCGTGGGTGATTCCATAAATTCTAAGCTTTTAGCCCTTTGACATATTATCATTACAATTAGTATGGATGTTTCTTCTCTACCTCTATTCCAACATTTATGAATTGATCTTGTCAAGATCCTCTCCTTTGACTTGTTTTTGGATTGATAGAATCGCTTGCACACTTCTTTCTTCAATGCTTGTCATTATTTGTGCAAACGACTTGTTTATCATCCTTATTTTTCTTTTCATCATAGTCATTCCTTCTCTCTTTTCGACTATATGGAATTGTTTTTATTGTCCATGTCATACTCTCTTTAGTTTGGTATTTTTGCCATGATATTAAAGTAGAGTATGTCCTCTCGACAATATTTTCTTTTTTTGGCATTGCTATATATATGCTCTTGTTCACTAACTTTGTTTTGTAGGACATCTAACCCTTCTTTGTAGCTTGTCACTTTTCTTGCTTTATTGGTGCCTCAAGCAAGGGGGAGCTCATATCAAGGGGGAGCATTTTCAAAAGTTTAACTCATTACATTTGCGATCGTTCACTCACTTTAATTGCATTCATTGAACATCTTACAAGTAATGATTTATGGGATCTCGAAGACATGGAGGTAGTTAACCTATGGTGATTGAAGACTTCACTAGGATGACGCAAGCTCAATATCTTTGGATGATGGGATTACGGTTCGGATTCTCGCCTCTCAACCGAATATCTTTTGGATGCAAGCTATCTCAAAGTTGATTCTTCTCTTCTATAAACGACGACTACCTTTGGATGCGTGATCTTCCTCAAATGATATGGATTCTACTCTTCCTCAAATGACGACTACCTTTTTGATTCGACAAAAGGGGGAGAAGGAAGTGTAAACGAGTGCGTTTTACATTTTACTATGCGTTACGGTTTACTTGTTTGTCATCATCAAAAAGGGGGAGATTGTTAGTGCAAACATTACGATGTTTAATCAAGATGATCCCTTTATTTTTGGTGATGACAAACGTATAACTCGCAATACATAATGTAAAATGTGTAAGGTACTCGTAATCACTCAAGCATACTTATGTATACTTCTCTCGACACCTTGAAGATTACATTCGTCATGAAAGACAAGAAGGACGCGCGGTTCTCTTATAGAAGACGCGGTTCCTTAGTGATATCGAACCGCGAGAAGATATAGAACCGCGGGCAGTCAAGCCGGTTTAGGCTTACTCAAGATTTTTGGAAGCTTCTAGAATATGGAGGGAAACTAATAAATTCAAAATTCAAATTCTGAATTTACTTCTAGAAGATGGAGGGAAGAAAATAAATTCAAATTTCAATTTTTGAATTTGGGCTCCAAGAATATAAGGTGCACTCTTTTATCCAGTGGGTAGTCTACTCTTTTATCCATTGGGTAAAAAGGTGCTCTCCAAGGCAAGATTTGGCTATAAGTAGAATACTATTCTCTTCCATTTTACTTGAGGAAAAACACACAAAAACCTTCCAACATCCCATTCCTCATTTGCCTCATCCTTCTCAAGAGCAATGAGAAGAACACTTTCACCCTTGTGAAGTGTTAGTGTCTAGAGTCATAGCATGATGAAGATCTCTATAGATCAAGTCATGATTATAGTCTTCCTACTATGTATATATAGAAGATCCAAGTTGTGGGTACATTTGGATGTGTTTGTAAGGTTAGAATATCCAAGTGATGGGTATCCTTGGATTAGGTGTTAGTTGTGTAGATCCAAGTCTTGTTAGTACTTGGATATAGTGTTAGAGTTATAGATCTAAGTGTTGTGTGCTTAGATCTATATGGTTTATGTGTTTAGGCCATAAAACACAAGGTTTGTTATGTTGGGCCATAAAACATAACTAGTGGGTAGATTAGGTTGTGTCTTGGTAGTTCTCACTAAACTCTAAAGTGATGTGGTTGTGTCTAGGTAGTTCTCACTAAACTCTAAAGTGATGTGGTTGTGTCTTGTGAGTTCTCATTAAACTTTAAAGTGATTAGTAGTTGTGTTGTGTGAAGTTCTCACTTAGCTTCAAAGTGAAGAGTCGTGAAGATTGGTTCTAGCTTTCGATTAGAACTCGACATCTAGCCTTTTGTCGTTAAATGGTGAAGTGGGCAACGTTGTGTAGATTGGTCCTACCTAAGATTAGGACTCGACATCTAGCTTAGTGTCAGAAATGTGTAAGCGACGTTTATGGTTTTCTCCGCCTTGAAAGGAGTTTTGTTGACTAGTGAAGTAACTCTCGAGTAAGGTGTAATCGAGGAGTGGAGTAGGGCGAAGAGGAGCTTCGTGACCGAACCACTATAAATCATCGTGTCGGTACTTTCCTTTACGTTTATGTCTTTACTATTATAGATGTATTTATATGTTGTGTGTTGTGTGCATCTCATAATCTAAACATCTAAGTTGCGGAAAAGCTAAGGCTTAGTACGTGTGTGCTTCGTGTTTAGATTATGGTCAAGTGTACATCACTTAGTCTAAACATCCTAGTTGCAGAAAAGCTTATGCTTAGTACGTGTGTGCTTAGTGTTTAGACTATTGCTTGATGTACTCTTGATTTGATGTGTTTGTGTGTTTACTTACTTGTAGTATTTATCTTTCAATCAAACACATCTCATATCTAGTCAAGCTTGATCGAGAATTTGATACAAATGATTGTCAAAGTTTAACATGTAACAAAAGGTTAAGTTCACTGTCGGCGGTTCCCTAAATGGACCGGCGGTTCTTTATTGATAAAGAACCGCGGGTACACATAAGGAACCGCACACAGTGGATTAAGCCGAAATGTTTTGAAAACTAACTAGAAACTATTCAACCCCCCCTTCTAGTTTCTACACTTTGTATTATCGAGATAAATCAAGAATAATACGTAGAGAAACTTTGTGTATTCAACAATCTAAGTATTATGCGGAAATTAATACTTAGAAGAAAGAACTTAATAACTAGGTGATTATCAAACTTTCAATCGATTGATATATCAAAAGTGAACATAAATTGTATGAGAAGTATGTGAAAAGTATATTTTATGTCTAACCCTAAGGCCTCATTTTATGCACTAAGGCTCCTTGTACAAAAAGCTTGAATAAACTATTTTAGGAAGATATACAAGATAAACATAGAAAATAACTTTTTGACTAAATCTTTTAAGCATTAAGAATATATTCTGAATTCTTATCTTCATATTTTGTCCACCAGCTTGAATAATTCATCATTGGAAGATTTAGTCCTTGTCTTCCTAATTTAAACAAAATACGTTGATCTTCAAAACCCATCCAATCTTTCAGTGGCTAAGATTCTTCTTGTCAACGGCTTCAATAGTCGTGTCAGCGGATAGACTCTTTCTTGTCAGCGTTCAACTTGTTAGCGCCTCATTTTTTCTTATCAGCGTCTGAAATCCCTTTGTCAGTGTCTTAGCTAATTTTATTCCCAACAATCCTCCCTTAAACTTGATATCTACTCTAGTAATCAAGTTTCTGAATAAAACAAAACATACAGACAGGATTCTTACAAATATACATATCCCTGAATTTGAGTATGAATAAATCTCAAAGAGTAAACAATCAAATCACTTGTGTAGTTAACCTTCAACTTGGTCTTAATCATCGTCGGCAATCTATCTTATAACATCAAACTTCTTCAATTACATGTAGAGTCTTCTTTATAACTTTTTCCACTCAAATTCAACTGCTCCTCCCCTTTTTAAGACTCCTCTCCAAGATCAATATCAAAGGATGGAACCATGAATGTCCTCCTTGGCTTCCCAGCATCTTCCAAAACAACAAGTCTATCCCTCAACTAAGTGAGTTCAAGACCTTAATTCGTGACAGATGGTACAAGTACTGTATGTTACTTTTGCAAGCAAATACAAAAGTCGTCAATTCTATGATATTCAAAAAGTTTCATACCGTCCTCGTCCATATTCGGGAAATGAATCCTTAATGTTGATTCATAGGAAATGGGGATGGACTTAATGATGATAAGACTGGCTTGACCTACATTAAAGCTAGTGCCAATAGTCCCAGTCATCTCCATAACACTCCACCCTTGTAAAAGTGATCTCTGCTGCTACTAGATGTGAATCACCAAGAAAAACATCTCAAATATCTTTAGGCTTTCAAATATCCAAAAATTTGAAAAATGAAAGGGTAATGAAACATTTTGGGTCTATAAAGAGGTTTATAAATGACATCAGCTAGGATGTAATAGCATAAAATAGACTTGAGAATGTAGAAAACCTTAGTTAAAACACAAACAAAGGTAATAATCCTAAAGAAATTAACTAGACTCTAATAATCAAGAGTGACAAACACTGTTCATGCATACACACATGAAAAAGTATGATAGACACACATGAACTCTAGAGTCCTTTGTTCACAAATGCCCCAAATAGAAAGTTAACTCATATAAAACCTTTGCAATTCCCCAGGTAACCCAAATATATAACCAAATTCTCCCAACCAACCAATCCAAATCTAGGTCAAATGTCTTGGCAGCATGCATGTTTAAACAAAAACGTGCATGTTATAGTGCCTCGAGGTTTAGAAATTCCAATAATTCCATAAGAAAAACTCTTAACTATTTTAACCCCCACTCACCTGTGGACACAATCTAGAATTGTGATAACAGTGCACTAAGAGTACCCAAAAACCTAAAGGTTTACCTCCCCTTAACAGAAGCATACAAATCATTATATGTGAAGAAGCAAAATTTTATTTCAAGATATAAATGTAAACATTCCAACCATCATAAACAAAAGTTTGCAACTCTGTATCCATCCTAATGTAACTCCACATTCCTGCATAGTTAGACAAAAACCACAAAAACACACCAACAGAGGCTACCTTTCCCACGATAGTGGGTAGAGATAACATGTTAGTGGATAAAGATAATAATAGTAGAAAGACCAACAATGCATGTTCCTTGACCATCCACTATCCCAATATCCTTGATCATTAACCTGCTTTTGGATAGTCTACTTATCAATAAAACAAATTAGTTTTCTTTGTAGATCCAAGCCTTGTTAGACTTACATTTGTCTAGTTGTTCAACTAGAGTGGTCTTATTCTTTACCACAAATCCATGTTCATCCCTTTGTGACCTAAACACCCAATTAGTTCTAATGGGTCTAGTGGTGACCTTCTCAAGATATTTTAATCTATTATTGGTCATTAAAACACCATTAAAATTAGAGTTTTGCTCTTGTTTAGGTTTCCAAGTTATGTGAGATGATGCCCTAGACCCTTGACCCTTATTAACCAAGTATATTTGTTTATATGGTCTAACATAAGGTTTGACAGCGGCTAGTTGTGGCATTTTCATACCAAACCTAGTTCTGTCAGCGGCTTGTCTTGCCCTGTCAGCGTGTGATTTGTTCCTGTCAATGTGTAAATTAGGGTTTGCTATAGGAACCCACTGTCTATTAGACCAAGTGTCGATCTTTAAGAAGGGTCTTTAGCCATGAGTATTAGCCGCCTTAGAGAAGAAAGGAGATGGTCTAGTAGCCTGTGGTCTAGTGTGGACAAAAGTTCTATGGGTGGCATTGGGTGACCTATTGTCAGCGGCTTGTTTGTATCCGCTGACACATCTATAGGCCAAATGAGAAAAGCTCCCACATGAGTAACAAGCCTTTTTGGACACAAACTTAGGCCTAGACTGATAAAACCATGCCCCATTCATACTAGCTTGGCTTTGGGTGACCTTGGTTTCCTATACATTTCAGAATATTTAACACTAGGTCTGTTCTTAATAGGTGAGCCAAGATTCACAAGTTTACCAGTGGTGGGGTTAGTCACAACAATGGGTTTAAGTTCAGCTGGATTCACACTAAGCATTCCATCCTAACGAAGAGAAAAGGTTTGGCTGCTTTCCATTGTTCTAGGTTAGTCAACTTCTTCTTATATTCCTCAACAAGACTAATCACACGTGGTGGAGGAATAAATTCATTTTCTTGGAGCTCTGGTATGCCAGTCCAAGAAAGATCCTTTTTCAAAACACCATAGAAATTACCAGGGGGAGGTGGGACAGCAGCAAACTCTTTCATCCCAAGCCCAGTCATGTCCCCGTGGTCTCTTGCTTACTAACACATTTTTCTAGGGTTCGACTAGCTTTTTCAAACTTTTCAATTTTAAGCCCTACATTTTCTTTAGCCTTGATGGCTTCACTCAACTTAAGTTGTAAATTAGCTCTAGATTTAATTAAATAAGGCTGCCAAGATTGCAGCTACTATCTTGGTAAGATCAACTCAAGGCTCTACAGAAGAGGATCGAAAAGAAAAACCTGAAGATGGGAGAGCTTTCTCATCTGAGGATGTTGGAAAGAGAAGGAACGACATGAAAACCCTAAGCATCCTCAAACTCTCTTTGGGACAAGCCAATCAGCACAAATATAGAGGATATGAGTCTGCAAAAGATCTTTGGGCAGCCCTTGAAGTTGCTTATGGTGGTAATGCTGATACTGTAGAAGAGAAAAAGAAGCAACTCTTACATGAGTATGTTGTGTTCAAAGCTCAGCCCAATGAAAAGCTAAGTGGAGTGAGAAGCAGACTTCTTGACATTACAAGCAAGTTGTCCTTTATGGGAATAGTGCTTGGTGATGTTGATATCATCACCACTTTTCTTAAAAGTCTTGGTGATGCATGGAAGATTGAAGCAAGGTCTATGATTGCTAATAATACTCACAAACTTAGATCGATTTATCTTGTGTAAACGAGATTAAATCAAGTTAAACACGTAGAGAAACTTTGTTGTATATGCAACAATTCAAGTATTATGCAGAATTAATACTTAAACAAGAACACACAAACAAGATAAACCAAACTTTCACTTTGATTGATAAATCAAACTTGCGTACAATGAAAGTGTAAAAACGTATATTAAACTAAAACCTAAAGGCCTCCTTTTATAGATTAAGGAACCTTGTACAAGAGTCTACGTATCAGCTATTCTAATAAACATAGAAAATACATTGTCAAACATATATTTACTAGAAACATACTAGAAACATAATACGTGTAGACTAAGTCTTCTATCAGTGCTTGACTTCTTCTTATCAACGCTTGACTTCTACCTGTCAACGCTTGTCCTGTCAACGCTTGATTTCTTCTTATCAACGTCCAGATTGCTCTTGTCAGTGTCCAAGTGTATTGACTACATTTTATTCCCAACAATCCTCCCCTAAACTTGATATCTACTCTAGTAATCAAGTTTCTGAATAAAAACTAAGAACTAGGAGGATTCTTACAAATCTTATCAAATTGGAAATAAATATATCTAATCAAATCCTTGGCCACGTCACTTGAGTAGTTAATTTCCAGCTGTGTTGTCTTCATCTTCTCCAAAACTTCTTTGGACATAGGATACTCAGCATCCACAAGAAGATACTCAGGAAAACTTTGTAGAACTCAAATGATATACACCAGCTGCTGAATATAGACGCCATTGAAGTCCACTGATATCCTCATCAAGATCCTTCCAAACAGGATCTTCTTCATCTGGTGCACACATCCTTTTGAATGTTGACCAAATCTTTATTCCATTGACTGAATTAGGTGCTTCAGTCTCATACTTGGCCTGCAGTAACCTCCAAAGGTCTCTCAAGTCTTCCCTATCCAAGCTTGCAAATAAAGACATAAGATTAGTAAAAGTATGTATCTCTTTCCCATATCTGCCAATCATCTAGAACCCACTTGCATCTTCTTCATAGCTAACTATGTGGTTTCTGGAATCATGAGGTAATACTTCTACCATATGTGAAACTTCTAATGATGATAGCTTAATGCTCCTTCTAATAACAGCTTCACTAGGATTCACTCTATCCATATTTCCTGGAAACTCAAGTGGAACTCCCTTCTTCTTAGGTCTTGGTGCAATTAAAGCCTGTTGAATCTGCATCTCTTCTGCAAGTTCTTCCTTTCTTTCATCTGAAAGAAGTCTGATAGTGTTCATCTCTTGCACTCTTGCCCAAATAGGATAAGCCTTATACTCCAATTCATCAAAGGACAAACCCTGCAATTTCTTAAAAGTCCAACCCCCTTGATGACATCTAAGCAACATATAGTAAAGCTCCCTTCTATCCCTCTTAGATTGTGAGAAAACTTTGCTGGCCTTATACTTTAGGATTACCTGGCAATCCTTTTGAATCATAAGAAGAATCTCCGATCCCCAAATCTGATCTGATAAAGACATATCTGGATTCTCCATGATCTTATTCTCCCAAGCAAAGTACATCTGGCCAACTTCAGGCATATCATAATCCACCTTCATCTTCAATTCTGCAAGTTTCTCCCTTACCAACACATCACCATATTCAAGTCTTTCTGGTTCTTCAATAATCATGACACTTGAATCTGTGCTCTCATCATTACTTCCTTCTTGTTCCTCAGAAGTAACCACAAATGATGACTCAACAACCTTCTTCTTTTCTTGTTACATAAGTTGTGCAGCCAATATTGAATCAAATTTTACTTGAGCTACATCCTTGGGAACCTCTGTTTCTACCATAATTCCTTTACCCCTATCTAATGTATCAATGATGGGTAAAGATGATGATGGTACCTGTGAAGACACTTCCTTGATGATAGCTGATAACTGGAATACATCAACCATACATGCAGGTCTATCAACGTCCAAAACCTGTGTGTCAACGCCTAACTTACTCCTATGAGCGCTTGGCTTATCAGCGTCAAAAATCTGCTTGTCAACGCTCACCTTACTCTTGTCAGCGCTTCTTGTGAACTGCTCCATCATCTCAGTAAAAGATAAATTTAAATTTTTAGGGGTAACCAATGAAACATCAAAACCTGGTTGCCTCTTCAAATCTGTAAGAGCTTCAGCCACACCCAAAGATTCTCCATCATGTGAGCCTTTGCCACTCAAATCAACTGGCTCTGTAGCATCTTCATGTGAGCCTTTGTCACTCAAATTAATTGGCTCTGTAGCAGCTTCCTCTCCTTTGTAAGAATCCTCCCATGATGAAAGGACTCTTGTCTGCCTTCTCCTAGTTTCAGCAGCTTCCAAAACAACAATCCTCTCCCTCAATTGCTTGCGTTCAAGGCCTTGGGTAGATACAGTATGTACAAGGTCTGCATTTTGCTTTTGCAAGCTAATGCAGACAGCCGTCAATTCCAACAGTGTATATGGTTCCAATCTGCCCTCCTCTAGAGTGGGGATTTGACCTCCCAAAATAGAGTCATGGGGCATGGATGAGGTCTTAATGATGTTCGGACTGGCTTGGCCTGCATCTAAGCGAGTTCCAATAGTCCTAGCCTCACCCATGGCACCAACCACACTTGTGGTGGTGGTTCTCTCTACAACATGGCTAGGACCACCAGAGGAGAAAACTCCAATGGTCCTTTGGCGTTTTTCCAACCTAAAATCTGGGGGTGAAGAGGATGATGTTGATTGGGTTGTAGTTTTAAGGTTAAGGGGTGTTTGGGTGTGTTGTAACAGGGTGTCAACGTTTGGAGTAGGCGTATCAACGCCAACATTTAATGTGTTAGCATCGAAGGGATCTTGGTCAAGTTCCATATGTTGAGGTGAAGATGATGGTTCAGGTAATGGGTCAAGTTGTGGTTGTGGGTCAGGTTGAGGTTGTGTTGCTTCAATAACAGCAAGCATGGCTTGGGTAAGGGGTAAGTCTCTGTGAGGGGGTGAATTCATCTTAGTAAAAATAGCTTTCTTTTGCACAGGGATCGTATAGAAATCATCATGATCCCTGGTGTGATACCTTTGTTCATCAAAAATCATTTGTAAAAATCTTGGGTAAGCTAGAGTCATCTTGCTACCCTTATTTTTACACATGCCATCAAAAATCAATTTAGAAAAATTATAATTTTGCCCATTAGCAATACACACAATAGCACTACCAATAGATCTGTTAATTTCATTATGTGCAGTACATTTGGGACTTAAACATTGAAGAAAAGTGGAAGATTGAAAAATGTGCACTAACACATTTTTCTAGGGTTTGACTAGCTTTTCTAAACTTTTCAATTTTAAGCCCTACATTTTGGGAACTTACCAACAAGTGGCTTGGCTTATCGAAGAAACACCTTATTTCCTAACTATTGTTCTTTTCCGCTTTGATTGTTAATCATATGGACAATGGTTATGCCTAGCAGCTAAAAGATTCGAGCTAACCAAGGTTTCCACAGTTGGTATCAGAGCCTCGTTGCTCGTGATGCTAGGACCAACAAGGTGTTCGTGTTTTGAGAAGAAATGAAAAATCCGTCTAGGGTTTTTCTGGAATTTTTTGTGCGCGCAGCAGTATTTAGAAGGCCATAACTTTTTATTGAACCGTTGGATCGCCACGAAATGTTTTGTGTATGTTCTACACACATATATCTAGATATCCACCAAAGGGATTGTCGAGATCTATCCCCAAGAAAAAGTTATTAAGCATCGAAATCAGCAGTGGTCATATGCTGTTTTCTGTGAACAGTAATAGTAAAAACGCGATTTCTCCTTCGTTAACCGTTGGATCGTCGTGAAATCCGCGTTGTAGGTTCTTGACACTTGTGTCTAGGATCTCACCGAAAGGATCTTCGATCTGAGCTTTCATGAAGAATTTATTCGATGTCAAATTTCACTACAGTTTATGGTTTTCACATAAAATCATGATTTAGGGTTTATAAAACCCTAGATCAATTAGCCGCTGATGTATGTTATTTAGACGCTGATAGATGTTGGTGTGACGCTGATAGATATTGGTTTAACGCTGACAAGGCATGGATGAGACGCTGATGGCCAGGCGCTGACAGGTTTAAAGTTGGCGCTGACAGGAATAAAGTTGACGCTGACAGGAAGCGTTGAAACTTGTTGTCCGATATATACATTTTCAAACGCTGACAAGTGTTGTCCGATATTGGACTACAAACAGTGTTGATATCTTGGACAAAGGAAGATATTGGACAACAAAAGGAATAGCTGTTGTTTGGAAAATTGATACGATTTTGGCACACAAAAAGAGGTATTTACACACGAAGGTACATGGGATCTCCGTTTTTATACAGAATATCAATTTGATATTTATGGCTCGGATATTTTTCATAAATAAGTATATGATTAAGGGGAAGAATTCTTATGGTAAGTTTGATGTTGAAGTTAGTTTTCACAAATTTGTTTTTCTTATTAGGTGAGCAATACACCTTGTTTTTGGACTAAATATATTGTTACAGCTTACAACTGGCTAATAGTTGTGAAGGTTATCAGTTCCCATGTAACAAAAACTGTAAGGTGAGCAATACACCTTGTCATATAGACTAGATATACTGTTATAGCTAACAGCTGGCTCATAGTTATGGAGGTTACCAGTACCTATGTACCAAAAACTGTTAGGTGAGTAATACACCTTTTCATTGGATTAAATATATTGTTATAGCTAACACCTGGCTTATAGTTGTACGATTTTTGTTGGTTTCAATTCCCGTTCGTACCAATAAACTGAGCCCCCTTTTGCAATGAAAGAGTTGCATTTTTCTCTAGTCGTTTCGCAACTAGGGGAAGAGTTTATCAACTAGTGAGCAATTGGGTGAAAGAAATACAAAGTTTGGGTTATTCTGCTTCTACACCAAAATTATTGTACTTATTTTTCTTCAAAATCATTACATAGAGCCTACATTTGGAGAATCTTCGATTGCATACATTATTTCCTTCCCTATTGATGTGACAAAAAGGGGAAGACATACATGCTACAATTGAGGGGAAGCAATTTGAAGATGATGTACCACTTACAAGAGATACACAAAGAGTTTTGCCAACATCAACTAGGGGAAGATTGTTGGGTCAAAAAGTTGATGTGATAGAAACTCAAAAACGAAGAAAACATGAAGGCATTTGTCTAAGCGTTGACAAGTGTAAATCAGGCGTTGTCAAGAGTAAATTAGGCGTTGACAAAAGTCAACAAAAGTCAAACGCTGTTGGAATGTCTATTTAGGATAAGTATTCAGAATATTATTTGATAATATTCTGTATTAGTTATTTAAATAGAAGATATTCATGTTTATTCATAGTTATCTCTTGTAAACCCTAATCATTAGTCTATAAAAGGATCAAGGGTCTTAGGTTTTATACATATCATTAATACAAGATGTAAACCTAAAGCGTGTGTCAACTAGGTGTGGGATTCAATGTATACACACCTAGTGATTGTTGATTATTAATATAATTAGCAATCTAATTCTTTAATTCTTGTATTATTGTGCCCAAACACCTTGTTAATGGTTATTGTTCTAATTCCGCTTTGATTATGTTAATCATATGAACAATGATCATTCCTAGTATCTTAAAAGATCGAGGAAACCAAGGTTTCCACAACTCTAAGATCCCTAGTCAAAATATTAATTTGATCCTTTAGATCAAATTCTATTTTCTTATATTCTTCCACCATCCCATCAGATTGTGCAAGCCCTCTTTTATAGTTGGCTAGCCTAATTTCTACATCAAAAACATCTGATTTTAATTTTAAGATTTCTTTATTAAGTTTTTCAGTATTTATCCTACAAGAAGAGTCATCACATACCTCATTATCAGAAATCCAAGAAGACTTGGAACTTGTGGAACTTGAAGTAGACTTGGCCTTCACTGAAAACATCATCCGACTCTTCTTCAACTTTTTCCTTAGCCTGGTTCACCTCACGATATTGGTTTCGTTCTTCTTCTCAACAAGCTCTGATACCACTTGTTGATCCCAAACTTATATCGATTAGCTTTGTATTATCGAGATAAATCAAGAATAATACGTAGAGAAACTTTTTGTATTCAACAATCTAAATATTATGCGGAAACTAATACTTTGAAGAAAGAACAAAATAACCAGGTGATTATCAAACTTACAATCAATTGATATATCAAAAGTGAACAGAAAATGTATGAGAAGTATGTGAAAAGTATATCTTATGTCTAACACTAAGGCCTCCTTTTATACACTAAGGAGCCTTGTACAAAAAGCTAGAATAAACTATTTTAGGAAGATATACAAGATAAGCATAGAAAATATCTTATTGACTAAATCTTTTAAGCATTAAGAATATATTCTGAATTCTTATATTCATATTTTGTCCACCAGCTTGAAGAATTCATCATTGGAAGACTTAGTCCTTGTCTTCCTAATTTAAACAAAATGTGTTGATCTTCACAACTCATTCAATCTTTTAGTGGCTAAGATTCTTCTTGTCAGCGGCTTCAATAGTCGTATCAGCGGCTAGACTCTTACTTGTCAGCGTTTAACTTGTCAGCGCCTCATTTCTTCTTGTCAGCGTCTGAAATCCCTTTGTTAGCGTCTTAGCTAATTTTATTCCCAACACATCCTTTCGTTTACCCTTTTCTATGTAAGAACCTTTTACCTGACCCATATTGTTTACATTTTCATGGGTATCGTTAAAGTAAATTACGGAGTTTAACGAGCCACCCTTTTCTTTTATGTAGAATGGTCAAAGTTTTTACTTCCCATCTATAAATTTGGACTCTTCTTTCGAAATCAAATATTTCTGGTCATGACTTGGAATACGATCACTTTCACTTTGTGTTTCAGTATCAGAATATAATCCATACATGGATCAATCAAGACTCTCAATGCATGATACGAACCACACAAGCATGAATCTTGATACTCAAACACGAAAATAGTATTCGGATACTGAAACAGAAAATGAAAAGTAGAGCATTCGGAGTGATGACTATAAATATTTTATTCCACATGAAGCGCCAAGAGTGAGAACTCGGAAGGGAAAACATCGACCAATCAACATAATAGAAAAGCGTGGTTCTTTAAAGACCGTTATTGACATTATTGATACCCATGAAAACGCATACAATAGAGGTCAGGTAAACGGTTCTTAAATAAGAAAACAAAAAGATGTCGGTGCTTCTATAGATATTGTAGTGTGTAGAAACTAGAAGGGGGGTTGAATAGTTTCTTAAATTAACTTGTTAAAGATTGGTTTTTAAAAATCCTTTTCAAAAACTTAGGCTTGAGTATTTATTCGAAACCTTCTTATACATAATATGAACAAGGTATAGTGAAACTAAACTAATAATCACAAGTATAAAGAATAATGAATGTAAAGAGATAAGGGAAGGAAAGATCAAACCAAACACCAAGGATTTATAGTGGTTTGGCAACGAAGCTCACTCCTCGTTCCTACTCCACTCCTCGAGTACTCCTTACTCGAGAGTTCACTAATCAACAAGCTCCTTAAGGTGGAGAAACCGTACACAACGTCGCTTAACCAATTTCCGACTCTAAGCTAAAAGTCGAGCCCTAATCTTAGCTAGGACCAATCTACACCAATATACTTTAAGGACCAAGTATTAACCTTAATACATACACAACTTCCAAATAGACACAACTACTTGGATCTTCACAACAATGACACAACAATGAATATATAAGTTTGGATCTTCAATGGATCTTTGAGGTAGACACAACACTTCAAGGATAATAGTGTTCTTCTCTTGGCACTTTGAGAGGAAAAGATGAGAGGAGAAAGATTCACTTCTAAACAAGTAGTAATCAAACAAATGATCAAGGATTTGAGTGATTTAAGAAGTATGAAAGAATCTAGAAATGTATGTGCAAAAGAGGTGAATTGGAAGTCTGAGAATGGTCCATTATTTATAAGACAAACATCCAACGGCTATATCTGCCCGTGGTTCCTTATTGGAGCCCGCGGTTCGTTATCGATAAGGAACCACTATAGGTGCTAAGGAATCGCCTGCATAGACTCCGCTCCCTTTTGTATTTTAGTGGATTGGTTCGAATTTGGAAATTAAAA
Organism: Glebionis coronaria; assembly: GCA_025667525.1. Taxonomy (NCBI): domain Eukaryota; kingdom Viridiplantae; phylum Streptophyta; class Magnoliopsida; order Asterales; family Asteraceae; genus Glebionis; species Glebionis coronaria. The sequence continues at coordinate 208,606,996 of CM046881.1, read as the reverse complement.
TATCCAGAAAGGATATTCCAAACCAAGATAGAATATGCCATTTTCAAATTTCAAATTTTCAAATAATTAAATTAATAAAACATTTTCTTAAAAAGAAATTTTAATAAAAAACTTGTCACACTTAATAAAAAGTGAGTTTTAAAAAAGATTAAATCCTTGATCACTTAATTAGGATGATTACTTGTTTGTTCATAGCTTAAGTGATAATGATTGAAATGAAAAATACTTTCACTCAAGAATTCATTTTTCGTTGTGTTCGTAAATGCTTGTTTTTACATATTGTCGTAAACAAATCAAAGCGAGACTGAAACATGAAAGTAACGTTTTTAGGCATCATTGCATTAACATAGTGGATTCTATTATTTAGTGGTGATTCATTAAGCATAGTTATACACAGATCATAATTATAACCATTTGTTAAAAGACACTCTTCAAAACAGAAAATGGAATCCACTACAATATGTATACATGCACCAAGATCTATTCGTTTACCCTTTCTTATGTAAGAATAGTTTACTTTACCCTTGGTGTGTGAGTTTTCATAGGTATCAATAAAGTCAATTACGGTATTTAACAAACCACTCTTTTATTTTCTATAGAATGGTCGAAGTTTTTACTTCCCATGTGTATATTTGGACTCTTCTTTCGGATTCAAATACTTCGAGTCATAACTTTAAATATGCTCACTTTTAGTTTGTGTTTCATTATCGGAATATAATCTACACATGGATCAATCCATGTTCTCAATGCATGATATGAACCACACAAGCATGAATCTAGATACTCAAACTGGAAAAAAGTATTCGATACTGAAACAGAAACTGAAAAGGAGAGCATTCAGAGTGATGACTCGAACTATTTTGTTCCCCATGAAGAGCCAAGAGTGAGAACTGGGAAGGGAAAACATCGACCAATCAATATAAAAGAAAAGGGTGGTTCTATAAAGAGATTGACTTTATTTGACACATATGAAAACACACACACCAAGGGCAAAGTAAACGGTTCTTACATAAGAAAGGGTAAACGAAAAGATTTCGGTGCATCTATACATATTGTATTGGCAAACCGTTTTATTGTATGGACAAAAAAATAAGAGCACCACAGGTTTAACATAAATAAAAATAATGAAATACACTACAATTATATATAAATGCACCAATATCTTTTCGTGTACCCTTTTTTATGTAAGAACCTTTACTTGACCTATATAGTTTGCGTTTTCATGGTTATCGTTAAAGTCAGTTACGGACTTTAACGAGCTACCCTTTTATTTTATGTAGAATGGTCGAAGTTTTTACATCCCATTTGTAAATTTGGACTCTTCCTTTGGAATCAGATATTTCTAGTCATGACTTGGAATACGATCACTTTCACTTTGTGTTTCAGTATCGGAATATAATCCAGACATGGATCAATCAAGACTCTCAATGCATGATATGAACCACATAAGCATGAATCTTGATACTCAAACAGGAAAAGAGTATTCGGATACTGAAACAGAAAATGAAAAGTAGAGCATTCGGAGTGATGACTCTAAATAGTTCATTCCACATGAAGCGCCAATAGTCAGAACTGGGAAGGGAAAACATCGACCAATCAACATAAAAGAAAAGGGCGGTTCTTTAAAGGCCGTTATTGACATTATTGATACCCATGAAAACGCATACAATACAGGTCAGGTAAAACGGTTCTTAAATAAAAAAGGGTTACCAAAAAAATGTTGGTTAGGCTATAGATATTGTAGTGGATTCCATTATTGGGCAACCCGGCTATGCTTTCACAATAAAATGTACGGGTGACTCATTAACCATAGTTATACATAGTTCATAATTATAAGCATTTGTTAAAAGACACTTTTCAAAACAGAAAATGGAATCCACTACAATATGTATACATGCACCAAGTTCTTTTCGTTTACCCTTTCTTATGTAAGAACCTTTTACTTTACCCTTGGTGTGTGAGTTCTCATAGGTAACAATAAAGTCAATCATGGTATTTAACGAGCCACCCTTTTCTTTTATGTAGAATGGTCGAAGTTTTTACTTCCCATTTGTAAATTTGGACTCTTCTTTTGGAATCAGATATTTCTGGTATGACATAGAATACGATCACTTTCAATTTGTGTTTTAGTATTGAAATATAATCTACACATGGATCAATCAAGACTCTCAATGCATGATATGAACCACACAAGCCTGAATCTTGATACTCAAACAGGAAGAGAGTATTTGGACACTAAAACAGAAAATGAAAAGTAGAGCATTCGGAGTGATGAGTCTAAATATATCATTCCCTATGAAGAGCCAAGAGTGAGAACTGGGAAGGGAAAACATCGACCAATCAACATAAAAGAAAAGGGTGGTTCTTTAAAGACCGTTATTAACTTTACTTGACACCTATGAAAACACACACACCAAGGGTAAAGTAAACGGTTCTTGCATAAGAAAGGGTAAACGAAAAGATATTGGTGCATGTATACATATTGTATGGACAAAAAAAGACTATTCAGAGTGATATATTTTTCCCACACATAAAAATTAATTTAACCCTAGGTCAAGACAAGATCTAAAACAGTTCTTAATGGACATCACCTGAAAAGGCGGTGTGTAAACTGTGAGGAAAAAATGTTTGAACATAAATTGTTAAAATCTTGCGTAGACATATCCTCGTTTTTGTCATCAAAAGTATGGAAAGGAGCAGGAACAGACCCTTCAGTGTAAAAATGGAAAGTGGGATTCTGGGACAGACTGTTAAGAGCATGAACGACACCATTCTCGAGATCCTGATACATTTGTCAATTATGAGGCATATAAATTATGTATAAATCCAATACACGCAGATTTTATATAAAACAAAAATACCTTAAAGTCATTATTTTTTATGGTGGAATCGACAGCTGAAAAATTCGGTTCATTCGGCAAATGTGTAAGAGCATCAACAGCTATATTCTCGTGATCATTCACAGTCTGAAAATTAATATATTTAAGAATAGACCTAAGTAAGATGATGTAAAAAATAAATTTGGAAAAATACAAATAAGTATATAGTAAAACCTTAGAAATTTGATATCCCGAAAATAGTGAGTCATTATGATAATCATTAATTTCTATAGATACACCACACCCGGTAAAAAATTCTGCTAGATAGAAACAAAAGAAAACATAACACAATTGGGATCAACAAAGGTAATATATATTAAAATGAGATAAACTATTGACTTTATCACCACCAACCTTATCATCGGGCTTGTCATCTGTGACAGGAATGTTTTGATCTTGGGCCTAATTAGCAATATGATTTTCCAGATACGGTGACTCATTCGAAAACCCATTAAACTCCATAGACAAACCGATACTAGTATCAAACTTCTGCTAAATTAAAAAAATGGATATATATTACAACTGGGATAAACAAAGGTAATATATTACATTTAGATACTACGACTTTAGTACCACCAACCTTATCATCGGGCTTGTAATCTGTGGCAGTAATGTTTTGATCATGGGCCAAATTAGCAATATGATCATGGGCCAAATTAGAAATATGATTTTTCGGATACGGTGACTCATTCGAAAAACCATTAAACTCCATAGATAAACTGATACTAGTATCAAACTTCTGCTAAGTTGAAAAAACGGATATATATTCTAATTGGGATAAACAAAGGTACAAACTTAAATTAAGATAAACTACGACTTTAGTACCACCAACCTTATCATTGGGCTTGTCATCCATAGCAGGAATGTTTTGATCATGGGCCAAATTATCAATATCATAAAAATCTATGGAATACGCGTTTCGATTAATGTCCGTCTCCTAAATTGAATAAAAAGGATACATATTATAATTAAATGCATATGGGTAAATTTTAATTAATGTCTGTCTCCTATGTCTTTATGCCCACAAACCTTATCATCGGGGTTGTCAATCATATCTGAGACACTAAACACGTTACCATCAACTTTAGCAACATCAACCGACATAAGTACAGATTCATCCTGTAAAACAAAAAAGAGGATAAATGTTAGAAAAATAAAGCATTCGACCAATGTCCTAAAAAATAAATACGTCCAAACAAACCTTGTCAACTTTATCAACCATCAACGTGGAATCATTAAACATTTCCTCGTACGAAACCTATAAAATTATTTAATGAAAATTAGATAAAATACTATACATACTTAAAGTGGAGCATTGGTTAAGATAAAAATAAAACACAAACCTTAAAATACTAAGACAGAGACTGATCACCAACAGTGGATAAAGGGTTAAATTGAACCTTAACATGTTGTTCAAAGTAGGATTTAGAGTAATGGTCATCAAAACCACCCGATTTCTACACAAACAGATATTAAATTTTGTCAAGCCATTTAGACTTATAGGATTGAAGCATAATGAAATTTTAGGAAACACACAATCAAACCTTTGAACTTAGATCAACACCAATGTTTTCAGATCCAAACTCGTTCTGCAAAATACAAGTAAAGGTAAGGTCCTTTGAATATTAATTTTAAGCTAGGTTAAATTACAAAAATTGTGACAAATAGCAAACCTTATCATTATGTTTAACGATAGTTTGTTGGATTAGAAAGTTCTGAATATTTTCTAGACTACGCTTGAGTTCATCAATCTGAGATGCCTGCACACTAATCTGAGATGCTTGCTGATTAATCTGAGTTGCTTGTTGTTTGACCATCTGCTTGAGTTCAATATCGGGTTGACATGCGACCATTTCTTGCTGATTAATCTGAGGTTCAACCTGTTTCTCCACATCAGGACAAGGCTGCAAACAGGTTTGTGATGCAGGCGCTTGCTGTTTAATCTGAGGCTGCAAAGAGGCTTCAAGTGCGGCTTGTTTCTCAACATGTACCTCATGATGAGGCGTCGTACAACCACTTGATCTAGTATTACGAACATTCTTAGAATTACGGGAGGTGATTGTAGTATTTTACCACTACCTTTGCTTTAGGAAAAACAAAAGAGCGTAAAATAGCGGTAAGTATTAAGTACGACGGCTTAGGAAAACCGTGCACTAATGACCCAAAGGTGAAAGTTCGTTTCCCAAGGAGGTATATGTGTGTGAATAACTTGATATGATTTTGGATTAATATAGAAGAAAGAAAACATGGTGGGAAATGGAAATGACGGATACGTTATAATTATACTACGACGACAAAACGAAAAAACCTTAAAAAATGGCAAAATAAAAATTAATTCTAAAAATTCCCAAAAAAACTACCAAAAATAGCTAAATATAAAATAAGAGTTAGCGAATGATCAAAACTTTTTCAAACCTTTTAATTAATTAAATATTAATTTTTATATGCTAATTAAAGCCCTAAGAATCCAAATAATTAATAAAAAGCCCAAATAAAGATTTTTCACTTTGTAAAACTCTAAAATGACTTAATTAAACTAAAAACTATTTTTATGAAATTTAAAACTAATGAAAACAATTTTTAAATTATTAAAAACTATTAAAATTTTAAAATAATTCTAAAAATTAACAAAATGGTGAGAAAAATAATCTAAGAGTTTTAAAAATCCTAACTTAATGTATTTGACCTAAGAAAAATGTAAAAGTTACAAAAATATTAAAAATAAAATTTATTAATAAAATAATAATAAAAGAAAATAATATTAAAAATCCAAAAATTAAAACTTGCAAACTAGATTATTTTAACCTAAATAAACAGAAAATGAAAGTTAAATTACCAAAATACCCCTATTGGGCCCCCAAATGGGCTAAAAACATAAAACAGACCACCTTAATGGGCTTTTTGACCCAATAAGATCAAACTCAACCAAATAAGCTGAAAATCACCAGTCTGGCTCAAAATTTGATTTTAAGCACAAAAGTCTAAGGCCCAAAAGCTAAAAGTGAGCTTATCACAGCTTAACTGAACAACAACTTATTCTTAATGGGCTTTTGGCCCTTTAAGCTATAAGCTAATGCCATAAGCTCTAATTGAACACACAACGTCTTATTGAGATTCTAAACCAATCTAAAAAATGAAATTTTGAAAAAGCTCAAGTAATAAGCCAGAACTTTGAAAAGAACTTTTTCACTAAACGACAAAATAGTCGGGTTTGAGTTCTAGAGGATTTCAAAAGCTGATTCTTTTTGTAAAAGATAATAGCTTGACTAAGAATAATCAATAAGAAAAATCATAAAAAGTCAAGTAGAATAAGCTGTAGAAGCCAATAAGCTGCCTGAAAAAGCCAAATAAGCTAGTTTCCTAGCAAAAGCTTAACCAAAAGACTTGTAACTTCTCAAATATGATATTAAGCTAAGAAAAATGACACCTATCACAAAAACCAAGTTGTTGCATGTACCAATAAGTTGTTCTGAAAAATAAACCAAATTGTGCTTATTTGACCAAAAGTCAAAGTCCACCAAATGTTACCAAATGATCAGGGATTGTTCACAAGCTTGTTTTAAGCAACTTTTGTGAAGAACTCAAGGCTGAGCCCTTGTGAATCAAGTGGCCAGTTAGCCAAAACTTGACAGATTTTGGCAATTTTAAGCCAATAAGCCAGTTGGCTTATAAGCTAGCAAATAAGCAAACCAAATACCAAGAAGCACTCACAAGCAGCAAAATAACAAGTTTAAAGCAGTTAAACAACAAGGCTTACACTAGAATAGCAAATGTAGCCCCAAAATGAGGTGGTCACTTTGCTGATGCAAATGACCACTTCAGCCAACTTTGATAAGCTCTAGTACCCACAATAAGCCACCAAAATCAACAAACAGATATTGCACAGATAGCTAATCACCTAAACTCTTCCCAAACCAAATTTCAGACCCTAGATCCAACAAACAAAGATTTTATTGGATCTGATGTGTTTGACCAATTTCAAAGTGATAATTTTAGATTTTTCCAAAACTATGAAATCCTTTTCTAAACCTTTTGAGACTTACACAATGACTAAAACCAGTGACAAATGACTTGTTTAGACTATCCAAACCCCAAGAACCAAGGCCACAAGGCCTTATGATCCCAAAAACCAAACAGCCTTGTTTTAGCCCCTTTTCAAACAAACTTTTGATTCTTACAAACAACCTATTGATTTTATTATTCAAATATCTTACCTAGGTGACAACTAAAGGATTCAAACAATAAAACACAAAGCACAAACACAAGAACACCAAATCACATGACAAACATCATAACAGACATAAACATGATAATTTTTTAGAGGAAACTGAAATAGAGCCAATAGATATCCCCCATAACTTCCTAGGGAGATCAGATATGCTCCTTGGACCACTCTCAACAACTAGAGAATGACCAAGGTCCTTGAAACAAGAAGGATTAAGGTCTGATGATGGTTTAAAGTAGAACCAGACCTTGATATGTATGATCTTTAACACAAGGCAGCAAACAGCCTAACAAAATGCTCAAATCCCTTCACAAGCTTGGTGTAAACAAGCTTGTAAGAGCTTAGGGCTTATGGTTAAGGGTTAGTACAAGAAAAATAGGCAAACAGATTACTGATTTCAAGCTTATTTCAAACTTGAAAACCTTACCAAACATAAACGTGCTTTAACCAAAAGATCAAAACACCTTTATAACATCAAGTGGAACTCAGAATCACTCTTAAATAATACCAACTTTTAAAAACATAAAAAGGAATTACAATTTTCTTAAAAATACCAAACTTTTATAAAATTAAAAAGGGATTACCATGTTTAAAGAGTAAAACCGGAACAAGACTCTCTCACATGTTGAGGAGTCCTTATATATGCCTTAGAGGCTGATTCTAGAACATGAAATACATCAAAACCCTAGCTACAAAATCTTATAATTGTAGTGCATTGAGTTGTTGAGCTGTCTAAATGCATCCTAGTCATTTATTTTTGCTTTGGGACCAAGTAAGGAGTGTGGGCTGTTGATTTGGCCACGTGTCATTCCTTGGAGAGGAAGGTGTGATATGATAGGTGGACGGCTTGAACGGTGGGACCATACGGTGATGGGATTGGTGAGTTGAGTGTGTGAGGTGAAGCATGGGAGGGTTAATTACTTTTGGGTGTAGGTAATTGAGATTAACCCTTTCTTTTGTAAAAAGTAATTCTGGGTGGGATGAACATGAATAGTGCCACGTTTGATCCGAAAAAGGTGGGTTATGTTTGTTTGGCGCGTGTTTTTGTTTTTCAAACTTTCAGTATGGCAAAAGTAGCCCTTGTGTTTTAAGAAAAGTTGTAAAACAAGTATTTCAGCCGAATAAAGTGATTTCCTTTGTTAATAAACTTTCATATTTCACACTTTTGCCCCAAAACTTTGGTATAAGGGTTTTAAAGACTTGTTTTGCCATTTTTGAATATTTCAAGGGCTGATCTTGGACATTTCTCATATTTGAAGGTCTTCATTAGATATTTGACTTCATGAGGGACCATTGTTGACAATTTATAATTCTTGAGGGACTAAACTTGCTAAATCTTCAAAGTTGAAAGACCATTTTGTAATTTTGACAAACTTAAGGGACCAAACTTGTAATTATGAATATACAAGGATATTAAGTGTCATTTCTTCATAAATGAGGGATCAATCTTGTACGTCTTCAAGTCTTCAAGGTTTTTTCTTTGAGAAATCCATAACTAGGGCCCGGTTTATTGTGCGGCTTCGTTTCTCGTGTTTGTTTTTCCTTGTTTCTTATGATCTTTTGTCTTTTTCACGATATCCATACCTAAAATACACAAGTAAACAAACACAAGCATATATATGGTATTTTGATGACATTTTATGCATTTAAAGCCCGAAAAGAACGATGAAATCATGTATAAATGCCATCTCATCACTCCCTCATACTAAACCATTGTCGTGACCTCACGCAATGCTAGAATAAAGTATCTAAGCATCTCCAGAATTCAATTTTATTACCCTTTATTGAAAAGTAAGATTTGCTATAATACTACGAAGATATGTAAAAGACATAATGTATGATTTTCATCACGTAAGTAACTTTTTAGGGTCAATGAATAGAAACAAGTGAATGTCTCATAGAGTAAAGTTCGTCATCCTTAATTGTCATACATTCCATGCTAAGAGCAAAGACGAGATCATTGTTGGTACAAGTCATAATGCTAACACTACTCATACGTCCAAATTGTGTAATACTTTTTCTCCCTGTAATCCTAGTTATTATGAAAAGAAAAGGTTTCTAGAAATTTTTAACTATTTGTCATGTATCACAAGTGATTCATATTTGACTTATTTGAGTATTTATTAGTCCGAAAATAAAGTAGCACGATTTAGTTCATAGTTAGCTAAAGGACAAAATCTTTTAAAACAGCTTCTCGTGTATCTCCTTAAGTTCATATCTTGGCATAACTCGTTTCACGATTTGAGACCTTTCTCGGACCGATATTTGGCATGTACTTCATACTTCGAATCTTCGGAAGACGTTCTTGAAATTAATGTCTTGTCTTCATATTTTCGAATTTCTTCACTTGACGTTTTTGAGAGATTCTTCATACTTGGACCACGACTTCATCATTTTTCTTCAATCTGTATTTTGGATTTTGATATACAACGATCCGCCTCCTTTTAGGACTTGGATATATTTATCCTCATACCTTGTAAGGGTCTTTTTGGATAGACTTTCTCCATGATCTTTAGGGGAGTAATTGCTTTTCGTCGTGTGTCTCGATCCTTCATATTGATTTTGGAATAATGATTCTTCACATCATCTTGGATCTTTAGAAACAAAATAGAGCTCATCATGCCTTGTTAGGGCCTTTTTGGATCTTCACCATTCTTCGCGTCCCGCTTCAATAAGCTATGCCTTGGCTATGAACTCTATCAACCACGAGCAACTTTTAAACGATCTTGGGCTAGATACTAAGTAACCTTTCAAATCGTACGACCTTGCTTATTGCAATTAATTTATTCCTAATGCATTGATCTTATGGGAGAAAAAGACACAAATAAAAACATATGAGTTTTTGAAAGAACATTTCACGTTCTATGTTTAGCATGATCACTTGTCTAACTCTATCATTTCTCGTTCTTCACTATTTAAAGACCTCTAATTAAAGAGACTCGTGAATATTTAGCCATGCAAGTTGATAGGTGTGTAAACACCCATCCTTTTTACCACTTAGTTACAATAATAACCGAGCCAAAACGTGTATTTTATGTCATTTATGTCGGAATTATGCGTGGTTTGTGTTTTTGTTGTGATTTAGGACGAAAAGGTGAAAAGTGGAGAAAACACGGGCATTCACGGGCTTTTATCGAAGAAAAAGACGAAAGATGAAGTCAAGAAGTCAAGAGCGCAAAAAGAACGGAAGTCCAAGACCAATTCTGAAGATTTATCGAAGAAAAAGTCAAAAGACGGAAGTTTACTAAAAGCCGAAGAACTCAAGTCTTATTTATTGAAGATATCACAAGACGAGAGTAGAAATCCCGAGACAAAGTCGTTAAAGTTCAAAGAATTAAGAAGATTAACAAAAGATTAAGAAGACAAGGACTTAAGTGTGCAATTAAGGAAAGAAGAAAGAGGGGAGGAAGCTTCCTAAGCACCTCCCTAATCTCCCCTATAAATAGTCATTAGTGTATTCATTTTCATTTGGTTGGCTAAGTGTGACAATTAGTCTTCCATCTTTAATTTTTGCACATTTACTTTTCATGTCATTTTAAATACTTGTCTTGCACTTTAATTCCTTTTAATTCCAAGTAAGTGTTCTTAATTTTGTTGCTTTAATCTTTATTTACCTTTGATCAAGTTTACTTTTATCATTCTCCTTCTACTTTTCTCTTGTTTTTGGTTTGTTTTAAAATCGGATTATGCAAGCTTTTGCTTAATCTCTTTGCTTATTTTAGTAAAAAGTTCATCTTTTTACTTTTATCTAAGTTTTTGTATGGGATAAGCTATAAGTTTGACAATCTTATTGGCTTGTTTTATACTTAGCTTATTTGTTTTTCAAAGTTTTCTAAAAAGTCTCATTTCTCTAAAAGTTTGCTTATTTCATTTTCTTATTTCGTGTTTGAAAAGGTTTTAAATTTATTGCTTAATTTCTCGTCTATTCATCATTTCAGTTAAGATTTTGTTAGTGCTTATTAGAAATAGCTTATTTGTTTCTTGTGCTTATTGCGAAATTGTGCTCCATCAGAAAGTAAGGGATTTGGCATTGCGACAGCTCGACTTCTCCACATTCCAATTGTGACTGAATTGGATCAAGGGATTTCACATTGCGACGGCCTATTCCGATCTGAGGATTGCGATCTAGTAACATCCCCCTCATTCCGATCTGGGATTGCGATCGCATATTGTGATCGCATATTCCGACGGCTCTTGAGGTTTTCTAAGTCGAAGTGCTGCCTAATTTTCTTGAGCAATATTCCGATATGGACCACATTCCGATGGGTATATTCTGATGGAAGTGACATTCCGATAGACTCTCTTTTCAACATTCCGATATACCTAGCTTCAATACATTTCGATCTGACACATTGCGATCTGGATTCCGATGGTATGGTGACAGCATTCCGATCAGACATTCCGATGGTTATTGGTTTAGAATTATATTTTGCTTTGTTTTGTTTTGAAGTTACATTTTTAATATTGCAAATTTAAGTTTTAATTAGTTTAGATTTAATTAAACGTCATTTACCTTTAAGTCTCGCACTTTTTGATATACTACAACGACACAACTATTTGTTTCACCAAAGACAACTGAGTCGCATAGTTAACCAGGATCAATTCGATTAGACCACTAGTTCGAACTTTAATTTTTATACGGGCAAAGATTAACGGTTTTCTGTGATTAACGGTTTTCTGTGAGAGACGCGTTGCTTTTTGGGATCCGTTCATTCGTGAGCGTTATTTTCTTGCACAACAATTTTCAAAAAACCATAAAAATTAAAAATTGTTAAAAAACCCATAAAAATTATAAATTTCAAAAATCCAAAAAGATTTTATTTTTATTGTGTATATATATTCTCTTTGTATTTGGTATTGTTTTCTTTTGCTTTCGCAGGTGTATGCGTACTAGATCTTCTAATTATCAAGAGCCCGAGACTCAAGAAGATTTAAGTATGGCAGGTGTGAATAACAACAATAATCCACCGCACCTCAATAATAACAACAATGTTCTTCCACAGCCCGATCTTCGGAAAATGGAGGAGCTTTGTCAACCTACCATGTTTGGACGAGGAGGCCCGATTGCGCCGATGCAAATCACGACTCCGGAGTTTTCGTTGAAGCACCACATGATTCAGCAAGTGCAAACTAACCCATTCGCCGGAATGCCTGATGATGATGCCAACAAACACCTCGACAAGTTCATTACAATCACCCAAAGCATGAAGTTGCCCGGTGCCACAATGGATGTTCTACGCCTTCAACTCTTTCCGCATACTTTATCACACCACGCCGAGAAATGGTTTGATCGTCTCCCGAAGAATTCAATTCATACTTGGGATGACATGACTCAACGCTTTTTGTCGCGCTACTTTCCACCATCCATGGTCACGAGCCTTCACAATCAAATCAGCGGTTTCATGCAAGAACCCGATGAATCTCTCTTTGATGCTTGGGAAAGATATAATGTTTTGATCGGTCGTTGTCCAAACCACAACATGCTCCCCGTGACCTTAATTGATACTTTCTACAACGGTTTGACTTTTCGTGATCGTGATACGATAAATGCAGCCGCCGGTGGCACATTTATGAAAAGGAGACCCGAGGAGTGTAGAGAGCTTATTGAAAACATGACTACTCACAACAAAAATTGGGATTCCTCCGCTTCTTCAAGGAACAAACCGAGAGTCAATGTTTCTTCTACTTCAGCAAACCCCGACATGACCGAATTCACCCGCATGATGACTGAAATGAACAAAAATATCTTGCTTCTCGCTACAAACCAACAACAACAACAAGTTAAAGCGGTAGCACCTTCTAGTGAAACATGCGACGGTCCACACTCATACACTGATTGTCCTTCTACTCAAGGAAATCCGGAAAATGTGTATGCGGCTTATGGTAATTACTCATCGGAAAATTACCAAGCTCGACCTCAAGGGGATAGAAATTTGCTGAGTTACCGGTCAAACAACTACCTTTCACCCGGTTTTTCTCCTCAAAACCAAAACCTCAACAACAACTACAATAGAAGCAACCAAATCCCACCTAGAGCTTCTAATCCTTATCACCCACCCGCTCAACAAGCCCCACCCATGAATCAAGATGTTGAAGCTTTGATGAGAACTCAAGGTGAGCAAATCAAGAATCTGCAGAGCCAAATTATCAATTTGAAAGGAGATATTACCAAGCAAGGGAATGACATTAGATCCGAGCTTCGAGATAATATTCAATCCTCCTTCAGCAATCAAACGAATGATTTGAAGAATATGCTTGCTAGTTTCTTGCCTACCATTCAACCTTCTACTTCGATTTCTCTACCTTCAAACACCGTCACCAATCCGCGAGCGAATGTGAGTGCTATTACTACCCGTAGTGGAGTTACCATAGTGGGACCATCTATCCCACCCTCATCATCTACACCTCCTCCACCACCATTTATCCCTACTCCTCCTACACCTAGTAGTAGTACACCATTACCGTCTCCGCCTCGTCATGACGATGTCCCCAAGAAGAACCCTTCAACATCTCAACCTCCACCAACTCAACCTTCACCTTCTACACCTTCACCACCCAACCCCAATATTCCTTATCCATCTCGCTTAGGCAAGACCAAAATGCACACAAAGGATGACATTCAAGTGTCGAATTTTTTGAAGATGATCTCTCAAATGAACTTCAACATTAGCCTGGTCGAAGCACTTGTCCATATGCCGAAATTTGTCAAAGCATTCAAGGAATTGCTTAACAAGAAGGAGAAGTTGATTGAGCTTGCCAACACACGCTTAAATGAAAACTGTTCTGCAGTTATTCTTAAAGAACTTCCGGAAAAACTTGGAGATCCCGGTCGGTTTGTGTTGCCTTGCATTTTTAACAAAACCGAAGAATTTACTGCCCTAGCTGATCTCGGGGCCGGTATAAATCTTATGCCTTTAAGGTTTGGAAAACACTTTCATTACCCGACCTTACTCCAACAAAGATGACTCTAGAGCTTGCTAATCGCACTCTCGCTTACCCCGTTGGTATTACCGACGATGTGTTCATTAAAGTTGGCACCTTCACTTTTCCGGTCGACTTTGTGGTTGTTGATTATGAAATGGACCCTCGTATTCCTTTAATACTTGGTCGGCCATTCTTGAGAACCGTAAGAGCTCTAGTTGATGTTGGCGAAGGTGAGCTCATCTTAAGAGTCGGGGTTGATGCACAAGTTTTTAAAATGGGGAAGCTTACAAGCAAATCCTATGGACGAGAATCAGCGAATATGATTAATGTGCTCGATGATTTTGTCATCTACAACAATCCTCTATTCGAGTCTTGCATTGATAATCCACTTTTCCAAGATGATGTGGATGCTTCTCTCTCCAATTTGGAACCTTCTCCCATATATGATTCTCCACCGATCTTTGATGCTTATGATGATGATTCTAGCTCAGATACGGATGATTTTGATTATTGTACTTCCGAGTATCCCAACATGCCCACATATGATGATTTTGATGAGGCTGATACTCTTTCGAGTGATTCTTCACATGATGAAGATCCTCCGCCATCACTTGATCCTACTTTGGACGATTACTCATTTGAGGAAGACTTCTCTACTTTTCTCAATACCTACTTCCCTTATGAGAGTGATGCACCTCCTTTGGACTTTGATAATTATGGTCTTGATCCTACTTTGGATTTGAAGAAAATTCTTTCAAAGGAGAAGCAACCGGGCAACACCAACATCCGCGGCACATATGATTCAACACCTCTTTGTCCACCTTCTGAGGACGAGGTTGTGCATCTTCTTCGCGGATCTTCTTCACATTCTGCTGAGCCTGAGTGCTATTTTCCCCTAAAGGAAAAGGTGTTCGACCCCGGTATCGATATTCTGCAGCCATCTCAGTATCCACCTGATGAAATAAAAGGAAACATCTTTGGAACTTTTGAAGATATGCTTGCACCTCACCATACTTGCTCCCACCGTGCTCCGTCTTTGCTTAAGGGAACCTTGCCTACTCTTCTTTGGCTTGCCTTGTTCGCCTTAAGCTTGTGCTATTTGATGGACGAAAACTATGTCTTTGATCCTGGTGGATATGTTTCATGCTTCTTCCTTTTCTAATCAAGGTCGAGTCAGGCTCACGACTCGGTGAACAAAAATCAAGCGCTTCTTGGGAGGCAACCCATGTATATATCTTTTAGCTTACTTTATCCTAAGTGTAGGGGAGACCCGTTGGTGTTTGCTATTTCCTCTCCTCTCTTATTCAGGGATTCGAGCGCTCAATGATCCACTCTTGATGATTTTTGACGACCCGTGATTCCGTTGTTCCCATTTTCCCGGTTCTATCCTAAACTCTTTTCGATTCATTATTTTATATTTATTCAATATTAAAATAGGAATCTCGTTAGTTGTCTTTTCCTTAGCAAGATTTAAACGAAGTTCACAATGTCCTAAGTGTAGGGGTGTTTACTCCCACATGCTTAAACATTGAGGACAATGTTTATGTTAAGTGTAGGGGGACTTCTATCGAAGTTAAGTGGCTCTTTTCCTTGTATTTGTCCTCATTTTAACCAGAAAATCAATTTTTCGACATTTTTCAAAATTTTTGATCTATTTTGGCCTATTAGTTTTTCCTTTTGTATAGTTATTTTCTTTCCTTGCTATAATAAATTTTTAATTAAGTGGTTTTAATTTTTAAACGTTGTGAATCTTTTGACTCAACCCGAGTTTACTTATCTAAGTTTACTCTAGCTAGTATCCTTAACGTGTTTAAGTCAAGTTTTGCTAGGCTTTTATATAGGGAGCTATAAAACGCGAAAGTCTTAACTCTCACGGGTTAAGAACAAGAACTTTTCGCAAGTTCCTATAATTGATCCTAGAGAGTCGTTTATCAAGGGAACTTTAAAATGCGTTTTCTAAACTTAAAAAAGTCTAAGAATTTGCAAGATCCTATAGACGACTCGAAAACCCAAAACTTTGATTTAATAGGCTAAGCATCCACGAGTCTCATTACTTGAGATTTTAAACTATGGAGAACGAGAGATGATAGAGTCAATTATAAGTTTGGTATTCTTTCGTGAATTCATGTGAGTTAATTATGAGCCTATTCTTCCATCGCTTGCTAATAAATTTATCTGCAATAAATAAGGTTGTACGATTTGAAAAGTTACTTAGCTTCTAGCCCAAGATCGTTTAAAAGTTGCTCGGTATGGATTAGAGTTCATAGCCAAGGCATAACTTATTGAAGCGGGATGCGAAGATTGGCGAGTCCAAAAAGGTCCTAACAAGACATGAGGGCTACATTTTGTTGCTAAAGATCCAAAGTGATGTGAAGAATCATTTATCAAAGATTAATAAGGATCGAGACACACGACGAAAAGCAAAAACTCCCCAAAAGTCATGGAGAAGTCTATCCGAAAAGGCCCTAACAAGGTATGAGGATAAATAGATCCAAGTCCAAAAAGGAGGCGGATCGTTGTATATCAAAGTCCAAAATAATGATTGGAGAAAAATGAAGAAGTCGTGGTCCAAGTATGAAGAAGCTCTCAAAATTTCAAGTGAAGAAATTCCAATTATGAAGAGAAGACCATTATTTCATGAACGTCTCTCAAGATTTGAAGTATGAAGTCGCTGCCAAATATCGGTCCGAGAAAGGTCTCAAATCGTGAAGCGAGTTATGCCAAGATATGTACTTTATGAGGTCCCGAGAAGCAGTTTTAAAAGATTTTGTTCTTTAGCTAACTATTGATTAAATCGTCCCACTTTATTTTCGGCCTAAATAACTATCGAAATAAGTCAAAAATGCATCCTCGTGATCATTCAAGACAACAATAAAATATAAGAGATACACCTAGGAATAAGGGAGTCTAAGCGAATAATTGGCCCACATGAGTTCGTGTTAGTTTGCTAACTTATAATAACAATGATCTCGTTTTTAAGCTTGGTTTGGAGAAAGTGAAAACTTGAGGATGATAATCATTCATGACATTTCCAAAACCCGAAGGTATGTTTTTGATTTCTTTAGTTTGAATGTTTATAATTTTCTATCTCTTTAATAAAGGCCAACGTGGATTGATTGTGATGAAAAATGTAAACGTGCTTTGTAACTAATACATTTCATGAGGACATTGCAATGGTCAAGTGTAGGGGATTTTATAGGTGTGTAAACACCCATCCTTTTTACCACTTAATTACAATAATAACCGAGCCAAAACGTGTATTTTATGTCATTTATGTCGGAATTATGCGTGGTTTGTGTTTTTGTTGTGATTTAGGACGAAAAGGTGAAAAGTGGAGAAAACACGGGCATTCACAGGCTTTTATCGAAGAAAAAGACGAAAGACGAAGTCAAGAAGTCAAGAGCGCAAAAAGAACGGAAGTCCAAGACCAATTCTGAAGATTTATCGAAGAAAAAGTCAAAGGACGGAAGTTTACTAAAAGCCGAAGAACTCAAGTCTTATTTATTAAAGATATCACAAGACGAGAGTAGAAATCCCGAGACAAAGTCGTTAAAGTTCAAAGAATTAAGAAGATTAACAAAAGATTAAGAAGACAAGGACTTAAGTGTGCAATTAAGGAAAGAAGAAAGAGGGGAGGAAGCTTCCTAAGCACCTCCCTAATCTCCCCTATAAATAGTCATTAGTGTATTCATTTTCATTTTGTTGGCTAAGTGTGACAATTAGTCTTCCATCTTTAATTTTTGCACATTTGCTTTTCATGTCATTTTAAATACTTGTCTTGCACTTTAATTCCTTTTAATTCCAAGTAAGTGTTCTTAATTTTGTTGCTTTAATCTTTATTTACCTTTGATCAAGTTTACTTTTATCATTCTCCTTCTACTTTTCTCTTGTTTTTGGTTTGTTTTAAAATCGGATTAAGCAAGCTTTTGCTTAATCTCTTTGCTTATTTTAGTAAAAAGTTCATCTTTTTACTTTTATCTAAGTTTTTGTATGGGATAAGCTATAAGTTTGACAATCTTATTGGCTTGTTTTATACTTAGCTTATTTGTTTTTCAAAGTTTTCTAGAAAGTCTCATTTCTCTACAAGTTTGCTTATTTCATTTTCTTATTTCGTGTTTGAAAAGGTTTTAAATTTATTGCTTAATTTCTCGTCTATTCATCATTTCAGTTAAGATTTTGTTAGTGCTTATTAGAAATAGCTTATTTGTTTCTTGTGCTTATTGCGAAATTGTGCTCCATTGGAAAGTAAGGGATTTGGCATTGCGACAGCTCAACTTCTCCACATTCCGATTGTGACAGAATTGGATCAAGGGATTTCACATTGCGACGGCCTATTCCGATCTGAGGATTGAGATCTAGTAACATCCCCCTCATTCCGATCTGGGATTGCGATCGCATATTGCGATCGCATATTCCGACGGCTCTTGAGGTTTTCTAAGTCGAAGTGCTGCCCAATTTTCTTGAGAAATATTCCGATCTGGACCACATTCCGATGGGTATATTCCGATGGAAGTGACATTCCGATAGACTCTCTTTTCAACATTCCGATAGACCTAGCTTCAATACATTCCGATCTGACACATTGCGATCTGGATTCCGATGGTATGGTGACAGCATTCCGATCAGACATTCCGATGGTTATTGGTTTAGAATTATATTTTGCCTTGTTTTGTTTTTAAGTTACATTTTTAATATTGTAAATTTAAGTTTTAATTAGTTTAGATTTAATTAAACGTCATTTACCTTTAAGTCTCGCACTTTTTAATATACTACAACGACACAACTATTTGTTTGACCAAAGACAACTGAGTCGCATAGTTAACCAGGATCAATTCGATTAGACCACTACTTCGAACTTTAATTTTTATACGGGCAAAAGCCTTGTATCACAAGTCAAAATTAAGCCAAATTTGGATTAGCTTCATTAAGACTTTATCAAATCGAAGTTTTGGTTTTTCAAGTCACCTATAGGATCTTGCACTTTCTTAGACTTTTTTAAGTATAGAGAATGCATTTTAAAGTTCCCTTGATAAGTGACTTTCTAGGATCAACTATAGGAACTTGCGAAAATTTCTTGTTCTTAACCTCACGTTTTAAAATTCCCTATCTAAAAGTCTAGCAAAACTTAATTTAAGCGGGTTAAGGAATGTAAAGGGCTCCAAATGCCCATCAAGTCAAAAATTAACTCTTATTCTACCCATCAGAAAATATACATTCGTGTCTTAAAAACACTTATGAAAACTAAGAAAAATTTTAAAATTGGGCCATTTTTAGCCTTATTAGTAACAAAACAAAACAAAACGTTGAAAACTGGAAAACGTGAGGGCGTAGCAAGGCAAGTATCTATTCACCCCCCCCCCCCCCCCCCATACTAAAATTAAACATTGTCCTTAATGTTTCAAGTCTAAAGGTGGAGCACCCCCATACTAGAGACGAAGAGTCGAATGCTTAGGATCTAGCATGGAAAGGGTGATCAAAAATATATCTAAAGCCGTTAATGAATTATGCTAAAAGATAATTGTTAGAACAATAAAGGATAAGTCATAGATTCGTGAAAAACCCTTCAAGCAAACGATCGAGGCTCACGTAAACGAACACGAGAGTCCTCAATCGTGGCGATGATGTTGATCAAGATAATACATTCACAAACAACCACGAGACAAAGAGTTCGAAGGGCATGAATCCCCTGTCATTAACTACATTAGAAAGCGATAATATATACATGGATAAGCATGGGATCTCCCCCATGAGGCATCTCGTTTTTGATTACCGAGTCACGAGCTCGACTCGATCCCCTCAATGCTAATTATCATTGGAGAAGGTGACTTGGTCGAGGTCGTCCAACGAATGGACTTCCTCACCGAAGTAGTGCTTAAGTCTATGTCTATTCACCTTGAAATTAGGACCATCATTTTGAGCTAGCTCAATGGTCCCATAAGGAAACACTTGTGTTATGATGAACGGACCCGACCAACGAGATTTCAATTTCTCAGAAAATATCTTTAAACGAGAGTTAAAAAGTAACACTTGATCACCAACGTTAAAAACCCGGTTTTTAATCTTTGAATCGTGAAACTTTTTAGTCTTTTCTTTAAAAATCAATGAGTTTTCATAAGCCTTATCTCTTAATTCATCCAATTCATTTAATTGTATTTTCTGGTGATCTCCTGCGGTCTTCAAGTCATAATTTGCATACTTTAGGACCCAATATGCCTTATGCTCCAATTCAATAGGCAAATGATAATTCTTTCCATAGACCAACTTATACGGAGTACAACCGATAGGTGTCTTATAAGCGGTCCGAAAGGCCCATAAAGCGTCATCGAGTTTGTCGGACCACGAAGCACGGTTTTCTCCAATCGACCTCTCTAAAATCCTCTTCAAAGCTCGGTTTGAAACCTCGACTTGCCCACTCGTTTGTGGGTGATAAGCCGTAGAAAGACGATGTGTCACTCCATATTTCTTTAAAACCTTTTCGAATTGGTCATTACAAAAATGGGTTCCACGATCGCTTATAATAACACGAGGGGTTCCAAACCGAGAGAATAGTTGCTTCAAAAACTTCACTCGCGAGCACCATTCGTAGGTAAAGCCTTAGCTTCCACCCACTTAGAAAGGTAGTCGACGGCGACGAGGATATACTTGTTTTCATGAGATGATAGGAACGGTCCCATAAAGTCAATGCCCCAAATGTCGAAAATCTCACACACTTGAATTATGTTTTGCGGCATTTCATCACGTTGAGACGATTTTCCTTGACGTTGGCACGAATCACACGACTTCACAAGTGCGTGTGCATCACGATAGATTGTAGGCCAAAAGAAGCCGGCATCGAACACTTTCTTAGCCGTGAGATTAGCACCGTGGTGACCACCCGTGGGTCCCTCGTGACAGGCTCTAAGGATGTTAGAAGCTTCGGTACCAAAGACACAACGTCGAACGAGTTGATCCGCACAAACCCGAAAGAGATAAGGGTCGTCCCAAAAATAGAACTTGATATCATGAAAGAATTTTCTCTTTTGTTGTGTCGTCATACCCTTGATTATGAAGTTCCCCGCATGGTAATTTGCAATGTCGGCAAACCATGGGGTGTTGTCTTTAGAATTCACTACACCGAGAGTCTCGAGAGGAAATGTTTCCGTAATTTCCTTGTTCTCGAATACATCTTTGTGAGGATCTTCTAGACGAGAGAGATGATCGGCCGCTAGATTCTCGGCTCCTTTTTTTGTCAAGTACGGTGACATCAAGTTCTTGGAGGAGGAGCATTCAACGAAGAAATCTCGGCTTAGCGTCTTGCTTAGCTAAGAGGTACTTGATAGCCGAATGGTCCGTATACACGATGCTTTTAGTCAAGACGATATAAGGTCGGAATTTCTCAAAAGCATAAACCACGGAAAGGAATTCCTTTTCCGTTATGGTGTACTTAAGTTGAGCCTCGGTCATCGTCTTGCTAGCATAATGGATAGGACGAAAGTGCTTTTCATAACGTTGCCCTAAGACGGCCCCAATTGCATAATCACTTGCGTCGCACATGATTTCAATGGGTAATTCCCAATTAGGAGCAACAAGAATGGGAGCTTCGGTAAGTTTCCTTTTAAGAGTTTCGAAAGCTCTAACACAATCCTCATTTAAGTTAAAAGGAGCATCCTTCTCGAGAAGGTGTGTCATTGGTCGAGAGATTTTCGAAAAGTCTTTGATGAAACGACGATAAAATCCCGCGTGGCCTAGGAAACTCCTAACTCCCTTAATGGTTTTGGGATGAGGTAACTTGGCGATGACGTCTATCTTAGTTTTATCGACCTCAATCCCTGCTTTCGAGACCTTGTGCCCTAAGACGATTCCTTGTTTACACATAAAATGACATTTTTCCCAATTAAGCACAAGGTTGGTTTCTTCACAACGTTTTAACATTTTCTCGAGATTAGATAAACATGACGTGAACGAATCACCAAACACCGAAAAGTCATCCATGAATACTTCCATCGACTTCTCGATCATATCATGAAAAATAGCCATCATACACCGTTGGAACGTACCCGGTGCATTACAAAGTCCGAAAGGCATTTTACCATAAGTAAACGTTTCATAAGGACACGTAAACGTAGTTTTGTCTTGATCACGAGGGTCGATATGGATTTGAATGTAACCGAAAAAACCATCTAAAAAGCAATAGAAGTCATTTCCCGCAACACGCTCCAACATTTGATCCATGAAGGGCAAGGGAAAGTGATCTTTACGAGTGGCGTCATTTAACTTTCGGTAGTCAATACACACCCTCCAACCGGTCACAACACGAGTGGGAATTAACTCGTTGTTTTCATTAGGCACAATGGTCATTCCTCCCTTCTTAGGGACACAATGTATTGGGCTCACCCATGGGCTATCGGAGATAGGATAAATCATTCCCGCGTCAAGAAGTTTTAAGACTTCCTTTTTGATGACATCGTGAATTTTGGGGTTTACCCTTCTTTGACTTTGAATTACGGGTTTATATTCTTCCTCCATTAAAATCTTGTGAGTACAAAATTTTGGGTAAATACCCTTAATGTCGGAAATTTTCCACGCAATTGCCCCTTTATGAGCTTTAAGAACTTTCAAAAGTGCGGTTTTTTTTATTATTAGCGAGATGTTTTGCAATAATAACCGGCAACTTGTCATCACCTTCCAAGAATGCGTATTCAAGGTGAGATGGAAGATCTTTCAATTCAAGGATTGGCGGTTCCTCGATTGAATATTTTTGTTCAACACTCATAACTTCCATCGGCGGAAGAAATGGTGGAATAAGAGTATCATTACCAATAATCACCTCATCTTCATTGTCGATTTCACTTGAAGTAAAATCGCCTCCTTGGAATGGAGTGAGATTTGGTGTAGAATTAGCAAAAATCGGATCCAAAATAGTGGGATTGCCACTTGACGAACTATCGGAAAAACCTAACACTTCTTGTGAAAACTCATCACAAACCACATCGACTAAGTCAATGTGATTGATGGTAGCGATTGCATAAACATGAGAAGGTGTCGAGTTTTGAGTATCGTTTATAACAAGTTCCTCTTCGTTGAATCTCAAAGTAATAGTTCTTGCATGAACGTCGATAAGCGATCTTGAGGTGTCTAAAAATGGACGACCTAAAATTAGAGGAACTTGAGGATCCGCGGGGATGTCAACTACTATAAAATCAACGGGATAGTAGAACTTCCCCACTTTTACGAAAACATCCTCGGCTACTCGACATGCTAAAATCGTAGAATGATCGGCCATCTCGATAGACATGTTCGAAGGAGTAAGAGCCGGAAGCGATCGCGATTTACAAATCTCAAGAGGCATTAAGTTAATACTATCACCAAGATCGGCCAAGGCGTAGCATTCCTACATATCTTTAAAACCACACGGAATTAAAAATTTACTGGGATCACCGACTTTTTGAGGTATGCGGTTAAGAAAAACCGATGAACAACTAGACACTTGTTATAATTTCTCTTTATTATTCAACATATTTGAAGTTAGCGGCAAATCGAGGCATCATGATTAAAGCGTCGGCAAAACTTATATTAAAATGCATATCACGAAACATTTTCATAAAAAGCTCAAATTGGTATCGGTTACGTTCTTGTGACTTTTCCTTGTTTCGTCTTGAAGGGTAAGGTAAGGGTGGTGTGGGTTGGGGCATAGGCATCAGCCTTGGAATCTCGAGTTCCACAGTTGGTATTGGTTCAACCGTAGGTGTGGTATGACAGGTACTTTGTGGGATTGTAATATGCTCCTTTTCGACCATCACCTCAGGCTCTTTCTCGATTTCCTTTTCCGTAGAATTACTAGGACGAGAGATTGGTTCCATGAAAGTTTTACCACTACGAGTAGTAATAACCTTCATTTCTCCCTTCGGGTTTGCAATGGTATCACTAGGAAGACCACCCGAGGAAGTAGGTTTACACATGATTGCTTCAAACATTTTAGCCATTCGATGTACAAATTTTGATTGCCTTATATCCTCTTTTAACAACTATTGCTTAATCTCATGTTGACCTTGTTCCATCTTTTGTTGATTTTGTTGAAGACATTGAACGTTTCCTTCTATTTTATTAGCATGAGTTTTTAGTTCATTAGCAAGTTCGTTTTTAAGCTCGTTTTTCAACTCGGGTCTTAAGCTAATCATCTCACGTTGCATGTTATCAAACTTAGCATCGTTTGCTTTTGCATAATCCAAAAGTTCTCCATTAAGATTTTTAGTGAGCATTTTGAAAACTTTGTGTAGTGTTTTGAAAATCACGGTTTTGGTTTTGATTTTGAACTTGCCCATTCCCACTTTGGTAATTAACCTTGTTGTAGTTATGTTGATTGCCTTGATAACCACCATTTTGATTGTTGTTTCGATAGTTGTTAACATTTTGATTTTGGGGAGCTTGATTTGGGCGGGAACCTTGGCCGTTTTTGTTGGGAATAAAATTAGCTAAGTCACTGGGACGCTGACAAGAAGAACTTGGACGCTGACAAGAGTAAAAGAGGCGCTGACAGATGAGACGCTGATAAGAATTACAAAGGCGTTGACAAGAAGAATCATAACACAAAGAAAAGGACTAAATCTGCCAATGATGTATTCTTCAAACTGGTGGACAAAATATGTAGATAAGAATTCAGAATATATTCTTAAATGTTGATAAGATTTAGTCAATAAGTTATTTGAGTATGTTTATCTTATGTCTCTTCCTAAAATAGTTTATCTTAGCTTTTTGTACAAGGCTCCTTAAACCTATAAAAGGAGGCCTTAGGGTTAGACATAAAACACATCCTTTTCACACACCTCTTCCATATATCTCATAACACTTTCATTGTAACCATTCATTGATATTATTAGTCAAAGTGAAAGTTTGGTTTACTTTGTTTTGTTCTTTGTTCTAAGTGTTAAATTCCGCATAACACTTAGATTGTTCAATACAACAAAGTTTCTCTACGTGTTAAACTTGATTTAATCTCGTTTACAGAAGCTAAATCGATCTAAGTTTGGGATCAACAAGTGGTATCAGAGCTTGTTGAGAAACTTTGATTTGGAGAACGAGATCCAATATCGTGAGGTGAACCAGGCTAAGGAAGAAGGTGAAGAATAGTCTGATGATGTTTTCAGTTAAGGCCAAGTCTACTTCAAGTTCCACAAGTTCCAATTCTTCTTCAAGTTCTGATAATAAGGTATGTGATGAATCTTCTTGTAGGTTAAATACTGAAAGACTTAATAAAGAAGTTTTAAAATTGAAATCAGATATTTTAGACGTAAAATCTAGACTTTCAAATTATCAAGTGGCACTTGTTCAAACTGAAAAGACTGTAGAAGAGTACAAGAAAATGGAATTTGACCTAAAAGATCAAATTAATGTCTTGTCTCATGACCTAAAATCTAGTGTTGAGGTAAGGAACATCTTGGAGAGATCAGATGGTGTTATACAAGATAAGTTAGATAAGGCTATCAAAAACAAAGATAATGTAGATCTTAAAATTCAAAGATTTGATAAAGCTTCTCAAACCCTAGAAAAATGTGTTAGTGAACTAAGGGATTCTAGGGATATGAGTGGGATTGGGTTGAAAGAATATGTGGCTGTTCCACCACCTGTTGGGAACTTCTATGGTGTCCATAGAAAGGATCTCTCTTGGACTGGTATTCCAGAACTCCAAGAAGAGGAATTTATTCCTCCACCTAGAGTCCTTTCCCCAGTTGAGGAATATCAACAAAAGGTTATTGACCTAGAAGAGTAGAAGAAGGCTAACCCCACTTTGTTTGTTAAGGGTGGGATGCTTAGTGAGAGTCTATTTGTGCCTACACCCATTGAGAGTCCAGTTGAATCTACACCCATTGTTGTGACCAACCCCACTACTGGAAAACCTGTTTGTGTCCAAAGCCAAGCAAGTGTTAATGGGACAGGGTTTTATCAGTCTAGGCCTAAGTTTTTGTACAAAAAGGCTTGTTATTCATGTGGTAGCTTTTCTCATTTGGCCTATAATTGTGTCAGTGGATACAATTCATTCGTTGACAATAGGTCACCCAATGTCAATCATAGACCTTTTGTCTACACTAGACCACAGGCTACTAGATCAGCTCCTTTCTTCTCTAAGGCAGCTAATAACCAAGGTCAAATACCCTTTTAAAAAACCAACACTTGGTCTAATAGACAGCAGTTCCTATAGCAAACCCTAATTTAGGCACTGACAAGAACAAATTCAGCGTGACAGGAACAAATTCGATGTTGACAGGAACAAATGCAACGTTGACAGCTCCAAGTTTGGTATGAGACCTTATTTTAGACCATATAATCAAAGATACTTGGTTAATAAGGGTCAAGGGTCTAAAGCATCATCCCACTTAACTTGGAAATCAAAACAAGAGAAAAACTCCAATTTTAATGGTATTTCAATGACTTGCAATAGATTTAGATATCTTGAGAAGGTCATTACTAGACTCATTGGAACAAATTAGGTGATTAGGTCCCAAAGGGATGAACAGGGATTTGTGGTAAAGAATAAGACCACTCTAGTTGAACAACTAGATAGATCCAAGTTGGACAAGGCTTGGATCTCCAAAGAAAACTAATTTGTTTTCTTTTTTAGCAGACTATCCAAAAGCAGGTTAATGATCAAGGATATTGGGATAGTGGATGCTCAAGGAACATGCATTGTTCGTCTTTCCATTGTTATTATTTTTATCTACTGACATGTTATCTCTACCCATTATTGTGGGAAAGGGTAGCCTCTGTTGGTGTGTTTTTGTGGTTTTTGTCTAACTATGCAGGAAAATGGAGCTACATTTGGATGGATACAGAATTACAAACTGTTATTTATGATGGTTGGAGTGTTTACATTCCTAACTTGAGATAAAAATTTTCTTCTTCACATATAATGATTGTATGCTTCTTTTAAGAGGAGGTAAACCTCTAGGTTTTTGGGTACTCTTAGAGCACTCTTGCAAAATTCTATATTGTGTCCACTGGTGAGTACGATTTAGTTTTCTAATTTGTGAGGCACTATAGCATGCAATGTTGATATACTGCGCATGTTGCCAAGACTTTTGACCTAGAATTAGGTGTGATCGTATGGGTGACTTGGGGTAGATATATATTTTTAGGCTTACTTGGGGAGTTGCAAAGGTTTTATATGAATTAACTTTCTCTTTGGGGCATTTGTGAACAAAGGACTCTTGAGTTCATGTGCGTCTATCATACTTTTGCATGTGTGTATGCATGAAGAGTGTTTGTCACTCTTGCTTATTAGAGTCTAGTTAATTTCCTTAGGATTATTACCTTTGTTTATGTTCTAACTAAAGTTTTCCATTCTCAAGTTCATTTTATGCTATGACATCTTAGCTGGTGTCATTTATAAACTTCTTTATATACCCAAAACATTTCATCACCCTTTCATTTTTCAAATTGTTAGATATCTGGAAGCCTAATGATCATTGAGATGTTTTTCCTAGTGATTGACATCTAGTAGCAGCAGAGATCACTTTCACAAGAGTGTATAGTGTTATGGAGATGGCTGAGACTATTGGCACTAGCTTTAATGCATGTCAAGTCAGTCTTATCATCAGTAAGTCTATTTCCATGTCTTATGAATCAACATTGAGGATTTATTTCCCGAATGTGGATGAGGACAGTATGAAACCTTTGACATTCATTGAATTGACGAAAAATTGTATTAGCTTGCTAAAGCAAAATACAGAACTGGTACAAATTGTCAAGGATCATTGTTATGAATTGATAGACTTGTTGTTTTGGAAGCTGATATAAAGCCATGGAGGATATTCATGGTTTCGTCCTTTGCTTCTAATCTTGGAGAGGATTCTTAAAAGGGGAGGAGTAATTGAGTTTGAGTGACAAAAGTTATAAAAAAAGCCTCCAAAGACTCTATAGGTAACTGAAGAAGCTTGTTGTTATAAGTTGTATTACATAGTATTATTAAGATCAAGTTTGAGTGTTGAATTTTTTAGGTTTATTCATACTCAAATTCAAGGATAGATCATATTTGTAAGAATCCTCTCTGTATGTTTTATTTTAGTCATAATTTTGATTACTAGAGTAGATATCAAGTTTAGGGGAGGATTGTTGACAATAAAATTAGCTAAGTTACTGAGACGCTGACAAGAAGAACTTGGACGCTGACAAGAGTAAAAGAGGCGCTGACAGATGAGACGCTGATAAGAATTATCAAGGCGTTGACAAGAAGGATCATAATACAAAGACAAGGACTAAATATGTCAATGATGTATTCTTCAAGCTGGTGGACAAATATGAAGATAATAATTCAGAATATATTCTTAACTGTTGAAAAGATTTAGTCAATAAGTTATTTGAGTATGTTTATCTTATGTCTCTTCCTAAAATAGTTTACCTTAGCTTTTTTTACAAGGCTCCTGAATCCTATAAAAGGAGGCCTTAGGGTTAGACATAAAACACATCCTTTTCACACACCTCTTCCATATATCTCGTAACACTTTCATTGTAATAATTCATTGATATTATTAATCAAAGTGAAAGTTTGGTTTACTTTGTTTTGTTCTTTGTTCTAAGTGTTAAATTTCGCATAACACCTAGATTGTTCAATACAACAAGGTTTCTCTACGTGTTAAACTTGATTTAATCTCGTTTACACAAGGTAAATCGATCTAATTTTGGGATCAACAAGTGGTATCAGAGCTTTAGAAGAAAATTTGATTTGAAGAACGAGATCCAGTATCGTGAGGTGAACCAGGCTAAGGAAGAAGGTGAAGAATAATCTGATGATGTTTTCAGTTAAGGCCAAGTCTACTTCAAGTTCCACAAGTTCCAATTCTTTTTCAAGTTCTGATAATGAGGTATGTGATAAATCTTCTTGTAGGTTAAATACTGAAAGACTTAATAAAGAAGTTTTAAAATTGAAATCAGATATTTTAGACGTAAAAGCTAGAATTTCAAATTATCAAGTGGCACTTGATCAAACTGAAAAGACTGTAGAAGAGTACAAGAAAATGGAATTTGACCTAAAAGATCAAATTAATGTCTTGTCTCATGACCTAAAAGCTAGTGTTGAGGTAAGGAACATCTTGGAGAGATCCAATGGTGTTATACAAGCTAAGTTAGATGAGGCTATCAAAAACAAAGATAATGTAGATCTTAAAATTCAAAGATTTGATAAAGCTTCTCAAACCCTAGAAAAATATGTTAGTGAATAGAGGGATTCTAGGGATATGAGTGGGATTGGGTTGAAAGAATATATGGCTGTTCCATCACCTGCTGGGAACTTCTATGGTGTCCATAGAAAGGATCTCTTTTGGACTGGTATTCCAGAACTCCAAGAAGAGGAATTTATTCCTTCACCTAGAGTCCTTTCCCCAATTGAGGAATATCAACAAAAGGTTATTGACCTAGAAGAGTGGAATAAGGCTAATCCCACTTTGTTTGTTAAGGGTGGGATGCTAAGTGAGAGTCCATTTATGCCTACACCCATTGAGAGTCCAGTTGAATCTACACCCATTGTTGTGACCAACCCCACTACTGGAAAACCTGTTGATCTTGGCTCTCCTGCTAAGAGAAAACCTAGTGTTAAGTATGCTGAATTGTATAGAAAAACTAGGTCACCCCAAAGCCAAGCAAGTGTTAATAGGACAGGTTTTTATCAGTCTAGGCCTAAGTTTGTGTCCAAAAAGGCTTGTTATTCATGTGGTAGATTTTCTCATTTGGCCTATAATTGTGTCAGTGGATACAATTCATTCGCTAACAATAGGTCACCCAATGTCAATCATAGACCTTTTGTCTACACTAGACCATAGGCTACTAGACCAGCTCCTTTCTTCTCTAAGGCAGCTAATACCCAAGGTCAAAGACCCTTTCAAAAGACCAACACTTGGTCTAATAGACAGCGGGTTCCTGTAGCAAACCCTAATTTAGGCGCTGACAAGAACAAATTCAGCGCTGACAGGAACAAATTCAACCTTGACAAGAACAAATGCAATGCTGACAGCTCCAAGTTTGGTATGAGACCTTATTTTAGACCATATAAACAAAGATACTTGGTTAATAAGGGTCAAGGGTTAAAAGCATCATCCCACTTAACTTGGAAACCTAAACAAGAGAAAAACTCCAATTTTAATGGTATTTTAATGACTTGCAATAGATTTAGATATCTTGAGAAGGTCATTACTAGACTCATTAGAACAAATTGGGTGATTAGGTCCCAAAGGGATGAACAGGGATTTTTGGTAAAGAATAAGACCACTCTAGTTGAACAACTAGATAGATCTAAGTTGGACAAGGCTTGGATCTACAAAGAAAAATAATTTGTTTTCTTTTTTAGCAGACTATCCAAAAGCAGGTTAATGATCAAGGATATTGGGATAGTGGATGCTCAAGAAACATGCATTGTTGGTCTTTCCACTGTTATTATTTTTATCCACTGACATGTTATCTCTACCCATTATTGTGGGAAAGGGTAGCCTCTGTTGGTGTGTTTTTGTGGTTTTTGTCTAACTATGCAGGAAAATGGAGCTACATTTGGATGGATACAAAATTACAAACTTTTATTTATGATGGTTGGAGTTTTTACATTCCTATCTTAAGATAAAATTTTGCTTCTTCACATATAATGATTTGTATGCTTCTTATAAGGGGAGGTAATCCTCTAGGTTTTTGGGTACTCTTAGAGCACTCTTGCACAATTCTAGATTGTATCAACTGGTGAGTACAATTTGGTTTTCTAATTCGTGAGGCACTGTAGCATGCAAAGTTGATATACTGTGCATGCTGCCAAGACTTTTGACCTAGAATTGGGTGTGGTCGTATGGGTGACTTGGGGTAGATATATATTTTTGGGCTTACTTGGGGAGTTGCAAAGGTTTTATATGAATTAACTTTCTCTTTGGGGCATTTGTGAACAAAGGACTCTTGAGTTCATGTGTGTCTATCATACTTTTGCATGTGTGTATGCATGAACAGTGTTTGTCACTCTTGCTTATTAGAGTCTAGTTAATTTCCTTAGGATTATTACCTTTGTTTATGTTCTAACTAAAGTTTTCCATTCTCAAGTCCATTTTATGCTATGACATATTAGCTAGTGTCATTTATAAACTTCTTTATAGACCCAAAACATTTCATCACCCTTTCATTTTTCAAATTTTTGGATATCTGGAAGCCTAATGATCATTGAGATGTTTTTCCTAGTGATTGACATCTAGTAGCAGCAGAGATCACTTTCACAAGGGTGTATAGTGTTATGGAGATGGTTGAGACTATTGTCACTAGCTTTAATGTAGGTCAAGTCAGTCTTATCATCAGTATTTCCATGTCCTATGAATCAACATTGAGGATTTATTTCCCGAATGTGGATGAGGACAATATGGAACCTTTGACATTAATTGAATTGACGAAAAACTGTATTAGCTTGCAAAAGCAAAATACAAAACTGGTACAAATTGTCAAGGATCATTGTTTTGAATTTATAGACTTGTTTTTTTGGAAGCTGATATAAAGCCATGGAGGATATTCATGGTTTCGTCCTTTGATTCTAATCTTGGAGAGGATTCTTAAAAGGGGAGGAGTAATTGAGTTTGAGTGACAAAATTTATAAAAAAAGGCTCCAAAGACTCTATAGGTAACTGAAGAAGCTTGTTGTTATAAGATGTATTACAGAATATGATTAAGATCAAGTTTGAGTGTTGACTTTTTGAGGTTTATTCATACTCAAATTCAAGGATAGAGCATGTTTGTAAGAATCCTCTCTGTATGTTTTATTTTATTCATAAACTTGATTACTAGAGTAGATTTCAAGTTTAGGGGAGGATTGTTGGGAATAAAATTAGCTAAGTCACTGGGACGCTGACAAGAAGAACTTGGACGCTGACAAGAGTAAAAGAGGCGTTGACAAAGCTTGATCCAGCGTTGACACAAGGCGATCCAGTAACGGGGTGCATGTATGATTCCCTTTGATCAAATTGACCTTCACTATGTGAGAAGAAGGCCATATTTCCATTGGTAGACTTGCTTCCTTGATCCAGAAGGATTTCATTCTCTACAAGCTTCAGTTTATTGTAAACATCATCAAAAGTTCCTTGAAAATATAGGTTGTAAGTTCCCGTTGCTACATAAGCACTCGAAGTGTTACCACCGGCGGTAATGCACTCGGAGAAATCATGAGCTCCACCACAAGATATACAACTCTTTTCAACCGCTTTAACCGATGCGGAATTCAAAGCATCTTGTGCTTTCCAATGTGTCATAAGCGTCGAAAATCTATCGAAAAACCGATTTTCCTCATTTGCTTCATCATGTAAGGCATTCATGTTACGAGATGATGACGATGACGATGAACCCATATTGGCAACACTCGGTGTGTTACGAGGGTTATAAACCTTAGATCTATTCTCGATAATCTTTAAAGCTTCATCGATCGTTTTGCACAAAAAATTACCACCCGCGGCGGCATTCAAATAATCTTGTTCATGATCGTTAAGCCCATTATAAAAGTATCAATTTGATGCAATTCCGAAGAATCATGGTGAGGACATTCATGTAACATTTCCTTAAATCGTTCCCATGCCATAGAAAAACTTTCATTATTACGTTGTGTAAACCTTGAAATCTCATTTTTCAAATGTGTTGTTTTAGACGGTGGAAAAAATTGGTTCACAAACTTAGAAAGGAGATCACCCCATGTCAAAATCGAATTTGGCAGTTCTTTCTCGAGCCAAATTTTTGCGGGTCCATCTAATGAGTATGGAAACAACATCATCTTAATGGCGTCATGTGGAACATCCTTAAACTTGCGTGTTGCTGTGAGACAATTGAAATTCCGTATGTGATAATGCGGGTTGTCTTTTTCATGACCTCGAAACTTGTTTGCTTGTAGCATCGACATTAAACCCGTCTTAATCTCGAAATTCTCCGCAAGGATGGCGGGAATCACAATAGCTTCTCCAAGACCCTCGGTGGGTGCTTGAAGCAACTCCATCATAGTACGATTAGCCATAGTGACTATTGGTTCTACAACGGGTTCGACAATTGGAGTTTCTTCTTCAATCAAAGGATCTTGATTTCCTTGGTTTTGATGACATTTACGAGCTCGTTTTGCTTGATTACGAGTAAGCATAAACTTGACGTAGAATGTGGAGGGGAGCAAAGAAGATTCTTTTGGGTGTTTTGCGAATTTTCAATTTTTTGTGTTTTTGATTGTTTTTTATTTTTTTGGATTTTGTGTGTATTCGTAGACTACAATCTACCAAATCTCTCCTCGAATCAAACTCTTGATTAAAGAAAGCTCAAAGGAATGAAAACGATCACGTGGAGTGAACGCCTTCGATTGACTTTAGAACTTTGGTGAAAACCAATTTGTTCAAGAGGGTTTAATCACAAAGAAACCAAGCAAATATATATGATACGTAATAATACTTTGGGCGGCAAAACCCTCGGTTAGCCTTCAATCTCAAATACTCACAAGTGAACGGGGGGAATGAGGTGGCGCGAAGCACTTAAGTACCTAACTTCCCTTTAACGGCCTTTTATAGCACGTTGCCTATCTATTCACCTTATAGTTCGTATTTTTCAAAATCGAGCTTCACGAAAGTATTTATCTATTTTTGCCTTTTTCTTTTTGTTTGATATTCGATTACAATAATTAGGAGATCAAATCGCAATTAAGGTTGTGTTTTCACACTTTTGGAGATATTTTGTATTTGTTGTGATACTTATACAATATAGTAATACTATTTCACAAAAAAAACGAAAAAACCGATAATACGTATTAGTAGAGTTCTACTAATACAAATACTATTTATGGTTAGATATTAAAAACAAAATGAACAAATTAATCACGACACACATCCCCGGCAGCGGAGCCAAAATGGTTGTAGTATTTTACCACTACCTTTGCTTTAGGAAAAACAAAAGAGCGTAAAATAGCGGTAAGTATTAAGTACGACGGTTTAGGAAAATCGTGCACTAATGACCCAAAGGTGAAAGTTCGTTTCCCAAGGAGGTATACGTGTGTGAATAACTTGATATGATTTTGGATTAATATAGAAGAAATAAAAGATGGGGGAAATGGAAATGACGGATACGTTCAAATTATACTACGACGACAAAACCAAAAAACCATAAAAAATGGCAAAATAAAAATTAATTCTAAAAATTCCCAAAAAATTACCCAAAATAGCTAAGAATAAAATACAAATAATCAAAACTTTTTCAAACATTTTAATTAATTAAATATTAATTTTTAAATGCTAATTAAAGCCCTAAAAATCCAAATAATTAATAAAAAGCCCAAACAAAGGTTTTTCACTTTGTAAAACTCTAAAACGACTTAATTAAACTAAAAAATATTTTTATGAAATTTAAACCTAATGAAAACTATTTTTAAATGATTAAAAACTATTAAAACTTTAAAATAATTCTAAAAATTAACAAAACGGTGAGAAAAATAATCTAAGAGTTTTAAAAATCCTAACTTAATGTATTTGACCTAGGAAAAATGTAAAAGTTGCAAAAATATTAAAATCAAAATTTAATAATAAAATAATATTAAAATAATATTTAAAATCCACAAATTATAAAAATTTCTAAAAACTTGCAAACTAGTTTATTTTAACCTAAATAAACAGAAAATAAAAGTGAAATTACCAAAATACCCCTATTGGGCCCCCAAATGGGCTAAAACAAAAACAGACCACATTAATGGGCTTTTTGACCCAATAAGATCAAACTCAACCAAATAAGCTGAAAATCACCAGTCTGACTCAAAATTTGATTTTAAGCACAAAAGTATAAAAGGATCAAAAGCTGAAAGTGAACTTATCATAGCTTAAATGAACAACAGCTTATTCTTAATGGGCTTTTTGGCCCATTAAGCTATAAGCTAATGCCATAAGCTCTAATTGAACACATAACATCTTATTGAGATTTTAAACCAATCTGTAAAAATAAATTTTGAAAAAGCTCAAGTAATAAGCCAGAACTTTGGAAAGAACTTTTTCACTAAACGACAAAATAGTCGGGTTTGAGTTCTAGAGGGTTTCAAAAGCTGATTCTTTTTGCAAAAGCTCAAAAATAGCTTAACTAAGAATAATCAACAAGAAAAATCACAAAAACTCAAGTAGGATAAGCTGTAGAAGCCAATAAGCTGACTGAAAAAGCCAAATAAGTTAGTTTCCTAGCAAAAGCTTAACCAAAAGACTTGTAACTTCTCAAATATGATATTAAGCTAAGAAAAATGACACCAATCACAAAAACCAAGTTGTGCATGTACGAATAAGTTGTTCTGAAAAATAAGCCAAATTGTGCTTATTTGACCAAAAGTCAAAGTCCACCAAATGTTACCAAATGATCAGGGATTGTTCACAAGCTTGTTTTAAGCAACTTTTGTGAAGAACTCGAGGCTGAGAACTTGTAAATCAAGTGGCCAGTTAGCCAAAACTTAACAGATTTTGGGAATTTTAAGCCAATAAGCCAGTTGGCTTATAAGCCAGCAAATAAGCAAACCAAATAGCAAGAAGCACTCACAAGCAGCAAAATAACAAGGTTCAAGCAGTTAAACAACAAGGCATACACTAGAATAGCAAATGCAACCCCAAAATGAGGTGGTCACTTTGCTGATGCAAATGACCACTTCAGCCAACTTTGATAAGCTCTAGTACCCACAATAAGCCACCAAAATCAACAAACAGATATTGCACAAATAGCTAATCACCTAAACTCTTCCCAAACCAAATTTCAGACCCTAGATCCAACAAACAAAGATTTTATTGGATCTGATGTGTTTAACCAATTTCAAAGTGATAATTTCAAATTTTTCCAAAACTATGAAATCCTTTTCCAACCCTTTGAGACTTAAATAATGACTAAAACGAGTGACAAATTACTTGTTTAGACTATCCAACCCCCAAGAACCAATGACACAAGGCCTTATGATCCCAAAAACCAAACAGCCTTGTTTTAGCCCCTTTTCAAACAAACTTTTGATTCTTACAAACAACCTATTGATTTTATGATTCAAATATCTTACCTAGGTGACAACTAACATATTCAAATAATAAAACACAAAGCACGAACACAAGAACACCAAATCACATGAAAACATCATAACAAACATAAACATGATATTTTTTAGAGGAAACTGAAATAGAGCGAATACATATCCCCCACAACTTCTTAGGGAGATCAGCTATGCTCCTTGGACCACTCTCAAAATATAGAGAGTGACCAAGGTCCTTGAAACAAGAAGGATCAAGGTATGCTGATGGTTCAAAGTAGAACCAGACCTTGATATGTATGATCTTCAACACAAGGCAGCAAACAGCCTAACCAAAGGCTCAAGTCCCTTCACAAGCTTGGTGTAAACAAGCTTGTAAGAGCTTAGGGCTTATGGTTAAGGCTTAGTACAAGAAAAATAGGCAAACAGATTATTGATTTCAAGCTTATTTCAAACTTGAAAACCTTACCAAACATAAACGTGCTTTAACCAAAAGATCAAAACACCTTTATAACATTAAATGGAACTCAGAATCACTCTTAAACAATACCAACTTTTAAAAACATAAAAAGGAATTACAATTTTCTTAAAAATACCAAACTTTTATAAATTTAAAAAGGGATTACAATGTTTAAAGAGTAAAACTACAACAAGGCTCTCTCACATGTTGAGGAGTCCTTATATAGGCCTTAGAGGCTGATTCTAGAACATGAAATACATCAAAACCCTAGCTACAAAATCT
The DNA here is from genome assembly GCA_025667525.1 of Glebionis coronaria. NCBI lineage: Eukaryota > Viridiplantae > Streptophyta > Magnoliopsida > Asterales > Asteraceae > Glebionis > Glebionis coronaria. Next base: position 208,570,250 of record CM046881.1, on the reverse strand, counting down.
CAGAATTGCCCTTGAGTGCATTGAGTTGTCGAGCTGTCCAAATGCATCCTAGTCGCTTATTTTTGCTTTAGGACCAAGTAAGGAGTGTGGGCTGTTGATTTGGCCACGTGTCATTCCTTGGAGAGGAAAGTGTAATATGATAGGTGGACGGCTTGAATGGTGGGGACCATAGGGTGATGGGATTGGTGAGTTGAGTGTGTGAGGTAAAGCGTGGGAGGGTTAATTACTTTTGGGTGTGGGTAATTGAGATTAACCCTTTCTTTTGTAAAAAGTAATTCTGGGTGGGATGAACATGAATAATGCCACGTTTGATCCGAAAAAGGTGGGTTATGTTTGTTTGGCGCGTGTTTTTGTTTTTAAACTTTCAGAATGGCAAAAGTAGCCCTTGTATTTTGGAAAAGTTGTAAAAAAAGTATTTCAGACGGATAAAGTGATTTCCTTTGTTAATAAACTTTCATATTTCACACTTTTGCCCTAAAACTTTGGTATAAGGGTTTTAAGGACTTGTTTTGCCATTTTTGAATATTTCAAGGGTTGATCTTGGACATTTCTCAGCTTTGAAGGTCTTCATTGGATACATGACTTCATGAGGGACCGTTGTTCACAATTTAGAATTCTTGAGGGACTTAACTTGCCAAATCTTCAAAGTTGAAGGACCATTTTGTAATTTTGACAAACTTAAGGGACCAAACTTGTAAATATGAATATACAAGGGTATTAAGTGTCATTTCTTCATAAATGAGGGATCAATCTTGTACATATTCAAGTCTTTAAGGGTTTTTCTTTGAGAAATCCATAACTAGGGCCTGGTTCATTGTGCGGCTTCGTTTCTCGTGTTCGTTTTTCCTTGTTTCTTGTGATCTTTTGTATTTTTCACAATATCCGTACCTAAAATACACAAGTAAACAAACACAAGCATATATATGGTATTTTGATGACATTTTATGCATTTAAAGCCCAAAAAGAACGATGAGATCATGTATAAATGCCATTTCATCAGGAGAAGGATCTAGTATTACGAACATTCTTAGATAGACTTGGTGTAGTTCTTTTGTTGATATATTCCAAGCTAGACCTCCACCAAAGTGCATTTTTCTCTTGAGGTAAAGGAGTTAGTATGCTACAACTTGATGTAGAAAACAATTTCTTATAATTGGCTTGATTCTTATCAAACGGAATATTATCGAGCCACGCAAGAGCACGGGGAAACAACTTTACATTTTTGTGGCACCAACAATCAGAGTTGGAAAAAATCTCCAAAGCCCATATCTGGAAAGAAAATAACAAAAACACAAATTTATTACAATGAAGATAATTTACTTTTAGCATAAAATAAATAATGAGTAATATGCATATAAAAATAGAACAAACCTTTAATGGAAAAACATATCCATACAAAACATATGTGGCCAAGTAATGGGGATTACCTTTAGCATTCTCAAATGTTTCTCCATGTGATTATGGACAATGCTATACGCCCGACTGTGGAAAAGTGGCCACATATGTTCACCCCATGTAAATGCATTCCATTTAAAAAAAATCATCCACCAAATTTACTATAGCTGCAGGAAGTACGTGCTTGAGCTCATGACCCATAAAAACGTAGTCCAAAGATAATAGCAAGCATACACGAACAACATCATCATCAGCCAACTCATTGAAGCTATCTTCAATTTGAACAAGGGATTTCAAATCAAAACCACATATGTTTTTGTACTCGGGGAATACACGTGCACGAAATTCAGATTTATCTTTCTCTTTAAAATTCAACATTATTTTTCCAAACTGGAACCCGGTTAATAAGCAGAATTCTTTGTGACCATATTCATATGTCTGGCCACTAATATCAAAAATAAAAGGGACCTCCGGACCAGCGTCTTCACTCACTCGTTGGTGTTGTAGTAAATAATTCAACATGTGATTATCATTGGATGTTGTTTTAATATCTAACCAGTGACAAAAAAACAGTCTGTCCAAACATATTAAAGCGTTGAGACTTCAAAATCAACTGATCACGCATGGTATGAAGAAAATGCAATTTCGATCTAATACTAACTCTAGCATCGTAAACCTACACAACAGTGGAGTCCAAGTTTACAATCATGCGATAAATAATTAGACAAAATAGAATAATTAGGGATTCAATTATAACTTACAATCGATTGTTCCATCGATAATATAATGCGTCGGTGAGGATGTCTTGGTGACGTTGGTGAATAATGAATAATGTGATTACATTTTAGGACTTGATGTATATTAGGATAAATGGGAGGTCTGGATGGGGTTTAATCAGATAATATTGGTTGGATTTGTGTTTAACCGGGAAAAAATATATGCGCCGGTGGCCGGAAAAATCAAAGGCGGAGGAAAATATGAGTGTGTGTGTTTCAAAGATGTGTGTGTGTTAATTGTATTTTTAATTAATGAAAATAAAAAGTCAAACCTTAAAAAAGTAGTATATGAGTAAATCGATGCAAGACTTTTTTTGAAAATGCAACAAGTTCCAATATAGGGTAGAGTATGCTGAGTAGAGCATGGCTAATAGATCATCCGACGTGTACAAGTGTACAAAATGCAAGATTCAATAAAGTGTTTTGGTTTAATCATTAGTAGGCCTGATAGAGCACGCCACGTGTTGATCGTTGGGATGGGTAGAGCATTTTTTGGGTAGAGCATGGCCTAAACCGGAAAAACACAAATGTTTGGCCAGATAATGTCTACAGCCATGGAGACAGGCCCAAAACCGGAATTTTCTCTAATACACACCTCTAATAAAATCCCCCAAATACTCATCTTTCTAAAACCAAAAACATACAATCTTCTATCTCAATCTCAACTACCATCATCCATCAGCTGCCGCCGCTCATCTGCTTGTGTTGTCGAATAATATATACATATTCATTATTTTTAATGTTTTTATTATTTGTTATAAAGTTTATTATTATCTAGATCCAACATTTCACAAGTTTTTTCGTTTTTTTTTTTTTTGCAGCTACCTGCTTCTACCATCTGATGTCGAAGCTCGCTGATAAAAATCATGTATTTGAATGGTTATGTACCTATGTGATATTTGGATGGCTCTTGTTAGGCTGGGGGAGTGGGGAGAAAATCCCACTTGTGGGTCTTAGGTGGCAAAATCTCACGTGTGGGTTACCAAGAACCCCACAATCCCACCTCAAAAACCCACGTGTGGGTTAAGGTCCTCAGGCAAAAAAAAACTCGCTACAGGTGAGTTTCTCACCATTCACACTACCCTAAATCTTTCTTTTTTATCCCCATTTATTTCTATATAATCCCTATTTTCACCTCTTTTTTTATATCTCTCATTTCATCTTCTTTCTCAATCAAAAAAATTATCTTCTCCATAATTTATAAATTTTTAGCATGGAAAACATTGATGAATATACATTTATGTACCCCGATTTAATGATCCAAGATGAAGAAACTTTGATGAATAGCCCTCTGTTCGGTTGCTAGCAAGAGCGATGGCGTTTTTTCGGAATAGACGACAGCTACGAGTGCCTAGAAACCAGGTTAATCGAGGTCGTTATGGTGCCCATGATCGTTTACTTGCCGTGTTTTTCACTGACAAATCGATCTACCATGCACGTGCATTCCGGAAGACATAACGAATGGATCGTTCACTTTTCAACGATATAGTTACGGATGTAAGTTCACATTATCCTTACTTTAATACAAATATCGACTGTACCGATAAAGAAGGCGTTTCTCCAATGATGAAATTCACTTCTAGAATTCGTCAATTGGCATACAGCATTGTTCCGGCCTTTTTAGATGAATATCTGCAAATCTCTAAAAGAACTTCACGGCAGAGTCTTGATCATTTTTGTTCTGATATAGGGGCGATTTATGGGCCAGAGTATCTGAGAAAACCCACGGTGAGTGATGTTGAATACTATATCAACATCACAAAAGGAAGCACCGTTTCCCTGGGATGATAGGAAGTCTAGAATGCACGGATTGGGAGTGGTTTGGTTGTCCGTACGCCCATAAAGGGCAATATGTTAGACGTGATCACGGATCAAATCCGTTCATTTTGTTGGAAGCTGTTGTGTCGGAAGACTTGTGGATATGGCATGCTTTCTTTGGTGTTTCTGGGTCTAACAACGACATCAATGTGTTATATCAATCCCCTTTGTTTAACGATTTGAAAACAGGACGAGCGCCAGAGGTCCCTTTTATGGCTAACGGCGTTAATTATCCATTTGGATACTATCTTACTGACTGGATATATCCCGAATTAGCTCCACTTGTTAAGACGATTCCAGAACCCTCTAACGATGACCACGGTTGAATATTGTATAAGCAGAAGCAAGAATCGGCAAGGAAGGATGTGGAACGCGTGTTTGGTGTTCTGAAAAATAAATGGGCCATAATCGCCAATCCAGCATGTGTGATGAAGAAAGAAAGACTTGTTAATATGATGTATGCATGCATCATAATGTATAATATGATTCATAAACACAAAAATATGAGATAAGTCTCAAATGGTATCGAGGAGAATCACCTCAACCGGACGATCTGGTACGAAGCAAGGAATAAATTCATGCTGTTATAGGATACATCAGATCATCTCAAGTGCATCAAAACATTCGATCCGATTTAATCCAGCATTTGGCTAATAATGCCTAATGTTTTTAATGTTTGTATTTACCCGCGTGTATCGTTTTTTAATTTGATGAAATAAAAATATGTATTTTATAAATAAATTAAATAAAAGTGATAGTGGAAAGATGAGGTGGTGGTGGGTTTTTTTCCTTTGGAACCTTGAAAGGTAAGTTTTTACTGGGTTAGTGAGAGGAAAGAGAAAGCTGAGGTGACGATGAAGTGGCGGTGGGATTCTAGGTAACCACTCCCCCAGCCTTATGTTAGATCTACCAAGGTTCAAGATTCACTATTGTATGTTTTTTGTTGTATTTTAAATATTTGGAATTGATATTTACTCATAAAAATTTTGACTCATACACATCGAAACAATGGTTAATAGACTTACATCGTTGCCTATTATAATCTTTTTATTTATCTTAGATTAAATGAAAAACTAATTACGCCCATAGAGAACTCCATTTACCAATTTAGCCTATTTTTCATGACTTTTCAAAACCGAACCAAGATGCACACACTCGTGTGCATACATGCGCACAAACTTCTTGCATGAGGCGCATAGTGGTATGCATGGTTTCTGAAGATGTCCCTCATTCAGAATTCAATATATTAAGATGTAGTATATAATTTTTTTCACTTGTTTGTTACGTTTGAACTCCTGTAATTGCGTAGGTTTAAGTTACTGGGTATTTAGTTAACCTTGTGTTTCTAAATTTATTTTGGCATCATCTTTTTTAACATTAAATTGTCTTTCTATTTTCGCACCTTTAATAAGTTGTTAAAATTTGTGATACAAATGTGTAACACCCCATTTTTGGAAATGGAAATATCACAGTAATTATGGCGTGTCATCAAAGCATACAAGGTAAAATGTCTAAACATTACTTGACCATAAAAAGGAAAATACCGGAATCAAACATTAGTAGTCCAAAAGTAAAGCTCATCACATACAAACATAGTATAATATAGGAAAGGACTAAACAATGTCCAAAGCATAAGTATCATAAGAAAGGAAATGCATAATGTAAAGAAGGCTAGACAGCTTCTAGTCCATATGCGCGTACTCTTAGTGTCTACGAGCGTCCCTGAGTACCTGCCGTTTTGGGAACATAGAAAAGGAAAATGGCTGAGCAAATACACTCAGTGCACGGATGTACAATAAAGCATGAATAGGATAAGCATATAACATAATAACAGCGGAAGAAAACTAAGTCCCGAGTAACCTGGTTAAGTCTTGATAAAACTGGTTTAATAGTTTGAAAGTCTTATGTTTATCTTATAAAAACTGTTTGTCATATTTTACCATTAGCCAATATAGGTCATGAAAATCCACCGTGCGTGAATAATTGGAGGGGTGACCTCATCATGCAAATTAGAGGGGCTGCCTTTAATTTAATATACTGGTTTTTGGGTAGGAGGGATCAGCTCCTTGTGAAGGATTCAAGGCACACGCCACACTCACCATGAAATCCTGAATAAAAACATGTAACTAGGATGCACCCATACGCCCCACATGATAAATATAAATAAATGGCCAAAAGCTGAAGGGACGCCACGAGCAATCACTCTGCCATGGTGAAGTCATAACATCAGTGCCTCTAACGTTATGGTTATGGTACCTCCATAACTAGGTGAAACTGGTCATACATGTATATGGCTATAGGTAATCTTAATTAAACATAAGCAATCAAACACATAACTTATACTACGGGAAAACAGTTGGCTGCATACGGGGAATCCTAATAAGAAAAGAATGTCCATACTAAAAGGACGGGAATCCGTACCTTATGTCCAGTGAACGAGAAAGACGAACTGCGAGGAATCCTACTTCCGAATCACTAGTGCTACATAAATACGTACATGAATAAGTATCTGCTTACTAAATACATAGCTGGTTTTATGTCATGTCTTAGCTTATTTTATGTGTTCTTACCATGTTTTACTGTTTTAAAGCCTTAAACTGTGTTAAATCTTATATTCTGTTTAATCTGATTAAGTATTTCTGGTATTTCATGTGTTATTATACTTACTGTGTAATAATAAGTAACTTTCCAAAAATAGCAGGTTTCCTAAAATAGAAAGTTACCAAAAATAGAAAGTTTCCAAAAATAGAAAGTTTCCAAAAATAAAAAGTTTCCAAAAATAGAAAGTTTCCAAAAATAGATTTACTGCTTAAAATAGATAAGTTTCTAAAAATAGAAAGTTTCCATAAATAGATTAGCTGCCTTAATTAAATAAGTTTCCATAAATAGATTCGCTGCTTGAAATAAATAAGTTTCTAAAAATAGCTGGTTTCCATAAATAGATTAGCTGCCTTATTTAATTAAGTTTCTAAAAATAAAAAGTTTCCATAATTAGAAATAAGCTGGTTAAATAAGCTAAGTATATAAGTCTAAGTGTTTTTCATGATTATTTTCTAAGTCATATGGTATAGTGTATAGTTTAATAATTATTTCATGTAATTTGATTAAACTATAGGTTATAATATTTAATTGAAGTATAACATGTTTTTAATTAAATAAGTTAAATACTTAGGTTAAAATATGTATTATTATATATTAATAATATAACCTAAGTCATGTTAATTAATTAATTATATCCATGGTTTAAAAATAATTAATTAATTATAAGTCTTAAATATATAAATACTTAGGTTAAAAATAATTTCATGATCATTAATAATTAATTGACCTAAGTCATGTTATTAAATTAATCACATCATTTTATTAATTTAATTATAACCTAAGATCATAAACATAAAAAAAATAACATACACCATGAACCAGATCTAGGCTAAAAACATGAACCGGACATGAAATCGACACCGTACCCCGAAACAACTCGGGGTACCCCGTGTTTCCCTTGCTGCCGTGGGACCCACACGCACCAACCAAGACCATATGGTCTTGGTGGTGGTCGGCTTGGCAAACCGAACCCCCTTCAGGTTCGGTTGCAGCCTGCGGCCCAAACAAACACCCCTTAATAACAACCTTTTGATTTTATTTAACACCAAAACATGTTAGATCTATGCTTAATTATTATGTTTTTGTAAAAACATTACATGTTCATACTTTATAAAAAGATTAAATCAAAAGAAAAGATTTAAAAAGGTTTTACCGAATTCGTGGATCAAGAGGACGAAGAACAAACACGATCAATCACCAAATCTTCAAGATCAAAGATCAAAAATCACCTTGTATGGTGGTTTTAGGGTGGCGGCACAAAGAACAAGGAAGAGGAGGTTTTAGGTTTTCTTAAAATCTTCTATAAAGTTTATTTTGTGTAGTGTAAAAAGTAAATAACCCCCTTTAGTAAATTTGACAAATGGGCTTGGCCCATTTGTCCTTGTTGGCCGCGGGTAGGGACCCCACTTGGGGTACCCGTACCTTTTTCCGTGTCTCGTTATTTAGTTACTCGTTTGTGATTATTTATGTTCGTGTTTTAAATGTTCTCGTTACGTAAATACCGTGATCTAATATATTTAATTACGCTCGTAATAAATATATATACGTAATTAATAATAGTTCGCGTTTTAATTACGTTCATGATTTCATGATCGCATGTTCGTGATTAATTATCGTTAAATAATTATTACGTGATCGTGCATAGTAAATACTTATCGTGTTCTAACACGTACGTAATACGTAAACTCCTAACACGTAATCGTAATCATGCTATATTAGGAAAGTTTTAATCTAGTACGTACGATCCTAAGGGTACTATGCATGGTAAAAGCATGCGGGTTTTACAACTCTTCCCCCCTAAAAAGAATAATTCGTCCCCGAATTATAGATAAAGTAAACTGGAAAAGAAGAACATACCCGAATTCAAAATATGAAATGAGGGTAAGAAGCCAGGATAGACTCCTCTGTTTCCCAAGTGGCTTCCCGCTCGGTATGATCCCTCCATAGAATTTTGACGAATGGAATCGTCTTCTTTCTCGTGACTCGTTCTTGTCTGTCAAGAACTCGTTCGGGTTCTTCTATAAAAGTGAGATCTTCACGTATCTGTTCCCGTGGATACTGAACCATGTGAAGGGGATGATACTGGTACCCTCTGAGTAAGAACACATGAAACACATTGTGCACATGCGAAAGCTGCGGAGGTAACGCCAATCGGTAAGATAATTCACCGACTCGTTCAATGATATCAAACGGTCCGATGAAACGAGGACTGAGCTTCCCTTTAATACCGAAGCGTCTAACACCACGTGCCGGCGAAACCTTAAGGAAGACGTGATCTCCTACGTTAAAGTGTATATCCCTACGATGCTTATCGGCGTAACTCTTCTGACGTGACCGTGCCTCCTGAATTTTTTGCTTAGCTACTGCGATCTTCTCATTGGTCATCTCTATGATTTCCGGTCCTTCGAGTGTTCGCTCGCCAACCTGATCCCAGCAGATTGGGGCGCGACACTTCCTGCCATACAACATCTCAAATGGAGCACACTTAATACTTGCGTGCCAACTGTTGTTGTATGCAAATTCCACCAAACAGATGTATTCGTCCCAATTACCCGTCCATTCCAACGCACATGACCTTAACATATCCTCCAATGTCTGAATGGTTCGCTCCGACTGTCTGTCCGTTTGAGGATGAAAAGCCGTGCTAAGCTTAAGTTGTGTACCCGCAAGCTTTCTGCAGACTTTTCCAAAAGCGCGAAGTGAATCGAGGATCTCTGTCTGAGACGATGCTGGATGGTGCACCGTGGAGTCTCATGATCTCTCGTCTATACGTATCTGCGAGTTTACTTACCGGATCTTCCTTGCGGATCGGTAAGAAATGAGCTTATTTGGTAAGTCGATCAACGATAACCCAAATTGCATCGTGCTTCCTTTTGGTAGGCGGAAGACCGGTAACAGAATCCATGGTGATTTTGTCCCACTTCCACTCTGGAATATCTAACGGTTGAAGGAGACCGCCAGATCGCTGATGCTCGATCTTAACCTGCTGGCAGGTAAGACATTTGGAGACGTAAGTGGCCACATCCTGTTTCATACCACTCCACCAAAAGTACTGCTTGATGTCATGGTACATTTTAGTCGAACCAGGATGTATCGAGAATGGGGAGCTATGAGCTTCAGCTAACAAAGCTTCCCGGAGTTCTTGGTCATCAGGAACACAAAGTCTAGTGCCCTGCCATACGATACCATCTGCATCTACTCTGAATTCTGTCTGCTTCTCCAAATTCTGTACTATCGCCCAGATTTCTCCGTCATCCTTCTGAGCTTCCTTGATCTTAGATAGTAACTCATGTTCTACTCTAAGATTACCCAGTAACCGTGCTGTCCACGTACCATGATCTCGATGTCTAGTCTCTCCAAGTCTCTGATGATTTCCTCTTCGATTTTAATGACGTTGATCATTCCGGACTTCCTGCTAAGAGCATCTGCTACTACATTTGCCTTTCCGAGATGATACTGTAGATTTATGTCATAATCTTTCAACAGCTCTAACCATCTCCTCTGCCTCATGTTCAATTCACGCTGAGTGAAGATATACTTCAAGCTCTTGTGGTCCGTGAAAATGTCACATGATTCTCCATATAAGTAGTGCCTCCATATCTTCAATGCAAACACGACTGCTACAAGTTCCAGATCGTGCGTGGGGTAATTTTCTTCATAAGGCTTAAGCTGCCGTGAAGCGTACGCGATCACTTTCCTATGTTGCATGAGAACACAGCCAAGTCCCTTCCCCGATGCATCACTGTAGATCTGAAATCCACCCGTACCAGATGGTAGAGTAAGAATAGGTGCAGATACTAGCTTCTGCTTCAGGTCTTCAAAGCTCTTCTCTCGATCTTTAGTCCAGACGAATTTCTCCCCTTTCAGCATCAGTTTGGTCAATGGTAGTGCTAGGCGGGAAAAGTTCTCCACGAACCTACGGTAATAGCCAGCTAAGCCTAAGAAACTGCGGACTTCCGTCGCTGATGTCGGCCTTGGCCACTTAGTAATGGCCTCAACCTTCGATGGATCCATAGTGATTCCTTCTGATGATAAAATGTGACCTAATAATGCCACCTTGTTTAACCAGAACTCACACTTGGAGAATTTAGCATACAGCTGCTTCTGGCGAAGAATCTGTAGTACTGTACGAAGATGGTCTTCGTGTTCCTCCTTGGACTTTGAGAAAATCAGGATGTCATCGATAAAACAATGACGAACTTGTCCAGAAATTCATGGAAGATTATGTTCATCAAATCCATGAACACTGCTGGAGCATTTGTCAGGCCAAATGGCATAACTACAAACTCGTAGTGGCCATAACGGGTACGAAAAGCAGTCTTAGCGATGTCCTGCTCCTTGACCCGTAGCTGATGATAGCCTGACCTAAGATCGATCTTGGAGAAGTGTTTGGCCCCTTGGAGTTGGTCAAACAGATCATCGATGCGTGGCAGTGGATACCTATTCCGAATGGTAATCTTGTTGAGCTCGCGATAGTCTATGCAAAGACGCATACTGCCGTCCTTCTTCTTAACAAACAAAACCGGTGCGCCCCATGGAGATGCGCTCGGTCGAATGAAACCTCGCTCAAGAAGTTCTTGCAGTTGATCCTTCAGCTCCTTCAGCTCTATGGGAGCCATGCGATAAGGAGCCTTGGAGATTGGTTCAGCTCCTGGAACCAGCTCGATACGGAATTCCACTTCTCGTGCAGGTGGTATGCCCGGAAGTTTGGCTGGAAACACATCTTGGAATTCCGACACTATTGGTTGATCTTGAATCGATGGAGATTCAGTATCCATGTCGTGAACCGTAGCTAGATAACCCTCGCAGCCATGTGACAGTAGTGCACGCGCTTGCAGGGTGGATATGACTTGTACAGACTGTCCGGGTATGAACCCATTATGAATGTACTCTGGTGCATTGACATCACCGAAGATAACTCGATATGAATGGCAGTCTATGGTAGCATGATACTTGGATAGCCAATCCATGCCCAAAATCATGTCGAAGTCATTCATGTCCAGTGGAAGTGCGTCGACAGGTCGAACCTTATCATCAAATTCTAGGGGAAGACTCTTGTATACATGGGTGATTAATACAGAGTCCCTCAATGGCGTGGAAATAGTAAGCCTATTTTCTAGTGGCAAGGGAGGCATCCTAATGTTCTTAGCATAAGCAGTAGAAATAACCGAGTGAGTAGCACCCGTATTGAAAAGAACACATGCAGCTTGACCAAACATATACAAGATTCCAGTGATGGTACCTGTAGACTTGTTAGCCTGGTCTCGAGATGTCGTGTAGACACGCCCGGCAGTAGAAGGTGGCTTGGTATCAGCATGTCCCGATGTACCCTCTATCTCGCCCTTACGGCAGTCCTTCATAATATGGCCAGGAAGACCACACTTGAAGCACGCATCAGTATTACGGCGACATGGTCCTGGGTGCCTACGGTGGCAAGTAGAGCAAAGAGGATGAGTGTATCCTCCAGCAGGTGCTTTGGCTGGCTGAGGACCTGATAAAACATTTTACATAAGACATGATAGTTGGGTACAAAGGACAAGCGGATAATCGTAAGATTGAATACCAGTGATAGCTGGACGGCTAGGCTGCGAACCTCTCTGGTTCTGGTCCCTACCGTTTCCATGGTTCCTGGTAGAAGTTTGCTAAAGTGTCAGAATATGAGTTATAACATAAAACATAAGTAATTTCGTAAGTATTAGGACCTGCTGTTGTTGGAGTGCCCGGCGTTGTTACGGTAATTGTCATTACCGCCACGCCTATCCGTAGCAGAACGGTCGTTAGTCTGACCGTTTCCCTTGGGCTGATGAGGCTGCTGCTGAGTAGCCGGCTGAGACCGGTCCCTAGTTTTCTGCCTGGAAGATACAGTTAAAGAGATGAATAATTGACATATGGAAAGTATACGGATTGGTCACCGCTTGAATACGAATGTTTACCTCTTGTCGGGTCTTTCAGCTTCCCCGAACTCATCTCTCTCCTGCAGCCTCTCTAGTTTTCGTGCTGCATCGGCCACTTGTGCTACAGTGTTAAACGTAGCACACACCAGATTGTTTGCGACCGATTTGCGAAGAGCCCACCTAAAGTGATGTGCCTGCTCTTCATGAGTACCTGCTGCCACACCAAGGAAACCAGCCAAGCGAAGAAAGCGCTGCATAAACTCCTTGCTATTCTCCCCAGCTCTCTGTCGGATCCCATGGTACTCTCTCTTGAGCTTGTCCTGCTCAGCTTTGGGAAAGAACTGCTCCATCACCCTGTCCTTAAACTGAGCTCAAGTCAAACCAGCAACCCACTCATCACCACCTTCAGATTGCATCAATGCTAACCACCAGTTGAGTACATCGCCTTCGAACCGATAGCATGCCAAACTCGCCTTGTATGTGGGGTCACAGCCCATAGCGTTGAAAATCTTCTTGATGTGAGCCAACCAGCTTTCAGCATCGCTGGGGCTATCTGTCTTCTCAAAAGCTCAAGGGCGGAGCTTGTTGAATCTCTCCAGCCATACTGCTAATGTCACTGGAGGAGGAGGAGGAGGTGGCTGATTGTGCTGCTGATTGTTGGCAGCTTGAACTTCAGCCCTGATGTCATTCCTTAGTTGAGGAAGCAAGGCTTGCATGGCAGCCTGAATTGCAGCATTGAGCTGATCCTGTTCGCGTGTGAGAACCATCTGACAGTATAACATAAAACATATGATTAAACAAATCAAAACATAAAATATAAATATATACATGAAAAAAAAATTTATACTATAATTTCACGAGAAAAATTTTATGCAAGAAAATTTTGTGTATGAATGCATGATGTAGTTTTATGAAAACTTTTATATGCTCGAGAGTGAACGCCTCTGGTCAGTTCACCCAAAACAAAAGACATATCGAGGGGACGCCTATGGGTCGGTCCCAAATCTAAAAGTTTCGATAAAACACATACGACTAAATAGGGCCAGTCCTGTACCAACCATTACTTAGTCTAAAACCCTGCAACAATGTCATGTATATGTATGCTTAAAAATGATGAATGCATGAAAACAACTGTCAGTTCTAGGAAGACCGTAGTGACTACCCACTAATCACAGGTCATATTTGAGAGCCTACAGGTCGAAGCCTTGGCTCTGATACCATAATTGTAACACCCCATTTTTGGAAATGGAAATATCACAGTAATTATGGCGTGTCATCAAAGCATACAAGGTAAAATGTCTAAACATAACTTTACCATAAAAAGGAAAATACCGGAATCAAACATCGGTAGTCCAAAAGTAAAGCTCATCACACACAAACATAGTATAATATAGGAAAGGACTAAACAATGTCCAAAGCATAAGTATCATAAGAAAGGAAATGCATAATGTAAAGAAGGCTAGACAGCTTCCAGTCCATATGCACGTACTCTTAGTATCTACGAGCGTCCCTGAGTACCTGCCGTTTTGGGAACATAGAAAAGGAAAACGGCTGAGCAAATACGCTCAGTGCACGGATGTACAATAAAGTATGAATAGGATAAGCATATAACATAATAACAGCGGAAGAAAACTAAGTCCCGAGTAACCTGGTTAAGTCTTGATAAAACTGTTTTAATAGTTTGAAAGTCTTATGTTTATCTTATAAAAACTGTTGGTCATATTTTACCATTAGCCAATATAGGTCATGAAAATCCATCGTGCATGAATAATTGGAGGGGTGACCTCATCATTCAAATTAGAGGGGCTGCCTCTAATTTAATATACTGGTTTTTGGGTAGGAGGGATCAGCTCCTTGTGAAGGATGCAAGGCACACACCACATTCACCATGAAATTCTGAATAAAAACATGTAATTAGGATGCACCCATACGCCCCACATGATAAATATAAATAAATGGCCAAAAGCTGAAGGGACGCCACGAGAAATCACTCCGCCGTGGTGAAGTCATAACATCAGTGCCTCTAACGTTATGGTTATGGTACCTCCATAACTAGGTGAAACTAGTCATGCATGTATATGGCTATAGGTAATCTTAATTAAACATAAGCAATCAAACACATAACTTATACTATGGGAAAACAGTTGGCTGCATACGGGGAATCCTAATAAGGAAAGAATGTCCATACTAAAAGGACGGGAATCCGTACCTTATGTCCAGTGAACGAGAAAGACGAACTGCGAGGAATCCTACTTCCGAATCACTAGTGCTACATAAATACGTACATGAATAAGTATCTGCTTACTAAATACATAGCTGGTTTTATGTCATGTCTTAGCTTATTTTATGTGCTCTTACCATGTTTTACTGTTTTAAAGCCTTAAACTGTGTTAAATCTTATATTCTGTTTAATCTGATTAAGTATTTCTGGTATTTCATGTGTTATTATACTTACTGTGTAATAATAAGTAACTTTTCAAAAATAGCAGGTTTCCTAAAATAGAAAGTTACCAAAAATAGAAAGTTTCCAAAAATAGAAAGTTTCCAAAAATAAAAAGTTTCCAAAAATAGAAAGTTTCCAAAAATAGAAAGTTTCTAAAAACAGATTTACTGCTTAAAATAGATAAGTTTCTAAAAATAGAAAGTTTCCATAAATAGATTAGCTGCCTTAATTAAATAAGTTTCCATAAATAGATTAGCTGCCTGAAATAAATAAGTTTCTAAAAATAGCTGGTTTCCATAAATAGATTAGCTGCCTTATTTAATTAAGTTTCTAAAAATAGAAAGTTTCCATAATTAGAAATAAGCTGGTTAAATAAGCTAAGTATATAAGTCTAAGTGTTTTTCATGATTATTTTCTAAGTCATATGGTATAGTGTATAGTTTAATAATTATTTCATGTAATTTGATTAAACTATAGGTTATAATATTTAATTAAAGTATAACATGTTTTTAATTAAATAAGTTAAATACTTAGGTTAAAATATGTATTATTATATATTAATAATATAACCTAAGTCATGTTAATTAATTAATTATATCCATGGTTTAAAAATAATTAATTAATTATAAGTCTTAAATATATAAATACTTAGGTTAAAAATAATTTCATGATCATTAATAATTAATTAACCTAAGTCATGTTATTAAATTAATCACATCATTTTATTAATTTAATTATAACCTAAGATCATAAACATAAAAAAAACTTGCATACACCATGAACCGGATCTAGGCTAAAAACATGAACCGGACATGAAATCGACACCGTACCCCGAACCAACTCGGGGTACCCCGTGTTTCCCTTGCTGCCGTGGGACCCACACGCACCAACCAATACCATATGGTCTTGGTGGTGGTCGGCTTGGCAAACCGAACCCCCTTCGGGTTCGGTTGCAGCCTGCGGCCCAAACAAACACCCCTTAATAACAACCTTTTGATTTTATTTAACACCAAAACATGTTAGATCTATGCTTAATTATTATGTTTTTGTAAAAACATTATATGTTCATACTTTATAAAAAGATTAAATCAAAAGTAAAGGTTTAAAAAGGTTTTACCGAATTCGTGGATCAAGAGGATTAAGAACAAACACGATCAATCACCAAATCTTCAAGATCAAAGATCAAAAATCACCTTGTATGGTGGTTTTAGGATGGCGGCACAAAGAACAAGGAAGAGGAGGTTTTAGGTTTTCTTAAAATCTTCTGTAAAGTTTATTTTGTGTAGTGTAAAAAGTAAATAACCCCCTTTAGTAAATTTGACAAATGGGCTTGGCCCATTTGTCCTTGTTGGCCGCGGATAGGGACCCCACTTGGGGTACCCGTACCTTTTTCGTGTCTCGTTATTTAGTTACTCGTTTGTGATTATTTATGTTCGTGTTTTAAATGTTCTCGTTACGTAAATACCGTGATCTAATATATTTAATTACGCTCGCAATAAATATATATACGTAATTAATAATAGTTCGTGTTTTAATTACGTTCATGATTTCATGATCGCATGTTCGTGATTAATTATCGTTAAATAATTATTACGTGATCGTGCATAGTAAATACTTATCGTGTTCTAACACGTACATAATACGTAAACTCCTAACACGTAATCGTAATCATGCTATATTAGGAAAGTTTTAATCTAGTACGTACGATCCTAAGGGTACTATGCATGGTAAAAGCATGCGGATTTTACAAAATGAGTCTGTCTAATGATGTAAATATCTCTTTTTTCTCTTTTGTAGAAATGACTTGCGTGCATTATTTAACTCTTTATTATGGATATCGACGGGTGTTAGAAGGCTATGCTAGATTAAAAATTTTGATATCTAATTAATCCTTGGGAAAATTCTTGAAATGCCCCAAGATGTCACACTTTTTCCCTTTTTGCTCCAACCAAATGAAAATTTCCCACAACGTCTTATTCAACTTATGCGACTTATGTAACTGATGCAACTTTTTCTAAAATGGCAAAAGAAAAATTAATAATTTCCCAAAATTTTCCTAAAATTTTGCCATTTATAGAAAAATCGCATAAGTTGCAAAAGACATTTTGGGAAATTTTCATTTGATGAGTGCAAAAAGGGAAAAAGGGTGACATTTTAAGGCATTTCAATAATTTTCCCTTAATCCTTCAAGCTTGAATCCTATTACCCTGAATTATTTCTGTTGTGGCAATCTCTTTTGGTCTATCCTTTTTTTCCATTGCTTTTTTCCCGGTGATCGGGTTTCTTCGTTGGAGCTATTGGTGTATTAATGGTTGGTAGTTTTTTTATTTATATATATATTCTTTACAAACAAGTATGGGCATGGTTCAGAGAACATACTTCTCATTATATTATGCCTAGCTATTATGGTTGAGGCGTTTTTTTTTTCTTAATGATTCTTATTTATACTTCTATAATCTATACTTTTATATCTACGCTATATTATAAAAGCCTCATCTCATGTTTGAAAAAACTTAAATTTTCAACAATTCCATATATAAACTTGTTGCATACCGGGATTTTGACAATTGATATGTACACATACCGATTTGATACTTACACATAAAACTGAATGTAAATAGACTTTTATGCCCCTTTTATAACTCAGAAACTTGACCTTCCTTCTAAACTTGCAGCAAGCTCATTCTTTTTATCTTGCGTAGTTGCGTGCCTTAACTAGCTTTTTTCTCGATCACGTCCCTTCCATCTACGGTAACGACCGTTTATTTAATCGACTCTTCAACTATACTGACACTATATCATCTTGGTAATCATTCTCCCACTACAACATATACTAGAAACCAAGCAGCAAAGTTAATTCCATCTTTTATTGACACTTGAAACTCCTAAGCAAATAAGATGATCCCCCATTCAGCCATTATGCTTCACTTTAACCTCATGTAACAAATTAAACAGAAGTTATAAAAAAGATTTGCCATCTCGAAATTTTTAAACCGATTGCGATAAGTAGTACAGTAAAAGTTTAGTGCATTATAACATACATAATAGAATAAAATAAGTAAATTGTGTATACACGTAGGATGGATACCGTTACGTGATTACGAAACAACGAAAGTCATCGGGATTGACATAACTAAAGCGAGTCATCATCGCATTGACATAACTAAAGAGAGAGAGACGACACAAATAATAAGCTCTATGGTAAAGAGCATACATTGCAGATTGTTCCTACACAGCAGATTGTTCCTACGCAATGCTTTTGTTACTTGATGTTTTACCCTATTTTTAATTAATCAACTAGATCGTATTATATATTATGGTGGGAAAATAAACATCAACATGATAGAATGACAGTATAATTGAGGACGTCGATTAAATTAAAGATTCGTTTAGCATTGATGGAACGGAGTAGATCTTGAAATAAGCATAAGGGTATGCCATAAATAAAACAAACAAACTTGCTGCAACTCTGCAAGTTTAGGAAGGAAGATCATATTTTGAAGCAAACAAAAAAAAAGGTATATAGGTCTATTTACAATCAAATTTATGTGTAAGAATCAAATTTCTATGTGTACATATCAACTCCTTTTGACAATACGAGGTAACATCCACAAGGAATATTGTAGAATCTTGATAACCTATGAATATATGAAGTGGGTTGATGTTTTTCTAGAGAGAGAAACTAGAGAGAGAAAGTGAGAGAAAACTATGTGTTATTTTATTGAATGGAACTAGGAAATGAACAACAACCAACCCCTTTCCAAGGAGGAAAGGGGTATTTATACTTCCAAGCAACATTGGGCTTGGGCCGGTCCATGACAAGCCCATGGACCGGTTCTTACTTAACTTAATAAGCATATTCTAACTACGAGCTATTACAACATTAATAATATTTGTGGAGTGACCGATACTTCTAAAATACGTAAAAACGTATTTCTAAGAATCTCCCCCTAAGGGAGGTCACTCCACGTTACAAAGTTCTAAACCTAGCATACTATACTAAGTCTTCGTTCTTTAGCTCGTAGTCTTTTCTTCTTTTTCTTTTTGTTGTGAATATGTTGGTTTGATCTTTTAGGCTTTGGCTTGAGAGCATTGTTCTTTGGCCTTTCACGTGCGATCTTTGCCTTCTTGTGAATTTTGCCTCCTCGTGACTCCATGTTCCACATACTTATGTCTTTTTGTTGAATTCTCGACAGCTTCAGAGTTTGGTACAGCGGAAGACTTTATCTTGTACTTTCTTGAATTTTTGCTGAACTTTGATGCAGAAAAACATAAGCATGTGGGAATGACTTCTACAGGTACACCGCAACACCACCGTTTTTAACTGGTACACAGCAACGCCATCGTCTTCAACAGGTACACAGCAACGCCACCGTCTTTAACAGGTACACAGCAACAACACGAATAAAATGGCTTTGAACATTTTATTCTAATTCGGTAGCATTTTACCTCCGGTCGGTGAAGACCGTTGGACGATATTAGATATCGTACCCGTGACGGATAGTTTCAATTAAGTAACTTCCTGACAAGATTTCGCGGGTAAACCCGTTCTCTTTATTCGACCGTCCAAAGCTGACTACGAACATAAAGAGTGAATCACTTGGATAAATTATCCTTGTGATTAGAAGCCGTCAATTCATGAAACCTGGAACAAGTGAATTTCAATTAAGATTTTCACCATCGTTGCTTTCCAGTTGTCACGAGCTCAATTCATAAAGAATCTTGCACGTCACCTACCAAGTGTTGTTTGATGTTAACACTAGAAGGATTTCCACTCGTCACTGTGATCAATTAAGAGTCACTCTGAGTGTTCTGGCAAGATCATATGATAATGCGTAGAGGCCTGGAACGAGTTTAAGTTCAATTAAGAATTAAACCACTGTTTCTTTCCAGTTTTTCACAAGATTGGTTCTAAAAGAACCGCACGTGTAACCTACCATGAGCTTGTTTGATGTTGGCTCAAGCAGGATTTCCATCTTCATTATAGTACTTGCGTATTACTCGGATGTTCTGGCAATATTACAGGAATACTGCGTAGGACTCATGAAAATCTCTTACTTTTCACAGTGTGTGAGAAAGCAAGGAATAAATGGAAAGTGTCCTAATGAGACTTTTGATGATCTCTTTGCTCTAGACTCGATTGTGCGTTTTGATTTAATGAGCGATGGCTGGAGAGGAGTGCCACCTTTTCAATACCAGTCTATTCGGAGTGAATAAACCAATAGATAACGTGTTGATCTCCGTGTGATTAAAACAAATACCTTTTGAGAGATATTTGAGTTAGCTGGGAAGGGTTGTGCATTGCATCACTGGGTCCATGATGTCTTTCTTCAATATCGAGAATCATTAACAAAAATGACCTCAATAGCATATGTATTGACCCGGTTTCTGCCTAAAGTTGTAAGGAGGGCTTCTTTCTTTACACCCTTTATCTTTACATTTCTTTTTCATTCTTCAACCTCTTCAGTACTTACCAAAACATCATCACTAGCACCTTGTTGTGATTGTTCCAGTGCTAGCATCAGTAATTAGTCGGTACTCAGCTACGTTCACATTCTTTCTCCATCTTTCCTAGGACTTCTAATTCTATCTAGGGAATTGTCCTTGGGAAGATTCCATCGGCTCTGATGAATCATTGGACTAAACCTATTCCTACCACCCTTTTGTCACCACATACGTCGTGAATTAAGTGTGTTTTGGGAAGGAATTGCCACCATGAAAAAAATCATTGAAAATCACCTAAAGTACTTGTGATATTGAAATCAAAAATTTCGTACCTTAGGTGTTTTTGATCATCAAAAACGCTCCCCCTTAACACGTGCTTTACACATATTAAGTTGGATAATCGTTAAGTCTTTTTTATCTTTTAGCCAAGTATCATTTAAATCTCCTTAATCCCATTTTCTCCCCTTATCCAAAATGTTAACCATTAATATTTGGGATATTGAATGGATTAACCGGTCTTTGGGTAAAAATGAAATCGATATTTGGCCATAGAACATGTTCATGCTCCCCCTTAAATTAATAAGGGATATTTGTAGTGCTTTAGTATGATATATTTTGAAAGATTTAGAATCTCGTGAGAAATTCTTGAAAAATTATCATACCTTAACACTACATCAAGCCATACAAGCACAATATTCACAAATATACATATTCACAATTAAAACCAATATAAAGTGGACCTGAAATGTACGAACCATTAGATGGATCGTTGCAGTAACTTGTGGTGCACTCCATATGGTCTACCACCAACGAATCTTTCCAAACTCCTTATCAATCTATGTTCACGGAGCTTTTGATCAATCTTCTTGATCACATACTTTGCCATTTGCCGGTAACCCTGATGCCAATCCTCAGTCATCTCCGGTAAAGACCCACCCGAGTTAAGATGCTCCAATTTTTCTCTGACGAGAATGAGAGTCCCATCACTATACTTATAAAGCTCACCCACCCTCATAAACTTCATTAACCCTCGACTGTTCAAGTAGAAGATCCCGCAATTCGGAACAGAAATGCCTGTATAGGGACATCTATCTACATGTTGAGGTAACACTTGATTCACTGGACGGGTTAGGTTGAGCTTCCTTTGGTAGCTTTCGACTCCCAACTGAAGATCTTCAACTCGTTTCTTGATAACAACGCTTCGAGTGAACATACGAAGTGTTGTATTCAAGGCAATGCCATCTTCACGAGGAATATGGGTGAGTTGATCTCGGGTCATCAGAAGCAACATATCTTCGATATCCTCAAGGCGAATGATAGAAAAATCTCCCTGCTGGATTGTGTATTCTCTGTCATCCTCCCTTTTCAAACGAATCTCCGTCACATGATAATAGCCATTCTTGGCTTCAGTTTTCAGCCCTAAAATGCTGGAGATGCGGATATCGGATCGAACATTGCTTCCTGAATTGGCTAAGCAGCAACCCTTGTACGCCTTTCGAACTCGTTCGTCCCAGTGTGATGCACCTATGACAGCATACATATCATAATTACGATTTACCTTTGGGACCCAGAGTCGGTTTACCTTTTCCTCGATAAAGGGTATTGTCCCCCAGTTGGCAGCTTTCAGCAAGGTCAGGGAGGTTGCATACTTTGCTGACCCCTTCAGAAGATACACAAGATCATTGGTGACGAAGAAGTCAAGAGCAATCTGATTATCTTGAGAAGGATCAAGTGGAGGCGGAGCTCTTTCTGAGTCATGGAGACCTGGTCGTAGAACAGTGTTCAGAGCTTTCAGGATCGCATCAGCATAATACTCGAACTCCATTCGGGTTAACCGGGTTTTGGCGCGAATTCTCTTATCTTTCAACGCTCTCTTCACCAAAGATGGAGTAACCGAAGTCTTATACTCATGAGCAAGAAATGCACATAAGTCAATTGGACTGCGGATACGGAGATACAAAACATCTTTGTCAGCGTCTGTGATCGGATCATATTGCGTCGCTGCCGTGATCCAATCCTGTGGCGGTGCAGTCTCGTCAATCTCCAACGTGTCTGCCCAGTCCCGTGTGCTTGATTCAGGAACCGTAGATTGTGGTTCTTGTTGTAGAGGAGTGGAAACGTGAACATCTGCTGGTTCTGATTCAGGCATCTTGGCAGTGTCATGAACGGGCGAGTGTTGTGCAGCTTCAGGTTCAGTTACCGATTCTGCAATCACAGGAGCAAAAACAACAGAACTAATAGGGTTAGTGGTAACAGGTAAAGACACAGCAATAGATGTACCAGGAATCGATGACGCTGTAGTAGCATTCACATCGTGGCGCCACTTGGATCGTCTTGATTCCGTTGAGGTCGATTTTTCCTTTGTCGCTGCATCTTTCTTAGACTTGGTTCCAGACTTTGAAGGTTTCTTTGAGCTGGCAACCTTATCCCCCTTTTCAGCCTGTTTACTCCCATCATCATCCTCATCCCTATCCTCGTTGCTCCCCTTAGCACTCTCCTGATTACCATCACCACCACCATCATCATCATCATTATCCTCATCATCATCATCATCACCATCGTCATCGTCATCATCCTTTTCTTCTTCTCCTCCTTCTTCTTCCTCTTCTTCACCAGTACCCTCTTCTTCTTCACTTTCCTCCCTTTCTTCTTCAGGCAGGATGTGGTATGGTACCACACTTCCAAACATTTTAAATAACCTATCATCCTCCATGATAGCGTCATTCAGGGATTTGTAAAGAGCCCGTTGAACCCTAGATTTATCAAACGATCCAAGTTCCCTCATACGAGCTTTGAGGATCTTCTTCAATTCAAAATCCGTCAAGTCATAGGCAATTTTGTAGGCGGATTCTGAAGGATTGGAAGACTTGATCATCAAATTGTCAGCCGCGAGTGTCTTCAACTCATCACGCAGTTTTGGCATAATGGACTCAACGGATTCTTTCACTCTTTCTTCAACAGAAGCTTCAAGTGCTTCTTTCTGCTCCTTGTATTTATCCCTCATTGCTTGAAGTCTGGTGATTCGTGCAGCATGTTTATCAGCTTCAGCCTGCTTAACCTGAGCTAGTTCTTCTGCATGAGCTTTTCGTGTTAACTCCATTTCTGCAACGAACTTAGCAAGCATCTCGTCTTGGGCTTTCTTAGATGCTTCTTCACTTTGAGCTCGTCTCTGTAACTCTTGGCGAAGTTCATCCATCTCTCTTTTGTGATTATCCGTATGTTTATCCAACATTTCGGCCATTACAAATACAGCCATTGAAGACGTTGCAGAGCTGCTCTGGGTTGAGTGAAGAGGCTCGGTTGTTACTACGGTGCTAAGGATGGGAGTTATCGGTGGTGGAAGAAATGGTGTTGAAACCGGTCGGGTTGGTAAGGGTTGTATTGGTGGAGGTTGAGTTGCTAAAGGTTGAGTGGATACCACGATTGTAGGAGCACCGGACGTCTTTTCAACACTTGCTGAAACAGGGATTGATGTCTCCTTCGAAGTAGAATACCGTTCAGGTGATCCAAACTCATAAGCATCCTCTGGCTCCTCGTACTCTTCTTCAATATTCATTTGTGCTCCTGAACCACTACCTCCCGTGTCTTTCTTACTCTTTTCAATAGCTATCTTCATCATTTTTCTCTCTGCCTTGTCAAGAGTAGGATCGACATCAACATCCTCTTCGTCGTGTAGAGCTAACTCATCAGCCTTGCCCTTTCCCTTCTTAGCTTCAGTCTTCTTCTTCTTAGTTTCGGGTTCAGGTAAAGCAGCTGGTTGCTTGCGTTTACCTTTACTCTTGACCGTAGTAGATGAATCTTCTCCAGTCTGAAGGCTTGCTTTAAGCTTCTTGATTTCCAGCTGCAGTAGCTTGTAATCAGCAGAACCTTTAATTTTATCCGTCAGAAGATAATCAGGAATAGGACCAGGAATCACACCACCAGCTGGTCCTTCATGCCTTAAATCCACAGTATCATCAGCTTCTTCAGTGTGATGCCGACTTGCTGCACGCCTATCAATAGTAACATCATTCTTCATAAAATAATTAATGATAAGCTTGATAAACCGAGGATAAGGAAAGAAATTTGTCTTCAGCTTCTTGTTTTGGAAGAGTTGAAAGGTGAATTCTTCCCATATCAATAATGCATAATATGCATTTGCACCTTTGTACATGCCATAGAAGAGGTTCATTATTGGACTACGCAAAGCATCATGTCCAGTTGTTTTCGGTGTAAGACATCTACTGAGAATACCCAACATTGCTCTCCAAGGTTGTCCTACTTTAGCAGTGGTAAACTCAGACGCAACTCGTATGTCAGGACATCCAAGAGCCTCGAACATCTCCGTGAGTTCATCTTTAGTAGGATCCCTCGAAAATGACATGCCTTTGGGTGTATCCCGTATGCCAAAAATCTTACGGAAGTCTGAAACTGTGAGCGTCTGCTGCTTGTTGTCGATGGTGAAGGTGATCTTGTTTGAAGTACTCTCCTTGGTAGCCCAGAACTCATACATGTACTCATAAGGCACCGAGGCAGTACTCCTAAGGGCGTTCTTGAAATGAGAGTGATCAAGGATTTCTATGGCTACTTTAAATCCATGGTGAGTGGATTTTGAGACTTGCTTCAGCCGGTAATTATTTGGTATGAACTTGAGGGTTCGTGCTTTAGCAATAGCGGCTTCTCTAGAGTCTTGGATTGCTTGTACAGTTGGATTTGTCATTGTATCTGCTTAAGATAAGACATGAAAGGTTGATGCACAAAAATATATAGATATGTATCTGTATTACTTTTAAGCATAACACATTTCATACAAGTACTTAGAACAAGTAAACCACTATCAATCAAACAACTCTTCATTCGGAACTTTCCTTCATTCGGAACTTCTTCATCCGGAACATTCCTTCATTCGGAACTTCTTCATTCGGAAGTTCTTCATTCGGAACTTCTTTATTCGGAAGTTATTCATTCGAAACTTCTTCATTCGGAAGTCCTTCATTCGGAACTTCTTCATTCGGAAGTTCTTCATTCGGAACTTCTTCATTCGGAAGTCCTTCATTCGGAACTTCTTCATTCGGAAGTTCTTCATTCGGAACTTCTTCATTCGGAAGTCCTTCATTCGGAACTTCTTCATTCGGAAGTCCTTCATTCGGAAATTCTTCATTCGGAAGTCCTTCATTCGGAACTTCTTCATTCGGAACTCCTTCATTCGGAACTTCTTCATTCGGAAGTTCTTCATTCGGAACTTCTTCATTCGGAAGTCCTTCATTCGGAACTTCTTCATTCGGAACTTCTTCATTCGGAACTTCTTCATTCGGAAGTTCTTCATTCGGAACTTCCTTCATTCGGAAGTCCTTCATTCGGAACTTCCTTCATTCGGAAGTCCTTCATTCGGAACTTCCTTCATTCGGAAGTCCTTCGTTCGGAACATTCCTTCATTCGGAAGTTTTGTTCAACACTTCCTTCATTCGGAAGTTTTTTCAGAAAATTCCTTCATTCGGAAGTTTATATCCATGTTCATCCGGAACTTAACAAACGTAGCTATGATGATTTAATCTAAGCGCGTTTGTGAGTTCTAAGGCAATCTAAGGTAACCAACCATAATCTAATGATATTCCAAGCAAAACCCACCAAAAACCCCTAATTAATTGACCCTAAATTAATCACAAACCCTAATTTGATTTAATCTGATTAATCGAGTAATTTACCAGAATTAAAGAATGAATAAGGTGAATTAGAATTTAAAGATTGATGTTGTACCTTGTTTAAAACGAATGAAATGGATCGATTTGATTGAAACGAGAATTTAAAAAGCTTGTGTGTTTTTAAGTGTGTGTTAATGGCGGTAGAGAGAAAGAAACAGTGAATGAAAAACGGGGGGATGGGTTTTGGTTTGACATAGGTCAAATTTTACCCAACTTTCTCAGCTTGTCACTTTTAACCCTAGATTTTCACTCCTTTTCCTTTTTGGTTTATTACTTTTCATTTTTCCTTAACCCTTGTTAAACTTAGCCACTATTACCTTTCACACAACTTAGCAATCGCAACCTATTAGCACATTTCCAAAATCTAAAACAAGTCCTATCACCTTGAACGAGCACAAGTCGTTTTCTAAAGCAATACCACTCATTTACCATTAAGCCATTAATTTTTCACAATCACTTTTGAAAATCAATTTAATGACGAAGATGATTTTAATATTTTCTCCCCCTTAAACGATGACCCGTTTTCTATTTAAAGAGCTGTGGTCATTGTTTAAAGAGTCAAATATTGATGAAAACATTTCCAATTAGTATCTTGAAAAAGATTGATTCGTGGTGGCAATAAGATTTCTCTTATTTTGACAAATTAATGCACTAAGACGTACACTAATTCGTGTTAGACCAAGTTATAAAGTAAACTTGATCCCTTTGCATGATTTGGCTTGTAAATCATGCCCGAGAAAATTAATTCCCGTTCTGAGCCAACGTTTTCCAAGGAAATACGTGACTTTAATATGAAAACCGGGTTGCAGTCTGAAATAACTACAAGCCATAATGGGCATGTTTTAAAAAATGTACAACTTTTATACGGACTCTATTTATGGCACCGTGTCAATATTGATCGACATTTCTAAGGCCGTAAATATTACCGTACTAAAAGACATGCCCGATTTAGAAACGAAAAATATTTTTGGTTTTTCTTGATTTTATAATTTTTATGGTTTTTGTAGGTTTTATATTTTTTATGGTTTTTTTTGGTTTTATATTTTTGTATTTTTCTTTTTGTGGTTTATATATTTACGATAATATACAAGATCACGAACAAAGGATACTCCTGAATAGTTTACCACCACTATTCAGCTGATTCTTCTGCCAACTCTTTAAGAGTCGCTGGAGTGAATGATTTCATGCCAAGCTTGTCGATCAAAAACTCGATTCGTCCTCGATCTAAGGCTTTGGTGAACATATCCGCCAGCTGATACTCAGTAGTGACAAAATACAGCTCGATCAGTCCGTTCTCCACCTGCTCTTTGATGAAATGATAGCGAATGTCTATGTGCTTGGCCCGGGAGTGTTGAACATAGTTGCAGCAAAGGGCAATGGCGCTCTTGTTGTCACAATACATCGGGATTTTGTTGAATCCCAAACCGTAGTCAGTTAATTGTGATCTCATCCAAAGGACTTGAGCACAACAACCGGACATGGCGATGTATTCAGCCTCCGTGCTAGAAATTGCAGCGCTTTTCTGCCTTTTTGAAGACCAACTGATCAATCTGTCTCCAAGGAGTTGCACAGATCCAGAAGTGCTACGCCTCGTGTCTTGACATCCAGCATGATCGGCATCTGCATATGATATTAAAGCAATAGAGGAATCTTTTGGATACCATAGACCACGATGAAGTGTTCCTTTTAGATACCGAAAGATTCTTTTCATGACATGTAAGTGCTTTTCGGTAGGCCGAGCCTGATACCGGGCACACATGCATATGGAAAATTGCAAATAAGGCCTGCTAGCAGTCAGATAGAGAAGGGTGCCGATCATTCCACGGTAAAGTTTCGGATCGACAATAATCCCATCCCTATCTTCATCTAACTTGGATCTCTCCACCATTGGAGTGTCCACGGGGTCACAATTATCAAAGTTATATTTCTTTAGAGATTCTAGAGCATATTTGGATTGATTAATAAAGATGCCTCTTGGATTTTGAGAAATCTGTAATCCTAAGAAAAATGAAATTTTTCCCATCATTGACATCTGAAAGCGTGTGGACATTATCTTCTCAAAGCGTTGTGACAATTCTATGTTAGAGGCAGCAAATATTATATCATCAACATAAATTTGTACCAGAAGCATGTCGTTGTCCTCCTTGAGAGTGAATAGAGTGGGGTCCACTTTGCCTTTGGAGAAGCCTTCCGAGATGAGATATGTTGATAGGAGATCATACCAAGCACGTGGAGCTTGTTTCAACCCATAGAGAGCCTTCTTAAGCTTGTACACATGATTAGGAAACTCCGTGCTAACGAACCCATCCGTCTGACTGACATAGACTTCTTCCCTAAGTTCACCATTCAAAAATGCCGTCTTCACATCCATTTGATAGACGATCATGTTCATATGAGCAGCATACGCAAGGAATAGTCTAATAGCCTCCAATCTTGCCACAGGAGCAAAAGATTCTTCAAAGTCTATACCCAAGGCTTGTTTATATCCTCTAGCAACCAATCTAGCCTTATTCTTTAATACTGCACCCATCTCATCAAGTTTAACCTTATAAACCCACAACAAAGTAAGGATGTTAACCTTGTCAGGGAGAGGAACTAATTCCCATACTTCAAGTCTTTGGAATTCATTTAGTTCCTCTTGCATGGCTTCAATCCAAGATGATTGAGTCATAGCATGTTGCCAGTTTTTAGGTTCAACTTCGGAGAGAAATGCATCAAAATAGCAATAGAGTGCACTCTCTTGTAATTGATGGCGTGTAGAGACTGGTCGATCTAGATCTCCAATAACATTCCTAATTGGGTGATCTTTTGTCCATTTGGTGCTATGATTTTCAATCCTAGGTGGTCTGGAATGAACAATAGAAGGAGCTTCTTCTGAGGTAGACGCGGCTGAAGGGTTTTCTGGTATCGCTACACCAAAGAAAGGAAGCTCTTGCAGGTGAGCATATTCCAAATCGTGATCAATAGGATCCTCTTCAACATCATTAGGCACAAGTAGGGGTGAAGATTCAGGTGTAGTTTGAGAATTACTTGGTGAAGGTGCATCCGGTTCAATGTTAATTGAAGATGCATTAGATAAAGCTTCATTAGCTTGAGCAACAGCTTCAGGGATTGGAGCTATCACTACAGGTGCTGGAACTTCATCATTTGGTGGATCAAAGAATTCATCAAACAACGGTTGAAACAGTTTATCCCACTCAGGCCTTGAAGGTGGTAAAAATGATGTAGAAGTAGGATTATTGGGAACTAATCCGGAACTAATAGCACCGGTTCCCATCTCATGAAGCGCGGGTTCAGAGCTGCGTTGCTCAGAAGCCATCGCTGTCAGCTCATCGAAATCTGCGTCCATAGTTTCTACAATCTTACCAAGACGACGGTTGTAAATTCGGTATGCTTTCTTGGAGGGTGAGTAACCAATGAAAATACCTATATCGGCTTTCGGTTGAAGCTTGCCCAAGTTCTCACTATTAATGTTTGGATAACAAAGAGCACCAAACACATGAAAAAATGAAACATCGGGTTTACGGTCATGTAGAAGCTCGTAAGGTGTTTTTCCATGGCGTTTCCGAATGATAGAACGGTTTTGGGTGAAACATGCAGTGGATATAGCTTCTGCCCACAAGAACAATGGAGCGTTCGCATAAATTAGCATAGTCCTAGCAGCTTCCATAAGCGTACGATTCCGTCTTTCAACGACACCGTTTTGTTGTGGAGTGCGTGCAGCGGATGTTTCATGTGAGATACCAACTCCTTCATAGTAATCACGAAGAGTCTGGTTGACGAACTCTGTTCCATTATCTGTACGAATACGGCGGACAGTAGTATTCAAACGTACCTGAATGAATTTCAGAAAAGTGATGATAGCCTTCGGTGCTTCATCCTTTGTACGTAGAAATCTAACCCATGTAAACCTGGAGAAATCATCCACAATAAACAGAATGAATTTCTTACCGCTCACACTTTCAGTTCTCATTGGCCCACAAAGATCCATATGCAAAAGATGAAGTTTTTCTTGATTGGTGTCTTCAGCTTTGGGCTTGTATGATTTCTTGGTACTTTTCCCCCTTGAACACGCGGAACATAAATGGTCCTTGTGAAATTTGAGCTTTGGAAGACCACGAACTAATTCGTTTTTAGCCAGATGATTAATAGCATCAAAATTAAGATGAGATAATCTGCGATGCCATAACCATGACTTGGTCTTAGATGCTTTAGAGAGAAGACATACTGGAGAGGCGGCCATCATGTCTTGTAGGGACAACGTATAAAGATTTGCACCACGAGATCCCTTCAACAAGTCTTTTCCTTCCAAGTTGCGGATGAAACAAGTGTGTTGTCGAAAAGCAACCTCTAGGTTGGAATCACAAAACTGTCCTACTGAAAATAAGTTATGACCAAGACCTTCTACATAGTATACCCTTGAAATCGTAACGTTTCCAATCTGATATTCACCATACCCATTATCTTTGCTATATGATCATTTCCGAATTTAACCGTTCCCAGAAACTTGCTGACGAAATTTCGGAGCATCGAGCGATCTCCGGTCATATGCTTTGAACAACCGGAGTCCAAATACCAAAGGATGATTTGGACCACCTGAAAATATCACCAGACGAGGACAATGTAGAGGTATCGGAATCTGAATGTTCCTTATTAGCAGGTACAGATTTAATAATCTTAGATTTGCTAACTTTAGGTTTCTTAGATTTCCTAGCCTTTTTCTTCCTAGTTGGTGGTGTAGATTCTAGTTGGCTTAAATCCTGAGGTATTTCTTCACTGATAGGCACTATAGTGGGGGCTGACCTAATTAAAGGGCGCTGTTTCCATACTTTAGTGCTAGTGTTCCTAACTAAAGGACGCTCAGACCTAACTTCAATGGAAGCATTCCTAGTTAAAGGGCACATTTTTCCATCTAATGTAAAGGTCCTACCAGTGGGACGCCATTGCCAAACAACTTGGGCACGAGTTCTACCCGTTGGCTTCCATTCAAGATTATTCCTAATGGCATTCATTTCATTCACATGATCAATAAGACACAAATCATGACGTTGGGAAAACATACATTCATTACAATTCCAACAATTCAAATTAGAATTCACGAATGGTTTAGGCTTCTGCACAAGCGCAGAGCTTTTAGTCTTAACATGATTCTTTTTATTTAAAACTGAACTAGCATTCCTATGGTGAGCTTCTACTTTCTTCTTGTTGGTACTACTAGTGGAGGGCTTGATCTTATCTTTCTTGAGTGGCGATCCTTTAGCCTTAGTAGACTCTTTTACTCCTGTAGAAGGCAAAGTGGGAATATTAGCAACAGATTTTAAAGGTGCCTTACTTGATGGTGCCAATGACGGTTTTGCTCCTGGAGTCTTATTGAATGGAGTTACAGCAATGGGCCTATTAGTAAGTAGTGCAGAACCTGGTTTACCCATGTATTGAAAATATGCTAAGCAATATTGAACTCGCTTAATATATTCATGAGCCGAATAATAGTAGCTACTTGAGGGATCTAAGGCATAAAGATCGTCTAAAATATCCCTAACAAGATCTACATGCTTAATGGCATTCCTCATATAATCATCGTAGGTAACCGGGTTTCTCTTATGAAGCGGGTTCTTATAAAGCACTACTGACTTGGTTGTTGGAGCACTAGAAGATGGTGCAGAGTTGGTAGCTAAGTTATTAACAACTTCTTGTCGGGTGAGAAGAAGTGTCTCCTTTAACTCGGCCAAAACCATGTTTTTGTCAATGAGCTGGATGTTTAAGTCAGAGATTTCCTCACACTTTTGGTTCAGTTGTTCAACATAAGATTGTTGTTGTGCTGCATTAAAAGCTAAGCGTTCTTCTAATGAACCATAAAGAGCGGATAGTCCCTGTCTTGTCTGATCCATCTCCCCTAGAATAGACGAAAGTCTAATTTCTAAGTCCTGGTTTTTAGACTCTGCATCCTCTAGTTCCAATTTTAGTGTTTCATTTGATGACACATCTCTCTTTAACCTCATAATTTCTTCCTCTAATGCCTTAACTATTTCAATCATCTTGTCACTCGTCTCAACACTGTTTTCACAACCATTTTTTATCAAAAAATCCTCATGTTGAGTTTGTTGTTTTAATTCTAAAGATATACAATGTTGTTCAAGCTGATTAAATCGTTTTGAAAGTAAATTGTAAGAATCTTGAAGCTTTAAAAATTCAGCGTTAGACTCGTGACAAGAATGATTATCTACCTCATTTACAGTATCAGCAATATTTATAGAGAGATCACAAACATCATCACATATATTCACAGCATCACATTTAATCATAGCGGATGTAAGCTCATTCGAATAATTAACATTCACAGTAGTAAGCACATCACACGAAATTACTTGGGACAAGAATCGGTCATATTCGGATAAAATCTTTTCCTTTTCAATTAATTGTAGTTCGTAAGCGGTGTCCATTTCATAAAACACTTTTTGAACTTCACCAACTTCAAACTGAAGATTTTCCTTTAGAGATGCAAAACTTTCTTTTAGATTTTCGACAAACGGATTGATCTCATTTTTAAACACCTCGTTCATGTGTTCGAAAGCCCATTCTCCGGCGTTTAGGCCATTTGAAGTTGTACATTCCAGAATGACCTTGTCAAAGTTAGTAAAGTATTGATTAATCTCTTGCAAGTTTAACCATACAGTGCTAACAGGTGGAAGATTCTTTGGAATTTCCTTAGGACCTTCCATGTTGACAAGTGTAGGAAATGTACTAGGGTTTTCTTCCTCTAACATGTAGGTTGGTGCTGTGATGAGATCTTTGTCCATATGGAAGCGAATTCTAAAATCCGTTTTTGCAAGCTCCTTATTCATTTTAAAATAATCACACTCGGGATATTTTGCAGAATTGTATGACCGATCCTCATCAACTAGATCCTTACTTGTTCGATCATCGAAAAAACAATCGGGTCTAAGACCAATCCTAATTGAGTTGCATTATAAAGTCTTGGACTATGTCTTAAAGCTTGTTTTGCATACCTTGGGTTAGGGGGAAGGCCTTTTTGACGTGATAAGTTAAATTCTCTAAACGAAGCATCAAATAAGTGCACTAGTTGAGAAGCAGTGTATTGTCTTAAAAGCAAGTAATCTAGACTTCTAATCTTATTAGCAGCATTAATCTCCATTTCATTCTTCTTAGACTCGAGTAATTCAAAATCCGTTTGAAGTTTTTGAAAATTAGTGACCACTAACTCCTTTTATTTAAGTTCATTAGAAAGATTTGCTCTTAAGTTTTCAATTTCTTGCAAATGACCCATTTGTTTGTTTCGAAAATGATCATATTCGAGATTTGTTAGAACACTAGACGAAGGCACTAATTCCAAGGTTTGAACTTTCTCATTGCTTAAGGCAAGCTCATCAGACAAATTCTTATTCTTAGCTAGGGTTTCTAAAAGTGCAGCATTCATTTGGCTAAGTAATGTAGCAGGAACCATGACCAAATCTTGTTGAGCAGGAGTATGCGTATTCGAAATGGCTCCCGGTTGTGATTCATTCAAAGTCTGGGGACTCACATTGATATTACTATCATTGATTGTCTCCTCATTTGACAGACTCACCACCGAAGACTCATTCGAATCAGCACTCTCTTGCACAACTTGATGTGGTTGAATACTAGCATCAGTGGTATTATCAGTGGTATTATTAAGTACCTCAGATCTCTTTTCTGGCCCTAAGCTGGAGATAGTTGCCATGAGAGCAGCCTTTGCAGATTGAAATTCATCACAGTCTGAGTCATACGCATCGAGATCATCTGCTTGGTATGCTGCATTCTGTGTGGTGACAGCGTCTTGTTCAGCAATCCCTGGATCAGCAAGAAATGCAAGCTCCTCTTCATCAAGTTCCCTTCCTTGTGCCTGAGCATTCACCAGATAGATCTTCTCTGCAAACCATTGTCCATCCCTTCTCCTCTTGGGTTTCTTGCAATCCCTGGACATGTGTCCTTCTTCCTTGCAGTTGTAGCATGTAATCATTCTCAACTTGCCTGTAGAATTTGCCCGTGGAGGATTGTTGACCATTAGAGCAGGATTGACCGTGCGAGCATTGGTAGTTGATGTAGTAGGTCTCCCCTGATATGGTTGAATAGGTTGAACCATTACCCTGCCATTCTCAATAGTAGCTTGTTGACGAGAATTGGATGAATTCCTCAACTGATTGTTAGTTGGAGCTGATCCCCTAAATCCTCGTTTGCTTAAAGTCCTTGTGAGATAAGCAGACATAGTGGTTAACACTTCAACTGGGTCAGCTCCTTGTTTGAATACAGGAATGGGGACTTCCTCATCATCACAGTACATTGCTTGGTCTTGTTGAACTGCATAATCACTAGAAGGAATACTCATTTGATCAGAGTAGCTTGATGGATATGCTGCATTCTCTTGATAAGAAGAATATGAAGGCTGAGCATAAGGTGCAATACTTGCTGAGTGAGTTTGTGAAGCATATTGTGATGAAGGTGCATTAAACCGATATTGTTGCTGATGTGAGGTGGGTGGTTGCGGCAGAATCGAATATTGGGGGAAGCTTGGAGTCATGTACGGTGATGGATGATAGGCTTGGTGTCCCATGATATAAGGAGTGTTGTTGTAGGACAAGCTTGGTTGATTTGCCATCAAAGCTAAAGAATCAGGGTACATACCTCGAGGCGAACGGTGCATGATCACATGTTTCTCATGCTGCTGAAGAAAAGCATAGATTTGATCCAAATTGCACTTATGCAAATCCCTGGTTAACTTAACATCGGTAATATACTCACCCCATTCAGCTTGAGGTAAAGTATTCAAAAACTTGGTGTTAACCTGGAATGGAGCAATCACGAGATTGTATACATTCAGATCATTCATGAGAGTAGAGAATCTGAAGTAGTAGTCGTGTAGCGTTTCCCCTGGGCTGTACGTGAATCTATCAAACAGATCATACAACTCACATTCCCTTTCCTGTTTGGTAAGAGACGTACCTTGTAGCAACACCTTTAGACGTTCCCATAAATCCTTAGCAACCGTATACTGACTTACCATGCGATAAATATCATGCGGAAGAGCTTGGAGAAGAGTCTGTAGAGCCTTTTCATCAGCATCAGCAATGAGTTGTTGTGCCGGTGTGAGTTCTTCAAATTCTCTTGGTCGAGTCACGTTATTTACCACAATGGTACCATAGTCAAGTGGACCATTCAAAATCGATTTGACCATAAGCCTTCCGTATGTTGGTTTGCCCTTCAGATATTGCATCATGCGGCCCTGCCATGCCTCAAACACCTCTTTAATAAGCATCGGTGGACGATTATCAGTTCCCGTTATGATTGAAATATCCGTAAGTGACGTCATCTGAGGCATTAATGAATTTGGATTCATTTTTGTTCACTTCAAAGAAACAAAGATTATCGGTTGATCGAGCAGTGAAGTAAAGCTTGTAAATTGTGTTGAGTTTTTGTTGTAAGAAACCAAGATTAAATCCTCTAAAAAATCGTCGAAAAAACAAGTAAAATATCCCTTGATTCGGAACTTTTGTTGATTCGGAAGTGTTGATTCGGAAGATTTTGGCTTGGAATACCTTGATTCGGAACTTTTGGCTTGATCCGAAACTTCTTGGTTCGGAACTTCTTGGTTCGGAACTTCTTGGTTCGGAACTTTTGGCTTGATCCGGAACTTCTTGGTTCGGAACTTCTTGGTTCGGAACTTCTTGGTTCGGAACTTCTTGGTTCGGAACTTCTTGGTTCGGAACTTCTTGATTCGGAACTTCTTGATTCGGAAGTTCTTGATTCGGAAGTTCTTGATTCGGAAGTTCTTGGTTCGGAAGTTCTTGGTTCGGAAGTGCTTGGTTCGGAAGTGCTTGGTTCGGAACTTTTTGGTTCTTGGTTCGGAAGTGCTTGGTTCGGAAGTGCTTGGTTCGGAACTTTTTGGTTCTTGGTTCGGAACTTTTACTGGGAAAAATAGAAGGTTTGTTCGAGGTGTACAGTCGATCAAAAACGGTGATTTAAACCCAGATTTTTTACCAAATAACCCAAAAAGTTTTGTGATTTCTACAATAATAAGTAAAAACTAGTACTTATCTACTAATCCCAATCACAAAAACACCAAAAACACCAAGAATCAAGATGATCTTCTTAAAGAACACTAATACAATCAAAAACTAAAAACCACACAAATCATTACCTTAAATCACCCCATAGCTCTTGATACCAAATGTAGAATCTTGATAACCTATGAATCTATGAAGTGGGTTGATGTTTTTCTAGAGAGAGAAACTAGAGAGAGAAAGTGAGAGAAAACTATGTGTTATTTTATTGAATGGAACTAGGAAATGAACAACAACCAACCCCTTTCCAAGGAGGAAAGGGGTATTTATACTTCCAAGCAACATTGGGCTTGGGCCGGTCCATGACAAGCCCATGGACCGGTTCTTACTTAACTTAATAAGCATATTCTAACTACGAGCTATTACAACATTAATAATATTTGTGGAGTGACCGATACTTCTAAAATACGTAAAAACGTATTTCTAACAAATATGTACCCAAAAAAGAATAAAAGAAGTCATCTCAACTATTCATTGAATCTTCATCCAATGGCCAATATTTAACCCACCAATCTCATATAAACCATTACCATCATTTATTAAATTCACTTTCTCTTTCTAACAAACACACACACCGTACCTCTCACCCCCACCACCGGAAAATCACCTCCCCGACCACCAAAAACCACCGCACCACCACCACATCCTCCTCGCCAGAAATCAACGCACCACCACCTCCACCACCAGCACCAATGGACATCAATGAACCATCACCACATCCGATTGTCAAGTTTTGTATCACTCCGTCGCACGTATAGATCTGAACATATATCTTGAATATGATGTTCTAGATGTGGTTAAACAAATAGATCTTAACAAAGATGTTCAATATGATGTTTAATCAAGGAAAGACGGTGTTATAGAAGAAGTTGAAGGTGGAGATGCTGATATGTAAAAAAATAACAGGTAAAATGACATAATTTTGCTTCATATTTGTTATGTTAATAATTAATATAAATTAAATGTGATTATGGTGAATCACATGTGATTTTGCTCTATATTTGTTCACTTATTAACTAGCGAGAATCACATGTGATTTTGACATAATCACGTGTAATTTCTATGAATGTTACATG
Source organism: Glebionis coronaria (assembly GCA_025667525.1). Classification (NCBI taxonomy): domain Eukaryota; kingdom Viridiplantae; phylum Streptophyta; class Magnoliopsida; order Asterales; family Asteraceae; genus Glebionis; species Glebionis coronaria. The sequence continues at coordinate 208,533,024 of CM046881.1, read as the reverse complement.
TGATTTAGTTGAGTTACTTAGTGATTTTGATATGAAGTTGTATTGTTATAAACAAATGAAAATCGCATGTGGTTTTGGTGAATTATTTGTGATTTTGGTTCAAATATCTTATTATTATATATAAATTACATCTGATTATGTCTAATCACATGTGATTGAGTTGTTATAATGCGGACAAATTTCATGTGATTCTATTTCTTGATGTACAGGTATAAAAACTCCAACATCAACTGTATATGAGCATAATCAAACACCTGGTGGATATATAAATTAGACGAAATGAGAGTTGAGAAACGATGAAGGTTTGCGGATACTATAAAGTGCAAGCGAACGAGCATACCAAAAACAGCTTGCGGAGCCTATTAATGAGTTTCATTCCAGATCAGGCTCAAATCAGGTGTGGGAACGTTTGTCACAAGAGAATTCTGATGGAATCATTAAGATTATTGATAAACATTTGAGCTTTCTTGAGCATCAAGCTGTTGAGGAGCCTATTACTGAGTTAGGAGATGTCAATAATGAGAATTCTATTGTGGTTGATCCTGTTTTCGAAGGGGTTAATGTTTCTGTTCCTTGAAGAGTGGTCAAAAAGGTTAGTTCTCGCTTTGAATATACCCTTTATGGTTATTTTATCGGTCAGATATTGGCGTATCCAGTTGTTGAGTATTTTGCTAAGAGCAATTGGGGTAAACATGGGTTAAAAAGAATTATGATGAATAATAAGGGTTTTTTCTTCTTCAAGTTTGATTTACAAGCTGGTTTGGAGGCTGTTTTAGAAGGTGGCCCTTGGTTGATCCACAAAACTCCTATCATTCTCAAGACATGTTCATTAGGGACTCGCTTGTTTAAAGAAGATCTAACTCGCATTCCAATTTGGGTAAAACTACATGATGTTCTAATTCAAGTTTTTGAAGAGGAAGGAATTAATTTAATTGCTTCTTTTCTTGGCAAGCCAATTATGTTTGACTCGTTTACTAGCTCTATGTGCAAAGATTCATGGGGTAGGAGTAGTTTTGCTAGGTGTCTCATTGAAATTAATTATGATGCTGATTTGGTTGAGGTTGTTACTATTGGTGTTCCGTCTCTTACTAGTGATGAGTACACCAAAGAAACAATCCGGGTTGAATATGAATGGAAGCCTCTAAGGTGTGACACATGCAAGATTTTTTGTCATGATATTGATTTGTGCCCAAAGAAGGTTGTGACTATTCCTAGTGCTTCTACGGTTCATACTAGTGCGCCTGTTGAGACATCTAATGATGGCTTCCAATTAGTAGGTAAGAAGAAAAAGAGAAATAGAAAGTCCAAGTCTAAGTTTACTGGTCCGTCGGTTCAACTGAATGTTCAGTTTGTTCCCAAAGGAACTTCTAGTGAACCCAAGAAAGGTGGTACAACTGTAGGTAATGCTTCATCTTCCAAGAGGAAGGAAGTGGGTCCTTTTTCATTTGCTGGTAATGTGATCACGTCTAATTCGTACTCTGCTTTAGATGAATATGGAGATGAGTTTGCTCTTGTTTATGATTCTTCTCAACTCCAAAACAAGTGGAAGCTCCTATTCTACTTATGTTGCTGGTTAGATTGTTGGTTCATTATGGTATTTTTTTCTAGGTGCATTTTATGTTTCAAGAATTGTAAGTGGTTATGCCATGTCATAAGCACTAGAATAGGTGGTTTATCAAGCTTGTGAGCTTAAGATTATTGTGGTATCTCAGCCACATTCCATTTGTACTTCATTGTTTTTTGGATAATATATTTACCGGGGAAACCCATTACCCAAAAAAAATCCAAAAGCAAGGAGAAAGAAGAAGACGATATTAGTTATTGATGTTTAATAACTTTTTTGGTTTTGAATTCTATGTATTATCGAATAGTTACTTGATCGGACTTGATTTTACCATATAAAATACATTTGTTTGTTACTTGAATAAAAATAACATATTTTTTGGTTAATTGCTCACATCATAGTAAAAATGATTACATGAAATTCAAACATAATTTCATGAATCACATGTAATTCCATCAAAATTACATGTGATTTGAACAAAAACACATGTAATTTAGAAGTCGATTTATTTTATATACTTTATAGTAATGCAAAAAATCACATGTAATTATGAGCGAATCACATGTAATTCAAGCAAAATTACATGTGATTCAAACAAAATCACATGTAATTTAGAAGGGAATTTATTTTCTATATTTCACATGAATGACAACAAAATGTTTTTATATATTGACATAATTACATGTGATTCAAACAAAATCACATGTGATTCATCTAAGTGAATTTGTTAGAAGAAGTTACGGTTTCGAAATGCTTGAATAATGCAAGCAAATTCACATGTAATTCCAACATAATTACATGTAATTCCAACATAATTACATGTAATTCCAACAGAATTACATGTGATTCAAACAAAATTACATGTAATTTAGAAGCCAATTTCTTTTCTTTATGAATGACAAAAAAACATTTTTATATACTGATAGAATTACATGTGATTCAAACAAAATCAATTATTTGTTTGGGTAAAGGGTTACCCCAGTAAATGACATTAAACAAAATCACTTGTCATTCATCTAAAGTGGATGTTTTATATGAAATTGAGTTTTGATATACTTGAATCACATGTTATTCAAGCAGAATTACATGTGATTATGCTTGACTCAGTAGCCAATTCCATCATCATTAGCAGTTCAATATAAAGCCATAGAATTTATTCAAAAGAACACATTACTTGATACAATTTCATAAATAATACGTAGTAATGAATAACATTAAAACAGGGTCTTGATACATTTGCTTCAGTATTACTAGTAGCAACTATTACTTGTGTTGTTTTACAACAAACAATATAAATCTGTACTTCTATAATTTAACAAAGCATGACTTGTGATATGTGTATTAATATGATTTTTCTCCAATCACATGTAATTTCTAATTTAACAATATAAATATGTACATCTATAATTTAAAATCACATTTGATTTGGAGAATTCTAACAATTGACAAAAAAACATACATAGATATGGCTATTTTTTATTAATTCACAAAATCACGTGTGATTTTTCTCCAATCACATGTGATTTTTCTCAAATGACCAACGAAAAAAGGAATTGAATAAACATTAAACTTTTAAAAATTAAGTAAAAAATCACATGTGATTTTGTACAAATCACATGTGATTTAGTGCAAATCACTTGTGATTTTTCCTACACTTAAAACAATTATGTAATTACAATTTTGACAACTTGGTACTTAGATCTTCAATATCTAAGGTCCGGAATGTCTTTGTAATTTGTGCTTTCTGCGCAATGGACATTTCCTCAATTCCAATCTTATCGCGTCTCTTACTTCTAAACTCGTTCCATTTCTTTACCTTATTTTGCTACATTCTATTTCTTCATTCTCCAACAGATTTTTTAACCAATCAAATTTATTATCTCATCCAACATGATCACCACTTGTTCTAACCCGATTTATCTCAGCTGAAACATTCTTATTCTAGCATTTATGTCGACCAACAAGCCATAGCAGGGCACTACAAATTATACTCAATATTTTTCTTGTCATGTACCAATAATATGTTGCTACAATCTCATTTAGGCATTTCATCAAACACTTTTCATGCATCAAATTCCTAATAATATGTTGCCACCATCTCTTTTAAGCATTTCATCAAACACTTTTCATGTACCAAAATTCCAATGTAATATTTTGCTACCATCTTTATCAAACTGCTTATTTTACTCGATAATAAGCAGATAAGCAAATATTAATCAATCCCAGCCGCTAAATCTTTTATAGAAATATATCAAAATCCAAACTTTTAACTAAAACTAATAATCAATAGCACCGGTAGTGGTGTGCGTCCTATGGCGGGTGCGATGACGGTGTTGCAGCGGTGGTGTGCGACGGTGGTGTTGAAGTGGAGTTTGATTGGGGTTTGATTTAGTAAGTATGTGTATGTATATGTTTGAATCGGGATTGAGGTGAAGTTGTACTTTGTGAGAAAAGAAGTGAATGGTTATTAGTTGTTGGATTATTTAGAAATAGATGGTCCAGATCTATTCGTTTATACTTTTTTTGAACACATGTTCCTTAAGGAACTTTTCTCTTGACAATGGGCTCTTTACATTCACAATCAGGGAAATGTTAAATGTTTAATCTATTTTCGGAAATTGGATTTTTGTTATTCAAGGAATGTCTAACCAATGTATTAACTATTAAGCACTCTGGTAGAAACTTTTGACCATATTGAAAACATATTTTATTAAAAGAAATTATTGGAGAGAATACAACTGGACTTTTAAGATACATGGCTGGAATTTTATTCCAATACACATGCTTAAAAGTATGTTAGGAAATTATTTATGACTGAAAAAACTAAATAAGGAAAGGAAATTTGCAAAACTTCTTGTAGAAGACTCATAATATTATTATTTCAACCAAATTCGATCTTAAAAAACGCACCAGACTTCTAAAAAGCAATATCATTCCAAAATACTTCATCATCATCAAAGTGTTATTTTTTCTGAATGATTTTCCTCGAAAATTCATGCTCTATGAGTGTGATTCATCATTAGTTATAAGTTAGATGGAACTAATTGTATTCTTCATTTTTCGCAGGATCCACATACGAATTAAGAATGCTTGAAATGAATAAATCTTTTATTTCGAACAGAAGGATCCTCATCTGTTGTTGTGTGACAACCATGGTTTTGAGGTTCGTCACTTAGACTATAGTTTAGGGTGTTTTGTTCAAATATGTGCTTTTATGTGCTTATGTGTTTATTTTGTGTGTTTGGAGTGAGGTTTGGATATCATTTATGGGTATATGGTACTCATAAGTAATCGGGGAACGGTTATTTCATGTTCATGATCTCACAAGGTAGTGACTATGAAATGAGATGGTGTTATTTCGTAGCTTTACGTGTACGTATATGTATTATAGAAAATCGTATATTTACTATTCGAGGATCTAGCGTTTAGAGGTCTCGGGATTAAAATTTTGAGTGGGTAATGGTTTTAGTATTTATTATACGTCATGTAAACTTAGTTTTGATAATTTGGAATGGATTTAAGAATATAATAAAAAAATCCCATTTTTGCGTATTTTACAATAATCGCGTAAAAAGTCGAAAAACTTACGTAAGGCTTTCAGGTTTTGGCTCGGATGCAACACAAGAGTACCATTTAGTTTAGTAATGATTTAATAACAGAAATATAGTCAAAAAGTTGGCCATATGGTGTTTGGGCTTGGATTTGGCTGAATTAAACTTAAGGAAGAGAAAGGGGAGCCCAATTTGAGTCCTAATAGGAAGCCTTTTTAATTTTAACCCTAAATAAGCCACCATAAGCCCCAAAAACGATTTTAGCTTTCCCCAAACCTAATATCAGTCGTTTCAGTCAATAGAGGAGCAAGAAAACCCAATAATTCAATTGGGGTTTAAGGTACACACTAAAACTATGACAATTAACGTTTAATTTACGTATATGTAACTTAATATGATGGATTAGGGTTGAGATTCATAATTTTTGATTAGGTTTTGTTGATGACCTGTAATTAGTGATGTAAATAATGCATTTTTATCATTGGAAATCGTTTTTAGGTTTTAATTAGGGTTTATGTATGATTAACTAGGTTAATCATATTAAATTCATCATTAAAAACTGGGCAGAATTTTTGGGTCATTGTTTCGATCATATCTAGTGTTTTACAAACTTTTAAATTGCGATCTTGGTACCCCTGGAAAGGTAATTGAGTTTTCTTTCAAATTCAAGAAACGAGAACTAAATTAGAGGTCGTAAAGTGGGTCAAAAACAGGTTAGAACAGTTGGAGGTCAAATCAGTTTTGAAATCAGTCGGGTTTAAATTAATGTTTTAAGATTTTAGGGTACTTAGGAGTATAATTAGACCTTCAAACGAACATGAGACTTAGATTATATATTAAATAAAATATTTGGATTAGGGCTAAACAAATGGGTTAGGGTAAGACCCTCTGATCGTAATAATATTTTTGTATGTTCAAAATCAGTAAATTCTAAATAGGTAAAAGTATATATATATATATATATATATATATATATATATATATATATATATATATATATATATATATATATATATATATATATATATATATATATATTATATAGGTATAATTATGATTTGAAACCACAGTTTTTAATCCAGTCATATCCCAGTCACATCTTTTAGCCAATCAAATTTCAGCAATTCCTATAATATCTCCATTTTTCACGGTTTTTTGTAATTTGAAATTGCACTTTTCTGAAAATCACGTTTTGGAAACGCAGTTTTGAAAACTGCGTTTCGAAACGCTGTTTTGTAAATTGCGTCAAATGAAGGCATTAAAAAAGATTAGCAAGATTCGAACCGTGGTCTCTACGCTCAGAGAATAACCTTCCGACCACTGTGTTGTTCCATAATTTTTGATTTACAATTGGAAAACAAAATACTTAAATGTACTAACAAATCCATTACTTGGTATCATTAAGATAATTGTATCATTCGTATATTAATCAATTCCTTAAACCATAATATTTTCATTGTTTATCTCCATAATAGATTTATTATAACCCTAAAAAAGTCACGTAATAATAGATCCTCCCTTTTTATCATAGAAACCCTAAACCACCTTTTGCGATTCATCTTAAAAAGGTATTCAATAACGTGGTATGAAACAACATGCCTCCTTTTCTCAAAACCTTAATGATCAACTGTTCTTGCAGGTACATTTTTTATGTTTTGCAGGTTGTTATGCAAATCATTCATTTATCATCGTCCTTTAATTCTCTTATCAATAAACTTCCATCCGTATCATCATATGCGTTTAAGTTTTGTGGTGCATCAGATTTCACAGATCCTGATTTTTAAACCAAGAAACTAAGACCAATCCAGTAGTTAGTTGATTTTGTTAACCGAACAATGATAATCAGTCAAGGGGTGTTTGGATGGTTGTTTGTTAACCGAACAACTGATTATTATTTGTCAAAATAATTGTAATTGTGTGGAGTTTAAGGGCTGGAATGGAGGCTATAGACACCCTTGCCAGAATGTTGTGAAGATCCTTATCTTTCCCATGGCTGTAAACGTTAGTAACAATATGACAAGTTTAATTTGTCGAAACAGTTAAAGGAAATCAATTTGTTGCAAGGGCCGTCAAATCAAATCAATTAAATCACCCAAACTAAAACTCAAGATAACGTTAACTCTTATCGCATTCATTTACATAATGGTCTTTTGTTTACACCGATTTACTTCACTTTTATTTTTTTTGTGGTGCAGGTTGTAAAGAACTCTTTGAGATTCTCCCTAATGAGTCGAATCCCTCCCTTGAAACCCTATAATGATTCATATCCTTAAAAACATCCATTAGCTTTAGTATGTCTTCTTCTCAAAACTCACCTTTTTATTATTTATATACGACTGTTTCTCATAGGTATAATTCTTATTCCTATTCGGCTTCGAGATTGTATTGAAAACCACGCTCCAATGGAGGTAATGGTAATTCGGATCAGGTTTGTTGTCAAACTATTTTTATTAAACCCATTTTAATATCGTGGGGCTGCTCCATTTATGACAAAAACACATATTAACTTGCCAGAAAGTAGTTTAGAACCTGCTTATTGCATTGTTTTAAGCTGGATAAACAATCCCAAAACATCCATAAAAAGTTAAGGTAGTAACTTTTTATAAAAAACAGTCTTATTTTTATAAAAGTTTTTCTTTAAATTAGGATTTTGTCATAATTTGAGTTTTGTTAATTTCATTTTTTTGTAGTTTTAGATATTGGGAATGTCACATATGGCACAGGCTGTTAGTGAGGTAGTGGTTGCGGCTGCGGTGGCGAAAGTTGATGATAGTAGCACCTATTAAAAGTTCAGTACATTTGGATATAAGCAGAAAACAGATAAGTGATGAGCAATTGCGGTGCCTCGCCCTTATATGGGTCGTACATCCAAACATAAATGTTAATTAGGTCCAAACATAAAACACATATGCTAAATGTTGGTGAGAATTCAAAAAGCATTGAATATACAAAGAGTAGATTAACACTACAATCTAATATGTGGAATTTAAGCTGCAAGTGTAATATCTAGGGAGTGTTCATATAGATTAAGGGAATTGGCTAAGATTATACATGTTATACCCACTTTAAAATAGTCAGACTCACTCATGTGTTCCATGCAAGCACTTTCTATACAAAAATATGACAAATGTAAAAGTAACTTTGCATTTGTCGAAACATCCCATACTAATTAAACAAGAATTAGTTTAAAGCAATACATGCGTGCTGAACATAGTCAAAGATAGGAAAAAGTGCAGAGTCACACACCCTTTCCCATAATGGTAGAGAGAGAAGTAATCATTGTAAAGAATAAACCTTATGGTTGTTGTACTTCATGACGCCAATTACAAATATAACAGCTGCAGCAACACAAATTTTAATAACATTTGTATATAAACAAACTATGACTTGTATTCTTCCTAGGGATATCCCTAATGCATTTGGCACCTTCAGTAATATTCACCTCTATCTAAATAATTAAACAATGATTACCTTTTTTTATTTGGATGAATAGATGAAGAAAGTATAAGATATAGCGCCTGCATGGCTACACCAACTGTGTTAACTGTGACAATAACAACGTCATCATCTGGGTCAAGCAAGCCGTACAGATTCCACAAAGAACAATTCAGCAACGTGGTAATGTATGGTGTTCCATTTTAGTACTTTTTTACCTCATTAGTTTATCAATTTTTATTCAACTGAAAATTTGTTATATTTATACTCTATGGAAATTTGGCATACACACTAATAAATTGCTTAACGAATGGGTTGTGCAGGTAGTGTAAAGCATCAAAGCATTGGGTTGGAAACTTTTTTGTTCATTTCTCAGGGGTGTTTATTTCTGGGTGAAGACCATTGTTGTGCTTATGCCTTTGGCCATCAGAGAATCAATTTAATCATGAAACCAAGCTTCGTGTTGCTGGTGGGTGAGGTTGGTTTTTTGGATCATATGGGTAACAATGTAATGTAATAATGCTGATATTGAAGCTAAATATTTGAGCTTTCATTCAGCAGTCACTATTACAACTTTAGGCATAGAGGCCCCCTAAATCCCTAATAGAGCCCTGTTTATAAGATCTGCTAGCGGAGTAAATTTCGTATTGTAGGCATATCACCTCTGAACACTTGATTTTCATCTTTATTAATGTCACTATATTAGGAATTAAGATGTGACTAATAAATAAAAAATCGAAATGATTATAATAAGAAACTATTTATCCACATGGATGCCCAATGTTCGTTACTTATGGATATGATGTATTTACACGTTGTTTAACAGGTTGAAATAGAGACAAACATTGATGGGAAAAGAGAGAAAGGGAAAGAGACACTGGAATACGGTCCTTGTATATCAATGTATGATAATCGAGTATTTGAAGAGCATATGCCAAGTTATTCACTATACATCCGATGAATTTACCAGGTCTATGAGTGATACAATATCTGTTTAGCTTGCAAGTTGCCAAAAGGTATGTATGATATGTTTCTATAGAGATGGGTTACCATTAAAAAAGAACGAAAGCTCTATATGCAACCCTTATTGTTAAGATTATTTTTCTAAATGTAGATCTACAACAACATACAACTCACTATCAAGAACAAAATATTAAAACTTTTAACAAATCATTGAAAGATCATTGTTATTCCTAATGATGAACTCTTCTCATGTTCTGGTTGTGTTCAGTTGGTTACGTTATGTCTCGTGACATTTGATGGTGGCTCACATGGGTTCAAGTATAGGGTCTGTCCAAGGTAAAGGTGATTTTAATAGTTACGGTGTTGACTTTACCGTGGTGAATGTGGTGTGGTAGTGATGATGATTGAAAGTTACAGTTATGGAGATAAGGGGCGCATTCGGTGGTGGTAGTATTGTAATTGTGTTTTGCAGTGAAGACGTTGTTGGTGGTGTTGGCGCCATGGTAGCGGATGTGGTGGTGATTGTAGGGACTGTGGCAGTGGCAGCTGGACAGATACAAAGATACATGTTAGAAGCGAAAAAAACAGGTATTCCATTGTTTAGCTTTTTTCTATAATAGAGTTCTTTTAGATGTTTTGGTCCTACATTTAATTGTGAGTTTTCTCTTTTGTAATAGGAAATGTGAGGAGCTCAGCGGCCTTTGATTGTGAAATTGAAGCGAACGTTGAGAAGGCGGTGCACTCGATTTAGGGTCCTTTTTGTTTGTTAATTGATGACATTGTGTGTTTTGTAAAATCCATCATCTTGATTTTTGAATTGTGCTTTTTTTATACCGACATAGCTGTTTTTTGGTCCAGGTGAGATCTTCCTTTTTGGCTTGATTGAAAGAAAATCATAATTACTTTCGTTCAAATTGAACAGGTATGACTATTGGCTGCAAACTGTGTAAGTTTGTGACACGAAGGTATGAAACAATGCATCACAAAAGGTACACACTTCTTCCTGTAATCTTAATTCATCTTGCTTGATTTGAATTTTGCTTCTTCCATGCCATGTTATTTTAAAATGTAGAGAGTATGAATTAAGCTAATTTGTTGCATCATATCGATAAATATTAATACTTTCAAAACTACTTAGACACAATTACATATGGCAGGGTTGATTCGGTTTACATTTACTTTCATCAAATGGGTCAAAAGCATATAGTTTGTGGCAAATTACTACCTCCTAGCAAGCAGCTCCTTTTGAAATAGTCAACTATTGCATAATTAATATATAAAGTCAGTACGACAATGTATAATTACAACATTTGGTTAACGATCAACTATTTCTTCGGATTTGTAACCCTTAAATCCAGTTGAATTTTGTTATCAATATTAGTAATAATGAATAGAAGTTCATAAGTCTATTAGTGTGATAGTGAAGTCCTTTGCATTATAAGTTGTGTCTATGTGACTTGAAAATATTAGTAATAATCAATAGAGTTTCATGTGTCTATATGTCACACCCCACCATGGCGGAATATGGGGCACGACGTATGGATATCATCACAACAATAGCGTGTCTATAGAGATAACTAAATGCAAATATAATGTCAAAAATGGCGACACAAATGTCATGACAATACCTCAACAATGCAAGAGTCTAGGTAAGTAGGTAACAGTCCTACCATTTACCCAAGACAAACAATAAACATAAACCAAACAAACATATAGGTGCCAACATGTATCACTTATCCAACAAAAAAAACATAAAGGTAAACTAAGAAGGAACGGGGATCTCCTTCTATATGCAATCCTAATGCATCCAAATCTAGCCACTCCTATCCTCAAGCTTAACCACATACTCACCTGAAAGAGACACTAAAACACGTCAACATAAAGTTGGTGAGAGTCATAGGTTTAGACTCCAACGCTAAATCAGTTACAAGCTGTGAATAACAACCATCAACACAATAACATATGGACAATGCGCTACAATTATGTATTAACAACTAGCATTCAGGTTCAATCAATCATCACAATTTCAAGGCATCACGCCTTACCAACAACCACAATTACCAAGGCATCACGCCTTACCAACAACCATAATTTCTAAGGCATCACACCTTACCAACAACCATAATTACCAAGGCATCACGCCTTACCAACAACCATAATTACCAAGGCATAACGCCTTACCAACAACCATAATTACCAAGGCATCACGCCTTACCAACAACCATGGTACCATAGGCGCCCATACACCTATGTACCTTTCCCATCTAAATCATACACGAACAAGAACCACATAGCAGTTAATCACATAATGTACACACAAGTCCATCTCAAACCTTAAAAACATTCACAGCATCAATTTATAAACAACATAACACAGTGTCTCTTCCATCCCATCTGAAAGTCAAAATCAATAGTAAACATGGGACTATGAAACTCACCTGATTGCTTCTTCACAAGTCCTCGCACTAGCAACAAGCTAACAAACCAAAAACACGCAATCAATACATGAACCAATCACTAAGATGGCTCATCAACCTATGATGGACATCTAGCCTATTCCCATATAAATACCTCATTTATAAGCTCTAATCACCCCATTACCCTTCCTTAACAAGTCCTTAACTTGGTTAAGTTTAATAACTATCCCGTTCATATTTTACACAAAACAGTCCCAGTTTTTAGGTCTCAAAACTTTAAGTCAAACGTCCACTTAAACATACCCATGGTTTCTGTAAAAGGAATATTCATACTTTTACATATGTTAGATAAAACCTCCCACTTGCCCTAACCTTAAAGCTACTGTTAAGGCCCCGATATATGTATATATATTACTACCTATCCAGTATTCACTGATTTTAAACGTATGAAAAGTTTGTTACCATTAGAGGGTCTTACCCTAAACCACAATCTTAGCCCAAGTGCAGATACTTACTAAAATATATAAACCATCTCTCATGCTCGTGAGAAGATCACAATGCAACCCTAAGTACCCCAAACAACCCAAAACTTAAAAAGAAAACAGGCTGATTACAAAACTGTTTTGACCTCCGACTGTTGTAACCTATTTTTGACCCTCTTACCTACCTCCAATTTAGTTCTCGTTTCTTGCATTGGAAAGACACTTCAATTACCTTTTCAGGGATACTTGGATTGCATCTTTAATGTTCCTAGAACTCCCGATATGATCAAAACAATTGACTCAAAATTTTGCCCAGTTTTTAAAAACGGGTTTAACAAAATCAACCTCATTAATTAACCCTAATCCCTCTAATTACAAGCCTTAATATATGTAATCATTATAACACCATTAATATAACATTAATTTACTATTTTAATATAAACCCTAACCTAAATTCATCATAAGATGAATGAGAAAGAATTAAAAAAATTTAAATTGAAAAGGGATTTGAAGATTTTACCTTAGAATTTTTGAAAGAAGAAAAATTAATGAAGAACCCTAAATTCCTCCATAGATGTCGACCCATAATTGATCTCCAGGGATTTTATGGAGTGTTTTGATAAAAATAAGGCTTTATATACTTTCCTAACAAGTTCTTGGCCCATTAAAAAAGCCCGGTTCCCCTTTTTCCTTTTTTTCCCTTTTTTTCTTCCTTGCGTCCCAAAACCGACTTACACATATTTTTTTTTATTTTTTTTTCTTTTTATTATTAATATATGTATTAATAATATTACCTTAATTTTCCTTAATTTATTTCAGCTTCTAAAGCCTCCAAAACCTCAAAACCGTCAAACTAGTCAAATTTACGCGTTTTACCGTAAAAGACGTAAAATATACACTTTTAATAAAAATCTCAAATTTTGAAATAAACTTTATAACTAAGTCCTAAATAACTTAAAACCATCCCGAAAAATATCCATATGACTAATTACTTCTTCCGAGACCTCCAAATGCTAAATCGTAAATCGTAAAAAATACTATTTTCTATAATACATATACGTATACGTAAAACCACTAAATAACACCATATCACTTCATAGTCACTACCAAGTGAACTCATGAACATGAAATCATCACACATCGTTTCACTCACAAGGTACCCCGTACCGGAAACGATAACCAAACCACAATCTATACACACCAATAAGCACATAAACACGTAAAGACACGTAACTAGCACAAAATAAATCGAAGTGACGAACCTCAAAACCAGGGTTGTCACATCACTCCCTCCTAATAGAAATCTCGTCCCGAGATTTACTCCTTAGGATCAAACACACAAACAACAAATCACATGAGGATACTTGTTCTAAACGAACTCCTCTCATTTCCACGTGAACTTTAGTTCAAGGTTCAAAATACCACATATACAAAACAAAAATAATTAAACTCATTTCCAAACTCTTGACCTCACAGTTAATAAATCTCACAGATGACTCTTTGATAAAACAAAGACTCTTATTAACACAAGTCCCGAATAACCGTACATGCAAAATGCATTCTCAAACAACCTTTACCAATCTCAATACATGAAATGTATCATGTATACAACTCATTTCCCCCAGGTAATTCTATGCTCATAAGCTAATGGTCCGATCTTTCCAAAGATCATAAATGGACCTACAAAACTCTACATCAACTCTTCCATTTTACCAAAACGTACCACCCGTTACTATGGGTGAAACTTCCTACATAACTTTGTCACTAACTCTAGTGGTTTCCTCCTTTTCTACATAGCATCCCTTGTTGCTCTCATCCTTTCAACAACATCATTACCACAATAGTAGCCTCTTTTACTAACTCTAGTCAACAATAGGGACAACTTACCCTATCCATTCATATAGTGCCTCAAATGGCATTTATCGACTTCTAGTATGATAACTATCATTATATGAAAACTCAGTCATCGCTAACGAGTTTCCTAACTACCTCTAAATCAATCACCCATGCCCTCAGTGTAACACCTAAGGTTGTATAAATATCTCACTTGCCTATCCTTTCTCAGTTAGTTGGATATACTCATATCCAATCATGTACATCAACTCCCTTTAGTCCGTACCCCAAACTACTTAAAAATTCCAATTTCCTTACAAAGTGACCTATGACGGTCTTTCACATATCCATTAGTTCTTCCAATCCAAATCATCTTATGATCTATACACATCATCAAAAGGACGGTTATCTCAGTTAGTCTATCAACTGCCATCCAAACCCATGCTACAGCTACTTCCATTAAATTTGGATAGCTCATTAGTAGCACCTATACACTTCTTTCTCACTTTTCTTCATCTTGTCTCAGTTAGACCAAGCCCTTCATCCCTATGGCACATCACACCTATAACTCCTCATCCATTCGATTATCGACACTAAGCCTCCCAAAAAATCAGTATAGGTTAGTGCCATTTCCTTTTCCACACTACGACAGTATTATCCTGCGTTGTGCTTTATTCTACTCATTAGGCTCTACCAAAGTTTTACCTTCGGTTCCTATCTCGACCTATTTCATTCATGCTTCGCTTCTATACACACTTCCTTCTTCTTCCTCAACTCATACCATACATCACGATGTGATGCTTCCCTTCGTTTCTTCCCTTGCCATAGTCCTTCATAAGGCACTCCATACCTATTAGGTTAACTTTTACGCAACACCCTCTATTCCATCACATATGTATGCAATCCTTCCAACTTCTCAACTACGTGACTACTCATTCCTCTTGAAATATGAGATGAATTAGTCAGTCTATCGACTATCACCCAACTCTCGTCACTTTCACCAATTTCGGCCCTTTCTAAGCTACTCCTACCTATGTAGGAAGTATAGTCTACGTCCCTTTTCTCCATATGATTGTCCAAGCCACGCAACATACATGTTGACGCGTTCTCTGCTTTAGACAACTCAACTCGTGCAACCTACATCCTTCATCCAAACCACCCTAATACGTCATCCCTATAGTTCAAGTTCGTCTCAGCTTCACTTCATTCTTCTTACTCTAAGTCTCATCAACCATGCTTGCCTTTCCCATATGGTACTTGGCCTTGCAATTTTCTTTCATCAATTAACTCCACCCATCACCTTTGCCAAATGTTCAATCAAGATGATTGAATATGTGTTGGAGACGTTCACGATCCGTATAGATCATTCTCCACGTCTCGTACACCAAATGCCTCTAGCATTCTAGGCAGATATAACAGTCCAGCTCCACTAACTAAGTCTATCCAGTTCTTCCAAATCTTCAGTTCCTGCAACGTATAAGAAATCGCCTTTCTTGTCGTTCTCGTACACATCCAAATCCTTGCTCCACGTATCGTCATGCTTCACGAATTCATCCAGTCCTTCTGATAATGCCAAGATCGGCTCGTTATCCAATCCACCTCTTCAGCCTCCAAAATGCTTCCTCGTCCTTCTTCACTTCGCCCCTTGCTGGTTCCATGATATGCCATCATCTCTAACTACTCATCATGGTAAACTTAATACTAAAACTCACACTCGAAAATCTCACGTATAACTCCACTCCAAAACCAACACATAATTCGCCTCACTCTCCTTCTCAGATTTGAGTGGATCAAGACGTCGTCGATGCTCCCGATGACAACTCGATTATACACGTTCATGCACACTTGGTTCATTGACACCGTGAAAACCGCTAGTGCTTTGGCGAAGCCAAATGCATAACCATAAACCCGAAGCGTTCATACAACATCCTTAGCAGTTTCAACTATGTCCTCCTTGCATCCTCTATTAGCGGCAATACGAATAAATTCCTACCTCGTTCTACTTGCGAAATTCTACACGCATTTTAACAGACCAACACTTCCTCTCATCAGACCGCATTAGTTCTTCTACGAACTTCTTTCCTCCCCACTAAGGGTATTCTGACCGTTCTCTCATGGTCACCTACTTAATCGTGTAGGCGACCAAGTCTTTCATATGACTACTCAACGCTCCCGAACAATACGAAACCAAAACTACATCCTGAATCTGTCAGATACGATCAACGAATCAAACCCACGGATAACTAACGACATTTCACGTGCACCAATTAAAACAAGTCAAAAACCAGGAGACTCAAAAGAAAACTCAAACCCAGAACATGTATCAATTCAAAATGACCCATGACAACGAAAAATAATCTAATAAACACCCAATGGCAACCAAAACATATTACGCCCCGTGACATATTATTTAAACCGTGCAAAAGATCGACTTTTCCAAAAGAATATATATCTCCTTTTTATTTATTTATTATTACTTTCTACATCTATGTGACTCAAACAATCTACAAACAACCCTCTTGACGAACTCAAAACTCAACTCAAAAACTAGGTATCCCGTGCATCCCAAATCATAAAAATAAACTACTATTCAAACTCAACCTTTAACCCGACACTTATACAATAATTTCGGCCAAGATACAGACCTCCCATGACTATACATTCTGAATATTTGAAAGGTACGTTCTGAGTACATAATTTTAGGCTTTTGAATCATCCAAAAAGCTTTAAAAACGAACAAGTTATGACCAAAACAGTTTTATATTAATGAAAGATAAAATTATATGTGAAATCTTCATAAACTCAATTTAACCTTGTATTAATAATTATAAATGACGTGAGTCGGTTAAACCCAATTATATAAACTATGTAAGTAGAAAGAAGTTTTACTTCGCTTTATTTTAAAGAAAGTCTTTTAAAAATTGAAATAAATAAGTGTTGATTAAAATAAATCCTATGTTACATCTTGTTTCAAACACGACTCCAACACCTTACCCTGATTTTACCGAATACAACCAACCACCTAACTCAATATATACCGACCAAAAGAAATGCAAGACCCAACACAAAAGATTTCATTATCTCAAAAGAAATTCCAAGTTATTTCAATAGGCTTGAAACCAAAAACACCATTTTAAAACGTACACGTGAAATACGAAACTCAAAGAGTACGCTACAAGACACACTTCAAAAGATTCAAAACTTCATTGGAACTCCACCAAACTCGAGCTCTAATAAATTGTTTAAACACAAGAGTGTACTAGGTACGTTCAAGTTATACTAACTACTGAACGACCGTAAATCATAACATAACATCTATTAGTATATATACATCCGCATATGTATACCTATCGAATCTCCCAAACATACTCGTTATCATACACGTTAGTTAATCAATCGCTTTATACGCTCATTTTTCCATACGAGTAATCACCTTCTCACCATCTCACCATGCCACAACAAGGCATAAAGCCCACCTCCAAAACCAAACCATATCGTGTGACCCCATAATCACACAACACGACTATAACCCAAAACATATAACACACTAATAAAAATAGCCATATCGTAGGCAGCCGTTACATAAACCCATATATTATAAATATACCCAAAATCCACATCTCATCATATACAAGCATGTACTAACTCTCTTTCATGCAATCATACTTGAGAACCCATTGAAGTTGTGGTACTTGTATAACTATGTTGGCCACCATACTTATACAATTACCCTTTCCCTAATGCACTCCCTCCTATGATGACACTTATAAGAATCAATACAACATATAACACATAAATCCATCTACTCACATAAGCTCATAACCACATAACCAAATAGGTCCAAAACCCCATCTATTAAAATAACATAGTCAAACTCTCGGAATACAGAAATCCATAGTCTAGCTAAAATAGCCTAGACTAAATCCAAAACGAAAACATAATCAGTTATAAGTCATGTCGCCCGTAAGAGTGGAAACAGCTTAAAACCCTTCCTATCCACCTACTCCTAGTAACTCGAACCACCACACGATTCTTCTGGGAACATGACTTAAACATCAAAAGAAAAATAACATACCTCAGGTATGTAAAATAACTCGATAAAATATAGAAACTACCTTGTACTAAATTATGTACTGTAATGTACAATTTAAGCAAAATACAACAGTGACTAGCGTGGACGATTATGGTTCAACCCGCACAAGTCACAAACCCGAAAAGAAAATAACATGTGGCTAAGTATGAACTTACTACTTTTCAAATCATACTAGTCAAAACATCATAATAAATAACATCCAAACACATCAAATAATATAAAATACACACATACTCCTATGACGCCTATATGCAGGGAGTCTTAAGCTATAGACTAGGCTACGCGACTAGGAAACCTAATTCTCTATAACCATTGGCTCTAATACCATTATGTCACACCCCACCATGGCGGAATATATGGCACGACGTATGGATATCATCATAAAAATAGCGTGTCTATGGAGATAAATAAATGCAAATATAATGTCAAAAATGGCGACACAAATGTCATGACAATACCTCAACAATGCAGGAGTCTAGGTAAGTAGGTAACAGTCTTACCACTTACCCAATACAAACAATAAACATAAACCAAACAAACATATAGGTGCCAACATGTATCACTTATCAAACGAAAAAAACATAAAGGTAAACTAAGAACGAACGGGGATCTCCTTCTATATGCAATCCTAATGCATCCAAATCTAGCCACTCCTATCCTCAAGCTTAACCACATACTCACCTGAAAGAGACACTAAAACACGTCAACATAAAGTTGGTGAGAGTCATAGGTTTAGACTCCAACGCTAAATCAGTTACAAGCTGTGAATAACAACCATCAACACAATAACATATGGACAATGCGCTACAATTATGTATTAACAACTAGCATTCAGGTTCAATCAATCATCATAATTCCAAGGCATCACACCTTACCAACAACCACAATTACCAAGGCATCACGCCTTACCAACAACCATAATTTCTAAGGCATCACACCTTACCAACAACCATAATTACCAAGGCATCACGCCTTACCAACAACCATAATTACCAAGGCATAACGCCTTACCAACAACCATAATTACCAAGGCATCACGCCTTACCAACAACCATGGTACCATAGGTGCCCATACACCTATGTACCTTTCCCATCCAAATCATACACGAACAAGAACCACATAGCAGTTAATCACATAATGTACACACAAGTCCATCTCAAACCTTAAAAACATTCACAACATCAATTTATAAACAACATAACACAGTGTCTCTTCCATTCCATCTGGAAGTCAAAATCAATAGTAAACATGGGACTATGAAACTCACCTGATTGCTTCTTCACAAGTCCTCGCACTAGCAACAAGCTAACAAACCAAAAACACGCAATCAATACATGAACCAATCACTAAGATGACTCATCAACCTATGATGGACATCTAGCCTATTCCCATATAAATACCTCATTGATAAGCTCTAATCACCCCATTACCCTTCCTTAACAAGTCCTTAACTTGGTTAAGTTTAATAACTATCCCGTTCATATTTTACACAAAACAGTCCCAGTTTTTAGGTCTCAAAACTTTAAGTCAAACGTCCACTTAAACATACCCATGGTTTCTGTAAAAGGAATATTCATACTTTTACATATGTTAGATAAAACCTCCCACTTGCCTTAACCTTAAAGCTACTGTTAAGGCCCCGATATATGTATATATATTGCTATCTATCCAGAATTCACTGATTTTAAACGTATGAAAAGTTTATTACCATTAGAGGGTCTTACCCTAAACTACAATCTTAGCCCAAGTGCAGATACTTACTAAAATATATAAACCATCTCTCATGCTCGTGAGAAGATCCCAATGCAACCCTAAGTACCCCAAACAACCCAAAACTTAAAAAGAAAACAGGCTGATTACAAAACTGTTTTGACCTCCGACTGTTTTAACCTGTTTTTGACCCACTTACCTACCTCCAATTTAGTTCTCGTTTCTTGCATTGGAAAGCCACTTCAATTACCTTTTCAGGGATACTTGGATCGCATCTTGAATGTTCCTAGAACTCTCGATATGATCAAAACAATTGACTTAAAATTCTGCCCAGTTTTTAAAAACGGGTTTAACAAAATCAACCTCATTAATTAACCCTAATCCCTCTAATTACAAGCCCTAATCTATGTAATCATTATAACACCATTAATATAACATTAATTTACTGTTTTAATATAAACCCTAACCTAAATCCATCATAAGATGAATGAGAAAGAATTAAAAACAATTAAATTGAAAAGGGATTTGAAGATTTTACCTTAGAATTTTTGAAAGAAGAAAACTTAATGAAGAACCCTAAATTCCTCCATAGATGTCGACCCATAATTGATCTCCAGGGATTTTATGGAGTGTTTTGATAAAAATAAGGCTTTATATACTTTCCTAACAAGTCCTTGGCCCATTACAAAAGCTCGGTTCCCCTTTTTCCATTTTTTTCCCTTTTCTTTTTCTTCCTTGCGTCCCAAAACCGACTTACACATATTTTTTTTTATTTTTTTTTCTTTTTATTATTAATATATGTATTAATAATATTACCTTAATTTTCCTTAATTTATTTCAGCTTCTAAAGCCTCCAAAACCTCAAAACCGTCAAACTAGTCAAATTTACGCGTTTTACCGTAAAAGACGTAAAATATACACTTTTAATAAAAATCTCAAATTTTGAAATAAACTTTATAACTAAGTCCTAAATGACTTAAAACCATCCCGAAAAATATCCATATGACTAATTACTTCTTTCGAGACCTCCAAATGTTAAACCGTAAATCGTAAAAAATACTATTTTCTATAATACATATACGTATACGTAAAACCACTAAATAACACAATCTCACTTCATAGTCACTACCAAGTGAACTCATGAACATGAAATCATCACACATCGTTTCACTCACAAGGTACCCCGTACCGGAAACGATAACCAAACCACAATCTATACACACCAATAAGCACATAAACACGTAAAGACATGTAACTAGCACAAAATAAATCTAAGTGACGAACCTCAAAATCAGGTTGTCACACTATAGGTTATGTAAGTCTATTTAGTTATTAGATAACAAAAAGTTCACAGATGAAGCCATTCTTGCATAAATATCATCACCGCCACTTCCTCGAGCTTACACTTGGATGATTTAAGGTCATTAAACCAAAAGCAAGCTTGACTTTAGTCATGGTTCAATCTGGTTGGTTTTGATATCGTGTAGTTTTAACCTTTTTCATGTCATGGTTATGTTAGTTCTGCTTCGTAAATGTATGCTCCGGGTCTATATGTGCCGGCCTGGATACATATGCATAAGCAAATGAAGACCACGTGAACGAAGTGACTTGAGAGTATATGGATGATACACGGTGTATTGTGATGAAGGTTGGTTTTTTGGATCAAATGGGTAATAATGTAATGTAATCATGATGATATTGAAGCTAAATATTTGAGCTTTCATTCAGTAGTCACTAATAAAAATTTCGGCATAAAGGCCCCCTAAAATCCCTAATAGAGCCATGTTTAAAAGATCTGTTTGCGGAGTAAATTTCGTATTGTATGCATTTCACCTCTAAACACTTGATTTTCATCTTTATTAATGTCACTTAACATGACATCACACAGATAAAGTTGACTAAGATAGTTACTATATTAGTAATTAAGATGTGACTCATAAATAAAAAAGCGAAAAGATTATAATAAGAAACTATGTATCCACATGGATGCCCAATGTTCGTCACTTATCGATATGATGTATTGACACGTTGTTTAACAGGTTGAAATTGAGATAAAAGTTGATGGGAAAAGGTAGAAAGAGACACTAGAATATGGTCCTTGTGTATCAATGTATGATAACCGAGTATTTGAGGAGCATATGCCAAGTTATTCACTATACATCGGATGAACTTATCAGGTCTATCAGTGATACGGTATCTATTTAGCTTGCAAGTTGCCAAAAGGTATGTATGATATGTTTCTATAGAGATGGGTGACCATTAAAAAAGAACGAAAGCTCTATATGCAACCCTTATACTATGTTAAGATTATTTTTCTAAATGTAGATCTACTACAACATACAACTCACTAATCAAGAACAAAATATTAATACTTTTAATGATGAACTCTTCTCATGTTTTGGTTGTGTTCAGTTGGTTATGTTATGTCTGGTGACTTTTGCTGGTGGCTCGCATGGGTTCAAATAGAGGGGTTGTCCAAGGTAAAGGCGATTTTAATCGTTACGGTGTTGACTTTACCATGGTGAATGTGGTGTTGTAGTGATGATGATTGAAAGCGACAGTTACGGTGACAAGGGGCGCATTCGGTGGAGGTAGTATTGTAATTGTGTTTTGCAGCGAAGACGGTGTTGGTGGTGCTGGTGGTGTTGGCGTCATGGTAGCAGATATGGTGTATATATGCTTAATGTGGCTGTTTTATATAAACCAAGTTTTCAAAGCTTATTTAATTGACTCGTTGCTGAAAAAAAAATAACCCAAATTGACCGGTTTGATGATTTTCACAAATTGATTAAAACTTTTACATGGTGAAACATGAAAATCTTACATGCAGTGATTTCATTCATCGCTTTCTTCACATGTACATCTGGTTCTATATTAACAATCAACATTCAGACAATCTTTAAAACCATAAGCAAATATTGTGTATCACCACAATCATAGATAAACATCTCAGAAGCAACTTAGCAGTCCAAAGTAAAGGTGGTAACTGGAAAATGCCAACTGGACCAGTAGAGCAAGTCAAAACTGGTCATTATTTGGGTGTGGTTTGAGTACGTTGACCCAAAGCACTTCGTATCCAAATTTATGTATTTTGTTATACATATAACGATGTTGTTCAACATATTTTTCTACCGAGAAAACGATTAAAGAAATTTTACGCATTAGAATACACTCTTCGCTCCCTTTTAGCCATTTTTTGTTAACCATGTTCATGTTATAGGTAAAGCAGATTTCTATGTAGGTGCGCATGTCATATTCACTAAAGAAAAACTGAATCCTCTAATTGTGGTTAAAAGCAATGGAGGCTTTAACTATGATTGAACTGATATTGCAGCCCTATGGTTGGTTCTTTTTATATATCTTTTCTTTTTTACATTTCATTCAAACCAGGTTTTAAAGTATGTTGTAGATTGCCATAAGAAACTGTAAATGTGAACTGTTATATTTTCTAAAATCATTTGCATACGTATGTAGGTATCTTCTCAATGTGTAAAAAGCTGAGTGGATAATATATCTCAGTATCTCAATGATGCAGGCCAAAAAATCTTAAATGACGAATACTATAGGCGGCTGAACTACTAATCGTTTTATCAAGCGGGATAAATAAAGCTTGACGTATCAACTTTTCTTGTGTCTTACCCCAGGCGAATGCTTAAAATTCTATATGGTTCGATTTTGATTTAGTGTAGATTTTGTGTTTCTTAAATTCGATATGTTATTAGTTGAAAATGGCAAGTTTCTGCTTTGTGCTAAAAGGAATAGGAGAACTACTTACACCATGTATGTTATTTCCAAGGGTAGCCCTGTTTTAACATGGATTAGAAGTACCGCTATTGGACTATGTTTCGTTAAGCTGCTTTACGAGTGTGTATCTATGTATGTCCTTCTCTAATATGTGTTTAATATTGCTTTGCGCTACCAATTTGTGTTGAATGTGGTTATTTTCCCTTTCAATTTGTAGGCTTTATTGAAGATTAAGCACAAACGGATCTATAAGTATCAAAGCGGTGGGTGACAGAAGCAATTATTACTTATGTTATTTCGTAGCTATATAGAAAGTCATTCATTCAATAATTATCTTAATAGAACTGACTTTGTTAGTATTAGGCTTCTAATTTCTCATATCCATTGTTTTAGAAACTGTGCAGAGGGTATTTTTCTCCTTAATTACACCTTCAGTATTTATATAAACAGATATATGGTCATATCATTCATATTGTTTTCCTGAAAATTGTAGGTGCAAAGCTTTCCAATGATAGATAAATATTGAAGATTACATACTTTGATAACATGGAGCTATATTTACTTGACAAATCATTTTGAAATAACAAAAGATTCCCATCTACATAACAATACAAATTTTAGATATCCAACTTTGGAATAAATATTTGTCTTGATAAAATATATTTATAACCATGAAAGATACCTATTAAATTCATGAGAATTATGAGCAAGAACGAAAAACAGAGCACTCTCCATTAGATCAGAATGTATCCTATATTCACCTGATTGGCACTACCATGCCCACATTCCTCTCTCTCTCTCTCTCTCTCTCTCTCTCTCTCTCTCTCTCTCTCTCTCTCTCTCTCTCTCTCTCTCTCTCTCTCTCTCTCTCTCTCTCTCTCTCTCTCTCTCTCTCTCTCTCTCTCTCTCTACGGGGTATCTTTTGTTGTTCTTCATTCAGTGGTTCTCTTTGACATTGGCTTCAAGTTCTTTATTGTCTATTGTACAAGTATTACATATATATAAAACATATACTCCTATATCAACATATATACTTTAAAAGTTCATGTTCATTTAAGACAACCTCAAGATTGTAAATCTTAGATAATTTTCGTTTTAATGTATGACATTAAGTAATGGAGTTTGACATTTGGAGGAAGAAAACATAGGAATTCTTTTGTAACGAGCTGAGCAGGGGGCGTCAATGTTTGAATTGCATCCATACCAAGAAGAATAAATGGAATTCGTTGGATTATTTGGTGTGCATATTCGTTCCGTACCCTTGCACATTTAATCAAGAATGTCATTGACTTTTCTTTTTTCTTTGTTTTTTAATATTAACCTTCTGTTTTACTTTAATGGTGTTCGTAATAATCGTAATGTACATTTTTTTATAGTCGCAGCTTCATGCGCTTCAATATCGATAGATGGATTATTGGCCTAAGTTCGCAGTGGCATTTGCACTTGCCAACTTATTGGCTTAAGTTCATGAATACAAAAGAAGCCAAAAAGTAACATAAAAGGTCAAGAAAATTAAAATACAGGTAAGTTTCGACATTAAAGCATGCTATTTGTACCTATATATTAAGAAACAAATGATACAGTTTAATCAGGGCTGTCTCATTGATTTAGGAGGCCCTGTGCCGTTTTACGTAATGGGCCCTTGAATAATATATGCTAAAAAATTGTTTAACTTAAATGAGTATACATTGAGCATTAGATGAGTTGAGTCGTTATGTCATGGGTTAGCGTCGAGCTTTGGCGCGAAAAAGAGGAACGACACAGGACTCCTCGGGTTGGCGCCAAGGGTCTTGCGTCGTGGCGACCAGCCCACGCCGTTCTATTTTTTTTAACCAAAATTATCACTCCCTTTAAAAATTGGTGTCATAGCAATTCTCGTGACGTAGTCTACTTTGTTGACGTCTCACCACTTTTTAGCTACGACACCAACTATGTGGCTCTACCGCTCTTTGTGCTCTTAATCGTTTATGTAAGATGATATTGTTAAGTCACTAATAATTTATATATATTAGCATTATTAAATCGGATTTGAATACACGTTGTGATTTATTATAATATAAAACGTTGACCTTTTGTAAAATTTTGGAAAATATCTTTTATGTTTTGAAAATTAAGCGTATAAAGTTTGCCTGGAATTTCATGATTCATAGCTTTAATTTTTTTTTTACAACTATAACATTAAAAGTATGAGATAAAGGGAATTTCTATCAAGATAAAATATAGTTTTTTAATTTTAAGATTGCTTTGTTTACTTTTCAATAAAATAACCCATATTAGACACTACTAAACAAATCACTTTAAAGTCATAGCTTATTTGTGAAATAATATACTAGAAGGATTAAAACTGAAATTTGCAAAAAGATAAAAAATATTGAATATTGTGTCATCTCTCAAGTAGAAAACCCCTGCATCTTTATCTTCTTCGAAAGAAAACCACTGTGATTTTCTTTACAATTTTTTTTACATGTTTTGATAATACAAATCGTTTACTTAGATTAAAACATCCAGAGAATCGAGTATACACTAACCCTAAGATCTAAAAACTGGAGGCCCCAAAAAAGTGAGGCCATGTGCAATGGCACCGCCTGTACATGCCTATAGCCGGCCCTGAGTTTAATAATTCCTTTTAGTAAACAAGTGACATACGTTCTCTTGTATATAATTCGACTATTAGTTTGTACCATTAAAATTTTGAAGTGTTTGATAAAGACGTGATATGACAAGAAATTTTCTAAAATATACCGTAATGATAGTTGAGATGAATGTAGACTATCTTTTTAACATAAATCACATCAATTAACCACATTCATTCAAACAAATTTACCATCTTTTCTTAGAAATAAAATATCTCACAAGCGATAAATCGTGAAGTGACAAAAAAATGCATCATTATAACGAGAATTAAATTATCTTTCTATCGAATGGCATATGTATATGCTTTTGACGAACTTTTTTTCCTGAGAAAAATCATATATGATTCGTATCACGGATCATATATGATATTAAAATTTTAGTCAAAATGGTATATTTTGTTTTGCGTAACGATTAATAATTTGTGCGATATTTTTTTTAAATAGATTTTTTGTTAGATGAAAAAAAATGGATGACTGTGATTGGTTGATTGAGTCTATGCTAAAAGGAGGGTGTATGTAGAACTTTTCCCACATAACGAATTATATACTTTTTTAGTACTCATATCATCAACATGCTTTTAAATTTTGTCTAACTTGAATTAGATGTCTATACTGTTGGTTATAATGTGTCAATATTAATCTATTTTGCCAACGATCATTGGAAACATAAGTCATTTATTTATATTAACAGATGTTCTAAATTAACTAAAAGGAAAAAAATCATTTTTTCCGTACTTTGTACAAAATTTTAATTGTTTAGCTTTTATTTGTACTTATTAAAAAATCTTATTTTTAAAGTAAAGTACATTCTACTCTTCTACAAAAGTTTTTTTTTACTTAAAAAAATATATTTTCTTTGTAATATTAATAGAATTACAAACATATTTTCAAATTTTTTTACAAAATGAACACGAGGTAGATTTATGTACATTCGTAAATGAACATGAAAGTCAATGGGTGTATCAAAGCTTAACTCTAACAAAGTTCAATTTATGTTTAACCAACAAAATTAAAAAAAACATAAAACGGTATTCGTACAATCAAAGAACTACATGGGATAAAAGGCAACCGTTAGGTGGGCCAAGGCCTAAAGAATATCAAAAAATTGTTTCGTTTTTGTTTTCTTGCAATAAAAACAAATCCCACTACAAACAGATAAAACTAATACACAAACGTACTTTTAAAAAAGATTTACGAAACGACCCCGCCCGTTGGGCGGGTTATGACACTAGTGTATATATATATATATATATATATATATATATATATATATATATATATATATATATATATATATATATATATATATATATATATATATATATATATATATATATATATATATATATATATATATATATATATATATATATATATATATATATATATATATATATATATATATATATGTATATATATATGTATATATATATATATATATATATGTATATATATATATATATATATATATATATATATATATATATATATATATATATATATATATATATATATATATATATATATATATATATATATATATATATATATATATATATATATATATGGAGGCCTTAATAGTAGCTTTAAGGTTGCATCCAAATGGGAGAGTTAGCTAACACATGTAAGGGCATAGGGTTTCTTTTACAGGGCATGTTTTTTTGGTTTAGGGGGTGTTCGGCCCATAGTTTGAAGTATAAAAAAGGGACTATTTTGGGTTAAATGTTAACGGAACGAGTTATGAACTAAACTAAGTTAAGGGCTTTATAGAGGGATATAATGAGATGCATATGGCATATAAATGGGGTTAAGTGGTAGGATAAGGTTATATATCCATCATAGATTGATGAGCCATTTTGGTATGTGGTTCATGTCTTGATTGTATACGTTTGTGTGTTTAGATTTTTTGCTAGAGCACGGATACTTGGAAAAGCTTGTTCAGGTGAGTTTCATAGTCCCATGTCTTTTTATGATTTGAATTCCAGATGGGATGGAAGAGAAACTCTATGGTTTTGTAACTAATGTTGTGAATGTTTTTATGGTTTGTGATGGACTTGTGTGTGCACTTATGTGATTAACTGCTATGTGATTCTTGATTTTGTTTATGATTTGGATCAGGGGACATGTACCGTCTCAGTTATTGTGGTTTGACTTGGTACCAAAGGGATGTTGACAAGGCGGGGCCTTGGGATTGGTTCATAGGTGTATGGGCGCCTATGGGACCATGGTGATTGGTAAGGCTTGGAGCCTTGGAATTGTGGTTATTGGTAAGGCTTGGAGCGTCGGATTTGTGGTGATTGGTTAATATTGAATGCTAGTTGTTAATACATAATTGTAGCACATTGTCCATATGTTTTTTTAGTGGTTGTTATTCACAGCTTATAATTGATTTGGAGTTGGAGTCTAAACCTATGACTCTCACCAACTTTATGTTTACGTGTTTTAGTGTCTCTTTCAGGTGAGAATGTGGTTAAGCGTGAGAATAAGAGTGGGTAGCTGGGAGGCTTAGGATTGCATTGGAGGAACCCCCCTTTCCTCTTAGTCTTTACTTATGTTTAAATAAGTGATACTTTGTAGACACCTATATGTTTCTTATTTGTTAATTGTATGTCTTTGGTAAGAGGTAGACATGTTACCTACTTACCTAGACGCCTGCATTGTTTGTGATATCTTCATGACATTGTGTCACCATTTATGATATTTTCATTTCATTTAGTTATCTCTACAGACACACTATTGTTGTAATGATATCCATACGTCGCGCCCCATATTCCGCCATGGTGGGGTGTGACAGAATGGTATCAAAGCCAATGGTTATAGAGAATTAGGTTGCCTAGTCTATAGCTTAAGGGTCCATGCATGTAGGTGTCATAGGGGTATGTGTGTATTATAGTATATGGAGTGCTTAAGTGTTAATTCCGTTTTGGATATTTATTTACTTTCATACTTACTTATTAAGATATAGTATATGTAAGTACATTCATTTATTTTCTATTGATGCGACGTATGAACCGGAAGTGTAGGAACTTATTTAGTGTTACCCATGTCGTGTAGAAGAAGAGGTGCGCTAGGTAATAATAGGATAGTACCGATGTTGAGTCTGCGACTAGTAGTATATTCGAATTTCCGCCTGAATTGTTATGATCATTTTTTTAATGTTGGATATTTTGTTGTTATTGATTTGTTTTGGAGTCTGAGCCTCGAGTTATGAATAAAGTTAGGGTTGACGTATGAGATGTTCTTATTTGACTTATACGATATATATATAGAGTGTATTTTATGTGGTATATATGTGTTCCGTATAGTACTAATTTCTTATAAGTGTCGTCATAGGAGGGAGTACATGGGTGAAAGGGGACATATATAATTATGGAGGCCTACGTAATTATATATGTGCCACAACACCGATAGACTTCCAAGTATGCTTGCATGAAAAAAGGGTTAGTACATGCTTGTATATGATGAGATCTGTATTTGGGTATCTATAAACAATAGGGGTTTATGTAATGGTTGTCTATGATATGGCTATTTTTTAGTGTGTTATATGTTTTGGGTTATAGTCGTGTTGTTTGATTATGGGGTCACACGATATGGGTTGGTTTTAGTGATGGGTTTTATGCCTTGTTGTGGCATGGTTAGATGGTGATATGGTGATAACTCGTATGTAAAAACGAGTGTATGACGCGATCGATTGACTTGACATGTATGATAACGAGTATGTTTTAGGAGATTTAATAGGTATATATGCGGATGTATATATACTAGTAGATGTTATGTTATGATATACGGTCGTTCAACAGTTATTATAACTTGAACGTACCTAGTGTCGTGTTTAAACAGTTTATTAGTGCTGGATTTTGATGGAGTTCCAACGATGTTTTGAATCTTTTGAAGTGTGTCTACATTCGGGTATGTATTTTAATTGATGAGAACTACCAAACTTTCTTGCAAAGGAGTCTAGTTAATTAAAGGAAAATGCTTTTGAAAATACTTTGTAAGTGTACGGTATGATATCCTGACTTACATATCTTTTCTTTAAGTTTATTGGTAATAAGTTAAAAAAAATCTTTACAATGAATGGATTAGTTTTCTAGGTAACATGCGATAGTACATATAAAGGGTAAATAAATTTTATGGTAATTTTCTTCAAAGTAGAGTTAAAATTTTAGAAGTATTTAAATAGACGGAAAGAGTAAAAAGGAAGATTTTATTATAATAATGAAATAATAACCCCACACCTTGTAAACATGTAATAGATAGTTATAACAAGCCTAAATGGATTATATAAAATAATTATAATATAGAATAAAATGAATAAAAACACATATTTTATAAACACGTATTGGTTTCATAATAACAAGTGAAATAAGTTTAGTGTGAGTAAACAAGATAATGGTTAGAATAACGTTATACTATACTAACTAGTGGATACCTTTGATAAAATAATGAAGATAAAAGATGAGTTTATTGTTAAAGGAGATGATAGATAAAGTGAGTTTTACACTAACTGAGATATGCCCTTTGATAGTAACGAAGATGGTAAAATATGACTATGATTTCATTTATTGGTGTTAAAATATGGTCCTAATGTGAAGTAACTAATTGAGATGAAAATTTAAAATATTCTAAGATATTGAAATTTGGTAATACAAATCGTGATGAGTCTATCTTTTGTTGTTGGCACACTCCATTGATCTTTCGGATTACATTGTTTTGTTTTCAGTTGTTTTGGCTAGGGTTTGTTTTACCCTATATTTTATTTTGGGACACGATTGTTTGGAATTCTTTTGGTACACGTCATGGGTGATTTAGTTATGCAGATGTGGGAATGTTAGGATGAGAGGATAGAGTTGGGTAGTATTACTTATGGTTAGATATTAGAATGGAGAGATGTATTTTGGTTTAAAGGTTGTGTTGAAGGAATTAGGGAGAACCATGGAAGGAGAGAACCAACTATTCCTAGAAGATGATGATTGAAAGTACCTCATGTTAGGTGCAAGGTCATAATAGAAGTATGAGACTTGAGTAAGAATTTAGAATATGGCTTAGTTTAGACATATGAAAACTAATATGGGTATAAGATGAGAGTGTGATCCGCATGTAATCACAGGAAACTCTAGTCTGTCCCTATTAGGAGGGAGTATGAGAACAGGTCGTGAGGAAAACAAGTGAATCTACTTGGAAAACTTTGACGTATAGATGACTTGAAAGTCGGGAAGCATAACATCGTGATGTATGCCATGAGCTGAGGAAGAAGAAGGAAGTGTGGACAGATGCGAATCATGAATGAAAGAGGTCGAGATAGGAAGCGAAGGTAAAACTTTGGTATAGCCTAATGAGTAGACTAAGGCACTAAGCATACTAATATTGTTGTAGTGTGGAAAGGAAATGGCACTGACCTATATTGTTTGATTGGAAGGCTTAGTATCGATAATCGAATGGAGGAGGAGTTATAGATGTGATGTGTCATGAGAGACGAAGGGTTTGGTCTAACTGAGACAAGATGAGGAGCACTATGACCTTGAAGGTAAGACATTGTGTAGGTATAAAGGAAGTGTTGGGTATTAATATATATATATATATATATATATATATATATATATATATATATATATATATATATATATATATATATATATATATATATATATATATATAGAGAATTTAGATAAAATGGTTTAGGTGCTTAAAGTTGTTAAAATAAGAAGTAATAGAAAATGGGCAAAAATCACATTTATTGATTAGTTTTGGTACGTTTATGATTTTTTAGTTCGTGTACGAGTGTTTTGGAAGTTTAGTTCATGTACGAGTAGCTAGTTCATAGTTTTTAATATTACTAGTTTTTCGTGTATCAGTTGTATATCATAAATTATCAATTATTTTGTTATATCGAATGCAACATGTGATAATGTATCACTGAATTTGCGAATAAATAATTATTTATGCTAATAATATTTTTTGAAGTAAAACTATGTATCATATGTATCAGCTATAAATTTTTACGTATCAAATTTTTTAGTGTTTTATACCAATTTTTATGTAAAGATTTATTGTTTTGTGTTTAATATTAAATAAATCACATGTTAATTGATAAAATCAATGGTTAAGATGACTTTTTATTTTAACAACTTTAAGCTACTACACCACAATAACCTAACTCTATATATATATATATATACATATATATATATATATATATATATATATATATATATATATATATATATATATATATATATATATATATATATATATATATATATATATATATATATATATATATATATATATATATATATATATATATATATATATATATATATATATATATATATATATATATATATATATATATATATATATATATATATATATATATATATATATATATATATATATATATATATATATATATATATATATATATATATATATATGTATATATAAAATCTTTCATTGAGGAAAGTGAGGAAAGAAGTGTATGGGTGCTACTAATGAGCTATCCAAATTTGATGGAAGTAGTTGTAACATGTGTTTGATGACAGTTGATAAAACTAACTAATGAATATGTGAAAGACCGCCATAGGTCACTTTCGTAAGGAAATTGGAATTTTTAAGTGGTTTGGGGTACGGACTAAAGGGATTGATGAACATAATTGGACATGAGTATATCCGGCTAATTGGAAATGGATGGACGAAGTGAGAAATTGCTACAAGTATAGGAGTCGTGTTGAGAGCTTGGGTGACTGATTTAGAGGGAGGTGGGAAACTTGTTAGCAATGTCTGAGTTTTCATATAATGATAGTTATCATACTAGAAGTCGATAAATACCATTTGAGACACTATATGGAAGGATAGGGTGAGTTTCCCCTATTGTGGACCAGAATTGGTGAAAAAGGCTACTAATATAATAATGGTGTTTGTGGAAAGGACGAGAGAAACAAGAGATGATATGTTAAAAAAGAGGAAACCACTACAGTTTAGTGACAAAGTTATGTAGGAAGTTTCACCCATAGTAACGGGCGCCATGTTTAAGAAAAAAGGAAAAGTTGATGTCGAGTTTTATAGGTCGATTTATGATCTTTTGAAAGATTGGACCAGTAGTTTATGGGTATAGAATTACCTGGGGAATTGAGTGGTGTACATGATATATGTCATGTATTGAGATTTGAGAAATGTGGTTTGAGAATGCATATTTGCATGTGCGGTTATTAGGGATTTGTGTCAAAAAGAGTCATTTGTGAGATCTATGGATTGTGAGGTCAATAGTTTGGGAATGAGTTTAAATAATGTTGGTTAATATATGTGGTAATTTGATACTTGAACTAAAGTACACATGGAAATGAGAGGAGTTCATTTAGAACAAGTATCCTCATATGATTTGTTGTTTGTGTGTTTGATCCTAAGGAGTAAATCTCGGGACTAGATTTCTATTAGGAGGGAGTGATGTGACAACCATGGTTTTAGGGTTCGTCACTTAGACTATAGTTTAGGGTGTTTTGTGTAAATATGTGCTTTTATGTGCTTATGTGTTTATTTTGTGTGTTTAGAGTGAGGTTTGGATATCGTTTATAGGTATATGGTACTCATAAGTAAACCGAGGAACGGTTATTTCATGTTCATGAGCTCACAAGGTAGTGACTATGAAATGAGATGGTGTTATTTCGTGGCTTTACGTATACGTATATGTGTTATAGAAAATCGTATATTTACGATTCGAGGATCTAGCGTTTAGAGGTCTCGGGATTAAGATTTTGAGTGGGTAATGGTTTTAGTATTTATTATAAGTCATGTAAACTTAGTTTTGATAATTTGGAATGGATTTAAGAATATAAAAAAAATCCCATTTTTGCGTATTTACGGTAATCGCGTAAAAAGTTGAAAATTTTACGTAAGGCTTTCAGGTTTTGGCTCGGATGCAACACAATAGTACCATTTAGTTTAGTAATGGTTTAATAACATAAATATAGTCAAAAAGTCGGCCATATGATGTTTGGGCTTGGATTTGGGCTGAATTAAACTTAAGGAAAGGAAAGGGGAGCCTAATTTGAGTCCTAATAGGAAGAATTTTTAATTTTAACCATAAATAAGCCACCATAAGCCCCAAATACGATTTTAGCTTTCCCAAAACCTAATATCAATCGTTTCAATCAATGTAGGAGCAAGAAAACCTAATAATTCAATTAGGGTTTAAGGTACACACTAAAACTATGACAATTAACGTTTAATTTGCGTATATGTAACTTAATATGATGGATTAGTGTTGAGAATCATAATTTTTGATTAGGTTTTGTTGATGACCTGTAATTAGTGATGTAATTAATGAGTTTTTATCATTGGAAATCGTTTTTAGGTTTTAATTAGGGTTTATGTATGATTAATTAGGTTAATCATATTAAATTTGTCATTAAAAACTGGACAAAATTTTTGGGTCATTATTTCGATCATATCTAGTGTTTTACAAACTTTAAAATTGTGATCTTGGTACCTGGAAAGGTAATTGAGTTTTCTTTCAAATTCAAGAAATGGGAATTAAATTGGAGGTCGTAAAGTGGGTCAAAAACAGGTTACAACAGTCGGAGGTCAAAGCAGTTTTGAAATCAGTCGGGTTTAAATTAATGTTTTAAGATGTTTAGGGTACTTAGTAGTATAATTGGACCTTCAAACGAACATGAGACTTAGATTATATATTAAATAAAATATCTAGAGGAGGGCTAAACATATGGGTTAGGGTAAGACCCTCTGATCATAATAAACTTTTTGTATGTTCAAAATCATTAAATTCTAGATAGGTAAAAGTATATATATATATATATATATATATATATATATATATATATATATATATATATATATATATATATATCTTACATTATATATAAGAGGAGGGGTATGCCACATCATATCCACGTCATCACCTTCCATAATTTTTATTTTATTTTTTTAATTATTTTATGAGTTTTTGAATTTTCGAATTTTATTTTTGTAAAATAAAAATTTGTCAACAGACAGATTCGAACATATGTCTTGCCACTCAATACAAACAGTCTCAACCACCAGACCAAACCAATAGTTCTGTTAGGCTTTTACAAAACATGATTAATAAATGCACGGAAACACCAAAGCTAAAACACCCCGCCTTCTCTATCACGGAGTATTTATATTAAAACTCTGATATCTCTGCAAAAAAATCCCTAGAACACACGTACAACAAAATTTTAGATTCAACAAAATAGTCGATCTATTTGTGTGGGATTAGAGGTACGATTTATTATCTATCCTCTAAAACCCTAACAATCATATGCATTGTAATCTCAATATCCAGCTTCACCGTAACTTTTCTGCTTTGGTAAACCCTAATGATTAGCAGATCCACGTATGTATCTTCTTCTCCGGAAACTAACAGGTGTCTAATTCATAAACCCTAATTATTAAATTATGTTTTTTTTTTTTTTTTGAAGTTAATATGTATATCTAGATGCAGCAAATATCACTAAGATATAGGTTCTAGAATTGTCATTCCTTCATATGTTTTATGTCGTTTTGCATTGAGAATCTGATTATATGATTAAATTAACAAGTTTTTTTTATCTGATTATATGATTATATAGGTGGTTTGAGAGAACGCGCATTAGTATAGAAAATATTTGCAGCAGCAAAGGAACGAGCCAAGAGATATGTAAACGATTCTTAGTTAAAATAGCATTCATCTATTAGTTTTTATGCTTTTATTTTTGTCTCTTATGGTTTTATATTCTTTTTTATTTTCGTGTATAGCAGAAAAACTTGATACCGATATACTCGCAATGTTGGTGTGTGATGGCAAAAACTATTTGAGGTACTTCACCTTCGACCTTATCAGTTGACATTCGAAATCGTATGTTGTTATTAAATATCGTATGATAATATTATTTATATCAGCTGGGAAAAAAGTGAGAAAGATTGGGAAGGAAAGATCTCAATTAGTTATTGCGTTTTTTTAACAACAGATGAAGATAAAAAACATGAGCACTGTATCATCGGTTCTTATGTGACGTAGACATGGGACTTAAGCATTGTATGCGACATAGACACATAAACAATCTAAGTGGGAGCCTCTGATGATTGGTGCGACATGGGAAGATGATGATTTTGGGGGTAGTGGAGGCTTTTCAGTCAGATCTTTGTGCTAGAGCAATGGCAATTGTATACGAGCAACAACATTGTACATTGGCCCTTTTGAAGGTACATCACACATTACGGTTCTTTTGGATAGGACTCACGATAGAGCTTTAAGGCACCGTCTGCTGCTACTTCTTAAGCTAACAAAACCGTTACCTCTTTGACTAAACACAAGAAAAAAAGAATTACTCATGTTTTCACATATGGACCAATTTCTTGCTTGAGTTGACTTTATATTACATTAAAATTCTAATTCCATTAAAGATTTAAAATGGATTCTCAGTGGTACGTGATCTGTTAAAATATTTGTTGTGCTCCAATTCCTAAATCTAATTGGCACATTTATTCAAGTATCAAATTATTAATCTTATAGTAGGGGTTTACACATATCATAATTTACTAACATTGAAACAACCCAAAAAGGAGTAGATGCTATATAAAGGTACTTTCTTGAGTGCCATAAAAGTGCTGAATTTTATGTTAGATTGTCACTGGTTTTAGTTGAGTGCATAAAAGTTCTTTTAAATAACTTTATATATGTGATCAACATTCATTGTGATTATGCAGCATCAACAAACAACAATAAAATCTACAGCTGCAGGCGAAACCAGGGTTTGTACTAAACGCATAATTGTTATTTCTACATATTTGTTGTTTCATTTTATACAGCGGTGTCACTCTACAATGCCAAAATCACATCATAACAGCAACCCATTCAAGAAAACAACCAAACAGTAAGATTTTCTCTTGATTATTTGTATCGTCATATGTTTTGTAGGAAAAAGTTCTACATAGACCCTTTGTTTAGCATAGACCCAATCAACTAATAACAACCATCTATTTTTTTCATCTAACAACAAAAATATATTTTTTAAAAATTCAATATCTCACAAACTGTTAATCGTTACGCAAAACGAAACATATCATCGTGAGGAGAATTAAATCATCTTTCAAACGAGGGGCACATGTATATACTTTTGACAAAAAAAAAATTCGACTTTTTTTCTTAAGTCACGTCTGAGAGAATCATATATGATTCGTCACGAAACATATATGATTCGTCACGAAACATATATGATTCGTCACGAAACATATATGATTTTTAGAAAATCATATATGATTCATATCACAAATCATATATGATTTTTTGAAAATCATATATGATTCGTGACGAATCATATATGATTCGTGACGAATCATATATGATTCGTGACGAATCATATATGATTCGTGACGAATCATATATGATTCGTGACGAATCATATATGATTCTCTCAGGCGTGACTTAAGAAAAAAAGTCGAAAAAAAAAGTTCGTCGAAAGTATATACATGTGCCCCTCGATAGAAAGATGATTTAATTTTCGTTGCAATGGTGTATTTTTTGTTACTTGACGATTTACCGTTTGTGAGTTATTTAATTTTTAAGAAAAGGTGAAAAGTTAATTTGAATGAATGTGATTGGTTGATATGGTGTATGCTAAAAAGATGTCTATGTAGATCTCGACTCATGTTTTGTAAACCCTTTTATGAGCTGGTCTTGGTACGTATGGACAACAGAAGAGTATCGTCAGGTTGTCTATTACTGAGTAGTTTGATAAATTTGTTTTGAATTAGGTACGAGAATGTGGATATATGGAGCTAATTTTGAAGAGGGACTACTTATTTGTTGTAACTGAATAGTTGTTGGAGTATGATGGATTGAGGTTGTATATTCATTTTGATTG
This sequence comes from Glebionis coronaria, assembly GCA_025667525.1. Taxonomy (NCBI): domain Eukaryota; kingdom Viridiplantae; phylum Streptophyta; class Magnoliopsida; order Asterales; family Asteraceae; genus Glebionis; species Glebionis coronaria. The sequence goes on along the minus strand of CM046881.1, from coordinate 208,494,713 downwards.
GGTCTTCTACTTCATTCAGGGCTTATGCGAAACTCGCAAATTTCTTTGTGATTTTTGCTTCAGGTCCGAGTGCAACTTCTGACTCATCATTCAGTTTCAAGGAAACATGGAACCGGAGTTTCAAAGAAACAAGGAGATATTTGCCTTTCTCAACTGTGAATCAAAAGCTTTCCAAAACATGGTGGTTGTTCCACCAAGATCTGTATCGTGCATCAGGTACATGATTTAATCAAAACAAATTCTGAGCTCATTAAATAATTTTTTATTGCTATGCTATATGTATATGGTGATTCAGCCATAATACCAGTTTGGAAAGTTCTTAACACTAAATTACACACATAAGCAGTTTTTTGTCTTCGGATCAAGTGATTTGATTTTGATTATCTGGTTTTTCAATCGTCAAAAAGTTAGTTCTATACCAGCTGCCACAAAGATGGTAATTAATAGAAAACCTATTTGGAATACGATTAGACCCGTTAGATCAAGCGACCGATGAGTTGTTCTTTGAAATGACCCAATTTGACTGGCTACTCGACATGATTGAACCACACCTCAGAAGCGAGCAGATAAGAAGCAAATTGCATCAGTTCTTGATGTGGATAGGTTTGTGCATATGTGAAAAATGTAAGACCCGTGGATTTTTTTTGTTCAAATCACCATTTTTTAGTTTCCTTTGTATAAAATCACTGAAATTTTGTTTGATTTTTGTACCAGTGATTACTGGTCACACGAGTTTGGAATTACAGTCAGTTAAAACAACTTATGCTCATCGGACGAAGTGTTATGATCCCACGTATTTGCAACCAACGTTGGGATCATGAAACCAAAAACACGCAAACTGAAACCATTATTTGTAGAGGGATAATTCAAATAGAAAGTTTCATATTTATTTAAACCATCACATTCTCACATACCTAAGGTATAATTAGTAGATATATGTTGTTCAAGAAACTATCTGATCTACAAATTTGTGATCTATTAAAATGTCACATCTTTGATGCATACAATTAGGGATGTCAGTAGGTCGGGTTGACTCGAATCCGAACCCAATAAGGCTTATAGGGTCGGGTTTATCGGGTTTAAAGTACTTTTTCGAGCACACTGTGTCAAAATAGCATGGCTAGAAGATGGGATAAAAGAACCACAAGCATCATTTTCAGCATGTTTTGGTGCAACGTTTATTATGCATCACCCGACAACTAATCTTATGATTCCATTCTATGCAGGTTGTTGCTGTTATCTTAGAGATATAAGAAAATCAAAATCAGAAGCTATGAAGGGAAGCACTTCGTAGACAATAACTACAAGTTAGTCTTATATTATTCTGTTTTGGCTTGGTTTACCAATATATGAATGTAGGTCCAACTGATGGAGAACAATCCCCTATATAGCTATTGAAGTTTTAATCAAACTCAAGATAAAAATTGAAAATAAGCAATCCCAAACACCCCTTATAATTTCAAAAAAAGCATAAGCAATCAAATGAGTGATGACAAATTGGAGAATTGGCTAATAGCATACTTTTGCCTCAATAATATGAAATTTGAAGTGTAAATATAAATCTTTCAGTTTCATAAGTACGTGTTTATGCAAGAACGAGGCTTTGAACTTCTAGGAACCTCAGATCGTACAATTATCAAATACACATTTATGCTGGAAAAGCAATAGGAGGGATGTTGCCTGGTATGCTTGCAATCTGTCATAATTTCGCTCTGTCAAACCACAATTTTTACTTGCAACAGCTACAAACCTTTTTTGCTGTTAGTTGCAAGTTGCACATCCAAACAAATAAGAATTAAGTCTATCAAATTTTTTCAGTGTTATGACACCATAGTATACATCAGCTGATATACTCATGTTCTGAATTCCTAAAGCATGACTTTACTTTTTGCTCACGATCTTATCTTACAACAGGTCCCTCTCAGAAACTGGGACTAAAAAGGTCACACACCAGATAACTGATATAATTTGGAAACTGCACATCTTGGTTATAATTATGGTGTCATTCTGATACCAAAGGAACTTATTGATTCTTTTTGTGAGGTAATGCATTAAAGTCTATTTGCAATACAACTTATTTTTGTCACTTATAAAGGTATATAAGAGTGATTATAAAGGTGGTAGTTTCGAGCAGCTTTTTTTCTTTTTTTCAGTTTTCTTAGATGAGCAAAAGAAAGACACGATTCCCTTGATGAAGTAGGATCCACTAAGTCATCTTTATTATTTTGATCTATATGAATGAAGTCCAGGCCTGCAGAAAATTAATCAACCTCAGATACAAAAGTACAAGAAAGTACTTAGCATTTCAACCAAAAAACAAGATGTAATTTTCAGCTTTTTCCTGCATATATTTAGAACAACAAATAACCCAGAAACAAATATTTGACAGTGTACACAGGTTTTCAAACATAAAGCATACCAAACAGGTAACGAGTCAAACCAGTTGCGTTGAACTGCGTACAAAGGTATGTAATCTTTTTTTATACTATGCACCAACTGGTGAAAATAAGAGGGACATGATAAGGTTACCATACGTTATGCACGTTTTATAATTTTTGTTGTGGTAGAAGAACAAAACTGACCCAACTCCTTAATGAAGATACTACTAAGTACTTACTCGAAAATTCAGTACGCACTTTATCCAATCTTTCAATGTTAATATACAATCTTATGTTGGTCAAAGGGTGGGACACTAATTCAGCTAAGGTCTATCACAACTATTTAAGCTCATGGTTTTACTAGCGAACATACTATACTTACTCTGGTTAGTAAGGATATGAGTTCCCCGATGAAAAACCTCTGCAGATTGTCATGGAACTTCCAGTCAGAACCAATTAAAACTTTGATGTCCATTGGTATACAAAGATACCAGGGGTTATGTTGGCATCCTTCTTCGATGGAAAAATTAGTATTGCAGATTTTGGTGGTATTGTTATTAACTACTTAGGCTTGTGTACATTTCACAGAGGCTCTTTCAAGGTTGAATTTCGTAATAAGACACCTTAATCCTCTTCAAGCTGAGAATGTGATGGTGTATGACAACGTTGTTTCTGCGTTGGAGAAAATATGTTAGTACCTTTGTGATAGTGTTGACTATGTACACGTATACAATATACATCCATTACCAGATGTGATTAGATCTAAACTATGCATTTTTTACGTTTCTATTTGTATATTCAAAGTGGAACAAAAGCCGCAAGTCATTTACCTTAAATTTAAGAAGTCAAATATTTAGTCTCATATGTTGATGGTTGGCAACTGGTAATGGGGTTTGTTTCAAGTGTAATAATTTTAGAGAGATAACTCAATGCTATGCAACAATATGTAATTGGTTACTGTTATGATGCTTATGACTTAATTACCATAAGATAAAATCCAAGTATTTAATAGAAGGAATGCGTGATAAATTCATTAGTTTGAGACACCGAGTCACTTGCAAACCAGAAACCTATGTGAGGTTATGCTTTGATGTCAAGAGCTTGGTTGGCCATCCATAAAAGGTTAATGGCAACGAAGTGTTTGGGAAATGATTATATGACAATTTTGGTGATGGCTAATAGGAGTGTCAGTAGGGTCGGGTTGAACCAACCCAAAATCAAACCCGAACCAGGTAAAGCTTATCGAGTCGCGTTAAGTCGGATTAAATTTATTGTCGGGTTATTTTGACCTGAACCCAATAACCCTACACTATTATCGGGTCAGGTTAGAGTTGGAAAATTAATGTTATCGAGTTAAATCAATAAAACCTATATATTTATTATATTCAATGTTTTTAAGTGAATATGTAGTAGTCTTATAGTAATAATCTTGGAACTGATAACTTTTTCCCGTATAGATAAGAAGTTTGTTAGTTTTTCGTCTATATACTATTTACAGTATTACTAGCTTACTCAAATCAAATGGTGATGTCTTCCGTTCTTAGCATTATCATACACTAGACAAAATCGTTATTAACTAATTGTTCAAGAAACAGTTTTTAAGCAATGTTTTAAAACCCGGTTTTTAATACGACCCGGTCAAGTCACCGGGTCGAAACGGGTTGACCCAGTTTAAATTTATTTTTTTTACATTTTTAATAATTAACAAAAAAATATATAAAATATGTAAAAATAAAATTGTTTATCAACCAATATAATATGTAAAAAAAAAATTTCATCGCAAATACGTAAAATTTACATATTTTTTTAGAAAAAATCGAAACCCGGCCGGGTCTCGAGGACCGAGTTGACCCAAGTCACCCCAAACCCGACGGGTCTAGCCGGGTTTTGAAAATGTAAAATCCGGGTCAATATAACCTGATTTTTTGACCGAAACCGGGTCAACCGGTTGACCCGGCCGGGTCGACCCGGGTGTGAAAACACTGGTTTTAACCAGTGTTTAATGGTTATAGTGAATCTTTAACGCACAATTGATATAAACAAACATGGTGTTGTATATACATAATATATCTCTAAATCATGCAATTACACCTATTTTCATTACTGTAATAAAGACTGACAAAGTTATACAACATAGTAATTAATCTTTACCCGAGAGACCCGAGCCATCCGGCCCGATAAGACCCGACTCGACTACCACTCAAACTCGATAACTCGGTTTCTTATCCGATGGGTGGGTCTTTAAATCAAAATCCAAATCAACCCGACCCGACCCAGTAAGACTTGATTACTTGATAACCCGACCCGATAACAACCATAATGGCTACTGCTTACTATCAAGGTACATTATACGAAGTTTGTCTTATGAGTTTTCGTGATTTATTACAAGTCTTTTGATGTTTTGTCGTCTATTTTGTATATAGAATTGACGAAGTTTATACAGTTACTTTAAAAATTATAAATTATACTTAGTAATATAATAAATGCAAATAATTTGACAAATATTACTACTATATTTAAATAAATATTTGTAAAGTATACAATTTTAAACATCAATATTAGCTAAAAAAATGCAAACGCTAATTGTAAGTCATCACCATAGTTCATGTCGTAAACGCTTTACCTATTGCGTAAAATGAAGATCGTGTCTCAAGTATTGATACTATACATGAATGTCACATAACATTATATTATTTTTTTATCTTTCTTTGAGCACATGTGCTGGTAGAAATTATCCATTTCTTATTCAAGTATTGATACTATACATGAATGTCCTAATACAAATTTTGCTTAACTCTATTTTTTTATCTTATAATCTAAACACGTTTAACATTTTTTCCGTAAGTACCAATAGTTTCAACACAATTTGATTATCTACCATTTTATTTAAACAAAAAACATAGTAAAAGAAAATGTCTTTATTTTGATTTAAAGCATGTAAATTTAACGTTCATTTACATAATACTTTTAAAAATACAGTTGCTGAATCGGCTAATATCATAGTTGATAAACGAGGAAACTTAAAATAAAACATTACTAACACATGGAAGGTTAATTAGCTAATATCATTGTCGATAAAGAGATAAAGTTTAAATATTTTTAACAAAATTTGATCAACATTAGTTTTATTAAATGAAAACAAGATAAACAACAATCAGAAGTCATGCCCGTCCATCGGACGGGTTTTGCCACTAGTATATATATATATATATATATATATATATATATATATATATATATATATATATATATATATATATATATATATATATATATATATATATATATATATATATATATATATATATATATATATATATATATATATATATATATATATATATATATATATATATATATATATATATATATATATATATATATATATATATATATATATATATATATATATATATATATATATATATATATATATATATATAGGCCTTAACAGTAGCTTTAAGGTTGCGTCCAAATTGGAGAGTTGTCTAGCACATGTAAGGGCATAGGGTTTCTTTTACAGGGCATGTTTTTTTGGTTTAGGGGTGTTCGACCCATAGTTTGAAGTATGAAAAACGGGATTGTTTTGGGTTAACGAGTTATGAACTAAACTAAGTTAAGGGCTTTATAGATGGATGTAATGAGATGCATATGGCATATAAATGGGGTTAAGTGGTAGGATAAGGTTATATATCCATCATAGATTGATGAGCCATTTTGGTATGTGGTTCATGTCTTGATTGTATACGTTTGTGTGTTTAGATTTTTGCTAGAGCACGGATACTTGGAAAAGCTTGTTCAGGTGAGTTTCATAGTCCCATGTCTTTTTATGATTTGAATTCCATATGGGATGGAAGAGAAACTCTATGGTTTTGTAACTAATGTTATGAATGTTTTTATGGTTTGTGATGGACTTGTATGTGCACTTATGTGATTAACTGCTATGTGATTCTTGATTTTCTTTATGATTTGGATCAGGGGACACGTACCGTCTCAGTTATTGTGGTTTCACTTGGTATCAAAGGGATGTTAACAAGGCGGGGCCTTGGGATTGGTTCATAGGTGTATGGGCGCCTATGGGACCATGGTGATTGGTAAGGCTTGGAGCCTTGGAATTGTGGTTATTGGTAAGGCTTAGAGCCTTGGATTTGTGGTGATTAGTTAATCTTGAATGTTGGTTGTTAATACATAATTTTAGCACATTGTCCATATGTTCTTTTGTTAGTGGTTTTTATTCACAGCTTATAATTGATTTGGAGTTGGATTCTAAACCTATGACTCTCACCAACTTTATATTGACGTGTTTTAGTGTCTCTTTCAGGTTAGAATGTGGTTAAGCGTGAGAATAAGAGTGGGTAGCTGGGAGGCTTAGGATTGCATTGGAGGAACCCCCCTTTCCTCTTAGTCTTAACTTATGTTTAAATAAGTGATACTTTGTAGACACCTATATGTTTGTTATTTGTTAATTGTATGTCTTCGGTAAGAGGTAGACATGTTACCTACTTACCTTGACGCCTGCATTGTTTGTGATATCTTCATGACATTGTGTCACCATTTATGATATTTCTATTTCATTTAGTTATCTCTATAGACACGCTATTGTTGTAATGATATCCATACGTCGCACCCCATATTCCGCCATGGTGGGTGTGACATGTTGTAGGTATGAAAATGTTTAATTCTTTTCTACTGGTGCTATATTATTTTTTCAAGTTGATATGATTTTTTGTTTTGGTTTTTTATGGGTTATTGCATCAAATATCAAAAGACATCATTTTCACCGTGGAAAACATGTAATTTCGAGTAAGTTATAAGGACCATCAGTACTGCACTACCTTTTTGCTCAATTTTAGTTGGATTTAGTTTTTTCTGTTTGTGTTTTTTTATGTTTGTTTTAGTGCATGTTTTTCACTTTGTTAGTGTATTTCAAATAACTAAACATGTGATGTGTATGGTTAGTCTAATGCTTGATTAGTTTTTTTGGTATTATTGCTGTTTAGTAGTGAAGAGACAAAGATTTGGACTTGGATAGATGGAACATTGAAGACCGACTAGATGATGATCATCATAAATACGAAAATGTGTTGCCTAATAATTTTTTTAATGTGTTGATGAGATTTTTGTTATGTTGGTTTGTGTATGTTGCCTTATACCAAGGGTTTCTGACTTTGATCTGGTTTTTTGGTTTTTTGTTGGCGATGAAGAAGATTTGTTGTTTTGTATTAGCCGCTTTGTTTGATTGAATCGTCTTGGTTCTTCTCCTCATCTTTAGTTGTTGTCTTCCCTGTGTTGGTGTCATTTGTAGTTCATGACTAAGAAGAGGGGACAAAAGAATGAATGAGGGCCAAATGATGCTCATTTTTCAACATCTAAAGATTTTTAAGCTATAAAGTTTAATGTATAGTTCATAAATTATTATTGTAGTAGGTTAGCATTCTTATGTGTCAAGTGCACTTTAACTTTCATTTCTCTAACTATTTGTATGAGATCACACAAGATTTTCTATTCATGTGTTGTATTGTAATAAAGTTTTCACATAGTATTAATTTGAAAAATTATATGTGCTTTGTAAATTGTAAATTATGTGATGACTTATTAATGATTTTTTATATATAGCGAACTAAAGGTACACCAACATTCAACTGGGTAATTGATGATAATGATGTAACAGCGTAAGTTAATAACTCACTCAAAAAAATGGATCGTAAATTCGTAACAAGATTTATGGTGTCTTTAAACCCAAAAAAATTGTATCTTTCTAAAAGAAAATTTGCGATAAATAATATTCTTATTATGTGATTCTTTTTAAATATCTATAAATATTTGTCATGTGGTTAATCATCTTCCGTTAAATATTTCCGCTGCTATGCGCGAATGGAGGAACAACTTTTTCTTGAAAGTGAACTTAAATTCTAAAAATAGATTGATCAAATTGGTGTGGCACAAAAGAGGAAAAAGGTGGTTGACAAATAAAAAAAAGTAAAAAAAAAACGTGTGATATAGTGTGTCATCTCCTACAAAGAAGGAAATAACTTGTGATATCGCTAGAAAGAAGGAAATAACGTGTATTTTAGGAAGGTATGGAAATTGTTCAAACAATAATTAAAGCAGCAATTGAGTATAGATGGTTGGACCTCATGGTTCAAATCAAGAAACTATTGTTGGCTGGAAGAATGAACAACAATAATGGAATGTAGTTAACTTGACACCAAGATGGACTACTATATATTGACTCCTCTTATCATGACATTTTAATTGAACCAGAAAGGGTATCACCTTATAAATCGATAATGGTATTTTTCTTTTTTTTAGAACGGAAATTTTTTACAACTCACACAATTTATCTCACAAATTCTATGTTACATGTCTCCACCGAGATTTGAACCCACAATCTTGATGTTAGAGTGCCACTATCATACCACAACCTTGAGGTTAGATTGTATTTTGGCATAAATTTCTTATTTTTTGTAAAGGAAGTAGATTCTTCATATTATTCCATCTTTCTTAATGTCCTTAAATTAGAGGATCCCTTAATATGTTGCCTCAGTCTATAGGTTCTGGTGGAATGTTTCTTTCATACTGTATGCTACTTGAGATGCCGTTAATGGGGTTGCCAAATTGAAGATTGATGCTTGGTGTTCTCCCTATCCCTTTGCCCGGTTATTTCTTTCTTACTATATTTTACTTCCCGAGTCTTAGGTGACTTGTTAGCAAAGGAATAATGCACGAAGCCAAGCAAGTTTTGATGAGGCTGTCTCGCATAGAAACGTCTCAGGTTGAAACAGATCCAAATATGTATATGGTATAGATGTATATCAAACACATTTGGTTAGCCTTGTAGATAGTCATATAAGGTTGATTGATAATATGTCTCGTGATGGAAAGGTACAGGGAATGTGTTTGTATATACCCTATAGTTGAAAACTGAATAAACATGGAAAACAATGGGTTATAAATGATTTTTATATGGGTTAATATTCGATTTTATAAAACAACTCAAGAACAAGATTGAAATCAACCAACCACCCCTTATTCTTTTATTAACAGCTTTAGACTAGCACTTCGAATGTGGCACCTGGATTGTGATCAGTATGATACAAAACAAAGAAACAATATGAAACAGTGATCTTAAAGTCAAGATCAAGGCTCATACACAATCAAACCAGAGAAAATACAAAACGGCTGAACAAAGTGAGAGAGATAACAACTTGATAACCTAACCCTACTGACACATCTAATCTGTATATATAGGCCTTGACAAGTCAATACTCCAACTCTTCCTTTATTACACATTCAGTCCTTCAAGATTACAAACTTGTCAAAATAGAAATAACAGAAAAAATAATATAGAAAATATTTACAACTTACCCCTTTACCTTTCAAATCTTTCAATACCAGACATAAGTTTATAACTTAGAGATATATTTCAATACCTCTCCTTTTACTTATTTCTGGTACAGGTTAACCATCTGAAACATCTCACATAACCTTTTATGACTCTTAATTGTCAGCCCTTTGGTAAACAAGTCTGCAACATTATCCTCAGACTTGACCTTGAAAGTTTTTATCAACCCTTGAGAAACTTTATCTCGTAGAAAGTAAAGATCAAGTTTAAAGTGCTTAGTCCTTTCATGGAATACTGGATTAGCAGCTATTTGTATAGTTGAACTACTGTCACAGTTCAAAGGAACAGGCAAATCAACCTCAACTCTCATATCAGTAAGAATTTTAATAATCCATATTAATTCACCTGTAACACTGTTCATAGCTCTGTATTCAGCTTCAGCTGAAGACTTAGCCAAAACATATTATTTCTTACTTTTCTATGAAACAATATTCTCACCCAGATATATCACATAACCAGTAACAAATTTCCTTGTAATTTTGCACTTAGCCCAATCAGAATCAACATATGCACACAACTTAAGATTATTGTCATGCATAAAACGTATCCTAGTTCCTGATGAACTTTTGAGATACCTCAAAACATGAAAAGCAAGTTTAAGATTAGAATCACAAGGAGCATGCATAAATTGACTCAAAACATGAACAACATAAGCAATATCAGGTCTAGTGAGAGTAAGATATATAAGTTTCCCAACAATATTTTGATAGCATGTAACATTACTAAGAAACTTATCTTCCACAACAAGATTAGGTTTAACTTTCTTAGATTGATCAGGCATAGGTGACTTAGCAGGTTTACATGCCAATAAGCCATACTCAGCTAACAACTCTAAGTAGTATTTCCTTTGGTTTAAGCATATACCATTATCAGTTTCAATAGATTCTATACCCAAGAAATATTTAAGCTTACCAAGATCCTTAATTTGAAACTTTAAGCTTAAATATTCTTTAAACTTGAATATCTGATCATCATTATTACCAGTAATAATGATATCATCTACATATACCAAAAGATCAACAAAAGTCTCATCAACAGACTTAGTAAACAATGAAACATCACTTTTACTTTGGATAAAACCATTTTCAAGTAAAACTTCTGTTAACTTCTCATTCCATTTTCTTGGAGCCTGTTCAAGCCCATATAGAGACTTAGTTAACCTACATACCTTCTTACTATCTTTAGAAAAATATCCCTCAAGTGGAATCATATAAACTTCTTCATCAAGGTCCCCATATAGAAAAGCATTATTCACATCTAATTGATATATAGGCCATTTATAAGACATAGCAACAGATAAAAGGCATCTGATAGTAACAATTTTCACAACTGGTGAAAATGTTTCTTCATTGTCTATACCCTCTTTTTGGCTATAACCTTTGGAAAAAAGCTTGGCCTTATATCTCTCAACCTCACCATTAGATCTTTACTTAACTTTCCATAACCATTTAGAACTAATGGGAATCCTCCCATCTGGTAAATCAGTTATTTCCCAAGTATTATTTCTATTTAAAGCTTCCATTTCAAGGTTCATAGCCTCAATCCACCTAGGATTACAGCTAGCCTCAGCATAATTTTAGGTTCATGTATTTTATTCAAGTTATTATCAAAAACAAAATTATCCATATACAAATTGGCATAACTAACAATAGTATTGAAATCATAATTAAACCTTTTATCAAGCTCATAGTTATCAAATTTAGCAGGAAGCTTATGAGGTCTGCTAGATCTTCTTAGCTCAGAACTCTTTGGATTACTTTGAAAAATTTGGTCAAACTCAATATATTCCTCACCCTCATATTCATATTCATCTTCATTAAGGGCCACATCAGGAACTATAGGATTAGCATCACTACTTCCGAGATCATTCTGGCTTCCAATACTATGTTTTTTATTAACCATAGTATCTGACTCCTGAGAATGACTGGTAATAGTGGTAGATGTATCCGTATATACATCAGCAGAATCAGAACCTTTAGGGATGCATCCTCTATATCCTAGACTCACATCTCTCACTTCATAATAGGGCTCATCAGACTTGTCTACTGCTAAGTCAAAAATATTTAAATTGTTTACACCTTGATCTTCAAAAATCAAATCTCCTTTACATAAATCGTTTTTATAAGGATAAACAATTTCATAAAATTTGACATCTCTTGAAAACAAAATAGTTTTAGATTCCAAGTTAAGAAATTTATAACCCTTTTTGTTAAAAGAATAACTAATAAATACACACTTTGCAGATTTAGCAGCAAACTTATCCACATTATAAGAACAGTACTAAAACACAGACATCTAAAAGATTTTAATTGAGAGATATTAAATTTAATTTTGTAAATCATTTCATAGGGACTTTTTTCAAAGAGCACAGAGCTGGAACCCTGTTAATAAGGTAAACAGCAGTCAGAATAGATTCAGGCCACATGTTCAAAGGTAATCCACCCTGAAACATGAGGGCTCTAGCTACATTAAGTAAATGCCTATGTTTCCTATCAGCTACATCATTCTGTTGTGGTGTATATACACAAGTAGTTTGATGAACAATTTCATGAGAATGAATAAAATTTTCAAACTTATGATTAACAAACTCAATCCCACTATCACTTCTGAAAATTTTCACATGTACATCAAATTGATTTTTAATCAGATTAAAAAGTTCAACCAGTTTATCAAAAACTTCATCTTTTCCCTTAAGCATATACAACCACACAGCCTTGGTATAATCATCCACAATAGTAAGAAAAAATCTATACTCATCCCTACTTTTAACTTTGTAAGGGCCCCAAACATCTAAGTGAACAATATCACCCAAGGACTTGCTTTTATGTTCACTTAAAGGAAATGGTTCCCTTGTTTGCTTAGCCTTGTGACATACATCACAAGATTGAAGATCATTAATAGAATCCATTTGGATCTTATTCTTAAGCAGCAATAAGACTTGATCAGAGGGATGACCAAGTCTATGGTGCCAAATGCACTTAGACAAATAACAAGCATATATAGCACTATTAGTGAATTTCCTACCTGAATCAAATAAGTAAAGTCCATTGTTCTCACTACCAGTCCCCATGAGGGACTTTTGAAGAGAATCCTGAACAAAACACTTTGATTCATTAAAGGAAACAACAAACTCATCATCCTTAGAAAGCTTATGCACAGAAATAAGACTAACTTTGTAACCTGGAACAACCAACACATTTTTCAAACTAATTTTTTCTGTCAACTTAAAATTTCCAACATGATTCACATGCTCAATAATTCCATTAGGATGAGACACAAAGATTTTTAGTTTAGAAACATCAATAACATCATATAAATGATCAGTAGAAAAAGTCATGTGTTGAGATGCTCCACAATCAAAGATCCATCCAATGTAAGTATTGTAAGTACTTATATTGGTATTGTAGTTAAAAAAATATACATGTAACAAAATTAATCACATGAACAGAACCAACAATAGTACCTGCAGCACAAGATTGCACATCACCAGAATCTCCCTTAGATCCAATCAAAGCCATAAGCCTAGTAATTTGATCAAGAGTAAAAGGAAGAGATTTCCTAGTCCCCTGATCCATATTATTAACACCAGAACTAGAAGCATTATTAGACACATTAGATCCTCCAGAGTTTCTTTTCTTGAAACCTGGAGGATAACCATTCAGCTCAAAACATCTGTCAATTGTATGCCCATTCATATTGCAATGCTTGCATACAAATTTATTAGTATTACTATTCTTGTTAAAAGTTCTGTTCTGATTAATCTTGTTACCAGACCAAGTATTTGGTTTAGAAACAAAAGTAGAAGCGGTACTTTTAACATTTCCATTACGAACCAAACTATTGCTATGAGATTCAACCCTAGACAAAGTAGCAAAAGCAGATTTAACATCAGGTAAAGGGTTAGCAGTTAACAATTGACTCCTGACAACACTGAAAGTGTCATCAAGACCCATAAGAAACTGCATAAGCCTCATAAGAGCATTATGACTCTTCATCTGAGGAGCACTATCACACTTACAAGAAGGAAGATTGACAAGGGAATCAAACTGCCTCCATAAACTGTTGTAATTATGATAATACTCAAATAAAGATGATCCAGATTGTGTGAGAGAACAAATTTTATAGTGCAAGTTATAGATCACAGATCCATCAATTTTATCATATGTTTCTTTAAACTCATCCCACATATCTTTAGCATTTTTAGAGAAAAATTTTCCTTGATATAACTCATAAGAGATACATCCAAGGATCCAAGATAACACAACAGAGTTACACCTATCCCACTGTTCTTCAAGAACCTCATCATCCTCATCTTTCACACAAGTACCATCAATAAACCCAAGCTTATTCTTAGTATGTAAAGCAAGCTTAAATACAGCAGCCCAAATTTTATAGTTTTCTGGACCAGTAAGCTTAACAGTCACAATAGGTTGCCCATTAGTATCAGTAAGGTGTAAGTAAAGAGGGTCATTAGTATGAATGACCGTTTCATCATTATTATCATTATCACTTTTATCACTTTTATCATCTTTCCCATCACCAGCCATGATAACTCACCAAAAAGAAACATGAAAAACAATAAGAATAACAAGATCTCCTTGTACCTCCTCTACATACAACTACCAGATAAATAGCACAAATCCTCTGATCAATCAACACCAAAGACTATCTAAATCCCTTCGACACCTAAACACCCACTAAAACAACCTAAAGAACAACAAAAAAAGAGATGAGCGAGGTGTTGCAGAGCACGCGCTGCAACAAGCAATCAACCCTCTAAGAACCAAAGCGATCAAGAAGATCACCAAACTTACCAAACAAAGCACAGCGGAAAAACAACCTCAAACGTTAGTTATAACAGAATAACTAACCAAACAATACTTACCTTAGATTAAAGAAACCCTAATTTCTAAATTTAGGGTTTTTTCAATTAAACACAATAATAATGCAATTAAACCAGATTAATTTCACCAGAACCCAATAGAAACCCACGGAACACCAAAGATCACAAAACGCCCAAAAATTAAGAAACCCTAAAAAATTTTAAAAACGAATTAACCCGAAACCAACCAATCAACCACCAGATTAATCAATTATATCAACAGAAACACCCAATTAACCAATTGATTAATCAAGATCTTGAAGAAAAACTTTGGGTTTCAAAAACATGTATCAAGAACCTGTCTCGGATACCATATTCGATTTTATAAAACAACTCAAGAACAAGACTGAAATCAACCAACCACCCCTTATTCTTTATTAACAGCTTTAGATTACCACTTCGAATGTGGCACCTGGATTGTGATCAGTACAATATAATACAAAGAAACAATATGAATCAGTGATCTTAACATCAAGACCAAGGCTCATACACAATCAAACTAGAAAAAATACAAAACGGCTGAAAAAAGTGAGAGAGATAACAACTTGATAACCTAACCCTAATGACACAGCTAATTTGTATATATAGACCTTGACAAGTCAATACTCCAACTCTTCGTTTATTATACTTTTTGTCCTTCAAGATTGTGAACCTGTCAAAATAGAAATAACGAGAAAAACAATATAGAAAATATTTACAACTTACCCCTTTACCTTTCAAACCTTTCAAAGTCCAGACATAAGTTTATAACTTAGAGATATATTTCAATAGTTAACCAAGTTGATTGTTCTGATTTGGCACTCAAATTAAACCTTCCAAATTTTTTATGTTGTTCCGCTTCAAGAAAGTAAACATATTGATCTTTTCACGTTCTATTTTGAAATCACACGAAATACTTATCATAATATCGCTTATCGTTAATCATTCGCCGTTAACAATTTCTGTCGTTATGTGCGAGTAATCGTCTAGTCTTATTAAAGCACAAAAAAATTAAAAGTTTTTTCTTTCAACCGCATGCCTGTTACCGACGGCGCGAGAACCAACGGCATAAACTCTGGTCTCATGCAGGTTAATGTTTTTTGGCTGGTAGAGCGGCGCCTTCGGCACCACCGTTTCCCGACCCTCTTACCAGTAGACCACACTTAAATGAGAGAATACACATAAAATCAAATTTATACAAAAATTAAACCCAAACAACACTTGCAGAGTTAGCTATATGCTAGCTAGTGCAGATAAGTTAAGCATTAGTCAAAAGTATTCATTGGACATGCACATATGTATTCACAGCCAATCCACTACGTTACTTAGGCTTAAAATACACATATATTTATGGGTCTTGAGATAAGAGGTTTCAGCATCCTTTTAGTTCATATTTGTGTAGTCACTCGCATTTTTATATTCGTTAGAGTGTGATATACGAGTATAAAATATGGTGTTTATTTAAACCAAGGTGGTTTAGGTATAAAGCAATAATAAGCTTACCTTGCTTTTCAGAATCAACCAAATGATTTGAACCCACACGGTATGTATGAAACACTTACATGTGAACACTAGTTTCGGCTTGAAGCAAAAACTAAGATGCTCATATCATTTCAATCATAGAATCATGAATGACATATGTAGGAACCCACATTAGCAAATCACTTAATTAAACCCCACATCAACAACTTTTGTTCTATAACATATACAATATGTGTTTAAAAAGCTTGCTATGTGTATGAACTAGACAACCGCAACAAGAACAATATACCATGCGGGTTAAGGACAATGCTTTTAGAGGCGCACTTATAATTTTAAATCAGATGTTGCACAAAATAAATATTTAGTATACCTCGTGTCACACGTTACCCTTATGTGAGTCCACCTCTTCATCTAGAAAGTACTTCACAACCTGTTTGAATAATCAAACAAGGTTTAGTTAATGCAAAAACTTGTCGGATTATAAGCACATTTGGCATACCACCAAATTTATCATGAAACTCATGGGCATGGCCTTATATTCTACGGGCTAATTAGCTGAATGCTAATATTTGGGTGTTTTTTTAATAAATATTTAGGTAGTTAAAACTTGAAACACATTATTTTTCTTTATTATCATCTGCAAAGTACGTGACGAATACTAAACCTTATTAAGAAGACTAGTAAAAACTTACATTGCACCTCTTCTAGATAGGTCACTGGAATTCACTCGAATGTCAATAGCAAAAGGTTCCTAAATTCCACACAAAATATTGTTTTTTTAGCCAACTTGCTAGGAACAAACAAATGTGACATAAATCATATCTAACTCCCTTATAAAGCAAATTAATAGGTTATTTTTAGAAAACTTAATTAAGCTTATCTAACAAAAATAGCAACTTAATTGAAATAGAGGAATTAAATACTATGATTAAAAAACCCCTTCATCCATTTTTACAAAAAATAAAACACATTGGATAAGTAATACATGCCAATGTGATGAATATGACCTTAAACATCCATTAATTTGGTGTTACAAGTTTGACTCAAGTAAATGATACTCATAATTGTATTAAACACATACATTTGAGGATAGATATCTCATTCACATAACCTTGCACCAAGTTTTTTCCAGCATATTATACATACATTCTTGTGTTATTTGGAAGTTCAGGTCAACAAGACGAAGTGTTTCGGATTTATAGGTCTACCACAAGTGAAATTAATACTATTAACTCCCATTTCCAATTTTAAATCCATTCTTGTTAAGGCTTTCAATCGCTTCAAATTCTGGATTGGAAACAATTTGCATCAGAGAGATACAAGTTGCTCATATCAACCTAGACTAACATACCAGACAAAATAACAAGGGCAGTTTTATGCAATGTTTTGAAACCCGGTTCAACCCGGCCGGTTCAACCGGTTGAACCGGTTCTGGTCTAAAAAACGGGCCAAAATAAACCGGTTCTTGACAAATTAAAATGCAGTGCGAACCGGCGGGTTTTTGTAAACCCGGGTTGACCCGGATGGAAGGAACCGGTCGGGTTCCTAATGTATATTCAAAAGATAGAAAAATAAACATTGTTTGTTTACCTTACTGTTACACATCCTTTCATACCAGCCGCCATATCACCTACCATTAATTTCAGTGAGACAAACCTATAAACACCGAACTGGATTGAAAGCATTCAAGTAAATCTGCACAAGGAGAACCCAATGGATTGATTAGCTTGTTTGAAGTCGGTTGAACGGTGAGGGGGGAATATTAAGCAATGTTGTTTGATCCATTTCTTGGTTATTGTTTTAGTGGGGATCGTTTATTAGATTTGCTTTTGCATCTGATATTGATAGCAATGTTGAAAATCTGTGTTTGATTTCTGAGATTGTTCAAATGATTGGAGTAGAGAATCTAGTTTAAATGGTAGGTGGTGATGACTCTTTTTGGTAAGTGAGATTGATTCATATGTAAAACCTGTTTTTGTTTATGTTTATGAGAGAATGCATTCGGAAAGTCTGTATATCGTAAAAATAAAAATAAAGATTGTAACAGTATGCAACCAGGTCGATCCGGCGGTCGAACCGGTTGACCTGGCGACCCGGAGGCTCAGCCAGGTCGATCACTGACCCGGTTTTTAAAACGTTGGTTTTATGTCAAGTTTACAACTACTATTGGTCACACCAGAATTTTGTGGTTATTATAGTTCGTCTACCTCTATATCACTTGTCTTTGGTTTTTAACTACACTACTGTCAGGTTTATTCAAATACTAGTAGGGTAGCCGCGCGATGCGGTGGCGGGTACCCTGTTATATTTAAAAAGGGTAAAAATAAGTTTTTGTTTGACCCAACTCCGTTGACCCAAATTGACCGACCCGAGTAGATCCGAAAAGAATAAACACGAAATTTTGTAACCCGAGTTCAAATCGGGTCAGGTTTAGGTAACTTATTTTCAGCCTTGACCCGAATTGGATCCGACCCGATTGACCTGAACCCGACTCGATTCCCACCCTTAGACACAAAGTTTATAAAATTATATGCTCCTTTATATAGTTTCGAAAATCAGACTAAGCAGGAACAAGAGTGGCCACAGGTTCGAATGTCAAATATAATTCTTTTGAAAATGATTTGGAGAAATTCATCCAAAAATTATAAAAAAATAAGTGAATCCGACCTGGTCGACATTATTTTTAAACTGATCAATTACTGGGTACACGCTGTCGCATCGCGCAAGTACTATGCTAGTTCATATATTAATATTAGTTCTCTTTTTCAGATGGTGAATTAAATTGTTGTGTACTCATGTTAAACAAACAAGAGGATCAGACATATCAAGTCTCTAAGCAAAGACCTAGGACATGGTCAACCATGACTATTTCAAATAAAATTTGACTCGATATGTAAGACAAAAAAAAAGTCAAACTCATATACAAAGACACATATTATCAAATACTTGTAAAACTAAGGCCAAATGCATTGATTTTTTTTACAAGTATTTAAGACTTAAAATTTGGGAGATGATTTACACACTTTCAAAATTAATTATGATATTCTAAATTATGCATTAGATAGTTGTACTGTAAATATTTACTGCTTTAACTGTTTGTGCATATGAGTGTCACAATCAATTTGAGAGTGTGCCAATCACTTCCATTAACATTTGGTTTGAGTCATCTTGATATATATGTGAAGATCTGATAAATTTGGTAAAAATATCGATGATGGTTAAGTTTGACTTTTACATTTTTTTTCGGGTAGGTAAGTTTTATGACTTTTCGAAAAACTAACAAGAAAGGTTTAAATGTAATATGGAATAGATAAATGTGTTAAAAACTAAGGCCACATGCTCACATAACAAACTAATATAGAGACCGGCATATGAAAGATTCAAAGACATGTTTACCTTTTATTAACAAAATTTTTCTAAATTCGTCAAAAGAGTAAAGTAACCACCTTGACACACCAATATGTACTTTACACCAATATGCAACTCAATAAGCTAACTCTTTTTCGATATAAGGCGTTGAGTAAAACGAGAGGTTAACAAGTTATCATTTTTACTCGGTTAACGAGATAATGTGATTCGAATAGGAAATTGTGTAAAATGACTTCTTAATTTCAATAAAAAAAACTTTTAAAATTAAAAATTTTAAAAAAATTGAACATCAAGAAGTGTTAATTAAATGGGCCTAATTAAATATGAAGACATAGCAAGTATAGCATTAAGTTAACTCTCTCTTCGATGTAAAGCGTGAAATAAGACAAAAGGTTACCAAGTTATCATCTTTTACTCGATTGGTATAAAGCGTGGAATGAAACAAAAGGTTAACAAGCTATCATGTTTTACTCGGTTGGTATAAGATGTGAAATAACACAAAAGCTTAACAAGTTATCATCCTTTACTCGTTTAACGAGAAAATGTGACCCGATTCCAAATGAAAAATTGTACAAAATGACTTCTTAATATTAGTAATAAAAGAAGCGTTAAAATAATATTTTTTAACAAAATCCTTAGTAAACAAGGTTGTAATTACATACAAAATCATATCAATTATAACCATCTTCGCCAAACAATAAACAAGCAAAAGCCCATTGAGTCCAACAATGGTGAAAATAAAGAATCAGTTTCGAGAATATGATGAAAAATCGATTCACTTGTTTGGCTCGATTACAACAATGGAATGAAAATACTTTTTACTACTTAAATATATTTATTTATCAAAATCTGGCATTTATAACGCACAAAATTAAATCGATTGCTAATTCGTTTGTAATATAAAAATTAAATTGACTTATATGAACGTAATTATTCAAGTTATGATTTGTAATATTTATGATGCTATTTTAGTAAGAATTATTTGACAAAAACCTATCATTAAAATAAGATCAAAAACTTATTATTTATGGTGAATAGATTTGGTTGAAATGATGAACAATTTCATCACATTAAAAAGGGATATGATTTTGACGGTGGTTAGATGAGTCATGAGCAACAAGAAGAAATTGTTATTTATGGTACAAATAAATACAAAAAATTGTTTGCAACGGCAAGATTAGTCACATGCTTGTGACGATGGATATATGTAGCAACAAAAAAATATAATTTCTGGGTAGAAGGACAGATCGCACATCTGGATCGAGAATCAAAAGAAAAAGATACAACTTGCTTTCTTGAAGAAGATGAACAACAAAGTTAGAGAGATTGTGAACGTCAGGTTTTTTTTTAAAGATTATGATTTTAGTGAGCATGTGAGTTCCACATGACCAACCATAAATTTTCAGTTATCAATCTTGATTCTCATCATGATAAATGAGAGAAAGAGAATGACTTCCTTCAAAAAATTTCATTCTTCCTCATTCTCTATCTTTTGGAAAGAATCAATATTGTGGAAAGAGAATCGAAATCTGATTCTTCATTTCCATTCTCTAGCTTAACAAACACGAGAAACGGTTTTGATTCCGTTTCTTTGCATTCCATTCCACCATACCAAACATCCCCTAAGATTTATCTTTTTCCGATGTGGGAAAATCTTGAAAGGCCTCAAGATGTCACATTTTTTTTATTTTTACATCCACCAAATGAAAATTTCTCAAAATGTCTTGTGCAAGAATCAAACACATGATTACCTATTAACAAGTGTTTCGGAATTCATCAAAAGAGTAAAGTAAATTCTAAAATAGCATAGTCTATCAACCAATGTGTATGAGGTTAGGATATGAAACGACCGTCGCTTGACCAAATACTGAAGAACTAGTAATCTCATTGTTACACTGTGTTCTGTTGGCGACAAATGCCGGGAGTTTCACTTCAATTCTTTCTGAAATAACTTGTCACTGCCTGCCACCTTCCCATTCAGTTCCGCCATTTTCAACACTAGGTCATTGTTTACTTTTTCTACATCTTTGATAAGCGGACATACTCCAGCATGGCAACTTGTAGTGAATCCAAACGGGTCTCCAGTTCTTGAATTAGATCGTCTTTAGAGTACTTTTCTTGTTGAAGTGTGTTAACCTGTGCGCTAATACTTTCTTTCTCTGACTTTAAAACTTTTAAGCGTTTGATCAAATCCTTAAATGACTTCTCTTCAGTAGTACGCTCAATTTGCTTGAGTAGCGTGTTCAGTAACTGCTGATCCACTTGACTATGATCTTGCTTCAGTTGTGAAATTGTACTTTTTGATATTAGAAGTTTCTTTTCGGCTGCTTCTAACTCCTCTTCCATTGATTTAGCTCTAGAACCAGCATACGTAACCAAGAGTTGAAGTACATTCGTTTGCTTTTCTAGCATAACCACCTTTGGTTTCTCGTTTTCAATGTTAAAATTCAGTGACTGGATATAATACTTGGCCCAATCCAGTGGACGCTCCACATCTGATCCAGCATTCTCTTGTGAAGACTCTGACTCAGCTTCCTGCACAACCTCCTTTGTATTTTCGTCTTCTAATCTTGTAATCTTCTCGGTCTTACTAACAATTACCTCCTTTCCCAATTTGCATATCTTCAGCTCATTGGTTTCTTTAACATTCTGCTCATCAGTGATGACTAACGATGTTCATTTTCCAATAGAGTATACATGCGTGATAACTCTGTCAATTTTGCTGTCAAGTAAGACTTCTTTCTATGATCACAATCTTCTGTTCATTGACAAACTTCTTGAACCCTAGTTTTCCATTATAACTACTTTATTAGCTGATTGAATGAAGTGGCTGAACCCTAACCCATTACTTCACATGGGTCATGAAGTCTAGCTGTTGAGACCCCGGCTTGTTGCCCGGAACCAACTTGAAATCCTTTTTGCTGACTCTGTCCATAGGGTCAGCAAAAGAAAACATTGTAGCTCCCATGCTTGAGAGTCGCACACGCATAATTTCATATGCTTTTCCCCTCAATCTAGCAAAACTCTGCTCGTTTGTTGAGAAGTAACACATATGATCTTTGAACATTGAATGACGGGTTGTTTTTACCTCTATAAAGCGTGTATCACCATCAACCACTCCGTTCTTGTTGTAGACGATGATATCAAAGGGTGCACCGGTTTCATCGTCTTTATTCAACCAAAAAACATATTTATCTTTTAACATCTTTATTAGGTACTCATAAGCCGCCTCTTCGCCTTCGCGGCCAGTCTGCTTTCTTTGGGCGATGAGAGATTGATTCATAGTACAAGTGTTCGAGAAATAAAGAAGAGCACCTGCCTGCACAATCCAATATTTCAAGACCACAATCAATTTAATCAAAATTTGAGTTGCCATCTGTTATTTAGCCGGTCTAATTTGTGATAGTGCTCAGATCGACTATAGTGACAAAGATGTTAAGGACTCGATGCTATAATAATAATGCTCAAGAGGTGCACAAACAAACGTATCTATACACCAACTATAGTAAAAACTGTAAAATAAATCACGCCAACTGTAAAGTAAACCTATAAAGTAGAAGCATCAACAGGATATGTGAAGTACCTGATGAAGAGCAACAGGCTGCTGGATGTGACCACGTCCAGGATGGATGGGACCAGATTGGCGGGGTGCTGATGGTAGCTGGTGTCCCGTGACTGGAGGTTGCGGGTTCGTATAGACCGGTTGTGAATGGTGTGGGGGACGATAGCCGGTATAAGGTGGGATCTGTGGTGAGGGGTACGGATGGTAAGAAGGTGTAGGTGGTGGGCGAGAGTTTCTCATTGTTGGTGCAGGGTGTAGCTGGTGTTGCGTGTTCGTATGGACCGTTTGTGAATACTGTGGGTGACGATAACCGGGGTTAGGTGGCCTCTGAGATGAGGAGTACGGATGTAGGCGAGAGTTTCTGTTACTCATTGTTGTTGGTGCAGGATGTAGATTTACTAACAATGATAGACCGAAGCAGGTTATAATACAACCTAAAAAAAACACAAAAAACGTCATTAGCATTAATATCACATTTTGGATGCCTGGTATTTAAAAAGCTACTAACATCTGAAAACAACATAATTCATAATCAAACATTAATCACTGTACCAAGACAACAATACCATTCCCATTGCTCCCCTCCAACGCAGAGTTTCGGGATTGATCTTTTAGGGTCACCCGGTCAGACAAGGTTATTCAAAGGGTCGATTAAACCAAGCCGAACTTTAACCCAAAAAGGGTGTTTGTTTCGACTTATATGTGGGCTTATGAGCTTATTTGATTTCGCCTTATATTTCATAACCCCAAATTTCTGGCTTATTTCAAGACTTGTGAGCTTACATAAGTTAAGTTTAACAATATAATACAGTAACAAACTTATACGGATATCCATAAAAGTTAATCATAAACTTATAACAGCCCATAAATCTCAAAAAAAAAAAAGCCAGAAAACTAGGGCATATGAAAAATAAGATGAAATGAGCTAAGCTAATAAGCTCACATATACAGAACCACCCCCAATTAACAAAATCAGAATCAGAGAGCGACCATACCTACTCTCTTAAAATTGCAGAAAACTCGACACAAATAATATTTTGATTTTTAAAGAAATTTAATGAAACAAAAGTAGCTTAATGATGCTATATCTAGCCTTTTATCTAAGATGCAACTGAAACTTAATGAACATCCTATAGCTAAGACAGAAAATAAACCTATTCCTTATAACATAAATAAGAAGATTTAAATAGGCATTTAACATAAATAAGAAGCATAAAGTTAAATCATAAAAAAGTAATTAAGACACATAATTTAAGCAGGTATAATAAGCTCAAAGCTCATATAATAAGCTCAAAGCAAAAAAAAATTAAGGAATTTGCTAAAAGATTGAACATCTACCTGTTCCAAATATACAAGAGTGAAGATTAAAACGAGTTCTAATTTGATTGCAGTGTATTTTGGTATGTGGTGGTGGTGGTGGCTGCTGCTTTTGAAGAAAGAATATATTAGGGTTTTCAGGTACTGGGCTGACTTTGATCCATAAAAATGGGCTTGTTATTAGCTTTTTAAAACTGTTTTGAAATTAACTTGGTATCAAGGTGTGAGGTCAAAAAAAGGTGTGAGGTCAGTATTTTTAAATAAATACATAACATTAACTAATAAAAATCATTTATTATATGTTTACAAAAATCAATTACTTAAAATATACATTTTTTAAGTTCATTGTTGACACTCTTTTTGAATTGTTAAAATGTTTTATTTCATGTTCACACAAATTACGTATCTATCGTATTTTTATGGTTTTATATAGGGGTGCAAACGAGCCGAGATTTTATCAAGCTATTCGAGCTCGAGCTCAAGCTCAACTCGATCGAGCCGAGCTTTTATCGAGCCCAAGCCCGAGCTCGAGCCCAATAGTATGGCTCGAAACATATAATGAGCCGAGCTCGAGCTTTTGATAGCTTGGCTCGAGCCCTTATCGAGCTTTTCGAGCCTTAGTATAAATACATTTTTATATAAGTAAGAAAACGTTCATTGAAGTATTAGCCTTATTATAAAGAGTAACTATATAAAAACTTATATAATTTATTGATAGTTGTTATCATAGTGTAGTACATACATAGAATTTGTGGTGGTGTGTAAACAATAGTGATATATTTGTTTCTTATATATAATTTCGAGCTTTTCAAGCTAAGCTCGAGCTTTGCTTGAATCCTACTCGAGCCGAGCTCAAGCTTTGAAGGTAAAAGCTCGACGAGCTATCGAGCCAAGCTCGAGCCCACTATTTATGTTTCGAGCCGAGCCCGAGCCCTGTTGAGCTCGGGCTCAGCTCGGCTCGTTTGCACCCCTAATTTTATATATACTTTAAAATTTAGACCAATTAAAACTATTCAGACAATTATATCCGATTAGGCTGATTTGGCCGATTTATCCCTTTTTTATGATTTGACCAGTGTAGTTAAAAGCGAGCGCATAAGCGAAGAAGCGAAGCGAAGCGCCCTAAAGCGCTTTAATTCCAAAGAAGCGAGGCGTTTTACTAGTGCGAGAAAAAGCGTTGTCATGCGACCAAAAAGCGACCGAAAAGCGCTCGCTTTTATGTAAAATGGCTAATTTTTTATTTTTTATCTAACTTTTAGACTTTAGGCTTTAAGTATTTGAATAAACTTCTCTTTTGTGGTCATTTTATATTAAAAATGAAGATTTTAAGTTAATCATATTTTTATTTAAAAATTGTTTTCATACTAAAAACTATTATATGCACAAAGGGTAAAAAGTTAACTGAAGCGCTCGCTTTTTTCGCTTCTCGCTTTAGGGAAAGGCATGTCGCTTTGAGGTCGCTTTCGCCTTTAACTACCTTGGATTTGACCGATTCATCCCCGATTTTTTACCCATTCTGACCAAACCGATTAATAAGGCCGATTAGTAAAAATTGTGGCGGTTAATACCCGCCAAGCAATTTATCACTAAGAAACCCGACCTAATCAGACATATACTTTGGTCCATAAACAAAATAATCAACGCACAATACTTTTCAGATATTATTCTACTTTTAAAAATATATCCAACAATATGTTCTAAGTTAAAAATACCTGCCGGTCGCCTCTTCCTTCTTTCTTATATCAGCTGTTAGAAGAACCGGTTCAGCATGTTTAGGAAGTCCTTCTTGAGCTTGAGCACTTGTTCAAGACCTGAGAGAGGGGAAGCAGGCAAATGAGCATATGTAACATGTTCCCACTCATATATTACTAATGGGGCGTAATTGGTTGAAGTTGAGAGGGGTCGATACCTGTTCAATCAATCAACTTTCGACTTCAAAGATTGGGAATTAGTCGTTGCCTCATCTAAAGCCAGAACAAGCTCTTAGTTTTCACCCTCCAACTTTTGAACTTACTCACCATATTCCAACCGAACCTTTTCAATTACTGAATTAAGGTGCTAACAGACGTTTCCTATTCTCAAAAACTTGATTTTAGTTCGTTATAGAGTTGACTTAGTGCCGACAACTCCTTAGACTTGGTACTCAGTTCTTGGGCTTGCACCTTTGCTTCTTGAAACTTAATTATCAATTCGGATTGCACCTCTTCATTAGCCTCACCCGTAAACCACGAAACATGTGATCTTATCTCTTATAGTTGAACAGCAACACAAGTAGAGCAGATATGCATCTAGTACAAAGCCAATGCTGACTTTAACAAGTAAAAAAAAGTAACAGTATTTAGAAGTACCTAACACTCCACTCACCATGTTCGCAGTTGGCTTAACCCACACCTCGTTCCGCGATATATCGTATGTTCTTTGTTACCATGAGACGGGAGCTGACTAGGAGGTAGTTGCTCTTTCGGATTAGGTGTTCCCCCTACACTCAGCCTAGTAGTTACTCCTGCACAAATTATTTTTACGTAAGATTTTCTTGATAAAGA
Organism: Glebionis coronaria; assembly: GCA_025667525.1. Taxonomy (NCBI): domain Eukaryota; kingdom Viridiplantae; phylum Streptophyta; class Magnoliopsida; order Asterales; family Asteraceae; genus Glebionis; species Glebionis coronaria. Next base: position 208,467,796 of record CM046881.1, on the reverse strand, counting down.
AACCTATAAACAAGAAGACAAATACAAACTTTTACCTTGTACATTGGGATGTTTGCCTGCAACATTATCAGAGTTAGGGAGAACCTTTCCCTGTATCGGCGGTTCAGGATCACGATCAACAAACTTCCCTCGTATCTGCTGTTGATCAGGATCTTGATCATCAAACATCCCTGGTATCTGCTATTCAAGATCTCGATAAAGAATCTTCCGCATGTCGCCAAATATGACTACACAACTGCAATAATTTCTGTCCAGGATACTATATTAATACAAGCAAGCCGGTCAAAAGCAAAGCTCTGTGACCAACCCTACCAAATCCACATACATACCAAAGACCCTATCAAACCCATGTATTCTCCACTCAGACCTGAAAATACGCCTAACTCACACAAACTATATAGGCAGTCATACTTTCAACACACTACAAATCGTTAAAAAAGCAAAAACATCTCCCCATTAATGTTACAGCTCAAAACCAATCATATACTGGCTTCTATTCTATAACCTACACTAGTTTACTCTTAACTAAGTTCTAACCAATATAGCAAACAAAACACGTCATTTCAGCAGAATTAGCAGTGGATCCGCCCCTTAAAGTGCATTGCTGTCATTGGAGTAAAAATCAACGGGTTACTATTATCAATAACCACTCCTCGAACAAATTAGCTTTTTGAGTGAGTTCTACACTTGGACTTATAAAAGCCGATACGAGCCTAGTATGGGATAGGTTCCTATCAAATTTTTCTTATACAAACACATAATCTATCGGCACTTGGTTAAAAATTACTAGAATTTAATGACCGACAACCAAACCTAACTGAAAAGATGTGATTTTTGATTATCTAGCAGCGGCTTCAGTTGAGAGATTTGGGATGAAATTGAAACTGAGATTTAAAAGCCAGAAAAGGATTCTAGTTATACAGTAAAATAAAAACTCAGAGAACTTCTTAAATAAAATAAAAAAATCAAATAATCACTGTACGACCATGTTTCAAGTACCAATCCTAAATTTATTACTCACCACCCAATACTCTGCAAAATATGTACTAGTAACTTTGAACATTTACTCTAGCTACAACTACCTCCAGGCCAGGTTACAAATTCTCATACTTTTCTAGATTTGTTAGATATTCTCATGTTGGTAAACATAATTTTGGATCCAAAACTTTAATCCTTAACATGTTCTTCATCTTGTATGTGTTCAAAACTGCATACAAAACCAACAACTTATCTTTTTAATTTATACATGCTAGTTACAGAAGAAAAAAAACTACAAAACCACCATACAGTGTCTTTTATCTGCTATTTTTCAACATCTAGTTACAGAGATGGTTTGATGATTTTGATTTGTGATTTATAAAAGAAGAAAAAACCTACAACATCCTTCCCAGACCTAATAACATGCTTAGGGTTTTTTCGTTTCTCTTTTTCAACGTATACATATTAGATCAATCTAGGGTTTCGGTTTTCCTTTTGATATATATGCTAGGGTTTTTACCTGTGTAAACACGTATTTGCTTATACACTTCATCTTCGCATATCCTCCACAACCACCAGATCCTGCCCAGATGTGTAAACACGTACGAGATTGTTTCATGTTTGAATACCTCTTTTTATTTTTCTTATCTAGGTGGCAGGTGGCAGGTGGCAGGTGGCAGGTGGCTGGTGGCTGGTGGCTGGTGGCTGGTGGCTATAGACACAGAAGGAAGAGAGGTTGTTGATTGATGGGATCGATAGTTAGTTATTAGGTTTTTTTTGTTAGTTGGGCCGTACATAATTTAGTGGGTTATATACTCCATTAGTACTGTATCACATAATCCTAAATCATTCTTGGGCTGTAGTATTTGACATAAGTAATGCTCTGGACAATGCTAGATGTCTGTACCTTTTATAAAAAGCAAGTTTAAGCTATTTTAAGAAGCTTTTTACTATTAGAAACACATTTTTGGTAGTTTAGGTATCGTGTAACATATTTTTGACAAGGCACGCCACGGTCCCGAGACGTCAAGGTAGGAAAGAGCCGTGGCTAGCTTAAGGCATATTATGATGTTATAACATTTAAGTATTGTATTTTTTTTTTTGACTTATTTTTATTGTTCATTTTTTTCGAATATTTCAAAAAAATTTGTCCTCTACAAAAAAAAATAGATAAAGAAGTTTTATCAAGATTACTACTCCGTATATGTCAACAAGTGAAGAAGAAAATACGTAATAAATGCATTTTTTTTTAAATTAGATAATTTTTTTGTCAAAGAAAAATCATTTTAAGACGAATGAGTATTACCTGAGGACAAATATGGATACTAACCACATTAATTATCATTAAACATGTCTCATTTTAAAGAGAGAATAAAAATTCTTGATTAAGTACTAATTATTATTAAATTTATAGATCAATGAAATACTAATTATCATAACTAAATATATTGTATGGTTAGTCCATATATTAGCAATATATTAGCAATGTACTCTTCATCTTTTACACATTTAGGTAATAATATCAATATATTATTATTATGGTGATTTAAACTTTATATTTTTTTGAGAAATAGGTAACATTACCGGTTCGTTACCCGATTATTATCAAAATGTGACTGACACGTCATTTTTTTTTTGACATGGATATTACACCTCTGATTTTGACTTAAGCGAGTGATGACATGTACAACACCTCAACACCTCGTTATATACTGATAAAAAAAGCACTGATAAAAAAAACACAAACACATCCTAAATAATTTCCCCCACATATGAACAAACCCTAAAAATTTTAATCGTTCAATTGAATCATAAAAACGATGAAGAAGAATCGAGGTAAGATCCAAGCCTGTAATAACCATGTTTGAAGATCTTAGATTGTATATAATGCAGAGGTTGTTTGAAATGAACAAGTTGGCCACTAACTTGGAGGATGAGTTAACTCCAACAGTTAAGAAAAGACTCAACTTTCTCAGAGAAGAGCAAAAGTAAATTGATAACTCGATATATTATTAGAAAATTTTGAATATGATTCTTACTTAACATTTTGTATGTTTCTGTAGGAATTGGGTTGTCTTTGCTAGTAAATATGATGAACTGGAGGTTAGATGTGGAGATCAAGCATTTGGTGTGAACATAACTGCAAGAACATGTGTGTGTAGATTATGGCAGCTATACCTTGTGTTCATGCAGTAGCAGGGTACTTGCACTTAACTAGGGATCCAGATGAGGGAGTTAGTCACTGGTATAGCCAAGAGATGTGGGCAAAGGCATGTCAGTATTCCATTAGGCATGTTTGTAGTACAAAGTTATGGACAAAGACTAATGAACAACCACCTTTACCCCTATTGTTAGATCCATGCCTGGCAGACCCAGAAAGAAAAGAGTGAAGGCAGCTGGTGAGAACAACTCACAAGTGAGTAGGGTTGAGAGGAGAATGAGATGCTCAAATTGTCAAGGCTTTGATCACAATAAACATAGTTGTAAGAATAAATATGTCCTAAAACAAGTGATGGTTAAGAGGGTACCAGGTAGGGGAAGAGAGCTAATATTTCAACATGCTTCAGCAATGGGTCGTGGTAGGGGATCTAGAGGTGGTAGTAGAGGGGCTGAGGGTAATGATGTAGGTGGTTTAGGGGCTGAGGGTAATGATGCAGCTTGGTTAGGGGCTGAGGGTAATAATGCAGCTGGGTTAGGGGCTGAGGGTAATGATGCAGGTGGTAGAACTGGTGGTAGAGGTGCAAGGGGTGGTGGGAGAGGGTCTATGGGTGGTGGAAAAAGGTCTAGGGGTGGTGGTAGAGGGTCTAGGGGTGGTGGTAGGGGATCTAGGGGTGGTGGTTGAACTGGTGGCATATGAAGAAGAGGTGGTGGATTTGTTAACAGAGCTCAATTCATGGTATGTTTTCTAAACATAATTGATTTATGGTCCTTTGAATAATTACTTAAACTTGTATCTTGTATGTTACAAAACATGGATGAAGACATTCACAATAACATGGACCATGAATATATGGAAGGATTATTGGATGAGCAAGAAGAACATATGCAGCATGAGGCAAAAGATACCCAATATAACATAGATCTGCAACAATTACAACAATCCTTGACAGAAGAGGATATGTATGAGAGGATGGAAACTGAAAGAGAGATGAGGAATGCAGTTTGGGAGGCTCATATGGATCCTGACAATGATTATCGAATGGCAGATATCAACACTCAGGAATCTATTGCAACTAAGAAAAATATAAAAGACCAGTCAAAGCACTCCCACTCAGGCATAGATCAGAGAGAATAAAGATGCAGAAGGGAAATTAATTCAAGTTTGATGCACAATGCACTAGATTAACAACAGATAAACCATTTGATGTTAGCCCTTAGTTAAGAACTAGTTATTTCTGAAAATTGTTAAGACATGCTTTATATTTTGGGATGTTAAGACATGATTGTGAAAAACAATGGCTGTATTCCTTTGACTGTCATTTGCAATGTTGTTTAATGTCATTTAACTTTTGTTTTCAATGTTGTCCCCTTGACTGTATTTTTGTTTTTACAAGGCATATGCACAAACACCAAGAGAACCCAAACAATTTTAAAGTCTTTAGCATTTGCATTAATAAACCAACAGAAAACAAACATAAAGTTACCATTTTCATTCATATCTTATAAGGTACACTTAGAACATTACAATTCCTAAAAGTTGACTTCATGGCTAGTGTCACAAAGACACAAATTGAAAATTGCAAATCCTACTTCATGGCGAGTGTCACAAAGAAACAGATTGCATTCCAATTAAAGTAGACTTTCAAAAAGTCAAAGATTTGAACTTTTTTCCAAGGCCATGTTCTTTTCAACCAATTCAATTTTAAGTTCTTCAATCTTTTCGAATGCCATCTTCTTTTCAACCAATTCAACTTCAAGTTCTTCAATCTTTCTTGACGGATACTTTCTTGTGCCAATTCACGCCTTTGTTGTGGATTCAAAAGATTGTACATCTCAAACAAATTCATCTGATACCAATATGATTCAAGCTCAAGATCATACCATTTCCAAAACCCATATTTCTTCCTAGGTTTATAACGATAAGGGCAAACAAGAAACCTTGACATGGATAATTAGTTGTCCATGATGTTAAAACCCTAAGGGGAGATCACATTTGCAAAGATGATCTTGACGGAAAGTGGACATGGTAGATTAGGGTTTAGATGGTGTTAGATGAAAGAGAAAGAAAATGACGGCTTGTGAATTAGGGGATTTCAATTTAATAAGGAAAAAATTCATGGGTATATTGATGGGTCGGGTATAGATTCAGAATATAATAAAGCCAAGTGGAAAATTTTAATTCATTTTAAGAAATGTAAGTTAAAAAAATACGTGGAAATTAATTATCTAGTTGGCACAATAAACCGGTAATCATACCTATAGTTTGAAAACTTGTTCGGTTTGAATCACCATAATAGTAATATATTGATATTATTACCTAGATGTGCAAAAGATGGAGAGTACATTGCTAATATATGGAGTTAACCCTATATTGTATAAAAATATGAATTTTATAAACAACGTGAGTCGTGATGTGACGACGTGACTAAGTTTTATGTTTTTCCCGGTCACGATATGTCGTTGCTTTTTTAAAGCGTGATGTAAAACGCCATAAAATATAAAAATATGTATTTGTATTATATCGAGTATGTTTGGCAAGGAGTGGTGGTGAAGACTTTTTAGAGCGGTGAAAAAGAGCATCTTGAATTTTAATGCTTGTTTAGGAAAGGGAGCGGTGAGTTTTTATTTTTTATTGATCGTTTCAAAAAGAGGGCGGTGAACATTTTGGGTTGTGATGCAACCACTCGTTTTGACAAACACACTCATAGAAATGTCGTACATAAGGAATAAAGTTTTAAAAAAACTATATTTACATTTAATCGTTTTTAGTTATATATGAAAGCACGATTTTTATCGAAATTGAATTAAAAAAGCTTTTAAGCTCACGTTTTATCGCGCCATCTCACGTTCCTTCGCCCTTTATCTCACATTAAGTCTTAAGCTCAAGCTTTGATTTATTGTGTGACGTGGAGGTCACAACTCACACATTTACGAGTCCTTAGCAGCCTCATGGCGCCCATTTATAACTAAGAAAAATATAGAAAGCAATTAGCCCGGATGTGACTCTTGACTAGACCCGTGATCTCGTGTTTATATTTTATTAAGGCTTTTACACGAATCGTAACAACAACATCAGTTAATCCTCTAAATACAAAAAGGATAAGAAAAGAATATTGGAAATGAAACACTTGTCGTATATATGCTTGTATCTTGTCACAATATTGGTTTTTGTATGCGTTTTCAACAAATACAAGATGGACAATTAAAAACTATGTATACATTAAGAACAATACTAAAATCATTGCTTATGAGTTACGATGTACCATAACTTAAGTTACCAAAAATACAATTTCTATTTGTGAAAGATAATGTTTTTTAATATATCTTTTTCTTTAGGCTGGTGGGAGTGGTAAGAAACTCATTCACTGTCACGTCAGCGCCACATCAGCTTTTTAACAAACTCACTACAACTCACCCAAACTCCCCACATGAGGTAATGACACTCACCCAAACTCACTACAACTCACCTTTCATTCTTATTTTTTATTATTTAAACACACTTCACACACAAAAAAATACCCAATAATAAACCTAACCAAAAAAATAAAATCACTCGGGCCCACAACATTACAACTCACCCAGGTGAGTTTGCCCCTTATTTTTTGCTTGGTAGGAGTAAGTCGCGCGCGACATATATGGGAGGAAATGGAGACCCACGAGCGAGTTACAAACTCACAAGTGAGAATCATCCCACTCCCACCAGCCTTATAGTATACTCCAACTATACATGCATGCATACCAAAGTTTTGAATTCTAGCCTTGTTGTTTCCTGTTGTTTATATCAATTTTTAGATAATACCTAAAACCCACTCCAACCGGTCATTTTGTACATAAAATAATACATGTGACTGGCATTGACTTGACCATTTTTGTCCACCATCAAACACTAGCTCACTGATGAACAAAAGTAGAAAATGCGTATGACATGTGCGTGTCTTTTCAAACGGTGGAATTTTACAAAACATTAGCACGGGATTGTCGAGGCAAATGGGTCAAGTGATAGGCTACTGAATCCATTTCTAAACTTTTATGTATGTATATGACTTTGGATTCAATATTTTAATCTTATTTATTTCGTTTATTAACAGCAAAATAAATTTTTTTTTTTTTTTTAGAATAGCAATTTTTACAACTCACACCAACTATCTCACAATTTCTATCTCACATGTCTCCACCGAGACTTGAAATCACAACCTTGAGGTTAGATGGCCACCCACATACCGTTAGACTAAAAGGCCTTTGGTAACAACAAAATATTTCATATATTCGGCCTAAAATTATTATACGGCAAAATAAGAATAGTTGCACTAATAAAAGAAAATATATATAAACACCATGTCATATTTCATATATGCGGCCTAAAATTATTATCTAACTATCATAATCAGACTCGAACCAAACCGGAGCGGCTAAGACAGAACCGACACAGTCCGGTACAGGTTGACTCGGTCTCCACGTTGGTCCAGTCCTATTAGACATAATCGATGGCTTTTGGTCAAACCCGACCAGACCGACCAACCCCCCTACTGAATACCGGACCGAAATTATCCCGTCCGAGTCGACAGTCCAAATAGTCACCTTTATCCGCAACATGTAAAATAAAATTACGCCGCAATATACGCAACTAAATACTTTATTTGTAAAAAAACGAAAAACTTAAGATCTAACTGGATCTCAAAAATCGGATTAATCCAAATCATTTTAACCCGTAAGGTTTAACCGACCGAACCCAATCGGGTTTCAAAACAGGTGCTACTATATAAAGGGCAGTACATCAACTCTAAATCACTTCACACCTCCTCACTTGTGTTATCTTATTTGTTTAATGATACATACGCAATATATTATTTTTATATATTTTTTGTTTTTGATTACTTACCTTACCTGATTTGAAATGTTGTCCTCTTTTCTTAGGTGATAAATTTTGGTGAATTCTTTTTAGCATTAACAAAAAGTTTAAAAATAAAAAAGACGATCTAAAAAGATTAAAGAAATATATTTAAGTTCATTTGAAAACCAAAATTTTATATAATCCAATCTTTCATACATATCTTAATCAAATGTATTGTTCGTATTTTTAACCCATAACCGAACCAAAATAATAAAAACCGACATAAATAAATAAAACCGAAAAGAATTGTTTTGATTCGGCTCAGTTTTTTTATTCAACTAGATTTTTAGTTGGTTTACCTAAAAAAATTATTCTTCGATAATTAACAAGAAAAAATTGTGTATGCACATCACGAAGTAGTTATTTTTATTTTCTTTTCAAACATAATTGACTGGAAATTATATTCTCTTTTTTATTAACTATGGTTTTAAACATATTAATTGATTGATTCTCAAGATTTTAACCCACCTTCACTTATACTTAAAGTAGACGGAGCCTTTACATAAATTTTAAACTATTATTTAAACATATCTTGTATTTACATGAGATGAGATCCTTATATAATATGCATCAAAAAAAGAAGGAAGGAAGCAATCTCAACCATTCATTCAAGTTTCATCTAATGATCTATTTTAATCTTTTTAAATTTAATTTAAAAACCCATTTTCATCCTATTTCTTAAAAATTAAATATCTCTCAAACCGTTAATCGTTATGAAAAACTAATTATACCATCGCGACGGGAATTAAGTTATCTATCTATAGATTGGCACTTCTATACACTTTCGGCAAACTTTTTTTAAAAAAATTTACGCATAAAAAATTACATGTGATTCTCGAAAAATTACATGTAATTTTCGAAAATTACGTGTAATTTTTTTGGCGAGAATTTTTAACACTGTAAATCGTTAACTTTTGTGTGAATTACATGTAATTATGTGTGAATTACATGTAATTTTTGTAATAAAATAGTTTATTAGTGTTAAATGCAAATCACATGTAATTATGTGTGAATTACATGTGATTTTTGTAATAAAGTGGTTAGTTAGTGTTGAATGAAAATTACATGTAATTTTGTGTCAATTACATGTAATTTTGCTCAAATCACATGTGATTTTATAAATAATTACATGTAATTTTGCTCAAATTACATGTGATTTTATACAAAATTACATGTAATTTTGCTTTAAATTACATGCGATTTTATAAATGATTACATGTAATTTTGCTCAAATTACATGTGATTTTATACAAAATTACATGTAATTTTTCTTAAATCACATGTGATTTTATACATATCAAACCACAAAACCTATCATATTTAGTATTTACTTAAAATTTTAAATTCTTATGATATGTTAAAAAGCTCGTGTTAATATGCCAAACAAAAACATATGTAAATCACACGTGATTTTTGTAAATCATGTTTGATTTTTCTCGAATCCTGTGTGATTTTTCTCGATAATTTAAGTAAGTGATTTTTGTAAATCAAACGTAATTTGTTCTTACGACTTGATAACATCATACCTTCCCCATATCGACCTCCGAATTCGGCTCATGGTCTCACCATACCCACCTTCTCCCTTATATATCCAACAAGGTCATACAACTTTGTTATGAACTTGTATCTCTTTGTCTTCGGGATTAAAATTTTCAGTCCACTCTTCGCCACTTACAAATTACCAATACTAGAACCATACAACTTGCACGACCATTTATATTACACGATAACAGGACAGTAGCACACAACATTACTTTTATATTCCATACTTTATCTAACCATTAATGCACACTATCATATTCACATTACCAGTACAACAATACATCATCAGCACCTAAAGCTTAACATCTAAACGCATGTTATGGGTCTGCAAAAAAGTTCGAAACAACCCATTAAATTCATCATTCAACGTGCCAGCCCCATCAGAAAAACTCTTAACCTTCATATCTATCTCTTCCACAACCCTACCTTCTGCGCCATCAACCAGTTCACGCACAATCACCACTTGTTTCGCTAAGTCATCAACCTCAAAAACCTTATGACCATTCACTTTCATCTTGTCAAATATCAAACCTTCTGCAATTCATTAAATGAGTAAAAAAAATCATTACATGTGGTAGATTGTCTTGGGACCAGGACAATGTTACTGCAACTACCAATTAAGTAACTTAACACCAAGACAAAAAGGAAAGCGCTCCGCCTTCACACCCCACCGAAACCAAACAACCATACGCCGGAAATCAAACACCCTCTCGTCGGATCAGAAGAGGATGAGACATGACACGTAGGATCGGAGAGGTTGGATCAAACTAGTCGTGGTGGGTGACGGCGTACGGTGGTGGATGACGGTGGTGGGGTAAGACGGTAGTGGTGCAACAGTGGGGGTGGTCGTGATTTGATTTGAGTGTGTGTGGGTGTGTGTTTGTTTGTAGAAGTAAGGTTAGGATAAGATTGGATGAAGTGAGATCTGAGCCGTACAATTCATTTGAAAATCAAAGGCTGAGATTCATTCCTTCGATCTTTTTTAAGTATATGTTCCTCACAGAACTTTTCTCTCCCTATGTTTTTTTCTTCTAAAAATATACATCAAAATTTCTCTCTTTTTTATAAAATCATATACGAGAAAAGTTCAACATAAACTTTTACTTTAGCATAAACTCAATCAACCAATCACAACCAACAATTTTTGTCGTATAACAAAAAAACTCGTTTTTAAAAATTAAATATCTCACAAACAGTTTATCGTTACGTAAAACAAAACATATCATCGCGACGAAAATTAAATCATCTATCTATCGAGGGGCACATGTATATGCTTTCGACGAACTTTTTTTCGATTTTTTTACGTCACGCTGACAAAGTCATATATGATTCGTCACGAATCATATATGATTTAATTTTTCTCAGACGTGACTTTAAAAAAAAGTCGAAAAAAAGTTCGTCGAAAGTCTATACATGTGCCCCTCGATAGAAAGATGATTTAATTCTTGTTACGATGGTGTATTATTTTTGTTTGACGATTTACCGTTTGTGAGATATTTAATTTTTAAAAAAGTGATGAAAAGTGTGTTTTTAAAAAAATGAGTGATTATAATTGGTTGATTGAGTATGTTGGAAATACGTTTTTCGTATAAAGAAAGTCTTGGTCACTCCAACAATATAGTTATAAGCTCGTAGTATTGTTTAAGTAATGTTTATGTTTAGCCCGACCCATGAGCATGTTCATGGGCTGGAGGCCCAAGTCCACTTAAGGACTTGGGTATATAATCCTCTTTCCACCATGGAAAGGGGTGTTGGTTGTTTTATTTTCTCTAGTAATACACATACTTTTCTCTAACTTCTCTCTCTAGTTTCTCTCTCTAGAAAAACATCAACCCTCTTGAAATACAAAGATTATCACGATTCTACAATTGGTATCAAGAGCTATGGGATGAAATATAGGTTGGTCTTTATGTTGTTCATGCTTATATAAGCATTTCGTGGGTTTTTAATCTTTTTTACCAAAGCTTCAAAAAAATTTCTCGTGTTTTTTAGTGTTCTTCATAGTCGTATACCTTCTTCATAGTGGCATTAGTGATTTGGGTATCTCGGTTTCGGGTAAAACACAAATCTTTTAGCTCAAAGTTAGGAATTTCTTTGCTTCAACTTTGCGAAATTCATCTTTCCATTGCAAATGCCTTCATCGGACTAGCACAGGTAAGTACGGCTCGATCGCAATAACCCTAGGGTTTTACTTTGCGATCACAGGTATTACGATACCCTTATTCCGACGTAGATTGCGATCGCTCATTGCGATCGTGGATTGCAACGACTTTAAGGCTTATTGAAACGTCACTCTGTCAAAATTTTATTGGCCATATTGCGATCGTGGATTCCGATAGTGTCTCATTCCGATACTTGTAGCATTGCGATACTTGTCTCATTCCGATACTAGTAGCATTGCGACAGATCTCATATTCAGACAGTGGACTCATTACGATAGAAGGGGTATTCCGACAGACCTTAGATTCCGACAGTGTACTCATTGCGATAGAAGGGGTATTCCGACAGACCTTAGATTCCGACAGTGGACATTCCGATACTTGAGACATTCCGATAGAATTTGTTTTTTTTGAGATAAAAAGTTGCATAACTTAGAGGAATTTTCTATTGTGCATTAATTTGGTAATTTTCAAAAACACACACAACAAAAAGATAACAATATCTATCATTCAACAATACAAAAACACATAACCTTATTTCATTGCTCGATCTTTGATAATCTTTATTCAAGGGATCATAAGATGAATTTAGATTCATATATGCCAACAATGACATCGCTTACCGATATTTCAATCATCTCGGGTACCGACACTCGCCCACCATTGCTCATCAAAGACTTATTGGAAGCATGACAAGGTCGCATGAAAACTTATATCATGGTTAAATCCAATGGTAGACTTATGCTTCAATCCATTAAAAAAGGTCCACTAGATTGGGGAGAAGTTATTGTCAACAATGTGACGCGGACAAGGTTGTATCATGAGTTACCGGATGCTAACAAACTCATTGCCGATGCAAAAAAAAGAGAAGTACAAGCAACTACATCAAAAACCAACATCTATACGGAATAGGGGGATGAGATTGGGTGTAATGAAAGGGCCGTTCAGACAATACTTCAAGCCCTTCCACCCGATATCTATAGAATTGTAAGTGAACACACAGTGGCAAAGGATCTTTGGGATCGATTTACTGTTTTGTTACAAGGGACTTCTCTAACTAAGCAAGAACGAGATTGTCAATTGTATGACTTGTTTGATAGGTTTACGTACATTTCATGGGAAACTCTTCACGATTACTACTGGCGTTTCACTACTTTGATGAATGATATGAACGTGTATAATCTAAGGATTGCTTAGTTTCAACTAAACACCAAGTTCTTGAACACGCTACCCCAAGAGTGGAGTCAATATGTCATCGATGTCAAGATGATTCAAGATTTGCATAAGTCAAATTTAGATCAACTCTATGCTTTCTTGCAGCAACACGAGAAGCACGTGATCCAAAAACGCATATCTCAGGGATCTTATCAAGAACCATTGGCATTAATGGCAAATCAACCAACATTGTCATATCACAACTCTCCGTTCGCTTTGGGACATCAATCTTCCTATCAACCATTGTATCAAACTCCAAGCTTCCCACAGTATTCGATCTTGCCACAACCGCCTACATCTTATCAGCAACAATACAAGCAACCAGCAACATCATCACAAGGAAACTCACTTCAGTCACCTTATGTTGCACAACAGTATTCACCTTATCAACCTCCAACAAACCCTTCCATAACCTATCAACAACATGAGGCTCCTCAACCCCATTACTCACAACATGTTAGTGTTCCTTCAAATCAGCTTGTAGCTCAATCAACACCAGCATTCTATTGTGATGATGAGATTCATGTCCCTGAGTTTAGACAAGGGGATAATCCTACTGATATACTTGCTCAAATGTCTTCTTACCTCACTCAAACATCGAACAAACGAGGTTACAGAGGACCAGCTCCAACAAACAATCAGTTGAGGAACTCTTCTAACTCTCAACAACAAGCTACAATTCAAGATGGCAGAGTAATGGCGCAACCACTTCAGGGGAGACCAAGTTCATCTAATGTTGGTGCACGGCCATCTAACATTGTTGCTACAAGGGGTAATAACACTGGCAAAATGAAGATGATCATATGTTATAATTACAAAGGGGAAGGGCACATGGCTCGACAGTGTAAACAGCCCAAGCGGAAAAGGGATAACACATGGTTTCAGGAGAAGATCTACTTGGTGAATGCTCAAGCCCAAGGACGTGAGCTCGATGAAGAAGAGTTATTCTTGCAGATCCAGGAGTTGCGGACACTGACGGTCTCACAGCAGCCATCACAAACAATGTCGCATATCAATGTGATGATCCGGATGCATACGACTCTGACTGTGATGATCTCAATACCACCAAGGCAGATCTCATGGCAAATATTTCACTTTATGGAGCTGACACAATTTCTGAGGTACCAAATACTGCCACGGATACTAGTATTGTACCTTATCAAGTTGAGCAAGTGTCTGAGTATCCGGAACAGCCTCCGGTGGTTAGTAACTCAAACGAGGAGACAAACAATGATAGCAATATCAATGCAAGTCCTCCAACTTTGAGTGAACCACAACCGGGAGCTATTACGACTACAAATTCGTTTGCTTAACCTATTTAGTTATGGTGTCGGCATCTATGCTTGGCCAAATGAATAATGCGGTCCTTGAAACCCTCAGTGTTAATCAGACTTTATCTGCCGAGCTTGCTTTGTATAAGGAAAAGGTTAAAACCTTGGAATTAACTCCAGTGACCACTACCTTAACCTATCCTGAATTTGATAGGTTTAGGAAAGTCCAAATGGATAATTTGCTAGAAATTGAGAGTCTAAGAGCAAATCTTTCAAAAGAACTTAAAGAAAAAAAGTCAGTCGTTAATAATTTTCAAAAACTACAAACGGATTTCGAAATTCTCGAGTCTAAAAGGGTTGAAACAGAAATTAAGGCGTCTCAAAAAGTTAAAAAGACTGAAATTTTGCTTTTGAAACAATACTCTGCTTCACATTTAGTACACTTGTTTCATTCTTCTTTTCAAGAATTCAATCTATCGCGTCTAATAGACCTACCACCTAACCTGGGGTATGCAAAGCAAGCATTTAACCACAACCCACGACTTTATGATGCAACAAAGTTAGGATTGGTCTTAGATCCGATTGTGTTTTCAAATGAATCTGAGAGTATGTCACTACATGAAGAGAATCGGTCAAAAGTAATTTTTACATATCCCGAGTATGATTATGCACAACTTAATGCAACGTATGCAAAAATAGATCTTAGAATTCGCTTTAATATGCAAAAGGAATTTATCCATACACCGGCTTACATGCCTACTAGAGAAAGCCTTAGTATACTTCCTACACTTGTTAATTCGGACGAACCTAAGGAAATTCCTAAGAATCTTCCACCGGTTAGTACGGTATTGCTAAGCTTGGAAGAGATTGAGCGATACCTAACCGGATTTGACAAGGTCATCCAGGAATGTACGACTTCAACGACTCAAACCGCTGGAGAATGGGCTTTCGAACACATGAAAACGATGTTTGAGAAAGAGATCGTTCCGTTTGTAAACAATATTAAAGATGGATTTTTCGATCTCACGAAAAATCTTAGTTTTGAAATGGGTGAAGTTCGCAAAGTTTTCTATGAAATGGATGAGGCTTATGAACAACATTTAATTGAGAAAGAAAAGATTTTGTCCGAATATGACCGATTCTTAGAACATATAGTGTCTCTCGAAGTGATGCAAGTTGTTACTATTGAATTTGCTTTTGTGATGACATCTGCTATGAATAAATGTGATGATGTGCATGATATATTTGTGAATATTGTTGAACCTATGAATAATGTAGATAATCATTCTTGTCATGAATCTAACGCTGAATTTTTAAAGCTTCAAGATTCTTATAACTCACTTTCAAACCGTTTTGATGAGCTTCAACAACATTGTATATCTCTTGAAATTGAAAATCAATCTAAAAATGAAACTCTTTCGAAAACAAATGATTGTGAAAACTCCGTTGAGACGAGTGACAAGATGATTCAGGTGGTTCAGGCATTAGAGGAAGAAATTATGAGACTTAAGAGATAAACCGTAGCAGAGAAATTGGAACTAGAGGCTGCAAAGATTAAAAATCATGCCCTAGAAGATAGATTTACTTCTATGCTAGGGGAGTTTGATAAAGCAAAGCAGGGTTTTTCACAAATTTATGGTTCGTTAGAAGATCGCTTCGCTATTAATGCGGCAGAGCAAAAGTCACTCGTTGACCAACTGAACCATAAGTGTGAGGAAATCTCTGACTTAAATATTCAACTCATAGACAAAAACATGGTTTTGGCTGAATTAAAGGAGACACTTTAACTCAAAGGACAAGAAGTTGTTGATAATCCAGCTACAATCTTTGCCCCGACCTCGAGTGCTCCAAAAACCAACAAGGTGGTGATCACTAAGAACCCGTACAATAAGAATAATCCACTATCATATAAGTTATATTGGGAGCATGCAGTTAAGTACACGGATCTTGCTAGGGAAGTGGTAGATGATCTTTATGAACTTGATCCTAGGAATAGTGAATATTACCATGCTCAGGCTTACATTGAGAGGGTACAACAATGCTTAGAGCACTTAAAGTACATAGGACAACCGGGTTTTGCACCACTTACACAACAAACCACCACCATTGCCATGACTCCATTCAATAAGACTCTAGGATCTAAGCCTATATTAAACACACCCATCAAGGCTAAATCAAAATCTGTAACTAATGTTCCCTTGGCTTCTACAGGAGTAATTATATCTACTAAGGATAAAGGATCTCAAGACAAGAAAGATAGGATCAAGCCTTCCACTAGTAGGACTGCTAAGAAGAAAGTAGAAGTTCACCCTAGGAATGTTATTTTAGTTTCAAATAAAAAGAATCATGTATCTAAGACAAAAGGATCTACCTCTGTGCAGAAGCCTAAGCAAAATGTGAATTCGAATTTGCGATGTTGGAATTGTAATGAATGCATGTTTTCTCAGCGTCATGATTCATGCCTTGTTGATCACGTGAATGAAATGTATGCAATTAGGAACAATCTTGAATGGATTCTAATTGGGAAGAAATTCACCCAAGTTGGTTGGCAATGGAAACCCACTAGTAGGACCTTCACTGCTAATGGAACTACGTGCCCTTTAACTAAGATCACATCCACGAAAGTTAGGTCTCAGCGTCCTTTAAATAGGAACACTAGCACTAAGAAATGGAAAAAGCGCCCTTTAACTAGGTCTGCATCCACTATTGTGCCTACCAATGAAGAAATACCTAAGGCTTTTAGACAACTAGAATCTAAACCAGCATCTAGGAAGCAAATCTTGAAGCCTAAGAATTCTTCGGTTAGCAAATCTAAGATAAATATATCTGTACCTGCTAACACAGAGGAACTACTAGATTCTGATACATCATCTTTGTCTAGTGATATTTTCAGGTGGTCCAAATCATCCTCTGGTACTTGGACTCTGGATGCTCAAAGCATATGACCGGAGACCGCTCGATGCTCAGAAATTTCGTCAGCAAGTTTCTAGGAACGGTGAAATTCGGTAACGATCATATTGCGAAGATCATGGGTTACGGTGAATATCAAATTGGGAATGTTACGATTTCAAGGGTATATTATGTGGAGGGACTTGGTCATAATTTATTTTCAGTAGGACAATTTTGTGATTCAAACCTTGAGGTGGCTTTTCGACAACATAATTGCTTTATTCGCGATCTTGCCAGAAATGATTTGTTAAAAGGCTCTCGAGGGGATAATCTATACACACTGTCCATTCGAAACATGATGGTCGCCTCTCCTGTTTGCCTTCTCTCCAAAGCATCTAAGACCAAGTCATGGTTGTGGCATCGCCGATTATCTCATCTTAACTTTGATGCTATTAACCATTTGGCTAAAAACGAACTTGTTCGTGGTCTTCCAAAACTTAAGTTCGACAAGGATCATTTATGTTCCGCGTGTTCTTTGGGGAAAAGCACCAAGAAATCATACAAACCTAAAGCTGAAGACACCAACCAAGAACCACTGTATCTTTTGCACATGGACCTTTGCGGGCCAATGCGTACGGTTAGTGTGAGGGGTAGAAAATACATCCTCGTCATGGTGAATTATTTCTCAAGGTTTACATGGGTAAAGTTTTTAGTATCCAAGGATCAAGCACCAAATTATATTATTACTTTCTTAAAGATGATCCAAGTACGTCTTAATGCCAATGTTCGCCGCATTCACACTGATAATGGAACTGAGTTCGTTAATCAAACTCTACGAGATTATTATGAAAAGGTCGGTATTTCACATGAAACTTCTGTTGCTCGCACTCCACAACAAAACGATGTCGTGGAAAGACGTAACCGTACACTAATGGAAGCTGTTAGAACTATGTCGATTTATGCGAATACTCCTTTATTCTTATGGGCTGAAGCAGTGGCAACCGCATGTTATACCCAAAACCGCTCCATCATTCATAAACGCCATGGTAAAACTCCATATGAGCTACTTCATAGACATAAACCTGATATTTCATTTCTTCATGTGTTTGGTGCATTGTGTTTCCAAATACTAATAGTGAGAATTTGGGCAAACTTCAACCGAAGGCTGATATTGGAATTTTCATTGGTTACTCACCCGCAAAGAAAGCTTACCGAATTTATAACCGTCGTCTTGGCAAGATAGTAGAAACTTTGGATGCCGATTTTGATGAGCTGACAGCGATGGCTTCTGAGCAACACAGCTCTGAACCCGTTGATGAGACTGCTTTTATACATGGTCTCATCGTCCAAATCGGGCTTAAAATGCATTAAATATCATAAAATATGCCAAATATATGCTCGTGTTTGTTACTTGTGTATTTTTAGGTACAGATATTGAGGAAATGGCAAAAGATCACAAGAATCATTCAAAAACGAACACGGGAAACAAAGTCGCACAATGAACCGGGCCCAAGTTTGGATTTTGCAAAAATACCCTTGAAGAATTGAAGATTGGCAAATTTAGTCCCTCATCTTTGAAGAACTTGTCACAATTGACCCTCCAAATATCAATTGTACAAGTATGGTCCTTATTGTTTGAAGATATTACAAGACCAGTCCCTGGAATATGAAGAATATACATTTAATACCCTTGGATAAAGTTTTGTAAGCCTTTGTGCCAGAAATGACAACTTGGCAAAAGTTGATAAGTGCAAAATGAGCACTGATGGGATTTATTACAAAGTGCAAAGAAAGTAAATACTTGGGGACTGTTTTTGCCAATTAACCAAACTATCCCACCCAACCAAAACCTGACACCTCATCCGACCCACCCAAACAACAAATACCCTACCCATATCCTACCCAAACCCGTCCAACAAGCCCAAACCGGTTTCATTTAAAAACATGGTCAAAAGGTCAACGAACTTTTCCCACTAAACAGCTTTTTTAAAAATCTTTTTTCCCTTTTTGGATTAAAACAACCTTAATCCCCCATAAACCCTAATCCCCACCCCAGATCCCATCTCACCCAAAACAAGGGGTTTTACCCTAATTACCTCCAGTTCACTAATTCACTTTATTCTCACCAATTCCTACTCAACAAAACAAACCCACATGTCCTGTAGGACCTACCCCGACCCTCCCCTGCCAAGTCGTTTTCACCCAAAAACCCACACCCGACCATTTGAGCGAATGTGATCACTCTACTTGGTCCCCAAGACTCATCCAACGTCCAAGAATCAAGATTCCAAGCTGTCAAGTCACATGGGACGTTTTTGACCCAAAAATCAGTCAAATCTTCAAGGGCTTTTTAGGCATTTCATTAACTAGGGTTTTAGTATTCTAGAGAGTTCTTTTCAGTCTATAAAAGGAGAATGAGCATGTTCATATCCCTTTGTTCCAGTTTTCTAGCTAAAACCCTTGTAATTCCTTTTTTAAATTTAATGAAGTTTGGTGTTTGTTAAATGCAAGTGTAATTCCTTTTATTAAGTTTAAAAAGTTGTGTGTTGTGTTAAGTGCTAGAATTCTGAGTTCCATTTCAATTGTTTAACACTTTGAGTGTTTAATGTTTCAAAAAGGTTTTTAAGATAAATTTTTCAAGTTTCAGAAAATCCAAGAATTGTGAAGTGAAAGTGGATCAATTTTTTTGGATTTTGTGACTTGTTTTGAGAAGAGTTAAAGGTTTGAAGGATTTTTGAAAAGGTTTAAGAGGTTTTCAGAAAATCAGAAAAGTGTGTATTTTCTTTGTGTTCTTGTCTGATTTTTGCAGGTTATTGGAGAGTGTTGTTGTTGATTAAGTTCTGCATAGACCCGGGTCTATAAGGAGGTGGATTAACATCCACAAAGAGCCTTGGATGTAGGGCTCCAAGGTAAAAAGTCTTACCTTTTTCAAGTTTCTGTTTTAAAGGTGATTTGGGTGAAAATTGCATGAGAAGTGTTATTTGTTTGTTTAAACTGTTTAAGTTGAGTGCATTAGGTGTTATATGCATGTTGTGAGTGATCAAGGTCAATTTGGTTTGCATTTTAACACAATTGGTTTGAAAAAAGTTGGATATCATTTTTAAAGGGGTGTTTGGATCTGCTTTTTAATTGATATTTTTGAGAGATTTAGAGTTTAAAAATGTGTTAGAGTGATTCATTAGGATTGTTTAGGTTGTATGCTAGTTTTGTGATCAGTTGGTAAAAGTTAGAAGCTAAGTTGTGTGTTAAAAAGTGATATGTATAGCTTAAAAACTGCTTAGCCAATTTCTGCTTGTTTACTTGCTAAATTGGTGCTTGGATCTTGTAAGCTGCTAGATAAGTGGTTGATTTAGGTTTGCAGTTCAATTGTATGCTAGTTTGTGAGATTGTGTGCAAATATTTGGACTTGGAAACTCATTGGTGTGCATATAGATTGGCAAAATCCCACCAGACCTTGAAACTTGTTACAGCAACTTTCAATTGCCTTTGTGTGCTTTGTTTATGTGATTTGGTGTTAGTGCTTGACTGATTTGTGCTTTTGTTGACTCCTTGTGCTCCAAAGAGCACAAGGGTGCCCTTTGGTCCATAACAAACATCACCAAATACTCACTCCAAGCTCCTCTTGGTTTCCCAATTGCACAAGCAAAGCTACACTTGTTCATCAGAAACTAGTGCAGACCTGGCCACGTTTTGGTCATTATATAGCTTAAATCTTGGTCAAATTTGATTGTGTTTTTGTTTTACAGCTTTACAAGTTACTAGATTAAGTTTTAAAAAGAAAAAAAAAAAAAGTTTTATAAAAACTACACCCGCACTGGACTCGAACCCCCGACCTGCAGCTCAGGAGTAAGGGGTTCTACCAGTGATCTAGATGAGTTCTTATGTTAACCTTTCATTTCATTAGTTATTTAAGGTAACTTTGGTTTTGGCTTATATTAATAAGCCGTAGCTTATTTCTTTTATTTTGGGCTTATTTAATAAGCGAATTTGGTTCCTTTCATTTTTCCTAGGGTTATATTAGGGTATAAGATTTTTCTTGCCAGTTTTCACATTTTTCCTTTTCTTTAATTATTTTTTATACATTTTTCTTTTCCCGTTTTTGTTAATTCATTAAAAAATAGAAAAAAGTGTTTTAATTTTTAGGAAAAATAATTTTTAGCTTTTAAATAATCTTTTTGAGGTTTACATCTAATTTTAGTTTCAAAACTTTATATTTTAATTTTATATTATTTTAAGGTTTTTATTAAACTTTAATAATTTTTATAAAATTATAAAAAAGGGTTTAGGAACTTTAATTTGCATTTTTCTCTTAGTTAGATTATTTTAAGATTTTATAAATTTTTTAGAATTAATTTTATAAACTTTTTATTTTTCTTATTATTTTAATATTATTTTATTATTAAAAATAAAAAGTTTTATTTTTATTTCTTTTTCATTTTTCTTAAGTTCATTAGCATTAATTAGGACTTTTACCATTTTTAGAATATTTTTATAGCTTTTAGTTTTATTTCTATAATTATTTTAAGTTTAATTAGTTTTAAATAGATTTTAATAGTTTTTAGGAGTTTAAAAATAGTTTAATTTGGTTTTAAAAATTTTAAAAATAGTTTTTAGCTTAATTAGGTCATTTTTGAGGTTTACAAACTATTAAATCTTGTTTAGGGCTTTTTAATATTTAAAAGTGATTTTTAGGGCTTTAATTAGCATTAAAAAGTCATTATTAAATTAATTAAAAGGTTTTAGCAAGTTTGGATTTTTTTGTGAACTCTTAGAATTTTATTGTGGATTTTTAGTAATTCTTAGGAATTTTTAGGTTCAAATTTTTTATTTTGTCCTTTTTACGACTTTACGTTTACGTCTTTTTCGTCATAGTTTAATACGTTTTCGTAACCGTCATTTCTTTCCTTTCTCATTTCTTTTCTTCTTGTTAATAATAAAAAACAAATCAATCAAATCAATTCTTAACACAACACACTAGCCTCCTCGAGAGAACGAACTCACTTCATTGGGTCATAACTTGTGGTTTTCCTAAACTACTCGTTAATACTTACCACATTTACGTTCTTTTTCCTAAAAGACGTATTTCTACAACTATCATTTTGGCGCCGCTGCCGGGGAGGCGTGTTGTGTTTTGATTGAACCATTGTTGTTTTCTATATTAGCCATAATAGTAATTGTATTAATAGCACTCTATTAATACGTATTATCGTTTTTCGGTTTTGTGTGAATATTATTACTATATAGTATACGTAGAACAATAAATACACAAGTACTCCAAATACGTGAGCAATCACAACCTTGACTTGGGAGGTCATTACCCAATCATTGTATTCGAATCTCAAACCAAAGAAAAAGGCAAAAATAGATAAATACTTTCGTGAAGCTTAATCTTGATAATACAAACTATAAGGTGGGTATAAGGCGGTTGTATTTCACGACCTAAAGGAAAAAGGCTCTTAAGTGCTTCGCGCCGCCTCGTTTCCTCCGCTTGCTTGTGCGTATTTGATTTTGAGAGTGAATCGAGGGTTTTGCCGCCCAAAGTATTATTACATATCATATATATTTTCTTGGTTTCATTTGATTAAACCCTCTTGAACGATTTGGTGTTCCACCATCGTTCTAAAGTCATCGAAGGCGTTCACTCCACGTGATCGTTTTCATTCCTTGAGGCCTTTTTAATCAAGAGATTTGATTGAGGAGGAGATTTGTGGACTCATTGTCTACTTAATATATTCACCAATTTCCAAAAAGGTTAATACAATCAAAAACCACAAAAAAAAAATTGAAAAACACAAAATACCAAAAAGAATCTTCTTTGCTCGTCTCCACGTTGTACGTGACGTTTATGCTCACTCGTAATCAAGCAAAACGTGCACGTAAACGAAAGAACAAAACTCCCACTCCAACTCATTCTAGTGAGGAGTCTCCTATTGACGAACCCATTGTACGAGAAGAACCAACCATGGCGAATCGAACTATGATGGAGTTACTTCAAGCACCCACCGAGGGTTATGGAGAAGCTATTGTGATTCCCGCAATCCTTGCGGAGAATTTTGAGGTGAAAACGGGTTTGTTGTCGATGATCCAAAACAACAAATTCCGTGGTGATGAGAAGGACAATCCCCACAACCATATCCGCCAATTTAATCGTCTTACCGCCACTTGCAAATTTAAGGATGTCTCGAATGACTCGATTAAGATGATGCTTTTTCCGTATTCCTTAGTGGGGCCCGCTAAAATTTGGTTAGAGAAAGAGCCACCCAATTCTATATTGACGTGGAAGGATCTCGTTTCAAAGTTTGTGAACCAATTTTTTCCGCCCTCTAAGACTACGGTTGAAAAATGAGATTTCTAAATTTTCACAAGAATCAAATGAAAGTTTTTCTACGGCTTGGAATAGGTTTAAGGAGATGTTACATGAATGTCCTCATCACGGTTTTTCCGATTTACACCAAATCGACACGTTTTACAATGGACTTAACGATCATGAAAGAGATTATTTAAATGCCGCCGCGGGTGGTAATTTTTTGTGTAAAACGGTTGAAGAAGCTTTGGTCATAATCGAGAATAGGTCTAAGGTTTATAGCCCTCGTCACACACCGAGTGTTGCCAAAAGGGGTTCATCATCGTCTCAAAGTATCAATGCATTACATGATGAAGCAAATGAAGAAAACCGATTTTTCGATAGATTTGCTAACCTTATGTCCCATTGGAAGGCTCAAGAAGCTTCCAATTCCGCTTCGGTTAAAGCGGTTTCTAAAAGTTGTTTGTCGTGTGGGGGAGCTCATGATCTTTCCGAGTGCATTACCGCGGATGGTAACACTTCGAATGCTTTTGTAGCCACGGGAACTTATAACCAAATCGGTCAAGGTTCTCGTTCAAATCAAGCTCCACCAAATCAAAATGCTAATAATTATCGCAACAACAACCAAGGTGGAAATTACCAAGGAAATCAAAGGAATTATAACAAAGGTAATTACCAAAGTGGAAATGGGCAAATTTCAAACCAAAACCAAAACCGTGATTTTCAAAACAATGCCCAAGGTTTTCAAAACGATCACACCAAAAATCTTCAAGGAGAGTTTTTGAGTTATGCTAAGGCTAATGATGCTAAGTTTGACAACATGCAACGTGAAATGGTTAGCTTAAGGTCCGAGTTGAAAAACGAGCTTAAAAACGAACTTGCTAATGAACTTAAAACTCATGCTAATAAAATGGAAGGAAATGTCACACGACTCCAACAAAATCAACAAAAAATGGAGCAAGGTCAACATGAGATTAAGCAAGAGTTGTTAAAAGCGGATGCTAGGCAATCTAAGTTTGAAGACCGTATGGCTAAAATGTTTGAAGCTATCATGTGTAAGCCCTCTTCTTCGGGTGGTCTTCCTAGTGATACCATTGTAAACCCGAAAGGAGAATTGAAGGTTGTTGCCACTCGTAGTGGTAAAACTTTCAAAGAACCCATTTCTCGTCCAAGTACTTCTATGGAGAAGGAAAAAGAGAAAGAACCCGAGGTTGTGGTTGAAAAGGAGCAAATTACAAGCCCACGAAGTACCGCTCATACCACACCAACGGTTGAACCAATACCAATCATGGAACCCGAGATTCCAAGGCCGATGCCTATGCCTAATTTGCCCCAACCCACACCACCTTTACCCTACCCATCAAGACGAGATAAGGAAAAGGCACAAGAACGAAATAATTATCAATTTGAACTTTTTATGAAAATGTCTCGTGACTTGCATTTTAATATAAGTTTTGCCGACGCCTTAGTCATGATGCCTCGATTTGCCGCGAACTTCAAAAGTATGTTGAATAACAAAGAGAAATTGCAAAAATCGTCTAGTTGTTCTTCGGTTTTTCTAAGCCGCATACCTCAAAAAGTCGGTGATCCTGGAAAGTTTTTAATCCCATGTGCTATCCAAGACATGGAAGAATGCTACGCCTTGGCCGATCTTGGTGCTAGTATTAATTTGATGCCTCTTGAGATTTTTAAATCGCTCAATCTTCCAAATCTCACTCCTTCAAGAATGTCAATCGAGATGGCCGATCATTCTACGATTCTAGCTTGTGGAGTTGTCGAGGACGTCTTTGTGAAAGTTGGAAAGTTCTACTATCCTGTAGACTTCATTGTTGTTGATATTCCCATCGATCCTAAAGTTCCGTTAATTTTAGGTCGATCTTTTTTGGATACCTCGAGAGCACTTATCGATGTGCATGCAAGAAAAATCACTCTTCGTTTCAATGAGGAAGAACTCGTCATTAATGCAACCCAAAACTCCACTCTTTCTCATGTTTATTCGATCACATCTTTGTACATTGTCAATCCCATCAAAAGCATTTGCAAAAAGATTTCAAATAGAGTTTTAGGAGTTGTTGAGAAAAATGAAGTTCCGTCCCTTCCGCCGATGGAGGTTAAGAGTGTTAAGCCTATAATTCCAATCTCGAGTGATTCTTCGGATGATGAATACGTTGATCCCAATGGGGAGGTTTTCTTTGTTGACAAAAGATTTGAAAACTTGCCACCACCTAAACCAAAAAGATTTCAAAATGTGAGAATTTTTAGTGTGACTAACATTGCTTTAGATACACCAAATATTTTTGACATAATCAAATCGGGTTTTCACAAAGAGAATATAAAAGATGAAAAAGGAAAAGGTTTTGAATTAAATTTAAAAGATTTTTCTACAATTCTAACTCCGTCATCACCGCGTTTATTGAGTACTACAAGCTCGTCTTCTCCTTTTGACGATGCTTTGTGTGGACTTAGTGTGAGGGAAGCCCCATATGTTTCCTCCCCTTTCTCCACCGAGGACGAGATATTTGATCCTGGAATTGCTTATATAGGGAAATCTCGGTCTTCCACCGATGCAATAAATGGAAAATCTTTTCATTTGATTGGTGCGAGTCTACCTCGAGTAGCTCAATGTTTTGACTTACCCATTGTCCCACCCTTCTATTTCTTCTCTCCTATTTTCTTCTATCCCATTGGGATTTGTGTTGGAGTAGTGTTGTTTCGTCTTTCATCCGAAAACGAGGACGCTATCTTTGACCCCGGTATACGTTTATCGATTTTTTAAAGTACTCCACGTGCTTTTGGGCCTTGTTTATCATGTAAGCCCCACCAAAAATTGACCACACCATGATTATCCCTAAATGATCACATTTATGGGGATTCGAGTCGAGCTTTTGACTCGGTTATCAAAAACAAGGTGCCTCGTGGGGGAGACCCATGCTTATCCATGTACATATTGTTGCTTTTTAGATTAACCTAATGAGGGGATTTGTGCCCTTCCAACCTTTGTTCCGTGATTGTTTGTGCATTGTGGTTTTTAGATCATGATCTTCACGATTGGAGCCTCTCGTGTTCGTTTCATGGGAGCACTCGATCGTTTGCTTTGGAGGCCTTTCCCAATATCCATATGATATATCCTTTTATGTTCTAACCTTAGGTTTATAGCACACTTCATAAACGGCTATTACTTATTGGTTACACCCTTCCATGCTAGATTAGGCATTCGACTACGTCTCTAGTATGGGGGTGTTTGCACCCCTAGACTCGAAACATTGAGGACAATGTTTAACTTTAGTATGGGGGGGTGAATAGATACTTGCCTTGCCAAACCTTCACGCTTTCCAAAGTTTATCGTTTTGTTGCAAAATAAGGCTAAAAATGGCCAAATTTTAAAATTTTTCTCATGTTCTATAAGTGTTTGAAGACACGAATGTAGGTTTTCCGATGGCGAGAATAAGAGTAATTTTTGACTCGACCGTGCGTGTTGAGCACTTAGCTTCGATTCCTTAACTTTTTAGGCTAAGTCTCTTAAATGAGGACGAGAAATGATAGAGTTAATTATAAGTTACTATGCTAAACGTAGAGTACTCGTATTCTTTCAAAAACTCATGTGTTCTCGTTGTTTGCTTATTCTCCCTTCGCATGTAAATATTTTTTGCTTAATAAATATTGACTTAGCGGTTTAGTTTTGATTGTTGGGTTTCTAGTCTTTTCTAGTAGCTTTCGTGTAATCAAATTAGGAAGACATTAAGGTATCGCCAGCGTCACAGTTTTGAAGTATTGGCAACCCGAATAATCGAAAGCTTCACCTAATAATAAGATTTCAAGTGCTCACCTAAATCTAGCAAACAATTTAAAGCCCCACAAGGCCTAAAATCTATGCAAAATTGAAAGTGAATCAAGCCTTAATCTTCGAAGCTTTAAAGATCCAAAATTCGCTTTAGCGTGAGGATATACGTCTTTGGCTAATAAAACCACCGATGAGGCGGATAATAAAAGGCAAGGCAAGACCGAAGTCATAATAAAAGCTTCATGGCGAAGTTGAATAAAAGATGGAGGTAAACCAAAGATAATAAGGTCCTTCCGTTAGGGGGCGTATAAAAGTCTTGGTAATAAGTCTCATGTTCAAAACCGTTATAAAACCGTGTTTATCGATTCTTCTTGTCAACTTAATTTTTTAACGTCGTTGTCTATTAGGAGGGGTTATTGATTTGATGGTCTTAGTTACACCGTTAGGACTCTATTTTTAGACCTAAATCTCTATTATCGCATAAGTCAATAATGTATCCTCGTGATCATTAAGACATAATAAAATATAAGAGATACAACTTAGGAATAATGGGAGAATAAGTACGTGATTAGGGCATATGAGTAGTGTTAGCATTACTAACTTATAATGACAATGATCTCGTTGCACGCTTGGCATGGAATTAAGGTGAAAATCGAGGACGATGAAATTATTTCTAACGAAGCATTCACATGTTCTTATTCTATGAACCTAAACGTCCCATTTTGCGATGAAAATCATACATTATGTCTAAAACACAAGTAGTAGTAATAGTGTAGTGTAGCTAGTTTATCATTTCAATAAATGGAATAAAATTAAATTTTGGAGATGCTTTGATACTTTATTCTAGCATTGCGTGAGAGCACGACAATGGTTTAGTATGGGGGAGTGATGAGACTGCTTTTATACATGGTCTCATCGTCCAAATCGGGCTTAAAATGCATTAAATATCATAAAATATGCCAAATATATGCTCGTGTTTGTTACTTGTGTATTTTTAGGTACAGATATTGAGGAAATGGCAAAAGATCACAAGAATCATTCAAAAACGAACACGGGAAATAAAGTCGCACAATGAATCGGGCCCAAGTTTGGATTTTGCAAAAATACCCTTGAAGAATTGAAGATTGGCAAATTTAGTCCCTCATCTTTGAAGAACTTGTCACAATTGACCCTCCAAATATCAATTGTACAAGTATGGTCCTTATTGTTTGAAGATATTACAAGACCAGTCCCTGGAATATGAAGAATATACATTTAATACCCTTGGATAAAGTTTTGTAAGCCTTTGTGCCAGAAATGACAACTTGGCAAAAGTTGATAAGTGCAAAATGAGCACTGATGGGATTTATTACAAAGTGCAAAGAAAGTAAATACTTGGGGACTGTTTTTGCCAATTAACCAAACTATCCCACCCAACCAAAACCTGACACCTCATCCGACCCACCCAAACAACAAATACCCTACCCATATCCTACCCAAACCCGTCCAACAAGCCCAAACCGGTTTCATTTAAAAACATGGTCAAAAGGTCAACGAACTTTTCCCACTAAACAGCTTTTTTAAAAATCTTTTTTCCCTTTTTGGATTAAAACAACCTTAATCCCCCATAAAACCTAATCCCCACCCCAGATCCCATCTCACCCAAAACAAGGGGTTTTACCCTAATTACCTCCAGTTCACTAATTCACTTTATTCTCACCAATTCCCACTCAACAAAACAAACCCACATGTCCTGTAGGACCTACCCCGACCCTCCCCTGCCAAGTCGTTTTCACCTAAAAACCCACACCCGACCATTTAAGCGAATGTGATCACTCTACTTGGTCCCCAAGACTCATCCAACGTCCAAGAATCAAGATTCCAAGCTGTCAAGTCACATGGGACGTTTTTGACCCAAAAATCAGTCAAATCTTCAAGGGCTTTTTAGGCATTTCATTAACTAGGGTTTTAGTATTCTAGAGAGTTC
This sequence comes from Glebionis coronaria, assembly GCA_025667525.1. Taxonomy (NCBI): domain Eukaryota; kingdom Viridiplantae; phylum Streptophyta; class Magnoliopsida; order Asterales; family Asteraceae; genus Glebionis; species Glebionis coronaria. Next base: position 208,438,640 of record CM046881.1, on the reverse strand, counting down.
TTTTCAGTCTATAAAAGGAGAATGAGCATGTTCATATCCCTTTGTTCCAGTTTTCTAGCTAAAACCCTTGTAATTCCTTTTTTAAATTTAATGAAGTTTGGTGTTTGTTAAATGCAAGTGTAATTCCTTTTATTAAGTTTAAAAAGTTGTGTGTTGTGTTAAGTGCTAGAATTCTGAGTTCCATTTCAATTGTTTAACACTTTGAGTGTTTAATGTTTCAAAAAGGTTTTTAAGATAAATTTTTCAAGTTTCAGAAAATCCAAGAATTGTGAAGTGAAAGTGGATCAATTTTTTTGGATTTTGTGACTTGTTTTGAGAAGAGTTAAAGGTTTGAAGGATTTTTGAAAAGGTTTAAGAGGTTTTCAGAAAATCAGAAAAGTGTGTATTTTCTTTGTGTTCTTGTCTGATTTTTGCAGGTTATTGGAGAGTGTTGTTGTTGATTAAGTTCTGCATAGACCCGGGTCTATAAGGAGGTGGATTAACATCCACAAAGAGCCTTGGATGTAGGGCTCTAAGGTAAAAAGTCTTACCTTTTTCAAGTTTCTGTTTTAAAGGTGATTTGGGTGAAAATTGCATGAGAAGTGTTATTTGTTTGTTTAAACTGTTTAAGTTGAGTGCATTAGGTGTTATATGCATGTTGTGAGTGATCAAGGTCAATTTGGTTTGCATTTTAACACAATTGGTTTGAAAAAAGTTGGATATCATTTTTAAAGGGGTGTTTGGATCTGCTTTTTAATTGATATTTTTGAGAGATTTAGAGTTTAAAAATGTGTTAGAGTGATTCATTAGGATTGTTTAGGTTGTATGCTAGTTTTGTGATCAGTTGGTAAAAGTTAGAAGCTAAGTTGTGTGTTAAAAAGTGATATGTATAGCTTAAAAACTGCTTAGCCAGTTTCTGCTTGTTTACTTGCTAAATTGGTGCTTGGATCTTGTAAGCTGCTAGATAAGTGGTTGATTTAGGTTTGCAGTTCAATTGTATGCTAGTTTGTGAGATTGTGTGTAAATATTTGGACTTGGAAACTCATTGGTGTGCATATAGATTGGCAAAATCCCACCAGACCTTGAAACTTGTTACAACAACTTTCAATTGCCTTTGTGTGCTTTGTTTATGTGATTTGGTGTTAGTGCTTGACTGATTTGTGCTTTTGTTGACTCCTTGTGCTCCAAAGAGCACAAGGGTGCCCTTTGGTCCATAACAAACATCACCAAATACTCACTCCAAGCTCCTCTTGGTTTCCCAATTGCACAAGCAAAGCTACACTTGTTCATCAGAAACTAGTGCAGACCTGGCCACGTTTTGGTCATTATATAGCTTAAATCTTGGTCAAATTTGATTGTGTTTTTGTTTTACAGCTTTACAAGTTACTAGATTAAGTTTTAAAAAGAAAAAAAAAAGAAAAGTTTTATAAAAACTACACCCGCACTGGACTCGAACCCCGACCTGCAGCTCAGGAGTAAGGGGTTCTACCAGTGATCTAGATGAGTTCTTATGTTAACCTTTCATTTCATTAGTTATTTAAGGTAACTTTGGTTTTGGCTTATATTAATAAGCCGTAGCTTATTTCTTTTATTTTGGGCTTATTTAATAAGCGAATTTGGTTCCTTTCATTTTTCCTAGGGTTATATTAGGGTATAAGATTTTTCTTGCCAGTTTTCACATTTTTCCTTTTCTTTAATTATTTTTTATACATTTTTCTTTTCCCGTTTTTGTTAATTCATTAAAAAATAGAAAAAAGTGTTTTAATTTTTAGGAAAAATAATTTTTAGCTTTTAAATAATCTTTTTGAGGTTTACATCTAATTTTAGTTTCAAAAACTTTAATTTTTAATTTTATATTATTTTAAGGTTTTTATTAAACTTTAATAATTTTTATAAAATTATAAAAAAGGGTTTAGGAACTTTAATTTGCATTTTTCTCTTAGTTAGATTATTTTAAGATTTTAGAAATTTTTTAGAATTAATTTTATAAACTTTTTATTTTTCTTGTTATTTTAATATTATTTTATTATTAAAAATAAAAAGTTTTATTTTTATTTCTTTTTCATTTTTCTTAAGTTCATTAGCATTAATTAGGACTTTTACCATTTTTAGAATATTTTTATAGCTTTTAGTTTTATTTCTATAATTATTTTAAGTTTAATTAGTTTTAAATAGATTTTAATAGTTTTTAGGAGTTTAAAAATAGTTTAATTTGGTTTTAAAATTTTTAAAAATAGTTTTTAGCTTAATTAGGTCATTTTTGAGGTTTACAAACTATTAAATCTTGTTTAGGGCTTTTTAATATTTAAAAGTGATTTTTAGGGCTTTAATTAGCATTAAAAAGTCATTATTAAATTAATTAAAAGGTTTTAGCAAGTTTGGATTTTTTTGTAAACTCTTAGAATTTTATTGTGGATTTTTAGTAATTTTTAGGAATTTTTAGGTTAAAATTTTTTATTTTGTCCTTTTTACGACTTTACGTTTACGTCTTTTTCGTCATAGTTTAATACGTTTTCGTAACTGTCATTTCTTTCCTTTCTCATTTCTTTTCTTCTTGTTAATAATCAAAAACAAATCAATCAAATCAATTCTTAACACAACACACTAGCCTCCTCGAGAGAACGAACTCACTTCATTGGGTCATAACTTGTGGTTTTCCTAAACTACTCGTTAATACTTACCACATTTACGTTCTTTTTCCTAAAAGACGTATTTCTACAACTATCACCCGTGCTTCATGAGATGGGAACCGGTATAATTAGTTCCGGATTAACTCCCAACAATCCTACTTCTCCATCATTTACACCACCTACAAGGCCCGAGTGGGATGAGTTATTTAAACCTATGTTTGATGAATTCTTTGATCCACCTAGTAATGATTCTCCAGCGCCTGCAGCAGTAGCTCCGATTCACGAAGTTGTTGCTCAAGATAATGGAAATCAGTCCGAGACATCTACTGTCACTATTGAACCAGATGTCCCATCCCCCACCAATTCACAAACCTCACCTGAATCATCACCCCCACTCGTTCCTAATGATGTTGAAGAGGATCACTATGATCACGATTTAGAAATGGCTCACTTACAAGAGCTTCCATTCTTTGGTTCACAAATACCCGAAAACCCTAACGGTGCGTCTACCTCAGAGGAAGCTCCTGCAATCGTTCACTCTCGACCACCACAGATTGAAACTCACAACACAAAATGGACAAAGGATCACCCAATCCGCAATATTATTGGTGACATCAATCGACCAGTCTTAACACGCCACCAACTCCAAGAACATGCATTATATTGCTACTTTGATGCATTTCTTTCCGATATTGAACCTAAAAATTGGCAACAAGCCATGACACAATCATCTTGTATTGAATCCATGCAAGAGGAACTTAATGAATTTCAACGTCTTGAAGTGTGGGAATTGGTTCCTTTACCCAATAACGTTGACATCCTTACATTGTTGTGGGCATATAAGGTTAAACTCGATGAGTTAGGTGGAGTGTTAAAGAACAAAGCTAGAATGGTTGCTAGAGGTTACAAACAAGCTTTGGGTATTGATTTTGAAGAATCCTTTGCTCTTGTTACACGATTGGAGGCGATGAGACTATTCCTTGCCTATGCTGCTCACATGAACATGATCGTCTACCAAATGGATGTTAAGACGGCATTTATTAATGGTAAATTAAGGGAAGATGTCTACGTAAGCCAGCCGAATGGATTCGTCAACTCGGAGTATCCCAATCACGTGTATAAGCTCAAGAAGGCTCTTTATGGGTTAAAACAAGCTCCACGCGCGTGGTACGATCTCCTATCGTCTTATCTGATCTCGGAAGGCTTCTCCAAAGGCAAAGTGGACCCAACATTATTCATTCTCAAGGAGGATAACGACATGATACTGGTACAAATTTATGTTGACGATATAATATTTGCTGCCCCTACTCAAAGACTGTCTGACCATTTTGAGAAAATCATGTCCATACGTTTTAAGATGTCGATGATGGGAAAATTTTCTTTTTTCTTAGGGTTGCAAATTTCTCAAAATCCTAGAGGCATCTTCATTAATCAATCCAAATATGCTCTAGAATCTTTGAAAAAGTATCATTTTGAAATTGTGACCCCGTGGATACTCCAATGGTGGAGAGATCCAAGTTAGATGAGGATAGGGATGGGATTGCTGTCGATCCTAAACTTTACCGTGGAATGATCGGCACCCTTCTCTATCTGACTGCTAGCAGTTTGCAATTTGCTATATGCATGTGTGCCCGGTATCAGGCTCGCCCTACCGAAAAGCACTTACATGTTGTGAAAAGGATCTTTCGGTATCTTAAAGGAACACTTAATCGTGGTTTGTGGTATCCGAAGGATTCCTTTATTGCACTAATATCATATGCAGATGCGGATTATGCTGGGTGTCAAGATACTCGACGTAGCACTTCTGGCAGTGTGCAACTTCTTGGAGAAAGACTGATTGAAAGCGCTGCGATATCCAGTACAGAGGCTGAATACATTGCTATGTCCGGTTGTTGTGCTCAAGTTCTTTGGATGAGATCACAATTAACTGACTACGGTCTTGGATTCAAGAAAATCCCGATGTACTGTGACAACAAAAGTGCCATTGCCCTTTGCTGCAACTACGTTCAACATTCCCGGGCAAAGCACATTGATATACGCTACCACTTCATCAAAGAGCAAGTGGAAAATGGAGTGATCGAACTATATTTTGTCAGCACTGAGTATCAGCTGGCGGACATATTCACAAAGGCCTTAGATCGAGGACGTATCGAGTTTTTGATCGAAAAGCTAGGCATAAAATCATTCTCTCCAGCGACACTTAAGGAGTTGGCAGAAGAATCTGCAGAATATTGGTGGTAAATTATTCTAGAGTATCCTTTCATCGTGATCTTGTATATTATCAAAAGAAAAATACAAAAATTTAAAACCTACAAAAACCATAAAAATTATAAAATTCAGAAAATCCAAAAATATTTTTTATTTTAAATCGGCCATGTCTTTTAGTACGGTAATATTTACGGCCTTAGAAATGTCAATTAATATTGACACGGTGCCATAAATAGAGTCCGTATAAAAGTTGTAAATATTTTAAAACATGCCCATTATGTCTTGTAGTTATTTCTGACTACAACCCGCTTTTCGCATTAAAGTCACGTATTTCTTATGAAAACGTTGGCTCACAATGGGAATTAATTTTCTCGGGCAAGGTTTACTTTACAACCTTGTAAGGGACCAAATTTACTTTATAACTTGGTCTAACACAAATAAGTGTACGTTTCAGTGCATTTATTTTGTCAAAATAAGAAAAATCTTATTGCCACCAGAATCGTTTCCAACCAATCACTAAACCGAAAAAAGTCTTCATGGATATTTGCTTCTTTAATACAATCACTACAGCTCCTTAAATAGAAAACGGGTCCGTGTTTAAGGGGGAGCAAATATTAACTCTTCTTAGAATTAAAATTGGTCTTCAAAAAGGGTTTTCAAAAGTTATTAACTGATCATCGTCATCATTATATGTTATGTGTGCTTTAAGTGGAATATGGTTTGAGGTATAGGTTGTTTACAATTAAGCGTTAAGTGTAAGTGTTCGTGTTTGTGTACGGGTTAGTACCTCGTTAAGTCATTCGTTTAATCCTTGTGTTCTTAAAAAATCTTACTAACTGGGGGATTGACATTGCAATATTTGCAAATGGGGGGTTACATGTGTTATTTTGACACAAAGTTGACCAAGTCAACTGCTACACTCCCCCCCTACCCGTCTTTTTCATTTCTATCACAAAAAACAAACTTAAAACCCTCTCCGCCATTAACAAACCTTCATCCTTGATTTTTTTCTTGCAATTCGTCCATCCATCTAGGTATCTTTTATTTGACTCTATGTTTATTATGTTTCTAATCTTAACTTAGCACACAAACCTCTATATCATGCTTTAATCAAGATTAGGGTTTTAAACTTTTTGCGATAAAAATGTTAATTGATTGGTGGGTTTTGTTGCTATTGCTTAGATAAACATAGATCTTGCCCAGTTTTGCTTTGAACACTTCCCATCTCCCGTAATCGCGAAGTCAAACTTCAAATCGAATCCATGTCTCGGATTGCGATGAATATTGCGACAACTACATTGCGATGCATGGTCATTGCGATGAGTCCGATGGCTAATTGCGATGGGTTATTGCGATGGGTCATTCTGATGGCTCATTGCGATGACACATTGCGATGGCATATTGCGATGGTGCATTCTGACGCATCATTGCGACGGCATCGTAATGGTATTGCGATGGGGACATATTGCGATAGTTTTTCAACATTGCGATGCAAACACAAATATTGCGATGATTGTGAGATTGCAATAGGACAGGATTGCGATGGTTAAACATTGCGATGGATTTAGGATTGTGATGAAGTTATAATTTCGATGACTTGAAAGATTGCGATGAGTAGTCTTGGTAAACATTGTGATAGCTTATAGTATTCTGTTAACACTATAAGCTTGTGATGAGTGATAGGTTTGTCATGCTAGTATTACGATAGGTGGCACCTATAGACATGTGACTTGATCAAGCTATCGTAGTTCAATAAATGTAATGTGCAAATGTTTGTCGTGTGTTACTGAAAATGCTACAGCTTGACATGGATTTAAGATATATATGTTTGTGTACATCATTTGTGTTTGTGTCATCTAAGTAGGAAGATGTCTATCACAGAAGAACAACGGCAAACACTTGATCTCACACTTGTTTCACTCAGCAACAGGCTACCATATGCTGAGAACAACTCTCATTTGCAAGAGGACTTTGATCCGTCATTAGCAGCTTTCAAAGTCGCCATGGATATCCTTGACATCTCACCTATCAAAGATGCATTCAGACTTACTGCCTCTGTTCCCGAAGTCTACATGCACGAGTTCTAGACCACTACAACACTTTCACAGGGTCAACTGTCTAAAAAGTTTGTCTCATTTGAACTAAACAAAACGCCAATGGTACTTAACTTGAGCATATTTAGGCAATTATTTAACTTTCCTAAGTTAGAAAAAGGAGAACACTTTGTGGCTAACCCAAACACCGATGAAGTGCTTTGAGTTATTCGTGCTATGAATTATGAAGGTGAAATCCACAACCTATCCCAGTTCAATACATCACACATAGGGCAACCCTGGAAAGCACTAATCACCATCATTGTCAAATGTCTTACTCCAAAGACTCAGGGCTCCGACGTAATGAGACCACCTCAGGCTCACATATTTTGGGGACTTTACACGGGATCTAAAGTGGACTATGCACTGCTTATCAGGCAAGAATTTTGTTATCAATTTACTGGAACCAAGAAGAAATTCGCGCATCTTCCATTCCCAAGATTCACCAAGCTCATTATCAATCACTTTATGAAGAGTGACCTAAACATTGATACTTGTGGAAATTTCTGTAACACCCCAAAACCGGGTATTAAGCGTTTATTTACGATAATGCTATTAAATGAGTTTGACTACGACTTTATAAATTTGAAGATGTTATGTTATTGACTAGTCAACCCGATAGTCAAACTATTGGTCAAAGTATGTGTAATGTGGCTATGTAAAATATGATGTGTCACATATATAAGAGAAATATACCCAATGGACTAAGGTTATGATGTGGTAAATGTGCTTTATAAGTTAATGTGGCAAATGTATAATGATAGATACTTGGGGGACCATATTTGCCAAGGTGGCAAACTCCATCCAACAAATGTCTAGAGCTTTCTTAGACAATCTAAAAGGCTACAATATGTATGTGTTTGTTGTGTGGGTCGGAAAACAAAGAAGAAAAGAGAGAAAAAGATGAGTTTGATTATCTATGATTATTTCTATCTCATCTAATTCAAGTAGGGTGTTCATAGTAATCATCCACCTCAAGATCCAAGTCGTGGTGATGATGATGTTGATGCTCATGGTATATATAGCTTGGAAAGGAGGTAAGTAAATGGACTATATCAAGATGTTATATTGAGTTTACTATGTTTGTATTATGTGCTATATAATGATGGTTTATACTAAGGTTATAAAGGATTATGGCTCATATGCTTGATTTATGATTAGGATGATGCTAGTGGTTAAATTAGCTAGTTTTAGTTTGCATAATTGATACGCTAGTGAAGGTATGTGTTATGAAGTTTATGTGTTGGTTGATGAATAATGGACGAAGCTTTTGTGATGCAAACGTGTTAAATGATGTATAATAGCTTGTTATGTCATTTACTTACTAAGCTTAATACTTATGGTGTAGATGTTTAATGTTTTGTAGGTTCAATGGAAGAAGGTAAAGGAGTTGGTAATGCTTAAGATGTGGAAGTAATGGATAGAAGTATGTAAATTTGCATTAAAAGCTTTGTATAGTTAGAATACCAAGCTCGGAGTAAAGTTGAACCCCAAGTGTCATAAACGGTGTTTTGGTAATGTTGATATGAGTCAAATGCTTTGTATAAGATAAAGTTAGCATGAGTCAATATCTTCTAATGTATATAAACGGGTCGAAATGGGTGTTTGGTAAACCACAAAAGGAATGTGCAGGAAAAGGGGTGTTTGGCACAACGTCTATGTCAACCTATTTTTAGTCAAACGGGTCAAGAATTATATGAAACAATGTCCATGGTATATTTCTAGCTTAATATGATGTTCATATGTTTAAGTATAGGTTTAGAGAGTTGATCTCATGTTTAAATAGCTTATGGGTCGTTTTGAGAAATAGTGCACTAAAGGGGGTATTTAGTGTACTAGAGGGTCTTTAGTGTACCAAAGGAGTATTTAGTGCACTAGAGGTTCTTTAGTGTACCAAAGGAGTATTTAGTGCTCTAGAGTGTCTTTAGTGTATCAAATGAGTAGTTAGTGTACTAGAAGGCCTTTAGTGTACCAAAGGGGGTCCTTAGTGTATTAGAGGGTCCTAGTGCACTAAAGAGATCTTTAGTGCATTTGAGGTGTCCACAACGCACAAGCGGGGTTGACAGATTTTGATTATTTCTTTTAAAAGGTCATATCTCGTAATCCGTAAGTCGTTGGTATTCGTGTCACGTATCATTTCGTAGGTAATTGAATCTACTTTAATGCAGATATAATATCAAGGTCTGATTTGAAATAAATTGTTGTCGGTTTATAAAAGATTCACAGGAGGTCAATTTTGGGTCATGTCGTTTATACGAAAAGTTTTTAAATTTTTTGTCAATTCGAGTATGGGGCGTTTCAACTTGGTATCAGAGCTTCGGTCTAAGAGAAATAGGTTCCCATGATAGGTTGCCTAAACTTAGACCACTTGTAGATGCGTTTGCCATAGGTGTAATGTAATATGCAAAGTATACGCCTTAATTATAAGGTTTACCTTATGCATACTATGATGGAATAGTAACAATGCTTAGATATAAATGTTGTATGGTATTTTATAGAAGATACAAGAAAATTGAGTTAATTGTGATTGGTATGTTTCAACCCTTATTGATAATGTTAAATGTAGGATGGAAAAAATTGTATAAAAGCGAAGTTATGACTTAATCGATTAAACCCCGTGGAGTATGTGTATGTGGGTCATTTAGACCTTGAATGTTTATGACAATGATGTAATATGTTATGATAACTATTTCCAGAAAGTGTCATGTCGTCTTAAGTTATAGAGGTAATTTTACGGGAAAATGGGTTAAAAGTGCACAAGAGGTGTTTTACAGAAAAATAGTGCTTTGGAGGGTATTGTAGAAAATAGTGCACTTGAGGGGTTCTTTAGTGCACTAGAAGGGTATTGTAGAAAATATTGCACTTGAGGTTAGTACACAAATGGGTTTGCCAAATTTTAGTCGTTTTGTTTATTTTTTTTATATAATGAACCATAAGGAGGTAGATGTTATGTCATACACCGTTAGAAAGATATTGTTATGAGAATAAGGAAGAAAGATGAGTTTACTTAAATGCATAAAAATAATATATTATCATTATTAAATGAATGATAAGAAGTAATGAGATATGTTATATATAACATGATAACGTAATTGAAATAACGAAATATGAATAAATGTGATAAATGAATGATGTCTAGGTCGCTAAAAATCTAAATAATCCTTAATGCGCTAAATGAATGATAATGAATAAATATATTCATGTTGATGAATTAAATAAATGTATGATGAATAATATGGATTAATGTGTATGTTGTAAAGTAAAGCTAATGTGAAGTTATTATACGTAAAGAAATCTAATGGTCGAAAGTGATAACATTGTGCAAAATGAAGTAATGGGTCAACTTGTGATTGACGAGAAAAAGATAATTGCATTGTGTAAATGTATCATATGGATCTTGTAAAATATAATGAAAGATGATGAAAGATGATGAAAGATGATGAAAGGTGTCTTGAAATTGCGTAAGGCATTAAGAAAGAAAATGAAAAAGTATTTGATTATAGAAGTATGTAAATAACGAAAAGGGGTAAAGAATGGTAAATTTAAATTTAGCTTGGATCCAATGATAAATGTGATGGTATCCTTCGGGGTAGCCTAATGTGATAGTATCCTTTGGGATATCTGAATGTGATGGTATCCTTCGGGATAGCCTAATGTGATAGTATCCTTCGGGATAGCCTAATGTGATGGTATCCTTCGGGATACCTTAAGAATGTGAATACCAACACAAGGTTGGTGATACCGTAAGGATATGTGTCAAAGGGCAAATCCCTAATGGGAGAGCGCCAAGTTTCCTACGAGAAAAGAAAGTTAATAAGATTGGATCCAAGGCTATAAAAGAAGAGATTGAAAATGAATGTGTTATGAAATTGTGATGAATGGAAAGCAATGAAGTAGTAAGCGAGTATGAGTGTGGTGTTGGGCATGCTTAAGTAGGAGGATTTATAATCTCCTTATTTAAAAGGATTGGGACGCCTTTTCATTTAAATAAGGAAGTTGTAAATCACCGAACCATAAGTTTATAATTCATTACTTACATAAATTGGGACGCCTCTTTATGTAAGTTGTGAATTGTAAATAAGTGGACTTATGTGTATCCGACACTGCACGAGTACAGGTATAAAAGAATGGAAAATGAAAACTAAAACAAGTTTGACATTGTCAAAAAAGAAGAGATTATATGAAAGTGGAAAAATATGATGCCATTAAGGTTATGCGTAAAATCTTAAAGAAAGAAACTTAAATTAAAATTATGCTTTAAGTAGTAAAGATGAACGGGTAATTATTTCCCGAAAGATTTAAAAAAGGAAAATGTTTGTGAAGGTTGAAATTAAATACCTTTGGAAAGTGTTTATTATAAGTTAGAAATGAGTTACCGACTTTTAAAGTATGAGATTTAACTTGTATTGTGTTAGTTATGTGAAAAAAAAAATTGAAGGTTAACATGTCTTGGTCGAATTACAATTGTTAAGCTATGTGAAGTTGTTGAAATTGAATGTATAGTAATCAATGTACCATATATGAAATGATACAAGTATATATGAAAGTTTGTGAACGGTCACAAGTTTCAAGCAAGTAAGATTCCGGGGATGAAATCTAAATAAGGGGGATAGATTTGTAACACCCCAAAACCGGGTATTGAGCGTTTATTTACGATAATGCTATTAAATGAGTTTGACTACGACTTTATAAATTTGAAGACGTTATGTTATTGACTAGTCAACCCGATAGTCAAACTATTGGTCAAAGTATGTGTAATGTGGCTATAGAAAATATGATGTGTCACATATATAAGAGAAATATACCCAAGGGACTAAGGTTATCATGTGGTAAATGTGCTTTATAAGTTAATGTGGCAAATGTATAATGATAGATACTTGGGGGACCATATTTGCCAAGGTGGCAAACTCCATACAACAAATGTCTGGAGCTTTCTTAGACAATCTAAAAGGCTACAATATGTATGTGTTTGTTGTGTGGGTTGGCAAACAAAGAAGAAAAGAGAGAAAAAGATGAATTTGATGATCTATGATGATTTCTATCTCATCTAATTCAAGTAGGGTGTTCATAGTAATCATCCACCTCAAGATCCAAGTGGTGGTGATGATGATGTTGATGCTCATGGTATATATAGCTTGGAAAGGAGGTAAGTAAATGGACTATATCAAGATGTTATATTGAGTTTACCATGTTTTTATTATGTGCTATATAATGATGGTTTATACTAAGGTTATAAAGGATTATGGCTCATATGCTTGATTTATGATTAGGATGATGCTAGTGGTTAAATTAGCTAGTTTGAGTTTGCATAATTGATATGCTAGTGAAGGTATGTGTTATGAAGTTTATGTGTTGGTTGATGAATGATGGACGAAGCTTTTGTGATGCAAACGTGTTAAATGATGTATAATAGCTTGTTATGTCATTTACTTACTAAGCTTAATGCTTATGGTGTAGATGTTTAATGTTTTGTAGATTCAATGGAAGAAGGTAAAGGAGTTGGTAATGGTTAAGATGTGGAAGTAATGGATAGTGTTAGCCTCAAAATATTGATTCAAACAAGAATGCTCGGTCATAGGTTATTATTGTAACATTAGTTAGAACGTTGTAATAGGTAGTTAATTAGTCGTGGTTTACGGGCTTGGATTTAAACTAATTAAAGTCCAAAAGACAAGCCCGGTCCAATATATAGCCCATTAAAGCCCGCATGTCGGTGGACTATATATACTACCCTCCTAGCATGTTAGGAGGGTTGGTTGTTCATTTTTCTCATTCCTTAATATAATATTCAACAAGTTAATCCTCTCCTCCTCTCTACGTTCTCTCACTACTTTCTCTCTCTAGGAATTCATCTCTTCTTCATCTCATATCTATCTTTCTTTCTTTCTTTATTGCTTAATCATCACAAATTTATGGGACAACATTTGGTATCAATCGCCATGGGGTAGATTTGTGATTCGTTGTTGATATTATTTGATTCGAATGATTTAATCCATAAATCATCTCGGATTCAATTTTTTTTGTGTTTTCCGTGCTCTACTTCTTCATCTACATCTTCTACATAGTTGTATTAGTGATTTGGTATATTTACTTTGGCTAAAAACACAAAATTTTTGGGTATTTTGATCATTTTTTGGCTTAAAATCACGTATTGGTTGAGTTTTGTCCGAGAAAAGTGGGATATATTCCGATCAGTGCAATCGGAAAAGGGATTAGTGATTCCGATCACTCTCATCGGAAAAGGGTTTCAACATTCCGACCAACTTTCCGATCTCATTCCGACTGGACCTCAAATATTCAGATTGCATTCCGATTTGGTATTCCGATAGCATTCCGATTTGCATTCCGATTTGGGTCTTCCGACAAGATCATTCCGATTAGACATTCCGACAAGGTCGTTCCGTTCATCATTCCGATTAGACATTCCGATGAAGGGACATTCCGACCAGTCATTCCGATTAGACATTCCGATCAGTCATTCCGATTGGACATTCCGATCAGTCATTCCGATTGGACATTCCGATTAGACATTCCGACGAAGTGATTCCGATGAAGTGTTTTTGCTAAATTTTGTTTGAGTATTTTTTAGACTTAGCCACTATCTAGACTAGTTTCGGAATATCGTTTACACGAAGATCAAAAAAAAAAAAAAGAAAAAAAAAAAAAAAAAAGAAAGAGTTAAAAATTTTCCGTCAAGTAAATTCAAATTTTTTCCTTACTAGTTTTAGGACATTTCTAGCTCAATTTCAAAATTTGGCGTTACAAAATTTTTTGGTCTACCGTTTTTGTCGGACTGGAGAATTTATTGTCGGACTGGAGAAAAATTGTAATTTTTGGAATTTAAACCACAACAACAATCACAACAAATCTACTTAAGATCCATATTCACTTCATCATTTCAGAGAATATTGAGATGGATTCTACTGCCGAATATCGTGTGACGAACAACAACATAATGGTGGCGGGTAACAAAGAGAGACCACCAATGCTTGTATCTGGTCGGTATGCTCAATGGCAATCACGTTTCATACGATATCTTGATACAAGACCTAATGGTGATGCCTTGAGGAAATGTGTTACTCATGGACCATATATATTTAAGAAGATCTCAGTTCCTCCAAGAGCAGCCACAGATACTACTGATCCAATACCTACAAGTGAACGTGATGAAACAAGAGCTGATCTCACACCTGAAAATTGTGCTTGGCATGATGCGGAGAAGGAAGCCATCTATATGGTTTTAAGTGGGATTGGAGATGATATTTACTCCACGGTTGATGCATGCCCGACAGCACATGAAATGTGGACTGCTATTGAACGCTTGCAACAAGGAGAATCACTCAACAAACAAGATGTCAAAACAAACTTGTTTTGGAATTTTGGCAAGTTTACTTCAAGGGATGGAGAATCAATTGAATCTTACTACTCCAGGTTTTATAAGATGATGAATGACATGACAAGAAATAATCTGCAAGTCTCCACCATGCAAGTCAATGTCCAATTTCTTCAACAACTTCAACCCGAGTGGACACGCTTCGTCACTTTGGTGAAACAACAAGAAAAGTTAGACGAGGTCTCATATCATCGACTCTTTGACATCTTGAAGCAATTTCAGAATGAAGCAAATGAGATTCGAGCTGAACGCGTTGCCAAGACGGCTAATCCACTTGCTTTAGTGACTACCACTCAACATGTTCAAGATCCTCACTCTCGTGCTCCTAAGCCATAATCCAATACATCATCTTCACCAAGATATTCCACATCATCTAAGTCTTCATCTTCCACAAAATCTCGAGGTAAAGCGCCAAGAGCACCATCACCACCATCTGAGTCCTCATCTGAAGAAGATAGTGATGAAGACCAAGGTCAAAAGAACCGAGAGATGAAACAACAAATTGCTTACATAATGAAGACTTACAAGAAAATCTACAAACCCACCAACAACAATCTTCGCACATCATCTAACACAAAGAACCGATATGTTGAGAGTCCTCCAAGGTATGACACACGTCGACGTGGTGAAAGTCCTTCTAGGTATGATCGACATAATCCAACACATGTTGAGGGTTCTGCAAGATATGATCGACAAACTGCCAAGTATGATGCTCAGAGGATTGCTGCTGCTACTGGGAATAGGGAAACGGTTGGAAGTCAAGTGGTTCAGCAGAGTGGGATTCAATGTTTTAATTGCCAAGGTTATGGGCATATGGCAAAGGAATGCAGGAAGCCGAAAAGGGTTAGAGACTCCAGCTATCACAAGGAAAAGATGCTGCTATGCAAAAAGATGGAAGCAGGGGTTAAATTGTCAGCTGAGGAAGGAGCCATGCTTGATGATACTGATGATGAAGATTCTGATCAAGAGCTTGATGCACATTACTCGTACATGGCAAAGGTTAAAGAAGTTCTCAAAGTCACTGAAGATGACAATGGCCCTATCTTTGACACTGAGCCAATCGATAAGGTACACACTACTGATGAATATAATGTGTTTGGTGATATTCCTGAGCATAGTGATCTACCCAATGCCATTAATGACACGTGTATGATGGAAACGGTTGATAGCAATACCACACCCGATTCATCAGACATGTGCAATAATGAGTCTGAGGATGATCAACATGCAAATGAATATGATGACGAGGAACGTATTGCGCTTGCTAATTTAATTGTTACTTTACAAAAAGATGTCACTGAAAATAAAAAGAGTCAAAAGCAATTAAAGAAAGCAAACGCTACGCTCACTCAAAGTTTTGAAGAATGTAAAGCTGCTCTTATCAAATCTACTGAGATCACTGAAAGCTATAGAGATGAGCTCCTTCAGAAAACCAAAGAGCTTGAGGGGTACAAGGGAAGTGCATTAAAAAGTCAAAAGAACGATTTTGAAAACAAATATAATACCACTCTTGAGTTATTAGCCAAAGAGAAGCGTCAATATAATGTTTTCTTAATGGATGAACGTCAAAAAACGTAACTTGCCAATACCAAAGTTAATGAACTTGAACAAAAGCTCTCTATGACCACTACTGATTCTGCTAAAATTCTTGAGGATAAGAAACAAGAGGTAGATGCGTTAAAACAAGACTTCAAAAGTAGATATGATAAAGAAACCGAAAAAGTAACAAAACTAGAAGAACAAGTCAAATTTTTGAAGAACGTTGTTAATAAAACGCATGATTCTATTCAATCTGTGAGAATGCTGGCACCTCCTTCGATGTTTAAGGGTTAAGCTAGCTTTGCAAGTCCTGAGTACCTTGCCAAAGCTCAAGCTGCGAACCCGCATCTTTATCTTGATGAGACTGAAAGGACAAATCTTGATTGCATGCCTCTTAGTGTCGATAGTGAAGAGACTGCCCTTTGGGATGCTGATAGTCAACCACTTGTTAATAAGGAGTTTGTGAAACCTTATGATTATGCTTATGAGAATAGTCTTTATGGCCTGTTCAACAAACAAACTCAGAAAACTCGTGAGGAAGTGTTCTTAGAATGCAAACAAAAGAGAATTCAATGGAAGAAAGCATTTGCCCCTAAGAAATCTAATGTTTACAAATACATAAACTACCTCCCTCTAGATGAATCTAAAAGCAAGAGTAGGAAAACATTAGGTATTCTTAAACATCACATAGATAATGTTAAATCTATTGTTGAAAGAGACTGGGCAAAACATGAAAATGCTTAGTGGACACGTCCGATTCCTCAAGATATTACCTTGCTTGTGAAAGAACTCTTAATTCCAAACACGGTGTTGATTAAAGAAACTGTTCTTCAACTTGAGGAGTTCATTCGGACTGAAATGTATGATGATTTAAAATATGTTGAATCTCTTGAGAAACACATTGATGATCTTCAAATGGAGAAGTCTGATTTCTCAGATGAATATGATTTACTCTTGCAAGAATGCGTTTCTAAAGATGTTATGTGTGCTTATTTTACATCTTGTGCTGATATTGATGAATATTCTGAAGTTGCATGCCAATATCTTGATAAGATCAAAGAATGTGAACGTCTTGAAATTGAGCTTTCGAAACGTAAAGAAAATGTTGACAAAAAGGCTTTTGAGTTACTTCAACACAAAACTGATTTCCTTCAAAAACATTGTCATTCACTTGAACTTGCTTTGCAAAAAGACGTTGGTCGTTTTCCACATGATAATAAATTGCAAGAAAAACTTTCCCAAACATTTCGAGAAATGAATGAACTGAATTTGGAAATTAAAGGGTTGAAAGCTCAATTACAAGACAGGGACAGAGCGATAGCAGAGTTGCAGAAACTCATTGCTAAAATGGGTGGGAAAATTGTGGAACCTAGCATTAAGAAAAAGATTGTTAGACAACCCAATGCCTCTAAAGAGAATAGATCCTCTATCTTGGGAAAACCATCTGCTTTATCTAATTCCTCGTTTTCAAAACCTGTGTTTTCCCCCAAGATGGATGGAAAGGAAAGGTTACCACAAGCTCAACCCATAAGGAATCCTATAGCACCAAGCGTTAAGCACAATAATGTGATTAAACCAGGGATGTATAAAATGTCCACGAAGCCCACAAACAAAGATACTCACTCGCCTCAGACTTCTACAAACACTAATATTCGTGTGTCTTCTACTACAGGAATAGTCTCCACTACTAGTGTTAGCCGGCCTCAGCTTAAGAGCACTCAAGTGAATGATAAGGTCTGGAAACACAAGAATCAAGGGAAGATGAAGCAAGTAGAAGAACACCCTAGGAATTTGAATGTTTTTAAGACTAAAAAGTCTGTTATCGCATGTAATGACGGTTTGAATGCTGTGAATGCTTTGAATGCTATGAATGTGAAATTTGTTTGTGTCAAATGTGGCAAGTGTGCTAATGCTAATCATTCTATGTGTGCTATGAATAAAGTCAAAGGCGTAGATACTAGAACTAAGAAGCAAGTTGCGATGCATATTAGAGCTAGTAAACCCAAACGCAAAGTGAACCATTCTGGTGCCACCCCCACTAAGAAAAGTAATGCATCAGACTCCACCACTAAGAACCCTAGAAGTAAAATTAAGGAATTATATGAGTCTGCTAGTAAGTCTTGGAAATGGTGGTTTGCTAATCAATGTCCTCCCGGATATAATGGATGCCTAAAGTTAGGACAGAAAATGTGAAAACGAGTGTTAGTTTGCCTTTAAATGTTGATAAGGACACTAATGATTCTACTATCACAACTACTATGGTATCCAATTTAGCAAATGCTCCATCGTGTTCTAACTCTTCTGCAGGTGATACAAATAATTCTCTTCATACTGGACTCCGGATGCACGAAGCACATGACTGGGAATCTCAAGCTTCTAATTAACTTCGTGGAGAAGTTCCTGGGTACGGTCCGATTCGGAAATGATCAATTTGCACCGATCCTAGGATATGGAGATTTGGTTCAGGGGAATATCACGATTAAACGGGTATACTACGTCGAAGGGCTCAATCACAATCTTTTCTCGGTTGGTCAATTCTGTGATGCGTTGGAAGTTGCTTTCAGAAAGAAGACATGTTTTGTTCATGATTATGATGGGAATGACTTACTTACCGGTACACGGGGTATTGATCTTTACACAATTTCACTTCAAGACACAACTTCATCAACTCCAATTTGCTTCATGGCAAAAGCTTCAACGACTCAGGCATGGTTATGGCATCAACGTCTTTCTCATCTCAACTTTGATACCATTAACTTGCTTTCCAAGAAAGATATTGTGAGAGGCCTTCCAAGCTTGAAATTCATCAAAAATCATCTTTGTTCTTCTTGTGAACTTTGTAAAGCTAAACGAAGTAGCTTCAGAACAAAGACCACACCAAGCTCTAAAGGACGGTTAGATCTTCTTCACATGGATCTGTGTGGTCCCGTGCGTGTTCAGAGTATCAATGGAAAGAAATATATTCTGGTAATTGTCGATGATTACTCAAGGTACACATGGACTCACTTCTTGAGGTCCAAGGATGAAACACCTGAAGTTCTCATCAGCTTCCTTAGATTGATACAACGTGGTCTTCAGGTTCAAGTTAAAGTGGTTCGTACTGACAGAGGTACATAATTTTTGAATTCAAATCTGAGAAAGTATTTTGAAGCCGAAGGGATTGAACATGAAACATCTATTGCTCGAACACCCGAACAAAACGGCATTGTTGAAAGACGAAACCGTACTTTAGTTGAGGCTGCTCGAACATTACTATCCGCTTCAAAACTTCCATTGTACTTTTGGGCCGAAGCCGTGTCAACCGCATGCTACACACAAAACCGTTCCTTAATTATCCCAAGACATGAAAAGACACCATATCACATAATTCATGATCGAAAACCTTCAATCAAACACCTTCATGTTTTTGGATGTACTTGCTACATTATTCGAGATGGTGAAAATTTGGATAAGATGAAAGAGAAAGGTGATTCATGTATTCTTGTGGGATATGCAACTCAGTCAAAGGGATATAGAGTATACAACAAGAGAACAAAATTGATTGTCGAGACAATTCACATCCGATTTGATGAATTGCAAGAAATGGCACTTGAACAAAACAGTTTAAGTCCCGATCCACAACGACAAACGACTTCCGTTCATAACCGCACGGAACTCGAAACTCAAGACCACAGCAATGAAACGTCAAGTTCAACGCTGGTTCCAGAAAATGTTCCTAGAGCTGATATGACAGTCGAAACGACAATTGAAGAGTTGGGAATGTTATACGGACCAATGTATGATGAATATTTCACGGGGGAGAAACAAGTTGTATCGCAGTCTTCCGTTGTCACTCATGATAAGAATGATGATACCGATCATCGACAACAACCGGATACAACTTCATCTACTTCAACACGGGTTGCTGCAGATTTACCTCCTCAGAATATCACTACAACAATCGATCCTACAACATCCACAACTATTGTCATTGCTCCAGAGAACACAAATCAAGCAAACAATGCATTATCTGACGAAGACGAATTTATCAACCCATTCGGTACACCGGTACACGAAACTGGAGAGTCTTCTACTCGCCATGTTGATCCGTCAAATATGCATACATTTTACCAACGACATCCTTCAACACATCATTGGACCCGAGATCATCCTTTGGTTCACGTAATTGGAAACCCTTCCCAGCCTGTTCGTACAAGACGACAGCTTGAAACCGATGGCGATGTTTGTATGTTCGCACTCGCTGTGAGTACTGCTGAACCGAAAAACATCAAAGAATCCATGGCTGATCATGCTTGGATTGAATCGATGACAGATGAACTTCGACAATTTGAAAGACTTAAAGTCTGGGAACTTGTTGACAGACCATACGATGTAACACCATTAAATCTTCGATGGATCTGGAAAAACAAGATGGATGAAGAGAACACGATCATCAAGAACAAATCTAGGCTTGTGGCTAAAGGGTATGGACAGAAAGAGGGTATTGATTTTGAAGAATCATTTGCACCAGTAGCTCGAATGGAAGCGGTCAGGATTTTCCTTGCTTATGCTGCACATAAGGGATTCATCGTTTATCAAATGGACGTAAAGACGGCGTTTCTTAACGGTCCTTTGAAGGAAGAAGTTTATGTCACGCAGCCGGAAGGATTCGTCAATCCTCATTATCCTGACAAGGTGTATCGTCTCCACAAAGCACTTTATGGACTCAAGCAAGCTCCAAGGGCGTGGTACGACGAGCTCGCAAAATTTCTGGTCTCCAAAGGTTTCTCAAAAGGTTCCATTGATCTAACTTTGTTCACTTATAAATATGGGGATGACATTCTGCTTGTGCAAATTTATGTTGATGACATTATTTTCGGGTCTACAAACCCAAAACTTTCAAAATGGTTTGAAAAAGTAATGCACATCAGATTTGAAATGTCTATGATGGGCGAACTAAAATTCTTTCTAGGAATTCAAGTTCACCAATCCCCAAGTGGTATCTTTATTAACCAAGCTAAGTATTGTCAAGAGATAATCACAAAGCATGGCATGACATCATGTGACCCCGTTGGGACACCATTATCAACCACGTCCCTAGATGCTGATTTGGAGGGATTACCCATAGATCAAACGAGATATCGTTCCTGTGATCGGGTCCCTCATGTACTTGACAGCAAGCAGACCTGATATTCATCATGCTACGTGTTATTGTGCACGATATCAAGCACGACCCACTGAAAAGCACCTCAAGGAGGTTAAACGGATCTTTCGGTACCTTAAGAATACCATTCACATGGGACTCTGGTATCCGAGGGAAACCGGTTTCTTTCTAACGGCCTATTCAGATTCTGATCATGCAGGGTGTCTTGATACACGTAAACGTACTTCTGGTGGTGCACAATTTCTAGGACAAGATAAGCTTGTGGGATGGTCTTCCAAGAAGCAGGATTGCACGTCACTGTCATCATCCGAAGCGGAGTATGTGTCTCTATCTGCGTGTTGTGCTCAAGTTCTTTGGATGAGAACACAACTCACGGATTATGGCTTCCACTTTGATAAAGTACCTATGTACTGTGACTCAAAGTCAGCCATAGCCATCTCCTGCAACCTGGTACAGCATTCCCGCACGAAGCACATCGATGTCAGATACCACTTCATAAAGGAACAAGTTGAAAGAGGTATCGTTGAACTATACTTTGTTGGAACGGATTACCAATTAGCTGACTTGTTTACAAAAGCTCTTTCGAAAGAGAGGTTTGCGTATCTAGTTAGGCAAATTGGTATGAGATGTTTGACTCCAGCAGAACTGGAGGTTCTGGCAAAGAAGCCTGCTTGATTCATCTATCAAACATCTACCTGTAAATATTAATCAAAAAGCAAAATAAAAAATTAAAAAATATTTGATAATCCAAAAATATTCTTCTCGACATGTCTTTCAGTATCGATAATATGGACGTACCTAGAAATGTCGCTAAATAACGACACGGGTGTGTACATAAAGCTCGAATGAAAGTTGTAAATATTTTTCAAAACATGTCATTTCTATCTTTTCAAAAGGAAATTGTCTATTTTGGACAATATTTCCAACAACGGGTAGAGAAATCTATCTTGGGTTGAGCTTGTCACAAAACATTCAACGTTTTGAGCTCAACACAATGGCTTGTAATCACTTTCAGATTGCAACCCGGATCTAAATTCACGGGGGAGTGTACGCTTTTGTACTCTTACCCTTAGCAAAAGAAGTTAAATCTTCTTACACTTGAGTGGATTCGTCAAGACATTCAAAGTCTATGAACTCAAGTTTATGCTTTAGAAAAACCTTTTCGTCAAAAAGAATTGATTTTTCAAAAAGCGTTGAACACAATTTTTTCAAGAATTTCTCAATGATATTCAAAATCTTTCAAAAATTGTGTGTTCAACAACTCCTATCCTCAAAAGTTTAGTGTGGATCAAATCCTCGTAATGACAATTCCATTGGATCAATTTTTGAGGGGGAGCAATTCAACTTCATGCAAAAGATTAACACATCTTTCTCCCGAAGATTTTCAAGACTAGTTTTCAAAATATATTTTAATCAAATTTGGTATCTCTAATATCAAAAGATTTTATATATTAGAGATAGGTGGAGAAAATGTGATTAAAATGTGATCTATAAGACTCAAGCACTTTAACTCTTACCTACATGTGCGAAACACTTTCGATTATCGATGCACATGTGAAGGGGGAGCTTTTCTGAAACGACAAAACTAGCAAGGTGTTAAATGTTTTTCAAACACTTTGTTAGAATTTAAAGTGGTTTTCATTGTTACGATCAAATACCCACAACATCTTTAATTCACGACGTTATTGGTGTCAAAAGGGTGGTTAGGTTTAAGTCCTATGATCCAACCAGAACCGGAGGGATCTTCCCAGGGACAATCCAATAGATTATTAGAAGTCCTTATGAAAGATGGAGTAGAATGTGAACGTAGCTGAATGCCGACTAAGTACTGATGATAGCACTGGAACAATCACAACAAGGTGCTATTAATGATGTCTTGGTAAGCATTGAAGGGGTTGAAGAATGAAAAAGAAATGTAAGGATAAAGGGTGTAAAGAAAGAAGCCCTCCATACAACTTAGGCAGAAACCGGGTCAACTCATCATGAAGATAAACTCATCATGGACCCAGTGATGTGAAGCACAACCCTTTCCTAGCTACTCAAGCTTCTCTTAAAAGAAGTTTGTTTTATTGTCACGGAGATCAACACGACTTCTATTGACTTTCTCACTCCGAGATAGTTGATATTGAATAGGTGGCATCTGCTCCAGCCTCCGACCACTAAAAGTGCACAAATCGAGTCTAGAGCCAAGAGATCAATCAAATCTCGTTAGGACACACAGATGAAGATAAAGATAGTCCTACGCTATATCCTTGCGATATTGCTAGAACACTCAGAGTGATACTACTTAGTATTCACAATGATGAGTGGAAATCCTTCCAGTGTTAACATCAAACAGCACTGCGGTAGGTCATATGTAAGATTCTTTATGAATTGAACATATGTAAAACTGAAAAGCAACAGTGGTTTGATTCTGAATTGATTCAAACTCGTTTCAGGTTTCTACGCAATATCTTTATGGTCTTGCTAGAACATTCAGAGTGATATTCATTAATATTCACAGTGACGAATGGAAATCCTTCTAGCGTCAACAACAAACAGCGCTACGGTAGGTGACTTGTGAGATTCTCATGAATCAAACTTGTGTCAACTGGAAAGCAACAATGGTAAGATTCTTAATGAATCAAACTTGTTCCAGGAATTTGAATTGACGACTTTAATCAAGCGGATATTTATCCAATTGATTCACTCTTTATGTTCGCAGTCTTGCTTTGAGACGGTCGAGTAAAGAGAACGGCTAGTACAGCCGCGAAACCCTGTCAAGGAGATTCTTAATTGAATCTACCTGATCACAGGTACGGTATTTAATATCGTATAACGGTCTTCACCGACCGGAGGTAAAACGCTACCGATTTAGGACGAATGTCAAAGCCATTCAGTCCGTGTCTATGTTTTGTCTCGAGAAGGTGGCGTCACAGTGTACTCAGCAAAGTCAAAGATTCACAACCACATATTCATGCCTAAAGACTTATCCAACAATTGATAGTGTGAGCATGTGGATAAAGACACAAGATCACAAGATGGCAATGACAAGTCAAGGATGATTTGAAGATCTCAAGACTAAAAGACAAAGTCTAAAGACAACAACAAAAGCTCAAAGATCACAGCATGAAGGAACAAAACTACTGTTACACGTTCAAGACTCATTTATGACGAGATTCATAATCTCCATTGATCTCCAAACATCAAAAGGGTATGACCTCACATTGGGGGAGATTGTTAGCCTCAAAATATTGATTCAAACAAGAATGCTCGGTCATAGGTTATTATTGTAACATTAGTTAGAACGTTGTAATAGGTAGTTAATTAGTCGTGGTTTACGGGCTTGGATTTAAACTAATTAAAGTCCAAATGACAAGCCCGGTCTAATATATAGCCCATTAAAGCCCGCATGTGGGTGGACTATATATACTACCCTCCTAGCATGTTAGGAGGGTTGGTTGTTCATTTTTCTCATTCCTAAATCTAATATTCAACAAGTTAATCCTCTCCTCCTCTCTACTTTCTCTCACTACTTTCTCTCTCTAGGAATTCATCTCTTCTTCATCTCATATCTATCTTTCTTTCTTTCTTTATTGCTTAATCATCACAAATTTATGGGACAACAGATAGAAGTATGTAAATTTGCATTAAAAGCTTTGTATAGTTAGAATACCGAGCTCGGAGTAAAGTTGAACCCCAAGTGTCGTAAACGGTGTTTTGGTAATGTTGATATGAGTCAAATGCTTTGTATAAGATAAAGTTAGCGTGAGTCAATATCATTTGTTAAAGTTGTAAGTTCTAATGTATATAAACGGGTCAAAACGGGTGTTTGGTAAAACACAAAAGGAATGTGCAGGAAAAGGGGTGTTTGGGAGAACGTCCATGTCAACCTATTTTTAGTCAAACGGGTCAAGAATTATATGAAACAGTGTCCATGGTATATTTCTAGCTTAATGTGATGTTCATATGTTTAAATATAGGTTTATAGAGTTGATCTAATGTTTAAATAGCTTATGGGTCGTTTTGAGAAATAGTGCACTAAAGGGGTATTTAGTGCACTAGAGGGTCTTTAGTGTACCAAAGGAGTATTTAGTGCACTAGAGGGTCTTTAGTGTACCAAAGGAGTATTTAGTGCTCTAGAGGGTCTTTTGTGTATCAAATGAGTAGTTAGTGTACTAGAAGGCCTTTAGTGTACCAAAGGGGGTCCTTAGTGTATTAGAGGGTCCTGGTGCACTAAAGAGGTCTTTAGTGCATTTGAGGTATCCACAGTGCACAAGAGGGGTTGACAAATTTTGATTATTTCTTTTAAAAGGTCATATCTCGTAATTCGTAAGTCGTTGGTATTCGTGTCACGTATCATTTCGTAGGTAATCGAATCTACTTTAATGTAGATATTATATCAAGGTCTGATTTGAAATAGATTGTTGTCGGTTTATAAAAGATTCACAGGAGGTCAATTTTGGGTCATGTCGTTTATACGAAAAGTTGTAAAAATTTTGGTCAATTCGGGTATGGGGCGTTTCAATTTCTTCTACCACACAAAAGATGATGACTATGTGATTCTACAAATGAATGCGGATACTCAATCCAAAAAGTATTCATTACGTCCAGCTCTAGTGCCTGATGCAGTGACCAATGAAGGAATCAAGGAAAGTGATAAATATCAAGAGATGCTCCAGGATATTGACACACAGTTTCGACGAGCTAATTCACTTCCCTTAGAGAAGCAAAAAGGTAAACAAAAGAAAAGAGTTTCCAAGCGCCAATCGACCGCTTCCTCAAAAGATAAAGACACAGGGAAAGAGAAATTAGTTGATGAAGATAATGATGAAGATGAGATGATCCACACTGAGGATGAACAGGAAGAAGTACCACTAAGAAGGCCAAAGAAAGCAAAGTAAACCAAAGGTAAAGAAGCACTTGTTGCTGCAGATGAACCAGCTCAACAAACCATTTCTGAAGCCAAACAACTACGTATTACTCTTCAGCAAAGCAGGGAGGAGGCTTTTGCAACATTCAGAGGTTCAGGTTCAACACTATTCGATGACTTAGACGAATTTGGTAACCCTGATTGTAGTAATTCTTAATTTTCGGATCAATATTTATAATTCGACGTTTATATATCATGTTTGTTTATATATAAAAAGAAAAATATTGAATTCTCGGTTAATCGACAAGGTTATGGCTTAACGTATCAAATACTGTCATTTATTATTTATCGACTGGGTCTATGCCCGTCATCGATCTTAAATATTCTCGTTATGACATAAAAATATTTTCTATCGTGCACATTTTTATTTTTCGTACTACGAGTATTATTCGTAATTTACGTTAAACCTTTAAGCATCCTTCGTTTATATAACGCGTTAACATTTATTAAATAATAAGCCCTCATTTACTTATCGAAATACCAATGTTCTCCGAATGCCAATATTTTTATTTTATATTGAGCGTTTATTTTTTTTGTGTTTTACGTATATCTTTGAAATCGTGTAACTTTAAAAATATCGAACTTTAATAGTATCTGTTTTACAAATTGTGAAGCGAAATAACATATAGTTCACTAGCAATATGATCCTTAACGTTGAAGAAATATCTAATCTAATACACTTGGTAAAAAAATATCTACTTTTTATACTTTCATTTGTACTATCCATATACGTATCACATACTTATGTTTACACGTCATATACAAATGTCATTTTCAATGCACACATAGTGATCTCCCTTGTTATTTTAGTACCATAAGACTTGTTCATTTTTTTAAGACAAGAATGCAAAATCATAGTTATAGGAAGATGTAAGGATTCTAGTTCATACTCAAGTGAAGCTACGTAGTATTCCTTTTAACTTCGAGATATGATCGGTTGATGTTCATGTCAAAGGTGTTGGTTCGTTTACATGACTACTACAACGTTCATGTGCAACCATCCATCGAGATAGACAAGTTGTCGCACCGGTCATGTTTAGGGAGGGTCTTGGTGAAGATGATAAACAATGGACGGATTTCACGACATGAGATCTTATTATGTATATAAAGAGTCGGTTAGGATTTCTTACATATTTTGGTTCGGGTTCAATCATGGTGTTGGTTCAAGTCGGCATGGTTTGAGCTTTTGTATCCTAATCATTGGTATCCGCTTCATTAGCCGCGGGTTAGAGTTCATGTTCGGTTGTATTGAGGGCAGATTTAACTTCTCAGTAATCGTGTTCATGTCGGCGTATATACTCGTTCATCGCGACTCCAAATCACTCGTAATTCCGCGTGGAGCTGAGGTTAAACTCTATATACGATTTGTTACATGTACTATTGAAATGAAATACTAAAAAGAAGGGCTATGACATATAATATTCAAATGAACTAAGTTGTTAAACAATATTACGATTTTAAAACAATGAAGAACGTAAGTTGACGTCATTTTCATGCAATAGAATTACATATTTATATGTTTGGTCCCTAAAGTATTAAGCCACATACAAATCTATATTATAGAGTTGTAAAAATAACACTTTTTACCCTTTTCTATTTTATTCTTTACATAACTAATCCAAACTATATTTATGAGAAACCTTTATAAAAACCGTTTATTCGCATACGTTATCGTTTATGTCTCTAAGAGACGCTACTTTATTTTAGGTCATCGATAGAAGCTTGTGGTTTCTCGGTTTATCCTATTTCATTGTTTCACTCCCATCACTATTATCTTGATCATTATCCTCGTTTGATATTGTTATTGCTAAGGTGAGTTCATAGCCTCACTTTTACTTATTTAATTGTTTTATACAACCCGCGAGGGGGATACATGCTACTTTTTACGAATGGACGCAAGTGCTTGAACTGTATGCTTCTCATGTCATTATCATTTACACTAAGGAACACTATTGCCTACAACAAGTCCCTTTTACTCATGAACCGTTAATTACTTGGGCCGACTGTACTGGTCGAGTAAACACGAATGCTTTGAATAGATCTATTGGTATTGACATCCCTGTCCGGGTAAGTCGCGCTTACTTGACTGACCGAACTGGTCAAACGGACACATTGTATTTGAGAACTCTAGGTAATGTGGCAAATTACCTACTAAGGGAAAACTTATCTGAACTCTGTTAACGTATCGGTTTCATGAGCTTAGTGCGATAATGAATGCTATCTGACTTTGGAAACTGAATGCTTGAAATCTTGTGGTCCATTGCTTTTATTTGCAAACCTATGAATTCACTCAACCATTGTGTTGACGTTTTTAGCATGTATTTCTCATGTACTTAGGTTTAAAATAAGCTGGAGCATGGAGTCGCACAGAATATTTTGAAGGCAATAAAATATTGATTACAATTCGATAAACTTTTTGAAACTGTTTATTATTACATTATTGTTGGGACCTGTTTCTACTTGTAAACTCTGAATTTATATTATCGAATAGATTAAACTTTTCAAACACCTCTTTTTTGAGTCGTTCTCTTTGTACACGTGCTTGTGATTATGAAGTAATACTCCCAATGACGCCTTTGCTGCCTATCCTGAATTTGGGAGTGTTACAGATTGGTATCAGAGCACTTGTTATAGAGAACTAGGTCATTTTTAAAACCTAGACTATAACATCTCTTTCGCTAAAACTATTTTATTGCCTTGAAGATCATCAGTGTGCTCGTGCTACCCGAAAGCTTGTAAAATATGTATGTTGGTATATATATTTGTTTTTCGTTAGTATGTTTATATGAAGGGATTATTTATATAACCATTGAGCTATTTTAAGACATTGTGGGTGAAGCAATGGTCTTGGTAATGTTTTTCATAACTTTTATGACAATATTTTATATAAACGTGAACTCACCGTTAAGTGTCGTTCCACCGGTTATTCTGATTCCGAGTTTGAACACTCGTCCTATGCTTTGGAATCGTATACGTTGTTTCATATACCGCTTTTATATACTCTTTCAGTTAATTGGAGCATGACTTTGACTTGTCGCCTCGTGATATGCCATTTTTGGCACCTATTTCTTTTAAACATAGTTTAATTATGTTCCTTGATTTTCTTATCACTCTCCATGATTTTTAAAAATCATGCCGTAAAGGAGATCATTTCTTCTATGGAAAATTTGATTTGCTCTTCATCTCGTGCTTTCTGCAAACGATGCTTAGGTAGGCTAATTTATAATTATCTTTTTGAAACGAATTCGTCACTCGTTTGAACAAGGAAATTATAAATTACCAAACCATGAGTTTCTAAATCTTAATTAGATGGACCTGACGAACCCATGTAATTAATGATTTATAAATGAGTGGGCTTAAGCATGTAGCATTCGCACAAACTATTTCATTTCGACTCGTAATTCGATTGTATGGTTCATCTATAGTCTATCACTATTCCAATTCATATCGTTATTATCTTTTACGAACAACTCTTTAATCTTTTTATATTTTTGATACATTTGTATGGGTTATTCGAGAGTGTATCGACTCTTGTGAACTTAAAATTACTCTCACCTTTTCTCGAAAAGTATCGTGAACATGTAAAATAATCGAACTCTGGGACAGAGTTCTTTTAAGGTAGTTAGACTGTAGTAACTCTTAATTTTCGGATCAATATTTATAACCCGGCGTTTATATATCATGTTTGTTTATATATAAAAAGAAAAATATTGAATTCTCGGTTAATCGACAAGGTTATGGCTTAACGTATCAAATTTGTCATTTATTATTTATCGACTGAGTCTATGCCCGTCATCGATCTTAAATATTCTCGTTATGACATAAAAATATTTTCTATCGTGCTCATTTTTATTTTTCGTACTACGAGTATTATTCGTAATTTACGTTAAACCTTTAAGCATCCTTCGTTTATATAACGCGTTAACATTTATTAAATAATAAGCCCTCATTTACTTATCGAAATACCAATGTTCTCCGAATGCCAATGTTTTATTTTATATTGAGCGTTTATTTTTTTTGTGTTTTACATATATCTTTTAAATCGTGTAACTTTAAAAATATCGAACTTTAATAGTATCTGTTTTACAAATTGTGAAGCGAAATAATATATAGTTCACTAGCAATATGATCCTTAACGTTGAAGAAA
Organism: Glebionis coronaria; assembly: GCA_025667525.1. NCBI lineage: Eukaryota > Viridiplantae > Streptophyta > Magnoliopsida > Asterales > Asteraceae > Glebionis > Glebionis coronaria. Next base: position 208,408,596 of record CM046881.1, on the reverse strand, counting down.
TATCTAATCTAATACACTTGGTAAAAAAATATCTGCTTTCTATACTTTCATTTGTACTATCCATATAAGTATCACATACTTATGTTTATACGTCATATACAAATGTCATTTTCAATGCACACGTAGTGATCTCCCTTGTTATTTTAGTACCATAAGACTTGTTCATTTTTTTAAGACAAGAATGCAAAATCATAGTTATAGGAAGATGTAAGGATTCTAGTTCATACTCAAGTGAAGCTACGTAGTATTCCTTTTAACTTCGAGATATGATCGGTTGATGTTCATGTCAAAGGTGTTGGTTCGTTTACATGACTACTACAACTTTCATGTGCAACCATCCATCGAGATAGACAAGTTGTCGCACCAGTCATGTTTAGGGAGGGTCTTGGTGAAGATGATAACGAATGGACGGATTTCGCGACATGAGATCTTATTATGTATATAAAGAGCCGGTTAGGATTTCTTACATATTTTGGTTCGGGTTCAATCATGGTGTTGGTTCAAGTCGACATGGTTTGAGCTTTTGTTTCCTAATCATTGGTATCCGCTTCATTAGCCGCGGGTTAGAGTTCATGTTCGGTTGTATTGAGGGCAGATTTAACTTCTCAGTAATCGTGTTCATGTCGGTGTATATACTAGTTCATCGCGACTCCAAATCACTCGTAATTCCGCGTGGAGCTGAGGTTAAACTCTATATACGATTTGTTACATGTACTATTGAAATGAAATACTAAAAAGAAGGGCTATGACATATAATCTTCAAATGAAACTAAGTTGTTAAACAATATTATGATTTTAAAACAATGAAGAACGTAAGTTGACGTCATTTTCATGCAATAGAATTACATATTTATATGTTTGGTCCCTAAAGTATTAAGCCACATACAAATCTATATTATAGAGTTGTAAAAATAACACTTTTTACCCTTGTCTATTTTATTCTTTTCATAACTAATCCAAACTATATTTATGAGAAACCTTTATAAAAACTGTTTATTCGCATACGTTATCGTTTATGTCTCTATGAGACGCCACTTTATTTTAGGTCATCGATAGAAGCTTGTGGTTTCTCGGTTTATCCTATTTCATTGTTTCACTCCCATCACTATTATCTTGATCATTATTCTCGTTAGATATCGTTATTGCTAAGGTGAGTTCATAGCCTCGCTTTTACTTATTTAATTGTTTTATAAAACCCGCGAGGGGGATACATGCTACTTTTTACGAATGGACGCAAGTGCTTGAACTGTATGCTTCTCATGTCATTATCATTTACACTAAGGAACACTATTGCCTACAACAAGTCCCTTTTAGTCATGAACCGTTAATTACTTGGGTCGACTGTACTGGTCGAGTAAACACGAATGCTTTGAATAGATATATTGGGATTGACATCCCTGTCCGGGTAAGTCGCGCTTACTTGACCGACCGAACTGGTCAAACGGACACATTGTATTTGAGAACTCTAGGTAATGTGGCAAATTACCTACTAAGGGAAAACTTATCTGAACTCTGTTAACGTATCGGTTTCATGAGCTTAGTGCGATAATGAATGCTATCTGAATTTGGAAACTGAATGCTTGAAATCTTGTGGTCCATTGCTTTTATTTGCAAACCTATGAATTCACTCAACCATTGTGTTGACGTTTTTAGCATGTATTTCTCATGTACTCAGGTTTAAAAGAAGCTGGAGCATGGAGTCGCACAGAATATTTTGAAGGCAATAAAATATTAATTACAATTCGATAAACTTTTTGAAAATGTTTATTATTACATTATTGTTGGGACCTGTTTCTACTTGTAAACTCTGAATTTAGATTATCGATTGGATTAAACTTTTCAAACACCTCTTTTTTGAGTCATTCTCTTTGTACACGTGCTTGTGATTATGAAGTAATACTCCCAATGACCCCTCCGCTGCCTATCCTGAATTTGGGAGTGTTACACTGATGCCAATATTGCTTTCTATGAAGATCCTAATAAAGAAGATGTTGATAACTTCCATTTTGAAAGTTGTGAGCAGAGTGAAGAGGGTGCTAGCAGTGAAAACACAGATACAAATTGGATGTATCATGACGTCAATATCACCACCTCTTTACCAGAACCAACTAACACTGTGATTAACGACGATGCTCACGCAACTCTCATTCCATGAACTCAACTTCAAAGTAAGCCTACTTCCGGCTCTGATGATGTTATGAAATATCTTAATTTTGAAGGGGAGGGTGTCGAGGTTACAAATACTGATCCATCGACAAATGAAAACATGGTGGATGTTCCTATAACTTATGTTACATCAACTATCATTCCACCACTATCCACCTCGGTTATCACTAATGTCATCACACCAACTGTCACACCCGTACCTGTTGAACAACTTGTATCAACTACCGCCCCAACGACTGAATCTACACCGTCATCAATCGTGGAATAACCTGTATCCACTACCGCCCAAATGACTAAACCTACACCATCACCTATCCTTGAACAACCTGTATCATCCACCACCACTCTAACAATCATGGCCTCCACCATCAGTACAACAAGTATCATCCACCTCCAACCCATTCCTCACAGTCAGTGATCCACTAATTCAGTCTCTTCAACAACAGTTGGAGGCTCAAGCTAAACAAATAGCCGCACTGACTGAAAGATTCACTCCTGACACACAAACTCTCAAGGAACCGCAACCTGATGAGCCTACACTTAAGAAAATATCTGACAGCGTGTCTAAAGTTAAAAAACAACATAAAACATTTCTTGGAGAGAAGAAAACTCGTGACAAAGAGAATGTTGCCTTTTTTGGGTCAATTAATGAGAAGATGACCAACATCATTCGACGAGAAGTAAAGTCATATGTTGATCAGGAGCTACCAACTATTTTCAGTACTGGTTTATCTACCCTTCAACTAATGAATTTGTTGCAAACACGTCTGAAAGATATGGGGCCTCGTAAATCGAAATATAAACTAAAAGTTCTGCAATATCTCAACAAAGCAATCATTAAAGATACACCTGCAGACACTGAAGACTCTGAGTATGAGGATGAAGAAGAGCTCGAGGAGGCAGATAACGAGGGTAACGGTGATGAGGATGATGGCGATGATGATCAAAATGAGGAAGAGGATGAGGAAGAAGAGGATGAGGAAGAAGAGGATAAGGATAAGGATGAAGATGAAGATGAGGACGAGGATACAGATGCGGATGAGGATGATGATGATGATGATGACGACGGGAATGGAACCAAAGAGGGTGATAAGAATGACAAAACGGGTACAAATGGCGACGAGTCAAATAAGGGTGAAGGTGATAAGGAAATTGAGAAAGGTATTGAAGAAGCTGAAGAAAGCATTGCTGAAACTACAGAAAAGACGGTGGACGCTACTGTACCAGAATCTCAGCATAATGACACATGTATATCTACTGAACCAATTATTCAGACTGCTTCTCACAACGAATCTGTAGAACCTATGCTAGAAGACAAAATTCCAGTCTCTATGCCCAATGATGATATACCGATGACACAAGACCAACCTTCAACACCATTTGAAGATCAGCACAATTCTGATATGGAGGTTGAAGACTTAAATGTGCCAGAACCAACGTTTGCTGAATCTCTTATCATCGATGACACGGTACAGGAGCAACTCTGGCTTACAAATGCAGCACCACAACATCCGTTCACCAGAACAACTGAAATGGAGCTCACTTAATACCTAAACAATCCAATCGATTTCTCGGCCTTTCTAAGGTATCATCATGGGAAACCAACAATGACTCCGAACCTTATCAAAATGGCCGCCGGAGATGTGGACTTCTTTGATACTTTGAAGATCAGCCATAATGAGGCTGAATATCACTTAAATGAGCTGACAAAGGCCATAAGAGCGACGACTATGGGAATTCAGACTCCAGTGTTACGAACTCTTACACCCACAGTCATCGCCGGTTCTACAACGATTCCAATAGAGCACTTCGTATCTCATGATATCGAGTATCTTGAAAAAGGCGCGAAGAAATATGCCACATCACTTACTATGGTCAAGGCTATTAATCTGGAGAACGTACCATGGATCGAAGATAAAGTACCTGATGCGTTATGGAGAAGGAAATTGCTCAAGTTTTATTATCCTTTTGCATCACTTGGCATCTCTCACTGGAATGCAAAGAAAAGGTTAGCTTACAATCACTTCCATCGTCCAAAGAGAGGTTCTTCTATTGTTTCAGCTCATAGAATTAAAAGCATACAAGGAGCAACTACTCAGACTGTATTCAGTTATGATGTCTTGAATGTAATCGTGTTCAAACGTACTGATGAAAAAGAATACAGAATTGACGAAAGTGATCTCCAGTACCTTCGCCTTGAAGACATAGAAGATCTTCTGTTGTTATTGGCTCAGATAAAAGTCGACCATTTACTACCTGAGATAGTCATTGCGTTGAGCTCCAACCTTCGTCAATATGCAAGAAAAATCGTCATCCAAAATCGGGTGGAAGATTTTCAACTTGGAGTGAGAGCTATCAAAAGCAGCTAAACTTGCAACGTCCCCATACAACTCCGCTCAGTAATTTCCACAAGAACAAGAAGCCTTACATGGGAACCACGACACCGGAAGCAGGGATATTTTATCTGAATGAGACCGGCGTCATGCAGTTTATGCGATTCTCCGAACTGCACAAATTCAGCGATGGTACGCTAAAACATGTTCGTGATGATCTGACTGTTCTCAATGCCGACCTACCGCTTCCAGCAATCAAGTACACCTGGACGAGCCAATGCAAAAAAGGAGCTAAGTACGCGATCAAAAAGATCGAGGAACTTTTAAGGAAGCGCCGGTTGCTAAGAAGTGTGGAACGATTCGTAGGTGGAAGACCATATAGAGCCCACCATAGGTTCACGGAACGATCTATTTAACTATAGATCGTCTTATATCAGGTCAACTCCATATGTCTATAACTGTGAATATGTCAATTTATGTATAATCAGCTTTTGTGGCATGTTGTAGTGTGAAAGTATGATATTTTTCAAGAACTTCTCTCGAGATTCTAAATCTTTCAAACATATCGTACTCGAGCACTACAACTAACCTTCATTAATTTGAAGGGGAGCATTAATATGTTCTTTGGCCAGCATCTAATTTCATTTTATTACCCAAAGACCGGTTAATCCATTAATATCTAAATATTGATGGTTAACATTTTGGAAAAGGGGAGAAAATGGGATTAAGGAGACTTAATGATATTTGGCTAAAAAATGAAAAAGACTTACAAGATAAACCAACTTAATATGTGTAATGCACATGTTAAGGGGGAGCGTTTTTGATGAACAAAACACTTAAGGCACAAAAACTTTGACTATAATATCACAAGTGATTTAAGTGATTTTCAAAGATTTTTCATGGTAACAATACTTACCTAAAACACACTTAATTCACGACGGATGTGGTGACAAAAGGATGGTAGGATTAGGTATTAGTCTAATGATTTATCAGAACCGATGGGATCTTCCCAAGGACAATTCCCTAGATAGAACTAGAAGTCCTAGGAAAGTTGGAGATGATTGTGAACGTAGCAGAGTACCGACTAATTACTGATGCTAGAACTGGAACAATCAAAACATGGTGCTAGTGATGATGTATTGGTAAGTATTGAAGGGGTTGAAGAATGAAAAAGAAATGTAAAGATAAAGGGTGTAAAGAAAGAAGCCCTCCTTACAACTTAGGACAGAAACCGGGTCAACACATCTATTATTGGGATCATTTTTAAATGATTCTCAATATTGAAGACAAGATATCATGGACCCAGTGATGTCATGCACAACCCCTCCCAGCTAACTCAAATATCTCTCAAAAGATGTTTGTTTTAATCACACGGAGCTCAACACGTTATCTATTGGTTTATTCACTCCAAATAGACTGATATTGAATAGGTGGCAATCCTCTCCAGCCATCGCTTACTAAATCAAAACGCACTATCGAGTCTAGAGACACGAGATCATCAAAAGTCTCATTAGGACACTTTCCATTTATTCCTTGCTTCATCACACACTGTGAAAAGTAAGAGATCTTTATGAGTCCTACGCAGTATTCTTGTAATATTTCCAGAATATCCGAGTGATACGCAAGTATTACAATGAAGATGGAAATCCTGCTTGAGCCAACATCAAACAAGCTCATGGTAGGTGACACGTGCGGTTCTTTAAGAACCAATTTTGTGAAAACTGGAAAGAAACAGTAGTTTAATTCTTAATTGAACTTAAACTCGTTCCAGGCCTCTACGCATTATCGTATGATCTTGCCAGAACACTCAGAGTGACACTCTTTAGTGTTCATAGTGACGAGTGGAAATCCTTCTAGTGTTAACATCAAACAACACTTGGTAGGTGACGTGCAAGATTCTATATGAATCTAGCTCGTGACAACTGGAAAGCAACGATGGTGAAAATCTTAAATGAAATTCACTTGTTCCAGGTTTCATGAATTGACGGCTTCAATCATAAGGATTTTTTTAATCCAAATGATTAACTCTTTATGTTCACAGTCAGCTTTGGACGGTCGAATAAAGAGAACGGGTTTACCCGCGAAATCTTGTCAAGGAGATCTTTAATTAGAGCTACCTGTCACAAGTATGATATTTATTATCGTCCAACGTTCTTCACCGACCAGAGGTAAAATGCTACCGAATTAGAATAAAATGTCAAAGCTATTTTATTCGTGTCTTATTATGTTGCTGCATTCGAAGACGGTGGCGTTGCGATGTACCAGTTGAAGTCGTCCTCACATACTTATTCCTTCTGCATCAAATATTTCAGCAAATTCAAGAAAGTCTGACCTAAAAATCTTCCGATGTATCGACTCTGAAACTTTCAAGAATTCAACAAAGGATAGGTGTGTGGGACATGAAGTCACGAAGAGGCGAACATCACAAGAAGATAAAGATTGCATGTGAAAGGCCAAAAGAACATGTTCCAAGCAAAATCCTGATATTATTCAACACATATTCACAAAAAGAAGAAAAGCTAAAGAAGGAAAGAGAAAGTGGACTACGAGCTCAAGAACAAGATCTAACATGCTAGATTAGGACTATGTAAATTTGGAGTGACCTCTCTTTGGGGGAGATTGTTGGAAATACGTTTTTCGTATAAAGAAAGTCTCGGTCACTCCAACAATAAAGTTATAGGCTCGTAGTATTGTTTAAGTAATGTTTATGTTTAGCCCGACCCATGAGCATGTTCATGGGCCGGAGGCCCAAGTCTACTTAAGGACTTGGGTATATAAACCCCTTTCCACCATGGAAAGGAGTGTTGGTTGTTTTATTTTCTCTAGTAATACACATACTTTTCTCTCACTTCTCTCTCTAGTTTCTCTCTCTAGAAAAACATCAACCCTCTTGAAATACAAAGATTATCACGATCCTACAGCGTATATAATATTTTAAATGTTTACATAAATGTTATCTCAATCATATACACTATTAATATTAATTCGTTTTGTTTTTAACTAAAAACATTTGTGTCGACATTTATTATCAGTGTATATGATTCAGACGTGTATATAATTTTGTATTCAAAGTTCAAAAAAATAGATTATGGAAATTAATTATCTTTTTATAAAATATCGTTTCTATATGTTTTCGATGAGCTTTCTTTTTATTTATTTTTAATTTCGTTTGAAAAATGACATATGATTTTTTTAACGGCGAGTTAGCGGTTAGTGATTTAAGGTTACAGTAATATCCAATTGGGCAGTATGCAAGCATCGAACATTTTCTTTAGAGATAAATCTTACTCGTGCTTCTTTTTTAATTCGGGCCCCTGAAAGTTCTTGGTGAGACTCGAACTCGAGACCTCTCGAAAAATACCTCCCCAAAGTTACCAAATAACATGCGATTGTATGAAATAACACGTGAGCTTGATACAAATCACCTGTGATTTTACATACGTAAATGAAAAAAAGGATCATGTTTAAAGTATATTTAAGTGCCCGTCTAATGAAATATAAACAATACTCGTCACAATAATGTACTTTTTTGTCACTGTACGATTTAACGTTTTGCAAAATATTATATTATGAACAAAGAGATTGAAATAGAGTTCTCTTAATTTGATGAAAAACTATATAGTTAGATTTTAGGGTTTTACAAAAAATTTGATACATAAATAAACTCCAGATATAATCTTAGTGTACATAAATAAAATAACGACAAAATTACAAAGTTGGTCTATGCGTTCTGGTTAAAATTGCAACTTCAGTCTCTCGACTTTAAAAGTTGCATAGATGGTCTTTGAATAACATGCATGATCCTTTCACTTAACTAGTATTAAGTGCACTCCTTTATTATTTACGCGTTAGTCCTTCTTGTTAATGCTCAGTGCATCATTCGCCCTTTTCGAAATAAATTAATAAAAACCGAGAATAAATAATCTTTTTTACGAAAAAATCTTATTTAGAAAAAAAATCGGAAAAGAATTTAGTTACAAATTTTAGATTTTATTGCAAAAAAAATTACCTTCAAAAATAGATTAAAAAAAATTAAGTTACCGAAATCTAATTTATTTTCAAAAAACAATGATATAAAAAATCGAAAATTTTAAGTTCTATTTTTTTTTTTAAATTCTAATATCATTTTTTTCGAACTTTTTTCGGAATTATTTTCTTTTCAAAAAAATATTTTTTTTCAAAATTATTTTTATTCAAAATAAACTTGATTTAAATCTTTTTCGAAAATAAACTAAACATTTCTTTAATTTGTTTGATAATAAAGTTAAGTTATAAACGACCGTTAGAGTGAAGAATGGGCGATGCAACAACCATTAACAAAAAGACCTAACATATAGTAACTAATAACGAAGTTCAATTAACACTAGTTAAGTGAAGAGACCAGGCGTGTCATTTTTTGCAAAGTTAAGGACTATTTATACAACTTTTAAAATCGAGTGACTCAAGTTATAATTTTGACCAAACCACTAAAACCATTCGTACAATTTACTCTAAAATAGTTGATGATATAAGAATAAAAAAAATTGAAATGCCAAAAAAATACATACTTGTGAAAAAATTAAATATCACTCATAAAAGTTTGTGAACAAAACTTCGTAAATTGGCGGGTGGACTTGAATCCATGATTCTATTATAATCTTTTTAATATAATAGGGGTTTGTTTGGCTTGACGACGGATTTTAATTTAGATATAAGTACATGAAGTGAGTGGTTTTGGATTGAGTTTTAAATAGGGTTTGAGTTTATTTTATCAGAATTGAGATATGTTAATTTAATTTTTTATTTTAAATTATTATATATCAATATATATTATTTTTTAATATATGTTAGAAGAAAAGACAAAAAAAATAAAGATAAAAACAAATATGACCTCACATATGTTAGAATTAGGGTTGAGCATCGGTTCAGGACCAGATCGTATCGGACCGATGACCGAAATGGTCCAAAACCCCAGACCAAAATGGTACGGTCTAGTCCGGTCCTATTAGGCAATATCTACAATATTTTAGTAAGACCGAACCGGATCGGACCGGACTTACCGGACCGAGAACCGAATTGGTCAGAAAATCCTGACCGAGAACCAGACCGAAATTGTTCGGTTCAAATCGATCCGGTCCTGGTCGATTTTAGGTCTAATGTGCTCAGTCCTAGTCAGAATACAAGACATGCTACCTTCCTTCTATAAAACCCTTCATTTTTGGATTATAAGTTCAAACCCACAAGCTGTAAAAGCAACTAAACATTTAAATTTATTTTTTTAATCTAAAATCCAAGGAAAATTATGAAACCAAACGGGCCAACAAATAAGTGCAAAAAGATATTATACATCATATCACAATATTTGTTTACATTAAAAGAATGTCTCGTCAACGTAATACATGGTGTCACGGTGATACACACACTGAATTGAAACTAGAATGATTATTTTGACTCGAATTTTGAAACTAAAGTAAAATCATATTGAAATTGTACTTATTTTTAATCTCGTTTGGAACGGTACTATGTAACGAAATTAGGTGAAAAAAGTCGAGATCACTAATCCGATACGGAACCGGTACCAAATAAAAAAAATCGAAAAAACGAAAAATAAAAACGATTATCGATACCGGTACCGATATACGTACCTGTACTGATATTCGAATCCCGTTCGATGCGATGCTGATACCACAAATTCACGCTTGAGAAAAAATCGATATCATTAATTCAATACGAAATCGATACAAAAATAATACCTTACTCATACATATGATATCGTGCTCATAGCTAGTTAAAACGCATGCACACGATGCAATTTACTTCGCTTAGTTATTTTCATATGATATGACTTTTCTATCATTATAACCTTTGTAAACTTTATTTATTAATCTTGTAGTAAAACGTTTTTATTATATGTGGTCATCGCATCTTATTACATACTAACATTTACAATGACTAAGTATTTCGCTACAGATCGTTAAAATAAAGATATAACTCAAATTGAATCTAACTCAGAAAATTGTGAATTGTGAACATGTTAGAAGTTAAGAATTTTTTTACAAGGCAAAGTAGATAAAGGAGCTTGTGTACGTATGATATCTAAACTCTCGCAAATGATAGTTGTCAGGATATACGCTCATTTAGCCGTAAAAAATAAGTGAGTCTATCGAAGCTCACACTCAATACGGAGAACCCACTTTATTATACGTTTATTATTTATATTAAACGTTTTATTAAAACATCATTTTAATTATGCTCGTCCCATCCCGCTCTCCCAAACTAATCAATCGGCCAAACAGAATCTCACAAACCCCAAATCACCTAAAGTGTAATTTTTTGTAAGATCGGCGGTCTTTTTGTACTATCATATGAAATGTATAAGCGCTATGTTAAAGCCCTGATACTTTTATCAAGGTTTTAGTCTTGTTTTGATTCCCTAGTTGGTGCGATTTACTCAAAACCCTAATTAAGGTTTCAGATGATTTTTTACAAGCATCTTGTAACGTCTATAATCAAATTCTTACGTGATTCTACGTAAGGTTTTGGATATAAGGTTTCTAGTTAGAAGATATTACACAAGTTTTTTTTAGAAGTGAAGTTAATACTAGCATTGTAGTGATTGTTCGTTTGACGTGTCGTATGAACAAACGATAGAGATGGTTATTTAACCGTTAAGTTCAAGATCAATATTAAGACGTATTAATTGATTTAATCAATTAATAAAAATTGGTTTTAAATTATGAAATTTTTATATATATGGTTTACAAGATCTATTTCAATACTTACTACTAAAAACTAATGATTTAACTAGTATTTTATAATCCCAACAATAACTACATAGAAAACATAATTTATCACATATTTGTACTAACTCGTTTTTTCCTAAAATAAACCCATACATCAACAATTATTTTTGTGTGCATGGAAAAATGTGCCTTACTTTATGACCTTTCGCCAAAAACTATGTAGTAGTATTACTCCATTACTGTATTAATTTGTAGGCCATCACAAATCGGTGGTAGGTGAGACTTGAACGGTTGAACCTGATCAATTACTGTACATAATAATTAGATAATTAATATTTTTCTAAAACAAAGTACACTAATTTATATATTTCCTATTCTCTCTCATCCGTATATCGTCCTTCTCTTTCACACCACTCATCCATACTTTTCATTTTTATTTTTTACTTAACATACATGAATCCTAATTAAAATTCAAAAATCAACCCATCAAAAACTTAGAAAAAGAGAAGATGGATTGTAGTTGATGTTATAATAAAGTAGATCTAGAATGATCGGCGGTTACATGCAACTGAACAAAAGAGTGAAAGACGGGGGTTGGTTGATGATTTCTTTTGAAGATAGATTACCGGTGATCGGATTTTTGTGGAAAAAAGTTGTCGGAATTGTTTATAAAGAGAAGGTGATGGGGGATGTTTTGACGGTGGGGGCTGTTTGCTGCCAATTTGATGGTGTTAGTGGGCTGTTTTAGGGTTGTGGGGGGTTCTGTCTGCTGCTGTTATCAGATTGTCATGAGGCAGCCACCATGATCGTTGTGATGGTGTGCGTTTTAGTGGCGGTGATGGTGGTTGTTTAGATGGTGGTGGTGTTAGCAAGTTAAGTTTCAATTATATGGTAGTTGATAAGAAATATAGTACTGTTTCTCTAAAAAAAAATGTTAAATACATAAAATGTAATTATTGTTGCAGGTGTTTTTCATATTCCAAGATTTACAGCTAAATAAGTTTAATTATTTTTATTTGACAAATGTCAATCAGTAACATTCCATGCATATATATAATTGACACGTATAGGCTTATTATAATGGGCAGACATGTTTTCACTCGAATCTCACGAGTGAGAATAGCAGGCGTGGTAGGTGAGACTTGAACGGTTGAACCTGATTCTTTTACCTTTTTAACAAAACAAGATGAGTGCAAAATGATAAAATACATCATGTCACATGCAACTTTGTCCGCCATCACATCTCTATATATGTGGACTGGACTCTTTTTTACTGTATCTTTTAACTAGATAAGATTATTAGAAAAATTACTCCTATTAATTAGGTTTACCACCAGCCATTTTCTTTTTTCCTTCGAGATATCCGTGGAGGAGAGTGTGTGTGGCTGGCAGAGGAAAGCGAAGATTTATTAAGTCCTCAATCACGAAAGCAAGCAAAGAACAAATAAACCTAGAACTAAAAAAAAACAACTACTACAAAATTTCCATTATTTTTTCTACACGGAAACTTGGTTACTTATTACTATCAATGTAACCACAGTTGATAGACTCAAGTCCGTCGTTCTCATTCATAATTTTAATGTTTTAACCACAGTAGCCAAAATGAAACCAACCACATAATTTTGATCCAGCTGTGATAAAGTGGTCAACTCTTTGTCGGTCACTCGGGTTGCAGTCATTTATTTTGAAAACTTACAACTCGATAAGTAATCAGGTTATTAGGACTCAGAAGGACGTATTGCATGCAAATGTGACTTACTATGTTTTATCTATGTGTACGTTTTGCATGCAGATACTTTTGTTGTAAAACACTTTTATAAATGTATCACGTATCTTTGACAGTAGTATATATGATGCATCGTTGGAGACTATACAAAAAACCAGACCCTGAAATAAGATATTCACAACAAATTCATAATAATATTGAAATAAGATATTCACAACACTCACTAAAACCAATAAAAAAAATTAAACAGCTTTAATGACATATGACTTCGTAACCTTATTTATCTCGTGTACACTCACTCTCTTGCAAAAGAATAACCCTGACTGCTATACATTGAAGGTTCATGAAGTTCATAACAATTATTAAAAACTCTAATATAGATCAAAACACACATAGCGGAAGCGATTTAACAAGATCATAATTAATAACACAATTATAATTAATCGAATTAGGGTTACATACCTTTATCCTAGCGAAGATCCACAAGATCACCAACGAATCACCAATTAGGGTTTATGACGAACACTACCAAGATGTAGTATAAAGTAAGACTACATTACGTTCTTGTATACACGTAATACAACGAGCTAACCGTGATTCTAGCACGTGTAAACCGAGCTTCTACACTTGTGGAATATCTACCCAACAACCCTAGAGAGGGGCTAGGACTAGATTATTACTATCAATGTAACCACCAATGTTTTAAAAACCGGTTTGACCCGACCGGTTCAACCGGTTGAACCGGGAACCGGAGGGATAACCGGTCCGTTGTGAGCCGGGTTTTTACTAAAAATCAAACCGGATTAACCCGCCGGATTTTGGTCGACCCGGTTGAACCGCCGGAGCAAAAACCGGCCGGTTCATCACATATCAAAAGAAAATGAGTAATAGAATGAGCTAACATCAAGGTAATTGGACAAGATCAATGCGTGGACGAACCATACGTTTCATAATCTTTGGATTGATAGATTGTTGGAAAATGTTTTGCAAAATATGGTTTTTGCAATACTTTGGACATAATTTTTAATATGTATATGTTATATATATTCGTATTACTTAGTAGCTTTGCGTTCTCCTCGAAGAGAGCTTCGCAACGAGCTAAAGTATGTCCAATATGGAGTTAATATGAATGAGATATCGTGTCTCAAAGTGAGTCACGTGAAACACAATATTTGGAAAAATATTTGTCCCACATCGCTTGAAACATGAAGTGAAAACATGTTTATAAGGAAATCCTAGTTTCTACCCTACAATATTCATTTGTGGGTTTTTACTCCCACGCCTACGCGCGCGCAGGGGGGGGGGGGTGTAGAAAGTAGGATTTCTAGGCCAAAAACGGGTTCGAAGCTACTGAACTTGTGCACGAGCGCGCGACCTGCGGACACGAATGCAGCTCCGAAAACTGGCTTGGGTGCGGGCAGATTTCGGTATCTTTTTTGCTGCAAATTCGATTTTTGTTTCCATAAAATTATGTACATCTATTTAAGGAATAGATATAGACAGATTTTTCCTGTGTTTGTGAAATATATGCAAATCATGTTTATTTTTAACAGATTTGTGTGTCTGATTATTTTAGAAGCATATATTCTGTCTTGGTGACCAAGACATGAATTAGCTATAAAATAAACCATTCTCATTCAGTTTTTATTATCAGAAAAACGCAGCTTTTTCTTTACTCCATTACCAGTTCGTTTTCCAGCAGCTCGTCGATCAGAAACACACAAGGCTTCCGTGATCTTTCAGGCAAGTTTGTTTAGTCCGGCTGTACAACAGCTTTGGACGTTGTACCCTGGGAAACAGACGGCGAATCTGTTTTAAGGGAAGCGTGTTAAACACGTGCCTCGTCTTAGTTTTACTGCTTTCTTGATTACTGTTATTATTTTCTGTCTTTATATTATGTTAGTTTTATTACTTGCAATCTGTTTTTAATAAAAATGTACACCGTTTCCTACAATCTTAAAACAGATTCTGTTTAACAGAATTAAAACTTTTATTAAAATCAGATTAATAATTTTATCAGATTTAATTATAAACTGTTTCTGCCGAAACCAGGATTGAGTTTCACTGGAAATCAGTTTTAATTTACAGATTTTATTAACAGTTAACATTTTTTTTAGCAGTTGTTCTAATCATTTTATTGAAACCAAGATTGTGTTTATGTTAAACTGATATTTTTGATAATTGCATCTGATTCATTGAAACCAAGATTGAGTTTCTTTGAAGCAGATCTACTATAAGTATATAGAGATCACGATTGAATTTCTTATATACAGATTTATAACAGTTGTCTAACTGTTTGTGTTTTGATCTTGTTTGATCTTTCAGAATGTCTACTAGCACTCCTGAAATTCCTGCAACTACTACTGTGAAAGTAACTGCTGCGCCAGTTACTCACACAGTTGCTAATCATGCTGAAAAACCAGAAAAATTCAATGGACAGAATTTTAAGAGGTGGCAGCAGAAGATGTTCTTCTATCTCACTACTTTGAACCTTGCGAAGTTCTTAAAGGAGACTGTACCTCAGGTGGAACCTCCTAAAGAAGGTGTACCCAAAAATCAACAAGCCGTGCAAGCTGTTGAAGCATGGAAACATTCAGACTTCTTGTGTCACAACTATATTCTGAATGGTTTGGTGGACTCTTTGTACAATGTGTACTACAAGACTAAGACTGCCAAAGAATTATGGGAGTCGTTGGAACGCAAGTACAAAACTGAGGATGCTGGTACAAAGAAGTTCGTGGTAGCTCGCTTTTTGGATTACAAGATGGTTGATTCAAAGAGTGTGATAACTCAGGTTCAAGATCTGCAGGTTTTGCTACACGACATTCATGCTGAGGGTATGACTTTGAGTGAAACTTTTCAAGTTGCTGCTATCATTGAAAAGCTACCTCCAAGCTGGGTAGAATTTAAAAACTACTTGAAGCATAAGCGAAAGGAGATGACTGTTGAAGACTTGGTTGTTCGTCTTCGTATTAAAGAGGACAACAAGCTGGCTCAGAAAAACACTTATACACCTGATTCTGCCAAGGCAAATATGGTTGAGCATGGTTCGTCTTCTTCAAAGTCTAAAGGCAAGAGCTTTGGAAAAGGGAAGAATGACAAGAAGAGCAAAGGGAAGTCTGAGTACCTTGCTCCTAAGGCTGGAATTGCGAAGCAGAAGTTCCAAGGAAATTGCTTCAACTGTGACAAGCCAGGTCATCGTGCTGCTAATTGCAAAGCGCCAAAGCGGGTGACTCCACGCGAGGCTAATATGGTGAATGATAATGTGGACATGATTGCTATGGTGTCTGATGTCGTTACCATGATCTCTGAAGTTAACCTGGTAGGTTCTAATAATAATGACTGGTGGGTTGATACTGGGGCAACCCGTCATGTGTGTGCTGACAAGAGTATGTTTCACTCTTTCAGAGCGGTTGACAATGGAGAGAAACTGTACATGGGCAACTCTGCAACTGCTGATATCAAGGGCGAAGGAGATGTTATTTTAAAGATGACATCCGAGAAAGAGCTCAAGTTGACTAAAGTCTTGTATGTTCCGGAGATTCGCAAGAATCTTGTGTCCGGATGGCTTTTGAATAAGTTTGGTTTTCGTCTTGTTTTTGTGTCTGATAAAGTTGTACTTTCTAAGAATAAAATGTATGTTGGTAAGGGGTATGTCCTGAATGGTATGTTTAAGCTCAATGTAATAGTTGTTAAGAATGATATCAATAAAATGAATTCTTCTGCTTACTTGATTGAGTCTTCTAATGTGTGGCATGGCCGTCTTGGACATGTTAATTTTAATTCATGCGTCGTTTGATTAAATTTAATGGCATACCAAATTTTCATATTGATTCAAATTATAAGTGTCAAACTTGTGTCGAAGCCAAACTTACAAGATCATCTTTCAAATAGGTTGAACGAAAAACCGAACCACTTGATATGATACACACAGACATAT